>CM067306.1:3648895-4848895 GCA_034231615.1 Meghimatium bilineatum
TAACGTCACATGGTAACCTTACGTTAGAGTGTGATGCAACTTCAGGGGGGGGGGAATTAAACGCCAGAAAGGAGGGGGTGTGATGTAACGTCAGAAGGGATATAACGTAAGGAGTGATCTAACGTCAGGAGGGATATAACGTCAGGAGGGATGCGGGCCTAAGGCTTCAAAAAATTTCACGAATATTAAGGAATTGTTTATGAAAACAAGAAAGTGACCCTTTCTTAAGTAACCACCTCCCCTTTTACCGACGATTTATCTATGTTCCTTCTTTAATTATATTTTTGTTATGAACTGCAGGTCTGGCACAGGGACGCGCTTAAACTGTAGATACAACTATATTAGCTAACTAAATGTCTGACACAACTATGTTTGTTGATTGAAGGCTTGACAGAGATTTGATTACACGCTAGAACTTCTGACATTTATTTTTGTGTACATTGGCAGCCTTACAGAGCTTGGGTTTAAACTGACGTTCTGACTGAGGTGTGGTTGTAAAACTAAAAATCTAACAGAGGTATGATGATGATGATTAGGATACAACCTCAAGGGTTTGTAATTCCTGGCTACGTCTTGTTTATAAAGTGTATTTTTTCAAAGATCACAAGGGATTATCGCTGGAGATGTGAAGTTGCTTGCTATATATGCTTCGTTTAGAGGGACTGAGTACATATGGGGTAACTAGAGTACAGAGTAGTCAATCCTCTACGTCTTTAAAACGGTGGAGTTTGTACTTTTAATTCCAGGTTGGTGTATTTTTGTCTAAAATTAGTTTTGATGAGAAAGTTGTTCAAAGCTTGTGCATGTTCAAGTTGACAGTTCTACTACTTCTTCTTCTGTGTGCGTTCTCACGCGCCTGCAGATGAGCAGGATGAAGTCCGGGGAAGCTTAATGCATTGTCATAGTTTACAGGTTGATTGTGATATCTACGCTTTTCAGCCTGACACATCCGGCTTCAGCACGGCCTCTGATTCAGTTGGACCCCCCCATGGTTTGGCATCCACTTTCTCCCTCCTCCTCCTCGAAAACTTCCTTCGTCGTCTCTTACGATGTGCATGACATGTAACAGTATCACTCTCTTTGCTCCTTTGCGGGGCCCCAGAAACACAAGGACGTCAGTTTTACTCAATATTACAACGCCACGAGCTATAGATTTTGGGGTTCTGAATAGGATAGTTCACTAATAAGCATGTGCAATTGAAAAGTACCGCTGATGGTTATTCACTAATGGTAACCACAATCATAACCTAACGCTAACTGTAATGCTAAGGATAATGATAATACTAAACCCAACGCTAGCTTTAACCCTAATGCTAATCCTGACGCTAACCCTCAACCCTAACTTCAAGACTAACTCCAACCCAAACCATAACCCAAATCCTAGCACTAACTCTAACTCCAACCTCAACCCTAGCCTTAAAACTTAACCCCAAACACTAACCTCACAGCCATAACCCCAACCATGACCCTAATTCTAACCCCAATCCTAACCGAAACCCTAGCCAATTTTATGTGTATACTCTTCTGTCCCAGGAACAATTCATTGAATGATTTACATATTAAAGTACATCGGAAATATAAGACATGTTGACTAATTGGTAAATGAAAATTAGTAAAATAATTTAAGACACAACAATGATTATGTATCGGTTTGACAAATATGACGAAGTACACACATTCAATATTGAGTACACAAATATGACGAAGTACACACATTCAATGTTGAGTACACACATATGACGAAGTACACATATTCAATATTGAGTACACACATATGACGAAGTACACACATTCAGTGTTGTGTACACACATATGACGAAGTACACATATTCAATATTGAGTACACAAATATGACGAAGTACACACATTCAATATTGAGTACACACATATGACGATGTACACACATTCAATGTTGTGTACACAAATATCAATGTTGAATCTCTGTATTCCTCATATTTGTCTCATACAGATATTTTTACCATTGTCTGTGCTATGTGACTACTGTTCACTTACCACATGCTAGACAGTTTTACCCCGCCGAATACGGATGTGTCGAGCCATTGGCGCAAATAAACCGGCGACACAACGCATTTCCATTCTCTGGACTACATCCTGCTGAAAATCTAGTAGGACAATGGTCCTGCTACAAGGGAGATTCAATGGGAGTTTGAGAATGAACGCCGAAGAAGAAGAAAAAAGACATTTTTACTTTCATGTCAGCTAATTGAAAAAACAGCTACGTTTTGGAAAAATCAACCTCAATAAGCATCCACACAATACTTAAGAAGGCGCAAGCACGCTGGGCAGGCCATCGTGTGCGTATGGAGAACTCGCGTTTGCCAAAACAAATATATTATGGAGCACTCAAGGCAGGATTTCGAAAAATTGGTGGACAGAAAAAACGCTTCAAAGACACGCTCAAGTCATCCTTGAAACATCTTAACATTGACGTAGGCGCTTGGGAGAGCCTCGCTCAGGATAGAACAGCATGGCGTTACAGCATTAGAACGGGAGCACTAGCGGCGGAAGAATTCAGACAAGAAACTGCAAGACAGAAGCGGACACGTAGAAAAGAAAAAAACATCTCAACCTCACACAGATACCTTCTATTGTTATCAATTCTGTAAAAGAACATTTTGTGCACGCAATGAACTTGCTAGTCATTTAAAAACGCACTATTAACTTTATTATTTTTATTATTTATTGTTATTATTATTATGGTTGAGTTTTTGGTCATCGTCGATCACGACGGGCGAACATCAGCCCGTCATTGTTATGGATACTTCAGCACAGTCCTCCAGAGATTTCTACCTTCAACGAAGCGGATAAGTGAGGAAAAAGCTTGTCCTGTCCATTTCTTGATTTATGTCCATACCTTTATTTGTGCTCTTCTTCTTCTCCCCTCTTCGACGGTTCCCTGCAGTATTGTTTTTGACAAGGAATCATGTCTGCATAAATGTCCAAAACATGTTAGTTTTCGTCGTTTCACTATTGAAACAATATTGAAGTTTATAAATAATGACAAATGAAACCACGACAATGATCAAAACGTAACGAGTGAAGGCTTGTTTATTTTCTGTACAGAGGTCCTCTATACTGCAGCCGGTCATGATTGGAGCCCGGTCATTTATCGCGGAGACCGCTGTCTGTATAGTAGATCTGTTTTCTGAATTAATTAGGGCTTCATTCGTTGCGTTTTTCATCATTGTTTGGCTCTCGGGTTAATCACTATTTGTCTATTTTTGGCATGGGATTCCAATTATATAAATATTGACCAACCGGATGCCCAATTCTGGGCCCCGTCTGGTCACATGACAATTTTAGATAACAGGTCTGTAGTACGTCGTCGATGTACTTTTATCGCGAAGTGACGTGATCTGGGAAATTCCCAGGATGTCACCAAAGTCCCACGGACGTGTGTAATCTATGTAAACTAAATATGGATTTGCGTTGAGAACGCATTCTGCATACATACACATACACATGCTCGGGGGAGGGGGGGGGTGTTAGCTTTATCATAAGGTTAGGGTTGCATTGTGAATAACCGCCATCAGTACCTCTTGCTAATGAGTAGTACTTTTCTGGAATTACAATATTATTATTCCATCAGCGTACGTTCTCAAACTTCTGTAGGTTAGCAGTATGTAGTCTGGAGGAACGGACTCATAGTTTTATGGTTTACAGGTTAGCTGAGATATATTCTCCTTTCGGCGTGGCACATCCCACTTCAGCATGATTTCTGGATCAGTTTGACCCTCTATATTCTATAGGATCTAACAACCAACTCCACCACAAAACCTCCTTAGTCACTTCTTATGATATGCATGGAAGGTAGACAGTGTTGCTAGTCTTTGCTTCTCGTTCAGGTCCTGGAAACACAACGGTGGATTACTATAACTAACTTTGATGACTTGCAACCCTAAACCTAACCCTACTCTAACCCATCCTGTGCATCTGTACTCAAGTATCTGAGTCCATGAACATTTGTAAATGATTCACAGAACACTACACAAATGTATCATGCAGTAACATCATCTGTGAAATCCCCTCGACGTCATTAAAGAACCCCACCCCCCCCCACACACACACACACACATTTCAACCCCATAAATCAGTTTGAGACAACACTAATGAGATTAACCTAACCCAAAACTGATAATATGGTCGAGAAATTTAGATAATAACAAAAACATTGGAGTAGAAATTAAATTAATTTGAATATAAATATCTTAGAAAACTGTTCAAAATTGATTGGGTAGAATTCAAGAATCAAATCAGCAGGTAAGAGAAGACACCAAGACACCAAACAGCAATATATCTCTAAAATAATAAGAAACAAAAACGATGGACTTATATCGGACTTAGAATGAATGATACCAGACTGTCACTGCAAGAATTAAAATGGGTACCAGATGGCAAAAGAAAAAGAGGAAGTCCAAGAGAAACTCTTCACAGAACAACCATCAAAGTGGGTATGACTGTGTCTTAACAACATGCAAGAATAACAACACAGTATCATCACATCGTTCCAACTGGAGAGAGATGGTGTCTGCCGTATACACCGTATTCGGCGCTGAATGTATATAGACAGATAAATAGAACAACGACAATATGAAGTTGCTTTATCTCACAGTACCTGCACTTTCTCTCACAGTACCTGCACATTCTCTCACAGTACCTGCACATTCTCACAGTACCTGCACATTCTCTCACAGTACCTGCACATTCTCTCACAGTACCTGCACTTTCTCTCACAGTACCTGCACTTTATCTCACAGTACCTGCACTTTGTATCAAGTATTGACTCACTATAGCATGATTTTCCCACCATATATAGATTATCAGAAGGCAAATTTGTTGTCAAAGGCTCATTTGCTTCAGGCAAAGTATTATCCGATACATGAGAATATATATATATATATATATATATATATATATATATATATATATATATATATATATATATATATATATATATATATATATATATATATATATATATATATATATATATATATATATATATATATATATATATATATGTAAGGTAAGGCCGATGTAAGGACTGAATGCGTGTAAAGACTGAAGCCGATGTAAGGACTGAATGCGTGTAAAGACTGAAGCCGATGTAAGGACTGAATGCGTGTAAAGACTGAAGCCGATGTAAGGACTGAATGCGTGTAAAGACTGAAGCCGATGTAAGGACTGAATGCGTGTAAAGACTGAAGCCGATGTAAGGACTGAATGCGTGTAAAGACTGAAGCCGATGTAAGGACTGAATGCGTGTAAAGACTGAAGCCGATGTTAATTCGGACGTTTCTGGTAAACCTCTCTCTAGCTGCTACCTCGCTTGTTGCTGTGAAGATATGTTATCTAGTCGTGTTATGTAATACTATGGTTGCTGGTGCGCCTCTCGGCCTGGTATCTCCAACTTCAGCCCCAGTGATTGCTTGGCAGGACCGATGGCACGGCTGGTCGTGCTAGGGTCAGAGGAAACGAGATTGCCGACTTATTGGCAATACGGCGATAGACGACACATTGCTGAAATGAGATAAAGCAGACTTGATCAAGGCAGTAATAAATTCATTTCAAGATGAAGATGATGTCAATGAGGCTGAGAACGTACACATACAGAAAATGTTAGAATTGGGAGTATCTAGAGGTGAGGGGAAGAAAAGTAATTTTTTTGTAAAGTCCCAAAGATCACGCAATCAACACCTGGTCTACATACACTGGGATGACTGATGGAACGGAGAACGAAGCACTTATGGGAATGCCCCTCGTACTGTGAAGCTAGTTTCTAATCAAAAATCATGAGAATCCTGAATTCTTTCATACTCAGAAGACACTCAGCTATATGCAGTCTTGAGTAAAAGTTAGATCTCAGGCAGCAACGCCGTCGGAGATGAAGATCAACATTCATGTACTAAGCCGCGGCAACTATTAGGTGAGGTGGCCAGTTCCCTTTCTTGCTGTCTTTACCTTCCCTAACTCATGCGTCAGATGCTTATTCACAGCTTGGTCGATTGGAGGAGCGGTGGAGTGAGGCGATAAATCACGACCTGGATTTTGTTGTTGTCCAAACGTGGTTTTGAACCTTGCACGCCGTAACCCGGTGTTAGTAAGGAATATCACTATCAACTAGACTTCAAGTCTTGAGAAGAAATCTCAATCTCGAGGGGGGGGGGGGATTATTTGTTATATGTAGAATACACATTGCATCATTTTCTGAGCAGAAATCCAATCACACGGAACGCTGTAACCCAGTACATGTCTTTAATGTCAGCATACGCTTGACCACACATCCCTTATGACCGAATGATTTCAATACGGTCAAAAATTGTTAAAAGTACTCGACACTTCCTGATTACAACGGATTACGATTTCAAAAGGTGCACCAAAATTCTAGATTAAACTAAAACCGTGCATTAAATGGAAAGTGCACACGATATTTCCAAATGAACACATAATAGAATCGCTGGTACTTCAAATAAAATGTAATTCCAAAATAGCAGAACTACGGTCATAGATCATGACATGAGTACATTGTTACTTTTTTTAAGTATGCTTAAAGCAGATACATAGAGACAGAGACAGAGAGGGAGAGAGAGAGAGAGAGAGAGAGGAGAGTTAGGGTGAGTGAGTGTGTATTAGTACAATACGACCTTTCATCCCACACATGCCATTGTGTCTGACTTGGATTGTGTGACGTGTTGATTGATACGTCACGAACAGTGCTACACAAATGTGTTCCATCAGACATGTGTGCGTGTTGCAGAGAATACACATGTCGTTTTAGATTCTGGAAACTCTTCTGTAGTTTTTAATCCTGGAGGTAATCCTCAGGGGATTATGTGATCATCTTCCCCGGTCATTGAAACACTACTTGATGTGGGCGTAGTGTCAAAGTATTCGCAATACATGTGATGTAACTTCTCTTTCTGTCATTTCATTGCAACATGAATATTTTCAGCGTTAAAACGGGTCTTGAATACATTTTATGCAAGTCTAAATAGCGCAAGTGCAATAATATTGTTGGTCTTCTGTGGAAGTTTCTTCTGGAGAGCGTGAAGCATATTGTGCTACTAGTTTTACGGCGAAGCTGCGTTATTTGCGCCTTTTGACTCCTCAATCCGATTTCGGCATGCTTTTCTTTCAGATGAGATTCCATAGCATGTGACAATCTTCCTACCTGTCGCAAGGTAAACGACATTCCATAAGATGGGACAACCTTCCTACCTGTCGCAATGTAAACGAGATTCCACAACATATGGCAACGTTCCTACCTGTCGCAATGTAAACGAGATTCCACAACATATGGCAACGTTCCTACCTGTCGCAATGTAAACGAGATTCCACAACATATGGCAACGTTCCTACCTGTCGCAATGTAAACGAGATTCCACAACATATGGCAACGTTCCTACCTGTCGCAATGTAAACGAGATTCCACAACATATGGCAACGTTCCTACCTGTCGCAATGTAAACGAGATTCCACAACATATGGCAACGTTCCTACCTGTCGCAATGTAAACGAGATTCCACAACATATGGCAACGTTCCTACCTGTCGCACGGTAAACGAGATTCCACAACATATGGCAACGTTCCTACCTGTCGCACGGTAAACGAATGTGTATCAGCTCTACGACCTGAACAATTGATAACATTTAGACATATTTCTGTTCATTTTGATATTTGCTCTGTGTTACCCGAGGGTCCTCCCATTTCCAGTTTGAATTCTCAATCCAGGCTTGGAAGGAATCACAACGGTCGGTGTAGGTACGTCTGAATGATATATTTATCATGTAGCTATTTTCAACTACCTGACTATCACAAGTGCATGGTTGAGAGGCTAGAGCTTTGGCCTCATATACGCGAAGTCCAGAGTTCGATCCCGTAGTGACAACAAGGGCATGCGGCATTTATCACACAAGCTACCCGAGAGCTCCCTGCACTAATGAGTAAAATATAGTATTCACAGTTTGACCATGACTGGTCTCCAGTAAAGACCTGTGTACAGGAATTAAATATGACATGAAGGACTAATATTTTATCATTTCCGTGAATTTCTTTGATCAGTCTTGGCTTTTTTTGGCATATGACTTTAAGTATGTAAATAGTGGCCAACGAAAAGCACGACAATAGTCAAAAATATAGTGAGTGAAGTTTTGTTTGTACAGAGGACTGCCGACGGTTTCGGTGTGACAGTTGATTGGACATAATGCAGTTGTCAGTGATGAAAAAGTAGACTTGCGTCAAATGCACCAATAGTTCTCGATTCTCAGAATGATCTACAAATACACGAATCTTATTGGCTACCGAAGATGGCCACTGGATTAATTAATGATATCCATTTTTCTGACAAGTGTGATCACATCGAAATATCCACTTCCATCTTAAATCCGAGAATTAGGTACGGCAGGCACAACGCCATAAGATAGTGACTGACATACCAGATAACACTATTACTGGTCAACCCAAAGATCACAATGGAAGCCAGGAGACAGATGATCAACATTTTTTGTGTTTATGCGAACACTTACAATATCACAATAATTCTATCCATTTTCTAAAAATGCCTCTAGCGCTTTTATTATTTCCCTTTTCCATTTCTGCGTCCGTTCTCAAACTCCTGCAGATTAATAGAGTGCAACCCACAAAAATTAAATGTGTTATGACATGGTTTACAGTTTGGCTGCGAATATCTGCATTTATTATCTATTGTCTAATACAGTCGAATTTAAGGATTTTTCAGTCATTTGATCTTATTTGGGATGGGACAACAAACCCGACTTCAAATTTAGTTTCCTTCTAGGATGCGCAGATGTGTGGCCATACATGTTATTATAGGGTGCTGCGCACGAATTTAATAATATTTGTACAAAATTCAAAATTGCAGACATAAGAACAGATTTTCAAGTACTATGTCAACAGTACATAGAATACATAGACACACAAAAGATCAAATGGTTTGGCCACCTAATCAGAATTGATCCAGATCGCATTCCATCGATAGCCTTTAATAAAAGATCATCGGAAAAGAGAAATAAGGGAAGAATTTTTTTATATAGAACACCAAGGCTGCAATATGGCAGCGACATCACAATTAGTAAAAATAAAGAATACTTCTGCTCCCCATGACGCCTGGAGGAACACGTAGATAGGACAGGACAAGACTTCAAGAATAATTTGCGCATGCGGTGTTGCGTCAGCACAACCAACCTATTGTCTGATCTGAAACATGAAGCCTCATTAGTTACCCTAAAAACACACGTAAGAGGTCACCTTTTTTACTATTATATGCACCTTCTCCCCCCTCCCCCCGTCAAGTCTATTTCAGGCCTCAACAACCAAGACGCAGCATTCACCATGACTGACTTCAGTAGAAAACCTTTGTACATAATTTATTAAGCCTACTTTCGTTACTTTTTAAAATTATTCTTGTGATTTCCGTTGGTCACTATTTATATACTTATAATCGTATACCAAAAATAGCCAACTCGACTCAAGTATAGAAATAGTGACCAACGAAAAAGACGAGAATAATAAAAAACGTAACGAATGAAGGCCTAATTAATTCTGTGAACAGGTCTTTATTTAGTATAAGGTCATACTTTTACTTGTAAACACAAGGATGCCACTTTTGATAATTTGTGCAATATGTCGAAGGTAAGTATCTAACTTTAAAAAAAAAAAGCATACATACATATTCATTATGCCAAAATCGGATGTGCTAGGCCTATATGGGGCAAATTGAACGATGTCACCTCATACCTCACGGTATCAGGCGGAAATTGCACGAAATTCGTGATGAATAAACGAGAGCAAGCACAGATAAACAAACACATTCAGTAATAAATAAACTACAGCGTAACGTTCAACTCATTACTCACTGGTTGTAAACTAATATTATTGCACTTCTAGTTGACTCATAGATGTTCATCTCTCGTGTCATGCCGGGACCCAAAACGGGAGCAAAGAATAGTAACACGGTTTACCTTCCATGCATGTTGTAAGAGCCGACTAAAGAGGTTATGTGGTAGAGTTTACTGTCTCATCCCATACAGGGTCAGTGTCCAAGAAACCATTCTGAAGTCGTATGTATCAGACCGAAAGTAGTGGGTATTGCAGCACAGCTATAAACCATGATATTCCGTTCTCTGGACTACATTCCTTTCTTCTTCGTCATTGAGCGTTCATTCTCAAACTCAGACTGGATCTCTATTGCAGCTAGCAGGACCATGGTCCTACTAGATTTCCAACAAAATATAGTCCAGAGAATGGAAATTCAGTGTGTCGCCGTTTTATTTGTGCAAATTGTTCAACACATCCGTCTTCGGCGGACACATCCCTTTAGTCTGCAGGATTTTGAGAATGAACGAAGAAGAATAAGACCGTGTTTAATTTCACCTATCAGGTAGCGATGTTTGTGATTGTTGGCGTAGGTGGCCATCGCTCTCCACAGCTCTCTGTCCACAGTATTATGTATCAAGGTCGTTGTTGTTTCCCTGCCGTGCCAGGCTGTCAAACTGTCTAATATTTTCTCACGTTGTCGCCCTCTGTCTCTGTTGCATTCAATTTTGCCTGTTGTGACTATGTTCTCCAAACCTGCCTGTCTCATGAAGTATCCAAAAAAAGAAGATTGTCTTTTTCTTATATTATTGATTAAGGTCCGTTTCGCATTTGACTCTTTCAATACCCCTACATTAGTTTTTCTTGCATTCCATGGTATTCTCAGCATTCTTCTATAGAACCACATCTCTATTGCCTCTAATTTACCACTTTCTAGTTTGTTGGAGTCGATTCTGTGCGAGCTGTCCAGCCTCTTCTTGTGTCATGTTAAGAAGGTCTTTGATGCCATGTGCCCACTGTAGTCGTGGTCTGTTTTTTGTTCTCGAACCCGGAACTGCCCCCTCCATAATTAGTCTTTCTATACTATTGTATCACTTTATATGTTCGAAATATGTTGCTTTCTTTAAAAAAAACACGTTTTAACAAGCTAATCATCTTCTATGTTCAGATCTTTGCGAACATCTCCGCTGTTCCATCTTTCTGTCCCTGATATTCTTAGAACTTTCTATAATAATGCATTCCGAATACTGATATTCCGCCGAAGACGGATGTATTGGGCCAATGACGCAAATAAAACGGCAACACAACGCATTTCCATTCTCTGTACGACATCCAACTGGAAATATTGTAGGACCATTGTCCTGTTACAAGAGAAATCCAGTGGGAATTTGAGAATGAACGCTGAAGAAGAAGAATACCGATATTTTATTTTCTATTGCTGATGTCATTGTCCACGTCTCATAACCATATGTTACCACTACAGAAATATTTTTTTTCTGTTTGCCCGTTGCCATAGATTTTCATCTGTGATGTTGTTTGTGTTTTTCATTTTGGTAGAGCCGTTGTTAATCTCTTTCTGATCTCTACAGAGCAACCTCCTGTGTTGTTGATGGCTGACTCGAGATATGAACAATTGATGACATTTTCTAGTTGTTGTTTTTGTCAATGACTGTTGTATGTGCGAGTTCCTCTCTGTTGATATGATGATGTTGACGATGTTGATAAAAACCCTAGGACGTACGAGTACGCCACTCGCTTTCCCTACGCTAGGAAGTTGAGTTTTACTATCAGCTCCAGATAGACATTTTCTGACATTACTTTTCATTGAGATTTTCTAGAGGTTTTTCAAGTCTTTTTTCTTCAGCGTTCAATTTCAAACTCCCGCTGGTTCTCTCTTGTAGTAGGACAATAGTAGGACAAAGGTCCTACTACATTTCAAACAGAATGTAGCCATAAGAGTGGAAATACGTTGTGTCGCCGTTTTATAAGTGTCAATGGTCGGACACATCTGTGTTCAGCAGTACATTTTCCTTGCTCAATAGGTACGTCGCCTTCTGTATGTACAATTCATAACACAATAACTTTATAGACTCTTGCGATAATCCCATATATTATCTGAACAAAAATGCGCTTGTAAATAATACGTTTGTATACACGGTAAATGAGTGAACTACTCTGCCACGGAGATACCTGTGTTTAACATCAAAGTGACCCTAAGGTGCCAATCTGAAGTTGGATGTGCCGTGTAGGACCGATTCCCCCCTCCCCCCTCCAATGTGCCGAGTCATTATGAAACTTCCGCTTGTTCTCTCTTATAACAGGACAATGGTCCTACTAGATTTCCAGCAGGATGTAGTCCAAAGAATGGAAATACGTTGTTTCGGCGTTTTATAAGCGCCATTGGCTCGACACATCCATCTTCAGTGCTGGAAAACTATTTAACAGGAAGGGAGTACCAGCTATTTTATTAAATTCCTAGTACGAAATCTCATGTTCTGATTTCCTAAGGGAAAGATTCAAATCCTCTCCCCCTCCTCCTCTCTTATTTGCGAGCTTGCCATGAGATATCGCCCTTATGTCACTTTCTCCTCACATTGTAACCATATTTAAGTCTCTGTTCACGAGTGAAGACTGAGACCTTGAACTCTGTAAGTTCACCTAGTTCCTTCTGTTGACCCCGCGAACCTAATTGATCTCCGTCTACGTTCTTTTTTAGACTTATTACATCATCAAAACTCGAGACGGTACATCTTCTGTGGCAGAATTTATTTTTCTACACCTCAGCTGTTACCATAATAGACAATTGTGAGGTTATATTAAGATGATGCATCGGAAGACGTGGCTTAATACTGGACTCTGAGAATTGTATCGGTTTACTTCAGGTAGGAAAGAAAACTTCAAAAATATTCTTTTTCATTTTGTTTGTTGTGATATTTGGTCTAATATTGATAATGTCTAAGTAAGTTGCCGGTGAGTTTGTTTTGTTATTTTCTCCTTATGAAGACATAGTTCCCATTCATTTTTTTAAAAATTGCATGAGTTAATGGAGTCCTTTAATACATTAATTTTGTGGTATCATGAGGTGCCGTCTACGCATCGAAGGTTCGCTGCAACGGACCTTCAACATTTCGGTCTCTTGGCATGGTGGTGCACTGTGCTAGACAGTAGACCTATCATGTCCATCTTATGATGTTTCCCTCTCACTTCTATGTCTAATCAACAGGTAGCATATCATGGACAGTATATAACAACCATCAAAGCCTTTCGAAACTCCTACCAATTTGTATTCCTGCTTTTGTGAGTGGCATGTTCAGGTGGTCCAGGATCGTGATACGTTATCACCAAGGAGGGGATTTGACCTAAATAATAACAAGTCATTCATTCATTTTCCTGTGTAACTAATGTTCTTTTTTTCCCTAGGAAATGTGATGATATTTTCGTGCAAAATCGTTACGGAAAGTGTTTTACTCGTCTTTTGCTTGAATTCCTAGTGCTAAAACTCATGCTATGATTTACTATATTGTGGAGGGGGGGGGGGGGGGGGCGTGTAAAGCCTTTCTACGAGCTTGGGGTGGTCTTTGATATTTAATATCTTTCGTCCATTTTCTTTGTGGCCGACCTCTTTTTTTGGTCCAAATTAATGGAAATAGATACACATGTTACCAATATCCTTCAATAAAGCAAACTAACAAAGATACACAGCGACAAACGAAGTTTTGACTAAAAGCCTTCATCGGGATCGAAATAAAAGAAGCGAAATAAACACTATACTGAGCGTAATAAAGCTGGCTTCTAGGTGTCAGTTCAATACAATTCTAATTGGAACATATTCTGTATAGAAAATTCTTGATTAGGAGCTGGCATCTAAAGGTGCATTCCCATAAATGTTCTGCTTGTCATTCCTTTAACTATCTAAAAGTATATAAGCCGAGTGTCTCAGTCATTTGTTGGATGTGGGATCGTGGTCTTTCCAGTGAGGACCCAATTTCTCCCCTCTTTCTTGGTCGCTCCCATTTCTATCATTCTCTTTAAAATGCGGTTGTTGTTGTTTTACTTTATTATAACACATCAATGATATTATCATGATTATTGCTACAGCTGTTTAAATTCAGGACCAGAACAGGTAGTAGCACGGCTTTCTCCCAGATAGACACTATGTTAGAGTATTATCTATAACGGGTAAAGTAGATCGGCTTTCTCCCAGATAGACACTATGTTAGAGTATTATCTATAACGGGTAAAGTAGATCGGCTTTCTCCCAGATAGACATTATGTTAACATTACACTGGTTTACCAAAAAAAAAGATGTTGAAAGTTGTCTATAATTTTTTAACTGAATTAGGAGCATTTTGTGCCACTGAAGCCAAAAATGACATCCATTTTTCTCAATCAGGTCAGGTTTTTTTCTAAATTATTTAAAAAAAAATTATATTCTCTGACTATAGCCTTCTATTCATAACTACATTTTCGTGATATTAGTAATTGATTTATGTGTTACATTTCTCACATAAAAAGTATTTAACAGAATGTATTTATTAAATGTTACAAAAATGGAATTATATAAATGAAGAGAAGACATTGAAAAAGGTAAGGACATGTAAATTATGTCATCACTGAGCAAAATACAAGACATAAACTTCAATTTCTTCAACTTTCTCGAGTGCTCAGCAGCAGGGATGTCTATCTTCATAGTCCAGAAGTAATCAGCCATCATTACTGCATCCCAATGTACTTGATACCTGGTCTCCATCTCTTTTATGTCCTGATAGAACCTTTCTCTCTGCTCGTCCCTCATTGATCCAAGATTCTCGGAAAACCGATCCATATGTGAAAATAAATAATGCATTTTTATGCTCATGTTGCATCCAAGGTTTTTGAAAGCAGTCAGCATATTGTTGACAACTTCTTCATAGTTACTGGCTTTGGTGTTGCCCAAAAAATTCTTTACAACTAGAACAAAGACCTTCCATGCTTTCAATTCCAATTTGTTCATTGATTTTTCAAATTCATGATCTCTGATGAGCTGACGAACTTGAGGACCATCAAAAATGCCACCTTTCAACCTCTCTATAGTTAATCCTGGAAAAGCGCGGCACAAGTAAGTGAAGCAGCCACCATCTTTGTCCAGGCTTTGGTGAACTGTTTAAACAAGCCAAGCTTGATATACAGCAGTGGGAATAGTATCTTGTTTCTGTCTACCAGAAAATTGTTGACGATGTTCTTTGATCTACCGGGCACCAATTCTTCTCGTGCAGGCCAGTCCTTTTTGGTATATTCCTTCGTCGTTTTCTGCGTTCGTTCTCAAACTTCTGCAAATTAGGAGGATGTAGTCCGGAGAACGGAATGCCTTGTGTCATGGTTTACAGCATTGCTGCGATATCTGCGACTTTCGACCTGAAACAGCCGACTTCAGCATGTCTTTGGGTCACTGACCCTATATGGGATGGGACAGCCAACTCCATCCCATAACTTCCTTAGTCGGCTCTTACGACATGCATGGAAGGTAAACGGTGTTGCTATTCTTTGCTCCCCTTTCGGGCCCCATCAACACACGGGCGAGTTCGTAGATGGCTAATAATGTCTAATAGATAGCTGCAAATGTCCTTCGACAGTTCGGACATGGTGAGCTGCTGCATTTTTCCATGTAGCTGTATTTTGTGTAATGTCTTCCCATGTATCTTGATCTATTTCAAAGGTTTTCGGTGGGGACTTTAATGAGTCTTTGCAGCGCGTCTTTTGACCACCTTGGGATCTTATGTCCTTCTGCTACTTATCATAGAGACGAATCTTTGGCAGGCAATGAACTGATATATTTGATCATGGCCGCCTGCAATAGAAGAATTAATTCGGACTTCATTCGTTACGTTATTTTATTATTGTTGTGAATTTGGTTGGTCACTATTTTACTTGGAGACTCATATTAATAATAGCCAAGTATATAAATTGTGCCCAACCAAAATCTCGAGAATAATAAAAAAAAAACGTAACGAATGAATTCCTAATTAATTATGTGCGGAGGCCTTATAAGCAGTATAGAAGGTCACATATTTTATATACCACCGCTATCAGCCAGGGGCGTAGATGTGTTATAGGCAAGGGGAGGGATAGTGTTAACCAGAGTTATCAATTCTTCAATTCTTTGTAAAGCCCGCAGTAGAAAATGGGAACGGGATTATAGGGTGGGGGGGGTGTCATTTGTCGTGGTTGAGGATATAGTTTATGCAAACAGCAGTATGATTTATCACATTTCACAGACAGTCTTTCATAATCGTTAAAACACTACAGGTACAATATATAACTATATTTCCAAGGAAAACAATAACAAACACACAAACGCTAAAACTATAACAATTTCTCCCGTTCTAATTTTAGTTTACACAATGAATGTCCAGATTTCACTGCTCCCGTAAGTCAAATTTTGATGTTGTTGAAATGTTTTTGATTGTTTTCATTTTAATACAGTTAAGAGTTTCCCGTTTTCAATAGAAGCTTGTCACTAGTTTCATTAATAATAGTTGGACAAGCTTTCATAATTCAGTTGCTACAAATACAATTGCACATCTTATTTTATTAGAAATTAAAAAGTAGTATTGTGCTTTTGTTTTTAATTAAAAAAATTGTGTTGCTGTGCGTGCGTGGATCGGTGCTTGCGTGTTTGTGTGGTGTGTGTGTGTGCGTGTGAGGGCGCGCGCGCGCAATTTGATGTATTAAGTTTTCTCTAAAGCTTTTTCGTCCCTGATCCTACATCAACCCCTGCTGTCTCTTTGATTCTGCATCGTCCCCATGAAGCCTCTCACCGCCTCCTGGTGGCGTTTCAGCACACTTTGAGAAACCCTGAATGTTTAGATGTTAACATTTTCCTAACCTAAACTACTGCATGCCAAAACTATGGTGTATGGCTGTCCTGGTGTGTTATACTAAATATATATATTACATGCATGCACGAATACACATAACAACAAATAGCTCAACCATCACATGGACACTACATTGTCCCACATTCATGTTATGGTTGTGGGTTTGTTTCACTGGAGTCCGGGAAAGAAAAAGTGGGAGGGGATACAGCAGTTCAGGCATGTTCTGGTTTTAGATACACAAATATTGTACCACAACACAACAGGGACTGATTCTAAACCATATGGACACACTGGTATACAAGCTTGAACGTTCTCTATTATTTGTGATTCTTTTTCTGCCATCAATCGCTAAACGCTATTGTCTGATATTGATCATGTATAGGGTAGGTGTTTCACGGGTTCCGCAAGACATCTGATTCATCTAATAGAAAAACTTTACCAAGATCAAACGGCTGCAGTGAAGTTAGAGGACAATCTCTCAGAGTGGTTTGAGGTACAGAGTGGAGTAAGGCAGGGATGCACACTCTCCCCATACTTGTTCAACATCTACGCAGAAAGTATAATGAGGAATGTGAGAGAAGACATACACAACACTGACTACCACGCTTTAAACATCGGTGGATTCCAAATCCCGGAACTACGCTACGCAGACGACACAGTGCTTCTTTCAAATGATATAACGGGATTGGAACAACTAATCAAGAACACAAAGAAATATAGCGAATCACAAAACTTATATTTAAACAAGCAAAAAACAGAAATCATGTCAACAGATATAACAACACAACAACCAAAAATCAGAATAGACAAACCGAGATAGAATGTGTGGATAAATTTGAATACTTAGAGCAAACATCAACGGTGCAGGAGACTGCATGGCAGAGATAAGGAAAAGATTGACAATGGCATATTGTAAAATGAACGGGTAAAAACATGGAAAAATAACAAATGGAAACGAAATTGCTACTGTTACGAACTTTTATTTTTCCGGTTGCTACATACGGCTGTGAAACATGGACATTAAGTAAAATAGCCGCAAAGAAGATCAACGCCTTTGAGATTAAATGCTACAGGAAGATACTTATAATATCATGAAAGGGAAAAAGAGAAACTCAGATATTATAAACGAATTGAAGATCCCGGAGTGTTGGCTACTAAACACAATAACAAAAAGAAAACTACACCTGTTTGGTCATATAAAGAGACACAACTGTTTAGAAAGACAAATAATGGAGGGAAGAGTACATGGGAAGAGAAAGCGCAGACCAAGAAAACATGAACTAACGAAAGAAAACATGTATACATCGTTGGAAAATGCAAGCCACATCGCCCAAGACAGAGAGGGGTTCAGAGAGTTCTTTGGGAAGACAATATTCTGGAAAAAATACGTCACATGACACACATAGAGTAGGTTTGTTGTAGGTTCATAGTACAACACAACTTTTACGATCAATCACTAAACACTATTGCCTGATATTGGTGGTGTATAGATAGAGCAGGTTTGTTGAAGGTAGTTGTTGGTTCTTTTACAAATAGCTTTTTTTTTTTTAAAAAGATCTAAATATTATATCTACTTCGGAGATACCGGTTTCATCACAACCTCCATTATTACGGTCATATTTATGATATAACCAAATTGAACTAGTGGCCGTGGTTGAAAGCAGCGCTCCTCAACATAAGATGTATATGTTTAATTTCATTTCAGTCATTATTTTTGTGCAGACACTAACTCCCGAAAGCAATGCCGTAGGTATTACTTCAGTAAGGGGGTTCGGTCTCTCTTTGAAAAAAAAAAGTGATCTAATAATTGTATTTTTGTCGTATTTTTTATATAGTTGTTTGTTTGTTTTGAAAACAGCTAAAAGGGATGGGGGTTGTTTTTACATTGATTTACTAGTTTCTTGTACTAAATATCATATTATTTTCCATAAGGAGGAGGTTTGTATCATTCAAACCCACCTCATTATATATACGGTCTTACTCGAAAGTTTTGACTGACAGGATAACCTGAATTGTAACCTCTATTACTAGCGAGTATCATCACACGCTGATATAACCAAATTGGGCTCATGTAATCGGTTGAGAGGACGTTCCTCGTCATAAGTGGTTATTGTTTGTTTATTTTTCTAAAAATTCAACGACGAAAACAAACACATGTTTTAGGCTATAAGATGTGCCTCAATCTGTAGAAGACACTGATGTTTTAGGCTATAAGATGTGCCTCAATCTGTAGAAGATTGACTAACAAACATGAGGATGAAACTGTGTGTTATCTTCATATGCTCTGTCCTCTATATACGCGACTGATATCTGAATGATGTGACAGAATTTAACAGTCATTATCACCAAATGCTGTCTTTGCATCGAAGTTAGGCTGCAACGGTAACTATACTATGTTCACTTTAAGAATGAAGTGAGTAAATACACACCCCCACATTACTCCGCGACAACAGATGATCTTTAAACAGCTGATGACATGTAAAAACAATATTATTTAAAACATTTAAAAACAATTAAAACAATATTTAAGCAACATTTTAAAAACAACATTTGAAACGACATTTAAAAACAATATTATTGGGCACTAAACAATAGATTCATGCGTTATGCGTACAACAACCAAGAATCAGTGACCCACTTCATTCTTAGAGTGAAAAGAGTTTAGGATAATGCACTATTGTTACTGGTTTAACTAATACTAACAAATAATAAAACGAATGCACAAAATAAATAACATAAAACAAAGGGACAAAGACTATTTCCAACTGGGACCTTTCTCAAGAAACAAACACAAACGAAATAAACACACAATTAAATTAAAATACCGAGAGATTTATTAGAAATGGCAACAAATGGTGAAAGATATTCATGTCATGTTTAAAGATCAAGTTAGCCTATAGCATTTATTAACTGCTGTACGGGTGTGACACGTTCGCGATCTCACATTTTACTGGTTCTGATATATTAAAGCGTAACCATCAAAATTGAACGCCACGAACGTGCGCACTAAAAATAAAAATAGGTAATAAAAAAGGCCATAAGTGAAGAAATCAGACCAAGTGAAAGCCGCAAGTCAATGAAAACATCTCTGTATACAGACTATGCAAGCACACTAAGTAATACACATATACAAATAAACATATATACATATATATACACATACACATAAATATACAAATATACATGCATCAATGTAGACATATATATATTCATTCATTTTCCTTTTGCGCTGAAGTTAGCGCATAGGGCAGAGGTCAGATCTCTCCAATTCTGTCTGTTCAAAGCTATTCTGTGCAGTTCTTGAATAGTATGAATATTGTTTTTTTTTTACTTTCTCTAAGTATTGTTCTTCTGAGTGTTTCTTTTGGTATACCCCTTGCTCTTTTGCCTGTAGGTATCCATTCAAGAGATTAGTGGTGTATTCTGTTCGTGTCTGCGCGTAGGACATGCACGATGTAGGACCAACGGCGTTTTCTGATAACATCTGTGATGAAATTTTGATGTGTCTCTTCTCTGATTCATCAGCATCTTCCTAGCATCAAGTGCATTTAACAGACTGTCTAATATCTGGAAATCAAAGTCAATCAGCACACACACGAAAATGCGCTTATTTAATTCCTGTGTTATTCCGGTGCTATCATATGGATGTGAGAGCTGGAAAAGCTCTTTATCTTCAGAAAATAAATTACCTGATTTCGAGAACAAATGTCTTCGTTTTAAACTAACACCCATTGGAGTGAATTCAAAAAAAAATCAATCAGAGAAGAGACATATATATATAGGGGCCAATATATATTGAAACTCGGACACACATACATATGCACGTACAGACACATGTATATATACATATATATATATGTGTGTGTGTAGGCTTATGTATAATCACATATAAAAATGCCAATATATAGAAGTATGAAAAGTACCTACACAGATAAGTACATACACGTAAACGCAAGCTCACAAACATGGGTCAACACAAGAATACGTGCATACAAACATCCGTCCGCCTAAAGAGATTCTCAATGTAGATACATGCATGAACATAAACATTCGCCGACATAGATATAAGTATGCATTAACATAAACATTCGAGCACACAAAGATTAAGATAAACATTCTCCTATATGAAGATATATCCCGCATGAATATAAAACATGCACTCAAATATAGACATGTACAAGTACAAATATGTGGCCCAAAGTAGCTGCATGAATACATGGACAACATTCATCCATACATGCTTACACTGATGCATATACATGTGTCAACCCTCACCTATTCAATAGGAAACCAAACAACAAGATATATATATATATGTATCAATCAATCATCAATAACCCGTAACTCTTCAGGGTCGTAGGGGTGCCACATTGGATGCTTCAGCACACAGAGTCCTCCAGCGAATTCTATCCTCAGCGATGCGGATGAGTGTGGAAATATCTTGTCCTGTCCATTCCTTGATGTTGTCTGTTCAAGCATTTTTTTTTATATATATGCTTGTATATATATATATATATATATATACAGTAGCAATCCGATAGTCCGAATTAATTGAGGATCGGTCGATTCGGATCATTGGATATAGCTTAGACATGAAACAAAACAGTGTACATACATACAATCATACATTGAAATGAACGGAATTTTATTGATAAAGTACAGTAATAAATTAGCAACTATGTATTGCAAATAAACTGCACACCTGTCTACCGCGCCCCATTTACGCTTTCGCTCTAAAACTATTTCACACAAATTCGATTCGGATAATTGGGGATTCTATTAATTATGGTTCGGATAATAGGATTTCCACTATGTATATAGTAGCTGTATGAATACATGGAACAATATAACCATACATGCTTACACTGATACATATACATGTGTGAACCCTCTCACCTGTTCAAGAAACGAACCAATAACAAGATTATATATATATATATCTTGTTGTTATACAAATATGTAAATGAGGAAATATTTTTATAAAAATAAGTATTACTGTGCGTGGTTCATCATCAAGTGCCGTCTCAACAAAGAGGGTTTGCTGCAAAAGACCTCAAAAGTCGTATGTCTCCTGTTTTGGAGATGCATTCTGTTAGACTATGACCTGTCAGTCTTGCAGATGGTACACTTACTCTCCTACTTGTATCTCTGTCTACCTCTTGCTCGCTTCCCCTCGACTGTACCCTCAAGTAAAGTCTTCAATAAGGTGTCTTTTAATGTGTTCAAAATATTTTATTTGCCTGATCTTTATTTACTTTAATAATTCTTTCTTCAAATTAAGTATTGTTAGAACCTCTTTATTTGTTTTCTTCTCTTTCCATGTTTTCCCTATTCTTATATATATCCACATCGCAAGGCATCAATTCTGTCTTCTTATTATTTGTTTATTGTCCATGTTTCTGAGCCATACATTAATATAGAATAGATATGACATTTTATAATTCTCATTTTTAGCTTGTATGTAATTTATTTAGATGTTACTATTTTCCTTATGTCATTGAAGGTGCTTTTAGCTATTCCTATTCTCCTTTTAACTTCTGTTTCACATCTGCCATCATTTTTGACTATGTGTCCAAGATATTGATACTGTTTTACTTGTTGTAGTTTCTCTCCATGTATGCTTATATTACCTCCTGTTCTTCAGTGTCTTTACTGATTATCTTGGCGTTTTTTTTTGTTGAATATTTATATCCAGTCCATATTCATTACTTGATTTATTGACTTGATCTATTAGTCTTTGTAGTTCATGTTCACTTTCTGCTAAAGAACAGTGTTATCTGCATATCTAATGTTGTTTATTATTTTCCCACTGATTTTGAGTTCTGACACTCCTATATGTCTAACAATTTTCTCTGTGTAGATATTACATAGGCTTGGTGTTAAAATGCATCCTTGTCTTACCCCTCTTCTTATTTCTATGTATGGTGATTAGCTGTTTTCACACCTTATTGATGCATTCTATTCCCAATATATATTTCTAATCAGTCTGATGGCTTTTCCATCTATGCCTATTTCTTGAAGACATTTGATTAGTTTTTCATGTAGGACTCTGTCAAAGTTCTTGCTGTAGTCTATGAAGCAAATATAGATACGTATCTGGACTTCTATGTATTTGTCTATCAATAGTCGGATATTAAGTATCGATTCTCTGATTCCTTTGTTTTTTCTACACCGAATTAATCTTCACCGACTTCAGTGTCTATCTTGTTTTAAATTTTTAATTATTGTATCAAAGTGAGGTATGGAATATTTATTTGTTGTGTCGAAATGAGGTATGGAATATTAATGTATTTTTAATTACTGATTTGTGTGATATTGTTCCGTATCTTATTTATGTATTCCCAATCACTGATTTGTGTGATATTGTTCCGTATCTTATTTGACTCACTTCCTTCCTCTTAATAACCCCCGCCCCACCTTTATATGTTTCATGTTATTGTAAATATGGTATTATTTTCACTTTATATAGGGCCTGATTCGATCCTATTTTCACTTTGTATATTCGATTCTATTTTCTGTGACTTGTCATTTAGAGTAATCTCCTAAATCATATGCGTGGCGTGAAGTTGTGGAGTGTCCATGAAAACCATTCTGTAAAATCATATGCGTGGCGTGAAGTTGTGGAGTGTTCATGAAAACCATTCTGTAAATTCAAAGTTCTCTAGTTTCAACAGGGTCTATTGGTTTCCAAGTTATCTGCTATCACTTTCCTAATGTATGCCATAGCTAGCAAAAAGTGTATTGGTTCTAGAGACATGGACAATTTATGTAGCACTTAATAATTGTCATTATTTCTCTGTGATGTCTTTCTTCTTCATTCACTTTTAGACTTCTACATTGATGACTCTGACTAAGGTAACAATTAACACACCAGGTTCAGAGATGTGTCGTAGAGTTTTTCATGAAAGGTAACAATTAACACACCAGGTTCAGAGATGTGTCGTAGAGTTTTTCATGAAAGGTAACAATTAACACACCAGGTTCAGAGATATGTCTTAGAGTTTTTCATGAAAAGAAAACAGGTCTTGGCCAAGTGTTTCTTCATTCTTCGTCGTACATTGGACATGTCTTCAATAAGTGTTCGGCTGTTATAGGGCTGGTGCATGACCATCTGCAGTAAGAACATCTCTGCACAAAATTAATTAGGACTTCATTCCTTACATTTTTATTATTGTTGTAATTTCCGTTGGTCACTATTTACATACTTGGAGGCGCCTTGGCTATTTTTGGCATGCGACTAACGGAAATCACGACAATAATTAAAATAAAGTTACGAATGAAGTTCTAATTCTATGTGGGGGGGGGGGGGGTTCTTCTATTACGGACGGTCATGTCGGGTGTCACATGATGCATAAATCTGTTGTGCCGATCTTGTATTTGTGATATAGATGGCGGTGCAGTCTGTTATGTTCTGTTCGTAGTTGGATGGTAGTGGTTCACTAGTGGTCGCTGGTACCTCTCAGCATTACTATTCCATTTTAACATCAGTTAAACCAGAGCTGTAGATACGTCATCAGTTAAACCAGAGCTGTAGATACGTCATCAGTTAAACCGGAGCCGTAGATACGTCTTCAGTTTGTTTTTTTAAAGCAGGGGGGTTTTTTAACCAGAGTTTAAACCTTAAAAAATAAAACTCCATGCGTCCATATTATCTTGTAATTCCCTCTTTTTCATGAGAAATTTGAACAAATTTATGGAAAATCGTTAACTTGCCCACTTGTTGTCGAAATTAATAGTACTAAAGTCATTTTCTGGCTTGTTATTGGGGGTGGAGAGGGGAGCTTAAACAGCACAACCCCCCTCCCCCCCATTATCTACGGTGTATGGTTTAACATCTGTCAGCATCCGTGTTCATACAGCAAAGATATAATGGTTGTTGGCTAACACAGATATAATGGTTGTTGGCTATGAACCAATGTCCTTGTACTACCGGCACACCTCTATGTAGGCATACGTCATTATGTATACAACTATTTACGCATGCGATTGCGTCTGTGGGTCTCACCAACGGCCCACTAGACAAACCACCCATGCAACAGAAAACCTTAGTAGATGACATGCCGCTATATTGAAGTTATCTTCTTATAGAAGCTTCATGGCACGTCATCTATACAATTCTGCTTCTCATGCTTGTATTTTGTTGTTGTAATGTTTTTTATGCTTTGTTATTTGTAAATATGTATGCACCCTCTGTGGTTGGGAGGGAGTCAGAGATGTACTGCGTAGCATTGGGGAGGAGGAAACTGACAAAACTGTTTTTTTTTCTATGGCTGAGACCCATCATAGAGGTACAGTGAGTTAACTGATGACAATCCTATTGACTTGAACATTTGGTTGCATGCCTGGAGCAATAGAGAAGTTCGGCATAACCAGTAGTCAATTGATGGCGGGGAATAAGCACAGTGAACCCTATCTTGGTTGCAGTGCCTTGGAGCAGTGCATAGGTTGAAACCTACCTTCCTGGTGGTGTGATATGCATTCTCTGGCCAGGGGTAGGACGAAAATCCACATACTTCCAAGCAATATAATGCAGTTTTAATGGCATTATGTTAAGGGGAATGAGCATATAGACCGTTGGATCAGCAACCAATCAACCATAGGACTATTTACTTTTTTGTGATACCTCTGAAAACATTTTCTACGTAGCAGTATGGTCAATATTACTTGTTTAGTGGATACAATTCAGGTTTGGTTGCATGGGTTTGAGGCCGTACATGCCAGTTAGACAAGGCCGTGCAAACGTTTCCAGTACAAAGAGGGTTTTGTATTTGAAAAGTCAAAAAACGTCATGCCCTTTTAAAAGTCATGAAAAGTTTTGACCTTTGTCAAAAGATTTGCTCGGATAAAAGTAATTGCTTTTGAAGACTTGTGTCAATCATGAAAAGTTGTCGATGGACACTGTTTCATCAACTCTCTATTTTTCTGAACACATGCTTCAAAGATTTTCCGTATAATTATATCCTGTTTAGTGTTATGGTTTACAGCTGATATTCAATAACTTATGATTTGATAACTTTGTGAACTCTGGGACAATGCATATAGTAATTTTATTTCATCTCGCGGAACGGTAAATTGGTCGGGTGGCCTAATCTGGCACTTTTACCTACTTTTTCCGTAAAGGCAAACATTTACATATTATGTGATGATCTGCTTCGCCAGAGCATTACCGGCCATATGAGATGTGGTGTGATCGAAGAATTAAAACGTGTTGACTCATGTTGCAAGGCGAGTAGGTGCCTCCTGAGCGGAGCTGGTTCAAATCCCGGTTACCGCATTATAATTTTTCTTGAACAATAAATCCTAGTTGATTCTATATTATATTATTCATTGGACCAGTAAAGGAATGAATGATTAGTAATACTTGCAACTGTCATGGATGATGTAAGAGGAGGCTAAGAATAGGAGTTGGTTATAGGAGAATCCTCTTCTTCTTCTTCAGTGTTCATTCTCAAACTCTCGCTGGATATCTCTTGTAGCAGGACAATGGTACATTCTAGATTTCCAGCAGGATGTAGTTCAGAGAATGAAAATGCGTTGTGTCATCATTTTATTTGCGCCAATTGTCCGATACATCCATCATCGGTGATTGGGGAAGGAATCATACAGTATGCACGCCTTCAATAGTTTAAAAATGTTATTCTTCAATTTTCCTGCGTAATTCCTTCATTATCATAAGATCTTTGATTACATTTTATTGGGAACATCGTTAAGGGAGAAAAGCGGCGAGCGAAAAGGAGGTGGGGGGATTTATACGTCTTGTGGCTAAACTCCTAGCTCTAAAAGCGATGTTATCATTTCCTAAGTGAGGGGGATTACACCCCCACTTTCCTATATGAGGGGAATTACACCCCACCCCCTCCTATGTGGGGAGATTACACCCCACCCTCCTTCCCAATCTTAAGGCTTGAGAACACGCCCTAAGATGGCCAAAAACATTATAGAGAATCGTAACGGCACGAGTCCTTCTTGTGTAGATTACTCTCCAGTTCATGTCACATGATTCTTCTTCATCTGCGCTCGTTCTCACGCCTCTGCAGATTAACAGGATGTAATCCAGAGATGGTCGTAACACTCTAGAGGGCAGAGGCATATTAAGTCAAATCGTCACCTGGAACTTGGAGATTGAGCTACGGAAAATTTCCCAATCAAAAAGAATGTCATAGAAAGATAAACCTGGAGCTCAAAGTAAAACTTGCGTTTTCCCTCGGGATTTAATTCATCATCATCTTGTCCTGCTAATCTGTCAGTAGACACACCGCAATGAAAGTTTCTTAGAGAGCCGTAATGTAGAACCGTGATGCATGTAACATAAGAACGATTTGTTCAGAGATATACCGGGACTCGATGTATTGCGACACTATATGTCGATCTATACATGCACTTCACTGAAGTCTACTCTCGTGGAACACGAGTGCTTCACTCGTGGAAATAACATGATATGCACAACGAGCAGCAGTGATAATTCTGACGTAATAATCTGTATGGATAAGCTCAGGTAAGCTAATCAATATTACAGTTTTCCCCCTCCCATCGGTCATTGTCCCGTTTGTTAAAAAAAAAGCAGTAAAATTAAATTGGCTCGGCGAGGTTTTATTGATAGCTGTAGTGTAGGAGTTCACGAAACATGAATTTCAGAGGGCGGATTGTAAGGTAAATAACGTTTGAAAAGAGGTACCAATAAAAGGTAATCGATAAAAGGTAAAACTGCTAGTAAAACTGTATGAAAATAGTACTTACGTATGAAACCGGTAATGAAGTCTATTGATGTGTATTGTTATTTGTATGATTATATCTTGTGTTTTGTTGTGTGTATTATGTCACGTGAGCATACGACAGTGATAGTGTGTTAGTTGTCGTTCAGTAAGACTTCATTACGTTTCCTATGTAAGCACAATAAAAGGTAAATGGGTAGATGACATAAAAAAGGGGTACCGAGATAATTAATAATAAGGAGAACACAGACATAACAGTAATGGTGGTCAGGGAATGTAGATATACGAATTCAAGGACGCGGGATCGTAGATACGTTTTCCTCTATTTAAGAGGGGGGGGGGGGTTTACCTAAAAATAAAAAGTGTAAATGGTAATTCGTGCGTTTTTGTGTGTCATTTCTGACTATCGATGAAAAAATCTTATGATCTTTCTGTGAATAATCGTCACAGTCTGGCGGAGTTAGGGGGGGGGGGGGGTAACATTGGCCCACCTTTTGACTAAGTTCCTAGTACTGAAAGCGATGTTATGATTTTCTAGGGTTTTTTACTCCACCCCCCCCCCCAACAAGTTGCGGCCGTATATGCAAGGTCGTAGGTCGTATATAAGAGGTGGGTCTCACAAGTTCAAATCTCATCCCTTCTTGGATCACCTCATGAGATGAGCTTTTATAAATTACCCACGTGCCGGTGGGGACCGGAAAGGAAACAGAAATTGTTCAGAATTAACCTGTCATTCAGTAAGTAGAGAGTACTGTGTACTTAATCCCATTTCATTAAAGGTCAAAGTGATCCACAAATGCCTTGCTAAAGTTGGATGAGTCGGACCGAAATGAATAGATAGAGCGACGAAATGGTTAACCACGATACAACGCAATACTTTCTCTGGGCCAACTCACGCTTAACTACCATAACACACTCAGTGTAAGAATGGCCCATGTAATCTGTGAGAACACACTCAGTGTAAGAATGGCCCATGTAATCTGTGAGAACACACTCAGTGTAAGAATGGCCCATGTAATCTGTGAGAACACATTCAGTGTAAGAATGGCCCATGTAATCTGTGAGAACACACTCAGTGTAAGACTGGTCCATGTAATCTGTGAGAACACACTCAGTGTAAGACTGGTCCATGTAATCTGTGAGAACACACTCAGTGTAAGAATGGCCCATGTAATCTGTGAGAACACACTCAGTGTAAGACTGGTCCATGTAATCTGTGAGAACACACTCAGTGTAAGAATGGCCCATGTAATGAATATTTGTATTGACATTGCTGTGAGTATGAATCTGTATCTAAAGAGCTCTCTATCGATTATCTTAGATCGATACATTTTAATGTTGGTTACTGCTGCTACTCGATCGTGTGTGTAGGAAGTATATTAGCTTGCACTGTATTTCTGGAGTTCTATGTTTTTTTTTGTGTGGGTTGTCATCCTAAGAAATTTCAGACCCATGTGAAAGGAATACTAAGCGAGGACGAACAGAACAGTGTGCAGCGAAGGACAGTCACCCTCAGTTTCCTGGATGAGGAATATCCACAAGATATATGGGTCAGAATATACACAGATGGGTCAGCATAGAATGCTGTGAGGAATGGAGGTGCAGGTGTATATATAGAATATCCACACAAGCCTAGAGATACAATCAGAACACCGACAGGAAAATTCTGCAATAATTATGATGCAGAAATCAAGGCAATTAGTGTGGCAGCTAAAAAACTGCTGAACTCCAACTCTGACCTACAGCCTGTGGTATTCCTGACAGATGCAAGGTCAGTGCTTCAAGTTCTCCAGTCTGAAAAACTAACAGACTTGAAAAAACTACTTAGCGAATTGTCTTACCAGTATAGGGTAACCATGCAGTGGATACCCTATTACTGTGGAATATCAGGAAATGAAAAAGCAGACCAACTGGCTAAGGAAGGTGCTGCCGAAGACCAACCAGATATAATCACCTACCATCAGAAAAAACAGATGATAAAGTCAATAAGAAAGCCACAAACGCCAACACAAGATGACTATCATATTATGAACAGATCAGAGCAAGTTATAATTCTACGTCTCAGAACAGGACACAACCGACTCCGCAGTCACATGTATACAAAGTTCAAGATTGGCAACACGGCCATGTGTACATGTGGACAGGCAGCACAGAGTGCCAAACATATACTTCAAGAGTGTTCTGAGCATGAAACGCTGAGGCAGACATATTGGCCAGAGGAAACAACACTGGAATCAAAACTCTATGGGACACTGTATGAACTACAAAAGACAGTGAGTTTTATTAAGGAGACAGAATTACAGATATAGACATGTTTCAAGTGAACGAAAGAAGAAGAAGAAGAAGAAGAAGAAATCCTAAGAAATATCACTATCTCCATCGATAATCAACACATTAAACAGGTAAAGGAGGGCGCGTACTTAGGAAGCATTTTGTTGAGTGAAGGGTAAAACAGTAAAGAAATACAAAATAGATGCAGAAAAACATATCAGATACTAGGACATCAGATACTAGGACATCAGATACTAGGACATCAGATACTAGGACATCAGATACTAGGACATCAGATACTAGGACATCAGATACTAGGACATCAGATACTAGGACATCAGATACTAGGACATCAGATACTAGGACATCAGATACTAGGACATCAGATACTAGGACATCAGATACTAGGACAGATGACAAATATCTTTAAGAACAAAAATCTCGACATTATCACTCAAGTTTCATGATAAAAGTCTATTATTATTCCATCTTATTATTATTATTATTCATGTCTCTGGCCAATGCAGGCCTGCTTGCCCAGAACAGAGAGGCGTTCAAAGTAACCACAAGGAATACAACGTTCTGGACAGAGTATATCACTTTATATATATATATATATATATATGTTATCCCATCAATGTGCTACCAGTGCCAAATCTGGACAACGACAGCACAAGACAAAAGAAAACTATTAGCAGCACAAATGACGTTCCTACGAGGAAAACTTGCGAGTGTCATAAAGAGATATAATTAGAAACGATAACATCAGACACATACCCAAAACAATACTAGTATTAGAACACATCAAGAGACAACAGCTTAAGTAGTTTTCGCACACTTCCAGACTACCAACAGATATTATGTCACATATATCAATGACACATAGACACAACAGCTATAAACCCACAGGAAGACCATGTCAAGGAATGACCACAGAAATCAAAGAGGCTACGGAAAAAAGTCTACAAATAGCACACAAAGAGGCCATATTTAGAGAACTATTCTACCCCCTACGCCGCGAGGCACAAAAGGATTACAGCATATGAATAGATGGATCCTAGATATGTCGTTATTACTCGTCTGAGATACATCATGTAATTTTGAAATATCACCAGAATTATTACCTTTATATTTGTTCCAGGACATGCGGGTGTTGAGGGTAATGAACGAGCCGATACACTGGCAAACATGACTAGTGTTAATAGGTATATCAATGGATCGATCTGATATAGTTAATGTGTTACGGGACCTCGTCCGCTCAGACGGTTTTTCTAAGGTGTGCATCAGGGTCGCTGTCGAGACTGCGTGAGATAAGTGTAAGGTGTGCATCAGGGTCGCTGTCGAGACTGCGTGAGATAAGTGTAAAGATCGGAGCAGCCCGTAAACAGAAGCATAATAGATATACAAAGAGACTGATAAATGAAATCAGCATTGAACAGGAACTCTGAACCACTAAACTCTGATTGATTTATTTTGAAGCAGGGATTGGGGGGGGGGGATATCTATGGACTTGTCCGAGTGCGCTTACAATAACATGCAGTCATAACTAATATCTTATTTAGAAATATTCTTCCTATGGATAAATAGTTATATTAACTGGAATTAATAATTATCTTTCCCTTGATGGATAGTTATCTTGTCTTTGATAAATTATTATAATTTACTTTGATAAATACATTCTTTCCGTTGAATGAATAGCTATTTCCCTTTGTTGATTAAACTATTTCCCTTGGATGAATAGCTTCGTTGCCGTCGTGAGTTGATGTTGTGCTTAGATCTATCCATTGGATGAATATTTTGTTCCCATTGAATTAATAATTGTCTGTGCTATTAACGAATAATTTTCCATCCCTGATGAATATTTGTATTTCACTCGCGTGAATAGTGTTCTTTCATGTTAATTGTGGTCTTCGTTACCTCTAATATTTTATGATAATATGTCCTGATATAACCTAATTGGACTCTGCTGGTTGAAAGGGGCACGCCTCTCCGAAAGAGAGGCAAACTCATTAACTACCTACCTGAGACTGCATGTTTCCAATGTCAATATAATTATAATAATAATAATAATAATAATAATAATAATAATAATAATAATAATAATAATAAAGTCCCATAATCCATAAAGAACTTGGGGTCTTTGTTATCTCTAATATTTTATGGTAGTGCCTCCTGATAGAACCTAATTGGACTTTGTAGTCAGCTGGTTGAAAGGGACGCGCCTCTCCAAACGAGAGATAAACTCATTAATTATCTGCTACCAGCCCCCATAATCTGCCAGGGTTGTAATGTTGTCATACTTGATACATGAGCACGAAAAGCCCTCCACAAAACTCTGCATCAGCCAATCGAAGGGGTGTTAAAAAAAAACACACCCAGACCATTCCTTAGTTAGTTAGTCGTAGGATCGTCATCACTGCAAACTGGACACGTCCATAGTTGCTCCGATCTCTCCTTGAGTGTATAAGCCATTACACTTCTGTTGACAGTACCGGTCCTATGCTGGTTGACCATCATTCTTCTGCGCCCTCCAAAATGTTCACTTCTATCAACACCGCATTTCAATCCCTGATCTTTAATCCTGGCCATTGAAAAGGAATCATCATTCACATTAGTCTAACTCTTGCGTGCTATATCTCTTAAGGAGTTCAAAATGTCAGAGCGACCCATTGCTCCATCGCCCTGTGTCATAATCGCGCATGACGCCAGTTGATCCGCTCTTTCATTGTCTCAAATACCCACATGTTACGTCACGAAAATAAATGTAACCACTTTCAGCCTCGCCTTTTTCAAGGCCTCAATCCACTGTTCGCGAAAGAGACCCACTTGTACCTTTCTAATCATTCTAATAGAGTCACTCAAGATGCAGACCTGCGTTACCTTCTGTGCATACCCACTCAAATGCTCTGGTTACCGCCATCGTCTCCGAAAGACTGGATAGAATCCAGAATGCAGCAATGCGTATTATACTTGGGTGCACAAGAGACTCATCGACAGGAGCTATGCGATACCTACTTGACTGTCCAACAGCTGGGCACAGATTACAGTATTGCCGTGCACCGGCGTACCTTCAAATACATGCAGATAAGGAACACCCGTTGCATTCCGAAATACAGAAAGTTAAAGGCAGCAGACTCAAGAGAGTGAGGTCGTAGATGGGACGTGCTGAGGATGTCATACAAAGCGTGTACAGATTGCAGGATATGGCAGCAGGTGCGGAATGGATAAGTCTACCCACAGATTTCGAAACTTGTTTGAGAGTAGTAATATCACTTAGCAGGCAATGCAGAAAATGGTATCCCACAGCTGTGGAGAAAGAAGTGCAGGCTTTGGTCAGTGAGAATGCAAAAGAGTGGGATGTGATTATTTATATACACTGATGGATCTGTGATTATACATGTTCGCAGTTTTTGGACCTTCACAGCTCAGTGCGCAGGTAAAACGATTGGGAGTAGAGTGGTGCCTTTGTGGTCACTACGAGTAGCATGACCATGCAGACTATTCCCTAGTGTTATCAATCAATTATTTCCTCTTATCTCCTCCTTCCGTCATCGACTGTTCCTTGCAAAATAATTTTAGGATGCGAGTCGTGTCTCGTTACATGTCCAAAGCAAATAAGTTTACGCAGCTTCACCACTGTCACAAGTGATTCTTGATAACCTGCAAGTTTGTTTATTTGCAGCCGGTGAAATATGTTTGTCTTGTGTTCTTTATAACTAGTTCTTAAACATACGTCTGTAGCACTTCTTTTTTACAAGTCTGAAAACTGGTTTCGCATATGAGTCGTCATGGGTTAATTAGCCAGTTGATGTAGAAATGTTTTTCTGTCCGCAACAGCTCCCGAGTAAAACCCAGCCGGAATTGAGATCCAGGTCAGTCCGGGAAGTAAAAGTTGTGAGGTAGAGTAGATGGCGCCCACCCTTATATAACAGCCGCTGAAATGTGAGATTGCTAACAACTCACCACAACTCTTACTGCAGTTAAATACTATTGGTGAGCTTACTGTGAGGGAGAGGAGATGGCTACCACCCTCATATAGCAGAACCAACACAATGTGAGATTGCTAACATCTCACAACCTTACTGCAGTTAAATGCTATAGGTGAGCTTACTGTGAGGGAGAGGAGATGGCTACCACCCTCATATAGCAGAACCAACACAATGTGAGATTGCTAACATCTCACAACCTTACTGCAGTTAAATGCTATAGGTGAGCTTTACATCTACTAAGGTTTTCTGTTGCATGAGTGGCTTGTCTACTGTTGCCATTGGTGAGACCCACACATTATGACAATCAATACAAGGTAACTGCGTGAAACGTAACAACAATTAGACTTACGTAAAACACAGGTTTATATATCGTCTCAATGGGACACCATAGACTATATCAAAAACTAGTGGGTAATGATGGGCAATGACATTCCGCACGCTGTTCTTCTCCTATCAATATACCATATTGCGACTACACACAACACGCCAACTTCATCCCGCCAGGTGACATTTGAGAAGTCCGTACACTGTGTAATATTATTTACCTGATGTTATTAGCTTGTCATATATTAAATAACTACTCGCATATTGTCATATTTTTTGTGACATTTTAGAAGTATACCTCTCAAGGTATGACGTTTTAGAAGTATACCTATCAAGGTATGACGTTTTAGAAGTATACCTATCAAGGTATGACGTTTTAGAAGTATACCTATCAAGGTGTGACTCTTTAGGTCTTAGGAGTATGCCTATACCTGTCAAGGTGTGCGTAATACTCCCTATAATTTGATATGTAACCTGTTAACAAAACGGTATTCTTAAACATATAATTCGTCATAACATCTCTCTTCGTGCGCCCATTATTGTCATAACATCTCTCTTCGTGCGCCCATTATTGTCATAACATCTCTCTTCGTGCGTCCATTATTGTCATAACATCTCTCTTCGTGCGCCCATTATTGTCATAACATCTCTCATCGTGCGCCCATTATTGTCATAACATTTCTCTTCGTGCGCCCATTACACAAGGCAACAAAATAAAACTTTTTTTAATCATCTGAAACCAAAATACACTTTTCTAAAGGATTTTTTGGCGCTGATTTCAGATCTGGTATCAGTTTTTTTCTATCACGTCAAGTTTTAAAGTTATGAGTGATGTTAGTTTTCACTGAACTTGGCTGTATTTTTTCGAGAATCGCAAACATCAATTAAGCAAATGATTCACATCTTCTAGACTAAATCAAATATACTCACATCACAGCATAGATATGTAGAATGTTTCTTCAAAAATGCTTGGAATTTGATTTTCTGTTATATTCTTCGCCTGGATTATCACGGAATAGCATCCAGCAGAAGTCGGCCATCATACTCTCATTCCACAAACCTTGATAACGGCGCTCCATTAACTGAATGTCCTGGTGAAAACGTTCTCCTTGCTCTTCACTCACCATACCAAGATTTTTTGGGAAGAAATCTACATGGGAGTGCAAGAAGTGCACTTTTAATGACATGCGACAGCCAAGGTTCTGGTAAGAATCTATTAGACGCTGAACTCCTTCCCTGTACGTAGGGGACTTATGATTACCAAGAAAGTTTTCACAGACCCACTTGAATGCCTCCCAGGCTTCTAGCTCAGCTCCTGACAGAGACTGTTTGAAACCTTCATCTTGTAAAACAGATCTGATTTGTGGACCTATAAATATCCCTTCCTTCATTTTTGCAGCAGTGATGTTTGGGAATTTATTAACAAGGTACTGAAAACCTTCTGAGTTTGTCTTACCCATGGTCTTCACAAGGGTTTTCATCAGTCCTAGCTTAATATGGAGAGGTGGCAGAAATATTTTCTGTGGATCAACAAGGGGCATATTTTGGACACTGCTTGCTCCTGGCGTATAGATATGCCTGGGCTCCCAGACACGTTTGACATAATGTTCCGCTGTTGCTCGACTATCCCATAGGCATAGGAAACAGCAGTATTTAGTGAATCCTCCTTGCATGCCCATCAACATGCCAATGACCTTTAGATCACCACAGATGTTCCACTGGTGTGTTTTATAATGGATAACTTCAAGCAAACTGTTCATGTTGTAATAAGATTATTTCAGATAAACAGAATGTGCAACTGGTATGCTTGGTTTTAAATTTCCATTGTGCAAAAGAACTGCCTTTAAGCTTCTTCGCGAGGAATCAATGAAGAGACGCCATTCTGATGGATCATGCACTTGTGATAAACTGTTGAAGAGACCATCGATGTCCTGACAATAACTCAATGAGCCGTCAACATTAAAGAACGTCGTCATGTTGAGATTTCGTTTTCTATAATAAGTTATGTTAACGTCCCTTGCAAGCAAATGCTTTTGCTTAAGCCTTGAAGCAAGAAGTTCTGCTTTATATTTAGACAGATTTAGATCACGAATAAGATCATTCAGCTCTGCCTGTGTAAAAGTCTTAGGTTCTAAACATTCATCAACAGTATAATCTGGATCAGTTGAGTCTGCATTGTGAACAGCTGTGTTTTCACTGCATTCCTCCCCATCTTGCATAGATACGAGTCCACCAGAAGGAGGTAAAGGAATAGGCAATGAATCGTCATGTGGAACAGGCCTGATGGCAGAATCTAAGCTAGGATATACAATGTTCTGTTTATTTTTAGCAGAGAATCCATTTGTGTTCACCAGACAAAAGTAGCAATCATTGACATGGTCTCGCGGTTCCCTCCATAACATTGGAATTGCAAATGGCATAGCTGCCTTGCGGCCATTTAGCCAGTCACGTAGTCCGCTTGAACAACTGGTACATATGATATATGGAGCCCAAGATTTATCCTGATCACCCAGTGGACAGCCAAAATACAATATGTATATCTTCTTTAGATCATCTGAAATTGTGCGCCGCTGTGATTTCGTCACAAATGAACCACACACAAAACAGAAACAGTTTGGATGATTGATTCATCTTCTAGGCATGATAATAAGTTAATAAGTACACAAAATAAGTTATCAAGTACACAAATGCAAGGTTTTTGCAACCTTTAAAATAAAAGAAAGTACAAAACAACGAAATCTCATAATATACTTGTCGTAATTACTTTAAGCAAACACCACACGTGTATAAATGGATTTACTATCCTATCGAATACACAAAAATGGTAGCATCGATACTAAATCACGTGACCCGAAACTGAACAAAATTGTAACAGCCAGTAATAAAGTATCGATACCAATCTAAATAAACATTGTACTCGATTTGTGGTCATAACCACTGTTGAAAGATATTATAATTAGCTATTACAAAAAAATGTTACGTGGTAGAAAAAAACTAAAGACAGATTTGAAATCAGCTAACCAAATACTACAAAACCCATATAACATTATCTGTGATGATTTTTGTGTGTTGCCTTGACAATAATTATTGTCATAACATCTCTCTTCGTGCGCCCATTATTGTCATAACATCTCTCTTAGTGCGCCCATTATTGTCATAACATCTCTCTTCGTGCGTCCATTATTGTCATAACATTTCTCTTCGTGCGCCCATTATTGTCATAACATCTCTCTTCGTGCGCCCATTATTGTCATAACATCTCTCTTCGTGCGCCCATATTGTCATAACATCTCTCTTCGTGCGCCCATTATTGTCATAACATCTCTCTTCGTGCGCCCATTATTGTCATAACATCTCTCTTCGTGCGCCCATTATTGTCATAACATTTCTCTTCGTGCGCCCATTATTGTCATAACATCTCTCTTCGTGCGCCCATTATTGTCATAACATCTCTCTTCGTGCGCCGATTATTGTCATAACATCTCTCTTCGTGCGCCCATTATTGTCATACCATCTCTCTTCGTGCGCCCATTATTGTCATACCATCTCTCTTCGTGCGCCCAGTATTGTCATAAAATCTCTCTTCGTGCGTCCATTAGTGGATAGGACACATGTCTATGCAACTGGAGAAAAACTGAGTTTGCATATATTCCCAGTGGCAACATAAGGATGTGAAACTTGGACAATCAACAATGAAAAATAGAATAGCATTCTTTGAAGTGAGATGCTATAAAAAAAATAGTCTCCAGAGAATACCGTGAACCACAACGATTACCAATAGTGTCAGTCTCAAGACAATTACCAATAGTGTCAATCTCAAGACGATTACGAATAGTGTCAATCTCAAGACAATTACCAATAGTGTCAATCTCAAGACGATTACCAATAGTTTCAATCTCAAAATAAACGTACTCACCAATAGCTATATATATATATATATATATATATATATATATATATATATATATATATATATATATATATATATATATATATATATATATATTGCCAATATTTATAAATAACACATACTTACAGCGAGGCACAACGATAGACGACGTCCCGACTAAAAAGCCTTCATCAGGGCGAAAGACAATACACAAACCGAGAGAGAATAATGTGAAAGAAATCTGAATAAAATATATATATCCATTGGACGCGGGGGTCACAAAAATGAATATGGCAAGCTATGGTATGCACGAAGTCAATCACGACAATGAAGATTAATTAACTGAAATAGTTACATAAATAATGTAATGTTACGAGTGCACCACGTGCTCAGAACGAGCGAAAAAAAACCACGTGGGAAGAGAATATTTTTCGGCACTCTTTAATGATTGATATAAAATGCAACAAGGCTATAAAATCTTTTTGTCCCCCGGGGGTGGGGGCTCAGTGGTGATACTTTTCATGACGAGACTATTGTTTTATATTTTTTTTAAATTTCGGATATTCCTGTGGAGCCACATTCCGGATGAGTTTTGCCGAACATGACCCCCTTAGACAGGAAGGTTGTCTAACTCTGATCTACATTCATACTATCGCGTATCTTCTCCAAGCACACATTATTCTCATTGTGTGTACTATATTCATCATGATTGTGTATGTGTACACCGCTGTTTTCTGCCGTTTATTTCATGTGTTTTGAGCCTGATAAAGGCTCTTTATTGGAAACGTTGGTTGTGAATTTTTGTTATTTAATAATACTCACTTGTTCTGTGTTTTCATATTTCACTGATTTCATGAGCTTTTCAGCAGTCCTGCCTGTTATCGCTTTGATATTAAAGTTTAATATGATGTGTTGAAACAATTGTACGTTAGTTTAATAAAGTTGGATGTCTGCAATTTAGTCCAACAATTATTCACAAGCTAACAATAATCACAACAAAGCAAAATAATGAGATAAGACAAGAGTCACAAACAAGTTTATTTAAAATATAGGAATGTCAATGCTAATGTCCAGGAACTAAAGAAGAAGTGTGAAACGCCGATGTCTAAGAAAAGCAACAAATGGAACAAAAAGAGACCATGTGAGAAATGAAAATATCATACACAATTTATTTACTCCAGATACTCCCTCATTGTCCTGTTATAACACTACTACATTTATTTACTCCAGTTACTCCCTCATTACTCTGTTATAACACTATCACATTGCCCTGAGCTCTAAACAGAAACAACAAGCAGGACAGGCATCATTTGAAAAGACAAAATTACCGGTTATTATAAATATATTGATATGATTAAACTGTCAAAATGATAATCCATTTCGTCACAGTTCACAATCCTACTTTTTAATTAGTTTTGCAATTTAAAAATATAAAACATCAACTTGGTTCGGAATTTCCTATAATTTTCTCACCCACGACGTTAATATCTGACACAATTCCAGCGCTATTATATTACCAAGTTCATGACGCTACTATCTTCGGTGACATTTCAGAGTTGTTAACCAACTTGTTGATTATTTTCTGTGACCTTGGTAAGTATGCGACTAGACAGAATTTTGTTTCTGGGTCAGTTGTGACGAACAATAAATATTATCTTAACGCAAATAATTGACCAACTAGTCTATTTTAATTAATATAATAATAATAATAATAATAATATGACCCATATTCCCGCCATTGTCGTAGTGGTGTCACACTGGAGACATCAGCACAGAAATCTCTCCAAGCAATTCTTCTCAGAAATTCGCATGAGTGTGTAAAACTCACACCTAGACCATTTCTTGGTGTATTAATCCAAGATTTTCTCTTACCTCCTGTTCTCCTTCTACCCTCGACTTTACCTTGCCAAATATTTGCACAAAGTGAGTCGTGTTTCGTTACAAACAAAACAAGTTTACGACGTTTTACCACTGCCAAAAGTGGTTCTTGTTAACCTGCAGGTTTGTTTAATTATATATCCAAACGCCCATAACTTGTCTGGGGCGTAGGGGTACCACATTGGATGCATCAACATCTGGGGCGTAAGGGTACCACATTGGATGCATCAACATCTGGGGCGTAGTGGTACCACATTGGATGCATCAACATCTGGGGCGTAGGGGTACCACATTGGATGCATCAACATCTGGGGCGTAGGGGTACCACATTGGATGCATCCACATCTGGGACGTAGTGGTACCACATTGGATGCATCAACATCTGGGACGTAGTGGTACCACATTGGATGCATCAACATCTGGGGCGTAGTGGTACCACATTGGATGCATCAACATCAGAGTTTCCTATCGACTTCTATATCCAACGATGCGGACGAGTGAGGACAAATCTGATCTTGTCAATTCCTTGATGTTGTCTGTCCATGATTTTATTTGTCCTTATCTACTTCTTCCACCTTCGACTGTTTCCTGTTGTATCAATTTTTTTATAATGACTCATATCAGCATACATGTCCAAACGATGCAAGTTTTCGTCGTTTCATTATTGAAAGTAACGATTCTTGTGGACCTACCGTCATTTTATTTCTTACGTACCCAGTTGTTGTATGCTCTCTATAGTAGATTTGCAGAATACATTTGTAACATTTGTATTCGATGGCCTGTAATCGTCTCTCCGTTGTCTGCAACGCGTGTTCAACTCTCACAACTATACAGCTCAATAGAAAGCACTCTAGTAAGTTATAAAGTTTGGTTTTCACTCTAACACTAATGTTGTTTTTCCAAATTAAATTTAGCATTTATATTGCAGAATATATATATGAATGTGTTTTATGTCATCATCAGGTGCCATGCCGGTTGGCGTAGGCGGTCATGGCTCTCCACAACTCTCTGTCTACAGTATTATGTATCAAAGTCGTTGTTGATTCCTTGCCGTGCCAGGTTGTCAAACTGTCTAATATTTTCTCACGTTGTCGCCCTCTGTCTCTGTTGCCTTCAATTTAGCCTGTTGTGACTATGTACTCTAAACCTGCCTGTCTCATGAAGTGGCCAAAAAAAGAAAATTGCCTTTTTCTTATATTGTTGATTAAGGTCCGTTTCACATTTGATTCTTTCAACACATCTACATTAGTTTTTCTGGCAGTCCATGGTATTCTCAGCATTCTTCTGTAGAACCACATCTCTGTTGCCTCCAATCTCCCACTTTCCAGTTTGTTTATTGTCCAAGACTCGCACCCATATGTTAGTATAGGGGTTATATAGCATTGCAGAACTCTCTTTCTCACGTCTAATGACAAGGTCATATTACACAGTAAATTTTTCATTTTTCTGAATATTGTTTTTGCCTGTCCTATTCTGCATCTTATTTTTGTTGAACTTCTTCCATCTGCTGTTATAATTGTACCTAAATATTATGTATTTTCTGTGTGCTATTCAAAAAATGGATTTCCAACTGAAAGCAGTGGAAACCTACAGAAGTAATGTGCCTAGTAATTCTATTTTGAATATTCTCTAAAATCGCTGCTCTCGAAATGAGATGTTACAGAAGAATGTTACGTATACCTGGACAGCTAACAAGACAAATAAAGAAGTGTTAAGACTAATAAACGTGAAAGAGGGCTGGCTCCTTAACAAAATCTTAACAAGAAAGTTGTGCTTTTTGATCACATAAAGAGACATAACAGCATGGAAAGATTAATAGCTGAAGACAGTGTTAACGGCAACAGAGGAAGGGGGCGTCCAATACGACGATGGTGCAATGATATATCACATTGTTTAAACGTGTCTCTAGCTGCGGCAGGTCTACTTGCTCAGAATCGCGGGAGTGTTCCGAGAATCCATGAGGAAGACCACGTTCTGGAAAGAATATGTCACATGATGATATTATATATTATATATACTACGGCGGGACGCAAACAGGAAAATGCAGTTACAACTGTTTCGAAGCTATATATTCTAAGTGACGATAGATGTTTGAGACATCCGCAATGGATGGACAAAAACATATCATTGGAAATGAAACGCCATTAAAAGAACCCGAGTGTATCATGGACGGAGAGATGATTCAACACAGATGTCTGTAAAGACCTGAACACAGATGTTTGTAAAGACCTGAACACAGATGGAGATTTGCTGCTCATCACTATTAAACAACGCAAGGTTGTATATTGCGATGTATAGAAAAACGCAACGGGTTAGAAATATTACTCATGGTGGAAAAGTTTCTAAGATGTCAAAGCATACAATATCGAGGACATTTTGAATATAATGCTCGAGAAAGCAGAAAATATTGCATAGAACGGAAGGTTTACAGAATGGCAATAAGAACAACATTCTGTTAAGGACATGTCACAAAATAAGAAACAGAAGATGTGTATGTAGAAGCGGCGGTAGTTCAGTTGCTACTTCACTGGCTTCCTAATAGAGTTGTTCAAGTTCAGTTTTATAGTTCAATAATAATGTTAATTTATACAAAGATCGAAGGAATGTGCCGATGTGAGAAAATGAAAATACTTGCAGAATTTTAAACTAGAATACTAGATAGAACATGCACAATATAAGATCGCATATAACGAATAATGTTGTTGTGAGTTCATGTTATTAAGATATTATGTGGGGCTTAGTGTTGCTCATTTTCAAGAAAACTGTCTTGTAATGCCATAATCATCAGCTTCCATAACCACAACGACGGTTGCCTCCAACATCTTACATCTGCTATCTTGGTGGTGCACTCTGCTAGACTGTAACTTGTCCATCTCAGGATATCTCTTCCCTTCTGTATCTTTTTCTACCTTTTGTTCGCCTTCCTTCGACCCTACCCTCGAGTAAGGTGACCTGCATTTCATGAGATTTCATGCATTTTAATAAGTCCTAAATATTTTATTTCATTTCTGTTTCTTGTAATAGTTATTATTTTTTCATGCGGAGTGTTCTTAGAATCTCTTTGTTTTCTTCTCATTTCATGAAGTTCTCCCTATTCTTCTACATAACTGCATCTCAAAGGAAGCAATCATGTCTTTCAATCAAGCTGTTTGTCAATGCATCCATGTTTCTGCGCCATACATTCTTCTTATTCTACTTCTTTCCTTCCTCTTTTACTCTTTTACGGGTTTCGAGGGAGATACAGTGTTCTTGTTCTTGATCTTTTTGGGCAAACTAATTATTGTCTATCGATAAAGAGCAAGTTTACCATTTCAGACATTACACTGGATACAACCTTAAACACCGTCTGTTATGTTTGTGCTCAAGAGTACTGTCTGTCAATACTGCATTGTTCCCGTTAAGGATTTGCAGGAAGGGGATTGAATAGCTGTGTGATAAAGGCCGCATGCTCTTGCTGTCGCCACGTCATGTACAGGGTGAATTTTTTAATTTACCCTCCAACAGAAAAAAAAACCCAGTCCTTATCGGGTATCGAACTCTAGACCTCACTAGTGTGTGACCAACGTTCTAACCTCTCGGGCATGCGTCACGCCGTTACGCTTAAATCATGCCAATGGTATGATAAACAAATCTTGGGTAAATGAGGTTTTATAATTGAATATAAACATCTTTAAAAATGTGTGTGCTGTTGGCAAGTAGACTGTTGACTGCATTTTATTGCAAAATTTAATTCATATGTTTGTTTGTTTGTTTTGCGTTCGCTCCATTGTAACCAGCACGGATATCCGTGAGATTTCTGCCGGGAGCGTGATTACGTTGTGCCACCGTTATGCGCCTTGTAGGCCTAGCACATCCGATTTCGGCATGCCTTGACAATTCGGGTGGGCTACCCTAGCCTGTGACAGCCTTCCTATCTGTCGCCAGACGGTGAATGTGTACTGACTCTATGCCGAGACGGTTTGTCTTTCACGTCTGTCCTTCACGAGGCGTTCCGCAGTCAGTGAACATGCCTCATGTAATTAGACGTATTGTGCCCGTGCTCATCGGGTACTAAACCTTTTCTCGTCCTCAAGCCTGGTTCCGGTTTAGGAAGAACTTGACAGAAGAGTTGGGCTCGGGCTCGTTCGTCTTCTTAGCCGAAGCGTTATTCACCAACTTCGTGAGCCCCTCGTCCAGGTCTGAATCTGTACACATATTTAGGAACGTTAGGAACTTGTGCTTTGTTCTAGAGCTGAACAGTGCTTGTCACCTCGGACTGCTATGCCTGTGCCCATCGGGTACTGAACCTTTTCTCTCCGCGAGCACGCTTCCGGTATAGGAAAGACTCGACAGTAGAGTTGGGCCCAGGCTGGGATCACTGGTAACTAGAAGCTTGTCTCGAGCAAACAATGCTTTAGTTCCAATTTCATTGAACCGTCTTCCATGCTTTTTACACATGAAGCTGCCCTCTAGCGCTGTGCATCTTTCTCAGTGTAGTCATTGTGCTTTTATTTTTATTGGAACATCTGCCTGCTTCGTACCGACTACATTGGCCGCCCTCCAATGCTTCTACCAGACTTTCTTGCTTCACTGTGTGTCGACAGTGATGCTGCATGTGTTGGCACAGTGGTGTCGGAGTTATTAACTGTCTTTTTGCAGTCATATCTCATTCCAGCTGTTACCTCCACATTCACGGACACGATCCCCAAAAGGTTTATCCAGAATCAGCATTAGCCGCTGTATTTCTGATACCAGGGTGCGCCACGAGGAGTCACTTTTGGGATCTTGGTTATCTGCTAACCCTGGGTCCGCCAAGAGCAATGCGTTCCCTATGCACCCCTTAATTCATATGGTCTATACCATTTCAAATTCATACACACTATTTCGAATATATGTGCTATTTATTTGCTGAGATACATCGTTTTGAAGCTGGACACAGCTAGTGAAATGAACTTTGTAATAATGTGCTTTTGCCAAATTATAACACGACACTACATATATCCTCCAGTGTATATATAGCTAGGACACATTAGCCAGAAAACATCTACAGGATGCGACCAAACGATAGGTCAAATTCCAACCCGATGTTAGCCAAATGTCGCTCGTGTTGCGACCTTTGTATTTGACGTCTCTATCATCATCAAACACAAATCTTCTGAGTCGTAGGGGTGCCACTTTGGAAACATCAACACAAAAATTCCATTTCTCCCTGTTTCACCATTTCTCACTGTTTCACCATTTCTCCCTGTTTCAGTTCTTTATTCACGTGTGGAGAATCTTAATCATGTTCAGTCTTTAGTATTATCCATCCATCCATCCCTCCATCCATCCATCCATCCATCCATCCATCCATCCATCCATCCTTTCTTCTGACCTCATGATGTTCTTCCATCCATCCATCCTTTCCTCTGACCGCATGATGTTCTTCCATCCATTCATCCTTTCTTCTGACCGCATGATGTTCTTCCATCCATTCAACCTTTCTTCTGACCGCATGATGTTCTTCCATCCATTCAACCTTTCTTCTGACCGCATGATGTTCTTCCATCCATTCATCCTTTCTTCTGACCGCATGATGTTCTTCCATCCATCCATCCTTTCTTCTGACCGCATGATGTTCTTCCATCCATCCATCCTTTCTTCTGACCGCATGATGTTCTTCCATCCCAACTGCTCTCTTTAAGATTTTTTGGAAAGAGAATTTAGCTTCATTACGTGACTAAATCTTACATTTTTGCGACGTTTCACCGTTGCCATGAGATGTTCTGGTTGACCTGCAAGACTACTTATTTTTTTATTCTGACTTATTTGCCCGGTTTTATATTCTGTGCAGTGGGTGCGCGGTATTCTTGGATGCGCAGTATTTTGGTTTTAAATTCTGTGTATGAGGATTGCTTAAAAATATAAAACAGAGACATGATTTATTTTGTGGACAAGTTATGAGACAGAGACATTCTTTATTTTGTGGACAAGTTATGAGACAGAGATATTCTTTATTTTGTGGACAAGTTATGAGACAGAGCGGTCTGGATAACATAGTTACAGCAGGCAAGATAGAAGGCATGAGTCTTTGAGGACGATAACGTGAGAAAGTATTAGATAGTCTTGACATCGTGGCATGGCAAAGTCAACAACGATACCGATAAAAGATGCTGGGAATAAAGAATTGGAAGATCCATGATCACATGAGGCAGTCGGTTCGATCTTGATGATGGTAATGTGTTTTAATGCCGTAATGTTTTTGGAATGTGCGCAGTCGGAGTTGCGTGCTTTCTGCTACGTCTAGACGTCCTGCCGTTTGTTCCTCCATTCTTTCTCTATGTCATCATTGCACCATGGGGGCTGGTTCAGCTCGCTACGCCTTGGGATCTTGACCTGCGACTTGCTGCACCTAATCTATAGCACGCTATGTTTACAATTGCATAATTTCTTTCCTGCAGTTGAATTATTTATTTGTGTGAAATGTTTCGTAATAGTTGGTGACTGTTTTGAAAACGTCGTAACTTTTTTGTTGTTATACATATTTAAATAACATTTGCATACATAGATAAAGAATTGAATTCTGCATATATTGGTGTATGTTCTACTTGTGTGTGTGTGTGTGTGTCTGATACGAGACGTGTGAGAAAGTCGTAAAGACTTTTTTCACTAGAGACCAGCAACGTGCAGAGGTGATGGGGCTTAGTTCAGCCATCAGGGGCTGGAAACTAAGGCTGGTCGGGCAGTCCCACTCGAGCAGGACCATAGTCCTGCCCAAGTAAGCAGAGTGCTGAAGACGGAGGCATCCAGCCAAAAGGCGCACAGATAATCAGGATGCCACGCACAAAACACAATGGAAACATGTCTGTATTTATAAATAGTTATGGTGCCTGCCCTGTGACGGACGTTCAGGCAGGGACGGTGCCGGGCCCTATACCTCGAAAGGGCCCAACCTCAGTTACTGGAATTCCTTCTCAATTGCCCCGAGGAGTCAGGAGGCAAGGGAATAGAGCTACTGGCCAAACAAACAAATGACCAATAAAAATAATGCACTGGAATGCTGAGGGTGTCAACAGTAAAAGAGATGGATACAGCAAAAAATTGGAACTTGAAAATGTCCTCAGTGAAGAACAAGTTAATATATGCTGTATCCAAGAAACACACCTCAGCAGCGACATAGCCTTCAAAATCAGAGGCTACCAGTGCTACCGGTCTGACAGAAAGGAAAGCCGAAAGGGTGGAATTCTGACACTTGTTAAAACAATATCAGTGCATGTCAGCTGGAAGTATATATGGAAGGGGCAGAATACCAGATGCTCCACCTAAAAATAGACAGTGCAGAATTGCATCTCCTGAACTACTACTGCCCAAATTGAGGAACTTGAGAACTGGAACTGGCAGGATGAAAATAATCTCATCCTTATAAACCAGCCAGCAGACTCGCCAACCTTCTACTCGAGAGCATGGCACACCACCTCTACACCAGACCTGGCATTCCACTCACCAGGCTTGGAATGGAACATCACACGTGTCGTTGGAAAGCAGCTTGGAGGTAGTGACCACAGACCAGTATTTCTGGAAATCCACAATGAATTTACCAAGGACAGCAGCACGCTCACTAGGTGGAACTATAAAAGGGCAGACTGGAAAATGTACCAGCATTTAGCCAGTGTTCTAGCTAAGGACATGAACTTGGACAAAGACATCAATAGAGCAGTGAGTGAATTTACTAGATGTATACTACATGCTGCTAGTAAAACCATACCCAGGGGGGCACGCAAAAACTACAAACCCTACTGGAATGATGAACTGGAAAAGCTGCAAAATGAGATGGAAACATCTAGACAGCAGGCTGAGAACAGACCTAGCCAAGAACATCACAACAAATATCAGCAAACAAAGGCTAAATTTCAAAGAGCCAAGTTACAAGCCAGACGGAGCAGCTGGAAATAAAAAACAGAGTCGCTGAACCTAGAAAGAGATACTAGGAAATTATGGAAACATGTAAAACAACTAAATGATGAAGGTACAGGGAGAAATACCAGGATCACACTTTATAAAGATAGAAACATTTTAACAGGTAAGCATGCAGCTGATTACTTTGCAGATTCCTTTGCAGAAGACAATAACGTCAAAGTCAACCCAGACAAACAAGAGGTTCGAGAGAACCAGCCAAACATTGGACAAGGCGAACCTATACCTGAAGTCATGGAGGCACCAATCACAATGAGAGAACTGGAGCATGCAATATCCAAATTGAAAATTAAAAAGTCCCCTGGAGCTGATGGAGTGTCCAATGAGATGATTAGAAACCTGGGAATTGCAGCAAGAGCAAAGCTACTGCAGATCTTTAACACAAGCTGGTCCACAGGTAATTTACCACAGGCGTGGAGAGAAGCAATAATGATACCACTCCTCAAATCAGGAAAAGATGGCAACACAGTCTCCAACTACAGGCCCATCAGCCTCACAAGCTGTCTATGTAAAACAATGGAACGCATTATCAATCTTAGGATGCAGTGGTACCTTGAAAGTGAAAACCTTCTGGTATCACAGCAAGCAGGTTTCAGACAGTGCTACTCTACTGAAGATCAGGCAACCTACCTCTCCCAAGAGATTGAGGATGCCTTCCAAGATAAGAAACTGGTACTGGCAGCATGGTTAGACCTCAGGAAAGCATTTGATAAGGTCTGGAAAGAAGGGCTCCTAAAGAAATTGCGAAATTGCAGGATTAGCTCAAGAATGTACAAATGGGTAAAAGCATACCTGCATAATAGAAGAGCCAGGGTACAATTAGATGATCGCAAGAGCAAGAAAGTTCTACTGCGTCATGGAGTCCCCCAGGGAGGAGTCCTGTCACCCACACTTTTCTTGGTTTACATCAATGACCTAGTTGCTGAACTACCACATGGGATCAAAGTGGCAATGTATGCTGACGACCTGGTGATCTGGTGCACGGAAGAACATGCAACAGTGGCCACTAAACAAATACAAAGAGCTATCGATGCCCTAACCTTATGGGCAAATAGATGGTGCGTCAGCATTAACACAGATAAGTGCAGCACTACACTCTTTACCCTCTCACCAAAACAAAAAGCTGGTCATATCAAGATAGATGGAGAGCTCTTGAAAGAAGACAAACAACCCACATACCTCGGAGTTACTTTTGAAGATAGACTGACATAGAAGCAGCACATAAACAAAGCAACAACAAAAGCCAGGAAGAAGTTAGCTATCCTGAGAAAACTAAGTGGAACCACGTGGGGAGCCAGTGGAAATATAACTCAGTAAAGTTTACCAGCAAGGCATAAGACAACACCTGGAATATGGTTCAGCTGCGTGGTGTCCTGCATCAAACACCACATTACAATATCTAGATAAAGTGCAAAACCAGGCACTTAGAATAAAGTTGGGAGCAATGAAATCAACACCCATAGCAGAGATGCAGAAAATGGGAAGAATGCAAACACTTGGCGAACGCAGAGACACAAAAGTACTAATTCAAGCAGAAAAGTTTCAGTGTATGCCAAGTCATCCAATGAAGGAAAGATTCCAAAATCTAGCAATGGGACGACTGAAAAGGAGCAGCTTTATCCATCAAGCTAAACGACTCCGTAGACAACTTACAGGCCTACCTGAAGTTGACAGCCCCTTAAGGTCTGTACCAGAACAAACCCCGTGGAGTGAAAGACATGGAATGCCAATATTCATTCAGATCCATGTGAAAGGAATACTAAGCGAGGACGAACAGAACAGTGTGCAGCGAATGACAGTCACCCTCAGTTTCCTGGATGAGGAATATCCACAAGATATATGGGTCAGAGTATACACAGATGGGTCAGCACAGAATGATGTGAGGAATGGAGGTGCAGGTGTATATATAGAATATCCACACAAGCCTAGAGATACAATCAGAACACGGACAGGAAAATTCTGCAATAATTATGATGCAGAAATCCAGGCAATTAGTGTGGCAGCTAAAAAACTGATGAACTCCAACTTTGGCTGACAGCCTGTGGTATTCCTGACCGATGCAAGGTCAGTGCTTCAAGCTCTCCAGTCTGGAAAACTAGCAGACTTGAAAAAAACTACTTAGCGAATTGTCTTACCAGTATAGGGTAACCATGCAGTGGATACCTTCTCACTGTGGAATACCAGGAAATGAAAAAGCAGACCAACTGGCTAAGGAAGGCGCTGCCGAAGACCAACCAGATATACCAATCACCTACCATCAGAAAAAACAGATGATAAAGTCAATAAGAAAGCCACAAACACCAACACAAGATGACTATCACATTATGAACAGATCAGAACAAGTTATAGATCAGGACACAACCGACTCCGCAGTCACATGTATACAAAGTTCAAGATTGGCAACACGGCCATGTGTACATGTGGACAGGCAGCACAGAGTGCCAAACATATACTTCAAGCGTGTTCTGAGCATGAAACGCTATGGCAGACATATTGGCCAGAGGAAACAACACTGGAATCAAAGCTCTATGGGACACTGTATGAACTACAAAAGACAGTGAGTTTTATTAAGGAGACAGAATTACAGATATAGACATGTTTCAAGTGAACGAAAGAAGAAGAAGAAGAATTGTTATGGCACCCTACAAATGTTCTGATGTGGATAGATTGCAGATATTTCGATATTTCAATGACATTCGGCACATGGTTGCAACTAAAATTGCAACCTTATAACCAAAAGGTAGTCAATTGAATAACTTGCCATATGTATATAATCTGATAACCAAAATATTAAAAATTGGGGTTTCTTTATTGATTGCAGTGTACATAGTAACGGCGGCAAATATATTTGTCATTAGCGTACAGAAAATGGAAACATTTTGGCAAATAAAGTTGCCTGCAGTGTGCTAATTCTGCTTATCATGTCAAGGCCCGAGTTGTACTGGAAGGTCCCATGGTTGTGCTTCTTCATACGAATGGTGCACAGGTAGTGGTCGCGGCCGTGATGCCCTAACATATTCCATCTGCATAGAGGGGCCAGTGAGGTGTAAACCAATGTCAGGTCTATGCTACTGTCAGTGTCTCCAGATCGGCTAGCAGTCCTGTGTACTGTGCCATCATTGAGACACACGACATCGGCAGTTACCAACGCGTCATCGAGGTCTTCCCCTTGCTTGTTGGTAATGTCGTTCATGTCTTTCCACAGCCTTCTATTTCTTCTGATGTCAATCATTTCTTCTTATAGTTTACGCCGGTTATCATGTCTTTCCACAACCTTCTATTTCGTGTGCTGTCAATCATTTCCGATACTGATGTTCTCCCATGCCACCAAACATCTTCTCTCTTGATCTCAAAGTTTACACATACATTTATCGATCACTACAAATCTATCCTTTGAAAGAATGTGTCTGTCACTTCAAAGTTTACCCCTTGAGAGAATGAGTCACTTCAAAGTTTACCCCTTGAGAGAATGAGTCTGTCACTTCATACTAAAGTTTACCAATACCTATCGTCGACCTGTCTATAGTCTTTCTTGTCTCTGCTTTTGAAGTGAGACGTCGCTGGATGGAAAACGTTTTTACCGCAACAACAAGCAGTCTAACACTGGAGGTATTCGCCGTAACGCAGGCACTCAACTTGCTACAATTGCAAGCGTATTCTCATGCGTGCACACTAAGTGACTCACTAAATATGATTCAAAAAGTAAAAACAGGTGATGTACGTAGGGAATGGGCTGTGGCATTAGAGAGAACAACACTACGAAAACTCACGCTTATTTTTGTCCCCGGACACGTGGGAGTGGAGGGAAACGAACGGGTCGACCAATTAGCTAGCCTCGCCACCACAACAAACGGTCAGCCTGTGGACCGAGCAGACATACTCATTAATCTTCGTGAGTCCTCACGATCAGAGGATTTTGAGATAAATGAGTATGAGTCAATATCGAGAATGCGCGAATTGGGCGTGGCCTGTAGAGAACTCATGACATTGATTTATAAAAAAGCAGTGAACCAACATAGAACCGGAACCATCAGCCGTTATACGCTGAGAGATTTACTGAAGCGGAGATCGGAACACCTATGGACGTGTCCGGTGTGCGAAGTGGATAATCAACATACCTAATATCTAATACCTTGGATTGAATGACGGTCGGTTTTCGGGCTATGACACGTTTAGTCGTTTGATACCCAGTAATATTGTGATGTATCAGAATGTTAGTAACTCCTTCAATCCACCAACTTCTTGGTCTTCCTCTGTATCTTGCTGTTTCCCTTTTCATGTTGTATGCTCTTTCCGTTTGCCAATTAGGGTTCATTCTCATTAAGTGGCCGAACCATGTCAGTCTATGTTTTCCAATATATTTGACCACTGATGTTGTTCCAAAAGTTCTTGTAATCTCTTCATTCTTCACATGATCTCTTTTTGTTCTGTTTACTTCTTTTCTTACCTGATCGGAACACAACCACAACACACACTAGGATACCGGCTATGTACACATCCACACACTAGGATACCGGCTATGTACACATCCCTATGAAACTGTTGACCACCACCTTTGCGAATATCCAGCACTGGAGGATGTCAGGAAAAGGCTTCTTCCTCCAGAGCCAGATAAATGGAACACCTCATATGGAACAAAACAACAACTCAGTACACATGCATATATCACACAATGGTATTGGGTCAAAGGGCATGAGCCCATGGGCCGCGGGGTCAGCGACCAACCGACCACCAACCAACCAACTTCTTTTCTTAGACATCTCATTTCGCTGGATGTGGCAGCAGGTGCGGAATGGATAAGTCTGCCCACAGATTTCGAAACTTGTTTGAGAGTAGTAATATCACGTAGCAGGGAATGCAGAGAATGGTGTCCCACAGCTGTTGAGAAAGAAGTGCAGGCTTTAATCAGTGAGAATACCAAAGAGAGGGATGTGATTATATACACTGATGGATCTGTGATTAGACATGTTCGCAGTACTTGGGCCTTCATAGTTCAGTGCGCAGGTAAAACGATCAGGGAGGAGAGTGGTGCGTTTCCGGTCACTACGAGTGGTATGACCACGGAGACTATGGCGGTGACCTGGGCATTTGAGTGAGTATGCACACAGAAGGTAACACAGGTCTACATCTTGAGTGACTATGAGTATGATTAAGAAGATGCAAGTGGGTCTCGTTCGCGAACAGTGGATTGAAGCCTTGAGAAAGGCGAGGCTGAAAGTAGTTATATTTATTTTCGTGCCTGGACATGTGGGTGTTTGAGACAATGAAAGAGCGGATCAACTGGCATCATGCGCGATTGTGGCACAGTGCGATGGGGCAATGGATCGTGCTGACGTTTTGAACTCCTTAAGAGTTCACGCGAGACTGAGACTAATGTGGATGATGATTCCTTTTCGATGGCCAGGATTAAAGATCAGGATTTGAAATGCGGTGTTGCTAGAAGTGAACATTTTGGAGGACGCAGAAGAATGATGGTCAACCAGCATAGGACCGGTACTGTCAGCAGAAGTGTAATGGCGGATACACTCAAGGAGAAATCGGAGCAACTATGGACGTGTCCAGTTTGCAGTGATGATGATCCGACGACTAACTAACTAACTAACTATTTCACAAGTAATAAGCTCTCTCTCTCTCTTTCATGTTCTTTTGTTGGTGTCCATGTTTAACATTGATAACACAATGTTGGTATAAAGATTGAATTTATAATCTGCCCTTTGGTTTATATTGGGATAAATTTGTGCTTTAAATTTGGTGTACATTTTTAATTTACGTACTTCTTTTTTGCCCAAACCAACGAAATAATTTATATGACCGTCTATACTTGATACAAAGTGCACCAATTGTAACAATGTCTCTCTACTTGATACAAAGTGCACCAATTGAAACAATGTCTCTGTGTTAATTCAGATAAATTATTATAGTAACATTCTAGCAATGTTTACTTTCTGTAGCACTCTGTAACTTCAGGTAAATTGAACACCTGGCAAGGATGGCATCAGAACGTCAGGTAACACCATCTCTCTTGTTCTCATGTTCCAGTGAGTATTTCTTCTTCTTTCTTAAATGAAATCATGTTTTTGACACACAGTTTCTAAGTGTGAGCACACGAAGAAGGTAAAGTTAAGGTCAAGGATGCTGGAGTTGGTTAGAAAGCACGGGGTTTTACCCGTATATGTTTAAATGCGAAGACAAGGGTGTATCAGGAACTGTCGCGTTATTGTTGGGTAAATGTACAATATAATATAGATGCATCCAGAATGTATTATTATAGAAAAACATCCTAATTCAGTAAACGTAATTTGAACCATGCCTGATCAGGTGGCACCTACTCGCCTCGTCTATTTGAGTCAACAAGTTTTTCGTATTCGACCACACCACATCATTGAAAACGTTAACTAGTTCAAATCCCGTTTGTTGCCTTATGATTTTTTCTATAACAGTAAATCATTGATGCCTCTATATTATATTGTTCATTTACCCATGTCACATTTAACCATGTCACATTTACCCATGTCACATTTGTACTCATGTCACATGTGTACCCATATCACATTTGTACCATGTCACATTTACCCATGTCATATTTAACTATATCACATTTGTACCATGTCACATTTACCCATGTCATATTTAACTATATCACATTTGTACCATGTCACATTTACCCATGTCATATTTAACTATATCACATTTGTACCATGTCACATTTACCCATGTCATATTTAACTATGTCACATTTGTACCATGTCACATTTACCCATGTCATATTTAACTATGTCACATTTGAAGCAACATTTTTTATGTTTATGTGTTATTTATGTTTGCGAGTAGGTCTAATTCGTCCATTTGTAGCACTGGGACCTGTTGGCAAGCACTAAAGCTAAATGTTTGTGGTTCCCGATTAATTGACGTATAGGACTATGTGTGTATTGTTGTCTGTGTGCCAATCGGCCGGTCCATATTCATAGTAGTGAATGCTTGAGAATATATACGCTGGAAGTCTTGACTAATATCGCATATTTTCTTTAGTGGTGCGCTGTGGTAGAATAAGGAAAACGTGTTGACTTACGTTGCGAGGCGAGTAGATGTGATTTGAGCGAAGCTGGTTCAACTCCCGTTTGCTGTCATACGATTTTTTCTGAATAATTTTGTCAACACGTACTCCTTAGCAATGACTATCCGTCGACTTTGAGTCTGATAATGTACCATGGTGCCTATTTCCTGGTAGTTGAGTCAACTTCTAAATTGATCTCGAACTCATGTCATCGATCAGTGGGTGCGTGGCACAGCCACTACATTACATAGACTCTTACATAAGGGAGGTAAACATCAGGAGAATAAGAATGGTAACGTGTGAAGTGACCAAACTAAGCACAGTGTAGTTAATAGTTTTCTGCTCAAATACAGTCAGTCAATCAAATACAATCCATCACTTCTATTTAACCTTTGAACTCCTACAAGTTCCGGGTTGCCAATTTATTTTTTTTTTTTTTTTTTTTTGTGTGAATGGCGTGTCACGTCATTTCGGTACACATTCTTACAGCTTCCTCTTACTTATTCCATTATTACACAGGGGGGTATGCACGTTTTCGGTAAGGATGGGTTATCCCCCTCTAAAAATGAAAGGTCATTAGTTCGTTTTTGTGTGTAATTTCCACTTTTGGCTAAGGCAGTGTTTCCCATCATTTTTTTTTTGTAACCATGGCCCACCTAATTCGTTATTATTCTGATGCCCCCCCCCCTATGTATCATATACATAATATTTTATATTCAAAAATTAAATTATTCCCAACAATTTTTTTCGAATTTTCCCCTTCAACAATCACATTTCCCCACGTTGGGAAACTCTGGGCTAAGGTATTGGATGAAATTTATGTAAACAATTGTTAAGGGATGGTTTGTACCCACGTTCTAGCTGGGTTACTAGTTCTATAAGTCATGTTCTCATTTGCTGACGAGGTGTGTGTGAACCCCCCCCCCCCCGCCTTATCTACGGACTTGGTATTACCCCATTAAATACAAGATTCCTCAAATCGAAATTTAGATGTGCAATCAATGCGCTATTCGAAACAAGCTAACACTCCTGAAGCAGTTGAAACAAGCTAACACTCCTGAAGCAGTTGAAACAAGCTAACACTCCTGAAGCAGTTGAAACAAGCTAACACTCCTGAAGCAGTTGAAACAAGCTAACACTCCTGAAGCAGTTTGAATGTATCCCCCTCTTATCCATTGTCAGTGAACTCACATTCAGGTTTCTTTTTCAAGGTTAGGGCTGTCCATCAGTTACGTCAACTATTGGGGAGAGTTCTGATGAGATCTGGCAGTTGTTGATAATGGAGAACGGGAGGGAAGGGATTAGCAAAAGTTAACAACAATAACAACAACCAACCGCCGAAGATGGATGTGTCGGGCCATTGGTGCAAATAAAACTGTGACACAACGCATTTCCTTTCTCTGGACTGCATCCTGCTGGAAATCTAATAGGATTATGGTCCTGCGACAAGGGAGTTTAAGAATGAACGCTGAAGAAGAAGAACATCAAACAAACTGTTTTTATACATCAATTAAATTGTTAAAATCTGAAACATGTTACGTCAAACCCGTGGCTGATGCTTGACACCAGAGACGATTGAAAGATGTTATTTCAGACTCTGCAGAAAATGTATGATTAAAATATATTATTTCAGACTCTGCAGCAAATGTGCGATTAAAATATGTTATTTCAGACTCTGCAGCTAATGTGTGATTAAAATATGTTATTTCAGACTGTTATGGAATAAAAGGATCATTATTAGATTTGTGTAAGAGCCATACACAAAGATAGTGAAATTGCAGTTAGAACAAGTGAGACAACACCATCATACGGTGGAGGATGGAGAAGCGTACCAGATTTTTGGCTTGTCTCCAAGTATTAACCATTTATTACACGTTGTAGCTATTTTTTATTTTAACAACAAATCAATTAGACTCATATTGACGGGACATTGTTGTGTTCACAATTTTAACGATTATTTTCCTATAAAGCCAAAATATTGTTCAATGAAATGTTGAATCCTTCAAGACGATACACGATTTGTATCTATTATTCATGTATTTCGATTTGTAAACAATAATTGTTGCCAGAACATTTTATCAATAAAAATTGTTTTTTTTTTGGTGTTTACAGGGTATATTTTTCTTATTTATTTTCACTTGAGTTATCTTTTGAAATGAAATATTCAGTATTGATATCACATTAGTTTATTTATGCATCCAGTGTTTGTAAGACAAATAATGGTAGGCAGGGCACCTGGAAGGAGGAAAAAGTGCAGACCAAGAAGACGATGAACTGACGACATTAAAGATAACATGAATACGTCATTGGAAAATCTAAGCCGCATGGCACTAGACAGAGAAAAGTTCAGGGAGTTCATTTGGAAGACAACATTGAAAGTGGTTACGTTTATTTTGAAAGTGGTTACGAGCTTGAAAGTGGTTACATTTATTTTCGTGCCGGGACATGTGGGCGTTCGGGGCAATGAAAGAGCGGATCAACTGGCATCGTGCGCGATTGTGGCACATGACGAAGGGGCAATGGATCGCGCTGACGTTTTGAACTCCTTAAGAGATATAACACGCGAGAGTGAGACTAATGTGGATAATGATTCCTTTTCAATGGCTAGGATTGAAGATCCGGGATTGAAATGCGGTGTTGCTAGAGGTGAACATTTTGGAGGGCGCAGAAGAATGATGGTCAACCAGCATAGGACCGGTACTGTCAGCAGAAGTGTGATGGCGGATACACTCAAGGAGAGATCGGAGCAACTATGGATGTGTCCAGTTTGCAGTGATGATGATCCAACGACTAACTAACTAACTAACTAACTAACTAACTAACTAACTAACTAACTAACTAACTAACTAACTAACTAACTAACTAACTAACTAACTAACTAACTAACTAACTAACTAACTAACTAACTAACTAACTAACTAACTATTGAAAAGACAACGTTCTGAAGAGAATATGTCACTTGATAGTTTTTGTAAAACATTAACCCCATTTCCCTAAAAAACAACAACAAATTATAGACAAAAGAGTACCACTATATATAAACATACAAAACTATTCCTATTTTTTTTTTTACATATGCATTAGTAGCATATACTATTCAGGATGTAGCCATCAACATAACGTTCTTTGACTGTAGTAATTTTATGGGCAATATAAATACGTTCGCTAGTTTGCTATTGCTGTTCGGATGAGCAATTTCTAACCAGGTACCTTGATCGTCACAGACCTGAACTTCATCATCAAGTGCCGTCTCCGCAACGAAGGTTGGCTGCAACAGATCTCCAACAGCCCCTGTCTCTTGTTTTGTTGGTGCATTCTGCTAGGCTGTAACCTGTCCATCTTGTGATGTTACTCTCCCACTTGTATCTCTGCCTACCTCTTGCCCGCTTCCCGTTGACTTTACCCCCAAGTAAGGTCTTCAATAAAGTGTCATGTCTTTTAATGTGTACAAACTATTTTATTTGCCTGATCTTTATTTCTCTTAGTAGTTCTTTCTTCATATTAAGTGTCTTTAGCACCTCTTTATTTGCTTTCTTCTCTTTCCATGATGTTCTCCCTATTCTCTTATATACCCACATCTCAAAGGCATCAATTCCGTCTTCTAATTGTTTATTTAGTGTCCATGTTTCTGATCCATACATTAAAATAGAATAGATGTAGCATTATATAATTCTTATTTTTAACTTGTTTATCATTTGTTTAGATGTTACTATTTTCCTCATGTCATTGAAGATACTTTTAGCCATTCCAATTTTCCTGTTAACTTCTGTTTCACATCTGCCATCATTTGTGACTATGTGTCCAAGATATTGATAATGTTTTACTTGTAGTTTCTCTTCATGTATGTTTATGTTTAGCAAAAACCTGAATCTAACACTATTTGAAATGTTCAGTAACATATTTCTATCATGGAAAACTTTGAACACTGTAACAGAGAGTTAATTTATTGTTTTATCTGTGCCGTTCAGCTTATACTACATCCCACGTGTTATCTGCTTTAACTGTTTTATTTATGATTCTCGCATTTTCATTCTCTCATTGCCTGCATAAGCTTTCTTGTTTACTGCTGAGTTTCATGCAGGTAGTTGCGTCGGTGACTCAATAACTATATAACACGCTGTTAGATAAGGGGGAATTACACTCTCCACTTAGGGCGTTTAGTTTATTTCCGAAGCTAACTCGAGAACTTGACTATTCTATTGTCGATTCTTGAGGGGAAACATTTTTCTAGAACTTGGGACTTTTGGTGATTCTTGAGGTAAATGTTTTCGTTAAACGACGTTTAATTTTGCTCTAAATAACTGTTTCCCCTCAAGAATCGATAATACAATAGTCAAGCTAATTTTGTTCACAGACTCTAGAAAAACTCTATAAAAATATAACGTTGGACTATGATACTACCATATAACTTTATGATACTGCCGTAGACGGTCGCATGATAATGGTCAGGGCAGTAGAACGTTTCACCCAAGTGGAGGATAAAAGGGGTTTCTCAAGCATTTTAAACAAGGGCATTTGAGCATTTTCGTTTTTTAATTCTTCTTTTGTGCTGAAAAATTTGACTTTTCTGTGGAAATTCTCAAAATTGTAGCTTATGTCCCACCTTTTGAATGTGTTCCCAGTTCTAAAAGCCATGCTCTGATTCTTTTACCTTGAAAGGGGGGGGGGGTGAGCACGTTCAAACATTCCCCCCCCCCAGGGCCGGCCCTAACAATTGAGGGGCCCAATGCGAAACGGATTGCGCGGGGCCTAGTCTGGGTAGGGAAGAGGATAATAACATTAATTCTAATATGAATTTATGGGCCTATGAAGTGCGGGGCCCACTGCGGCCGCATAGGTTGCAATGGCCTAAGACCGGCCCTGCCCCCCCCCCCTCAATCTTATCTATATGCTTGATACTACGTTACTTACCCTAATAAACGACTTGTTATGTTGTATCTCAAATCACCACGATATTTCACCACGATATTTCACCACGATATTTCACCACGATTATACACTACGGTAGAATTGTTGGTATTAACATTGCAAATATATGTGTTCAGAACGTGGTGTGTTCGATGTCGGGCCGCTACTTCTTGTTTACAAGTGCATTTTCCGGAGGTCGATGTGATTAATGTTTGAGCTACGGAGTTAAGAACTGTCCTATAAGCAGTATTCTTGGCAGTCATTTGCTATTTTGTTTGTAGCAAAGAAGAACATCTATCGAATCTACCTACCTACATATCTATCTATCTATCTATCTATCTATCTATCTATCTGTAAGATGTATATGTACACGCTTGTCTAGGGCGTCAAGTCAAAATACCAAGTTTTGACGCTGACTGTCAGTCATTTAAAAATATTGGCAAAACACTTCATTTCCCAATACCTGAAACGCCTCAATGGCATGAAAAGTGGAAGCTTTACTTGTAAGTTAAGATACGCCTCTGCTGGAGACGCATGTGGCGGGAGGATGTTAATGCGATGGGTGTTAGTGCGATACAGCGCATGCGTCGTGAACTCAAACAAGCGGGATTTGCTTTATGAATTAGTATTTGTACAGATTACACGAGGATACGTGATGCAACTTGCCCCGGGGCAGTTAGCATGTAAGGGTAAGGATTATCTCATTATGTGTGCAAGGACATGTAACCAACCAGTTGTTAAGTGTTTGCGTTGACAGCACGGCTGAAAGTTAGTCTAACGCTGTCTTGTTTGTAAGACCTTCATAACACTAACACGTCTGGAGTTGGTCATGAGTGAAGCGCGTGCTGCAGAAATTTCTGCATATGTCAGTTAGTTAATGCACACTCGGTGCATTTCTTCTTCTCAGTTCCCTCAATTAAATGGTCACGAATTTCGCGAGATTTTTGCTAGGGAGCACGAGGTACGGTATGCCACCGTTCAATTTGCTCCATGTAGGTCTATGCATAGAATATCCGATTTCGGCATGTCTGCATTATATAGTCGGTGTGTAACTTTGTAAGCTCCAACCAACACATTCTGCTCCAGTTGTCACGTCCGGACATGCTCCTATAGCTATATCATAGCAGATATTTCGTACATTAGTCTGGATGTCTTGCTTTGTTAACAGTTTCATTTATGTCTCTATTTCATTTCCAATAAATCTCACGGAAGAATTTCAAACGATTTTTTTATAACAGCGCACCATGTTTCTATGAGAAAAATGGGTGTACTCAAGTGAATGCAAAGTTGAGCACATGTGTTTGCGTATTGCTATATGCACATTTAAGTAGGCCTACCTACTTCCTCTTTAGTTAACTCAGCAACTACAGTCTACATTGAACTACATTTGATTGAAACAGCACGCAATAACCTACAATTTTAATCTCCCACGCCTTTTATATTCGGTTAATTTTGCCAGTAAATTGCATATGGGCTATAATATTAAATATACCAATAAAAAATAGTTATATAATGTGCATGTGCAATTAATTTTCATTCAGTACAGTCATAGGCCATTCATTTCAGGAGGATGTATAATATGCAGTGAAAACAATGTTGTCATTCCTGGACCTTTTTTTATCTGGGGAACTTGACCATATTCCCAATAATTGTCTTCCTTGTCCAGTTTTATGAGTGTCAGTTGTCAGTCTGTAAAATTGTCAATAATTGTTGGTAATTATTTTTTTTTCAACCATAGCGGAGCATACAGGTCAACCAAATAAGTTAACCATGGATAATAAGGAAGGCATACCTAGGCTTCTTCATGAGTGTCTGCTTGAGACAGACATTGCGATTTATTAATTATTTAAATTATACATCTTGATAGCGATTGGGAGAACTCATCATTAAATGTGGTACTTGTAGAAATTTCTGCCAATTGCACAGAATTAACAGTGGTATAGAATCGGCAAGCTGCTGGAACCTTAAGCATGTATACCCTTTTGCTGTGTGCTAGAAAAAACAGAACCATCTGTGTATCTGCGTACAGTGAGTACAGTGATGGTGGCTCATAACCAATTGTTTCACAATGAGTCATAAACAGTGAAACTACTTTAAAAAAAAATAATATTGCATGATATTCATGTACTTCACTCAGTGAATTCCACTTGCTTAAATATCAGCAACATATCAGAACTGAACAGCTGGAAGATTGAATGGAAATGGCTAATAAATTCAAGAGCTTCTTGAAAACATGACTAGTATTAAGCCAAAACTTTCTTATTGAAATCTATGTACAATCACAAAAGGAAACACACAGGAGGTTGGGTTGCTTTCAACATATTTTGTGGTATAATGACATTGCTACATTTATCTGAACGTGTGTATGGAATATTTTCACACATAAATATGGGGAAAACAGCATATGTTACTGTTGTAAGAAATCAGTCAACTATACTGTCGAGTGTTTCACACACACATATATATAGATATATATATATATATAGGCTGATGTACATGCCTACCAGCTCAGATTCTCTGACTTTTTAAAGTTTGAAACTAGTTTTATTTTTCCTTCAAAATGTTGAGTGGTAATTATGAGTGCAAGTAAAGCTTTTAAGTATTTTTTTTCTTCTGCTTTCGCTCTCTGATAGCCACCATGAAATTTTGTGTAATTTCTGCCGGAGAGCATGAAGTACATTGTGCTGCTAGTTCCACAGCTGAGGTGTGTTATTTGCACCTTGGTTGGCCCAGACATCCGAGACCCAGCACATCCGTTTTTGTCATGTCTTTAATTCGGGTAGTGGGCTTCCTTAGCCTGTGACAGCCTTCCTGTCTATCGCCAGGCGGCATATGTGTATCGACTCTATGCCATGAAGGTTAATCATCCACTGTGCCCTTGGACTTTTTAGGCCAAAACATGTCTCTGGGTGGCACTGTCCGTGGAGACGGTAGTCAAGAATTTAGGCTTGGGTTGACTATGCCTATCTCGCACGAGGTGTTTCGCTGCCAGTGAATAGTCTCACGTAATTAGATGTATTATGTCTGTGCCCATCGGGTACTGAGACGTTTCCATGAGCATGATTCCGTTATAGGAAAGCATCATCAGTAGAGTTGGGCCCAGGTTCGTTTGCCCTCTGAGTCGAGGTGTCATTCACCAACATGAACCCCTTCTCCAAGTCACCACCAGATCATAATACATAATATATAATATCATAATACAAAGACCTTTTGGTAAAAAATAACTAAGGGAGGGTTTATTTTACCGACCTAGTACTAAAAGTCAGGTTGAACATTTCAAACACACTCCCCCTCTCCATCTGCAGGCCTGGAGCTATATCTTTTATTGAGTCAGAGTACCTTTTCCAAGGTAAAAGTTATATCTATCGTCCCTGTTTCTGTAACTAGGGTGATTTTTTTTTTCCACAAGTGATAGGTTATCAGTTTATCTTCCATTTCATAGTTACCATTTACAAAAGAAGATTGGAAAAAAACAGTGGCCTTATTCTTTCCACCCTGAACCAGAAGCTCAGACTGCCACACTGGCATATTTCTCATGCTCACTCGCTAGGAATGGACTTGTGGATTAGCTCATGACACCAGAGCTGTTGTAGATATTACCTGAATCTACTAGACGGAGGTTTATCAGATTGATGACCACAGTATAATAATGACACATAACCCGTGAGGGTCTTATGGGTGCCACACTGGAGTCATCAGCTTGCCAAACATCTCTATCCTCAGCCATTTGGACGAGTATAGAAAAATCTGCTCAGACCATTCCTTGATGTTATCAATCCAGGATTTTCTCTGTATTTTTCTTCCACCCTCAACTGTTCCTTGCAAAATAATTTTAGAAAATGAGTCATGTCTTGTTACGTGTCCAAATTAAGCAAGTGTATGCCATTTCAACGTCTCTGCTGAAGACAGATGTGTCGGGCCATTGGCACAAATAAAACGGCGACATAACATATTTCCAGTCTCTGGACTACATCCTGCTGGAAATCTTGTAGGACAATTGTCCTGCTTGAAATCTTGTGGGACAATTGTTCTGCTGGAAATCTTGTAGGACAATTGTCCTGTTACAAGAGAAATAAGCAGAAGTTTGAGAAGGAACACTAAAGAAGAAGAAAAGTGCCAAAAGAGATTCTTGATAACCTGCAAGTTTGTTTATTTGCTGCTGGATGAATATATTTGTCTTGTCTTCTATAAAATGAATTCTTAACAAACATCTGTAGCACTTGTATTCAAAAGCCTGAATACTTCTTTCTGTGTCTGCATTGAGTGTCCATCTTTCACATCCGTATAAGAGTGTACTTAGCTTTAGTGTTCGGAATAGATTGATCTTTACTGTAATACTGATCTTACTTTTCCAAATCATATTCAACTTTGCCATGGCATCCATCACCATCACGAGTCTTGAATGAATATAATTTCTGAATTGCTATCATATATTTGGGACCCGAGATATTTGAAGGTGGTAATTTCTTCAAGTTTGTGATCATTTAACCAGATATTCATGAGATCTTGCTTGGATTCACTAGTCATCAGTATCTTGCTTTTATCAATGCTAATTTCTATGCAATATTTCTGACTGACGTCATACAAAGTAGTCTACAGCTGATAGTTATTGATGTCTTGAGACAAAGTAGTCTACAGCTGATAGTTATTGATGTCTTGAGACAAAGTAGTCTACAGCTGATAGTTATTGATGTCTTGAGAACTTGTACTTCCTCCTATATTATATATTCTTCATTAGCCTTCATTCTCAAACTCCCACTGGATCTCTCTAGTAGCAGGACAATGGTCCAACTAGATTTCCAGCAGGATGTAGTCCACAAAATGTAAATGCGTGGTGTCGTCAGTTTATTGTTGCGCCAATGGCCTGACACATCCGTCTTCTGTGGTTATTATATATTCAAGATACATGTTAAAAAGTACTGGTAAAAGTATGCAACCCTGACGCTCTCCTATATCTATCTGTGACCACAGTGCAGATCTTTGATTAAACCCATGCCAGTATCGGAGCAGCTGTAGAACGGTGAAGAAAAAAACATTGCAGCATTGGAAGAATTACTGTAGCTGGCCCATGGCTTTGAGACTTTCATAAGTGAATGACAGCATAGAGTAGAGGGCTTGAAATATTATGTTAAAACCACCAATGGGGGAATTCATGGAAAGAAGCAGACACCAGCAGTGCTAGAAGATCTGCAGTGATGGATTGGTTATCTATTAATACCAAATGCAAAAATGCAATAAATAATCCAAATAAAATGATTGAAAAGGCATATAGGATTGACTTCAGTGTACTCAGGTTACCCCTTGTGTACTCTTTTCCTCTTAATGAAGCCTGCCAAGAGTATCACTCATATCATGTTGTAACTCTAGCTTCAAGTGAAAATCCTCTGAGCTCTTCGAAAAAAATCCACTTTGTAAACAAGACATTAATGGCAGGGTTCAAACCTGGGACCCTTGAGCATCAAGCAAATGGTTTTGCCATTATGCCAGGGAGATCCCCAATCCGCATGAAACAAGTTAAAGAAGAAGAAGCATCCAGAGATAATAAAAACAAATGAGGAATTGATAAGTCACGGAAAGAACTGCAAATATTAACTACCGTAACAGAGAAAGGGAAGAACACTGTTTATATACCTTTGCTTCACAGGGAGTTAACAAAGATGGATTATGAGGACTGATACAATAACTATAGTTAAGGCTATTGACCTGTTGAAGATAAATCAGCATTAGTGTTGTGGCCCTATCACTGATGGCTAATACATATATCCTAATCAATTGTCATACAATCAATAATTTTTATGATTTACTTGTGACAAAGTTTATGGACTATAGTATTTATCAACAATACCTAACCTTTAATTGCAACCTGTGATGTATCTGATAAACAGTCATTCTGTTCTGGGGAATAAAGTGACAATTGAAAACTCTTGAATGCAGTTGGGAATATCTTGTGAATTGTGTGTACATGCACAGATTATCTGCACAGGTGACCATGTGTTATTTAGAACAATTCATCTATTCACTTTAGAGATCCCATTTTTGTCTTGGAATTGATAATTTATGTAGCACAGAGGAAGTGAGTGCTTGATGTACTCACCAGGGAACATCAATAAGATGTACTCACTGCTACAAAACTGAAATCCAACAGACGAAACTTAGAACAGGGTAATGAAGTTTTGTTAATCACTGGAAACACAGTAACACAAATCAACATTTCTACCAAAAGGCCTTTATCAAGAATACATTCACAATGATGAGTAAGAAGGGCACTGACTATTCAATGAATAGTTATTTGTTGTGAATGTATTCTTGATAAATGCCTTTTTGTCAAAATATCAATTTTTGTGTGTGTTATTATGTGCGTTTCCAGTGATTAGCAAATCTTCATTACCCTGTTCCAAGTTTTCACAAGCGAACAGTGGTTTTAATTTTGGTAGTGATTTTGATTGAGTCTTGTTGAATGTATGTGTCGACACTTGTCTGGCTTCTAATCTGTAAGACACTGAATACTAATAGAATATCTAGTGCATTATTTTGCCGCTAATACCTTGTGTTCCAATTATTGCCGCTAATACCTTGTGTTCCAATTATTGCTGATAATACCTTTTGTTCCAATTATTGCTGATAATACCTTTTGTTCCAATTATTGCTGATAATACCTTTTGTTCCAATCTTAGTTTCAACAATTTTGTCTCTAATTTCAAGTGAACAAAAAATTAGGCGTGTTCATAGTCTCATAATTTTCATTAGTAATTAGAACTGCTTCTATATTTTCTGTTTAAATATTTCTACTGTGTAAATTTATCAATTTCTAGTGAGTAAATAAATCTCAACAGAACAGTGAAAAAGTATATAGAAGTAGTAGAGATGTGATTTTATAGAAGAATGCTAAGAACACCATTGACAGGTAAAAAGCATAATGAAGATGTCATCAAAGATGTTAATTCAAAAAGGGAAGGGAATTGCTTTCCTGCATTAGAGACGGTCCACATTTTGTGGACACATCATGAGAAGAGAAAAGATGGAACACACCGTGAGAACATTAAAGATAAAAAGCAAGAGAGAGGATGCTTGACAGTCTAGTATTGTAGCATAGGAGAACATTGGTATTGGAAATGATTGACAGCACATGAAATAGAAGGCTATGGAAAGACATAACAAACGCCACATGGCATGACCATAAGAAGAAGTAAGTAAATACATTTGGATACAAGCCTGTAGATGGGTTGGGGGGTGTTCAAATACTAGAGTACTGGAAATGTAGCCAAACTTGGGTTAAACCTCTCCCTTGGTAATTTAACACAGTCATCAAATTTCTAATCAAACAGGATTTAGTGAGAAGAAGTCATCAAATTTCTAATCAAACAGGGAGATTTAGTGATGAAGATGGGCAAAAGAATTTTGTCTTTCAAGATAAAACCCTCTCCCTGTTGGAAACATATTTACTGCCCTGCTTGGAAATCTCTGCTACATTTGTTCCAATTGTTTCTTTCAAGATAAAACCCTCTCCCTGTTGGAAACATATCTACTGCCCTGCTTGGAAATCTCTGCTACATTTGTTCCAATTGTTTCTTTCAAGATAAAACCCTCTCCCTGTTGGAAACATATCTACTGCCCTGCTTGGAAATCTCTGCTACATTTGTTCCAATTGTTTGTCTTTCAAGATAAAACCCTCTCCCTGTTGGAAACATACCTGCTGCCCTGCTTGCAAATCTCTGCTACATTTGTTCCAATTGTTTCTGTCTTTCCAATATTTGTTTTCTTACTATGTATGCTCATGTGTCTCAGCTGCATGTGTACCATTCTTGTGATCTATCAAATACAGTCCAGCAACTTGTGATCTATCAAATACAGTCCAGCTATGTGTTGATGAGGTACTTGGTATTTCTGTGGTGGCCAAGGTACTGAGTTCAAATCCCGATACAGGCAATTAGGCATCCAGATCCTTCAGAAAGCTATGTTAAACTACGGAACATATTCATACTGTCTAAAAATAAATGAAGCCAAATAATGCTAGGCTGATGGCTTCAAGTTTATCTTGAATAGGACATTTAATTTAATCAGATATTTTTCTTATAAAGTGTATTCCTGCATCTCAATGTCATTGTGTCATTTATTTGTGAATGTAATCAATATTTACTGGTACTGTTTTCTTCTATGTAAAGCATTCATTGATCTGTTGTTTTCATTCCACAACATTCATTTTGAGTCTTGCTATTTTTAACAATCAGGCACGGTCAATATAATTCTTTTTTGCACAAGCTGTCTAAACTCGGTTTGGGGGACAGGGAGAGGATACAGAATGATGACACACTTTTTTTTCAAACTTAACATTTTACTGGTGACAGCTGTAGCTGTTCAAGTGATATATATATCAGTGAATTCTTGTAACTGTATATATCAGTTAATTTTTGGTAAATGTATATTTGAATTAATTATTGGAACAAGCTTGATGTATCAAGATATTCAGGGATGGATTCTGTTTGCAGATAGTGGTAGTTCATTTGTTTAAGAAATATGCCATCGGTTTTATATGATATATTTATAGCATAGTGTTGTAAATAGAAGGAAAAATAATAATCTATAAGGCATACACGTCAAGGTGGAAGAAACAAATGCAAGTGGAAGGCGAACCCGATGCAATACATTACCACAAAGACATCAATAGATCACACTATTGTGCCTTAGAATAGACCACTGCAAAATGTTGGGCCATCTTTACCAACTGACGATCTCATACATAGATGAATATCCATGTGGATCTAGAATAAATATTCCAGAACACATACTTTAGGACTTACCAACATACAAAGAAAAAAAGCCGGCAGGTCTGGTCAGAGGATACACATTTCAGACAAGCTATGGAGTAGCACACGGACCTGGATAAGACAGATGACTCTGTCCTGACACATTAGCATTACCCGAGATGCTGAACGCAGAAGAAAGTATAGTGAGCAGGTCTCAAATGTGACATGTAGCCCAGAAAATCACATCAAAACTGCAGATTATTATCAATAGATATTTGTCATTTATTTCACATTAGATAAACCAGATTTGATATCAAATGTGTTACCAGTGGCAGGTGGAGATGTTACTGAAACATAAATGATTCTCTTCAATTCAAGAATACTTGAAAAGCAATGGACCTGTACAGGATATTCTTCAGTTATTATATGGCACATTCATTATATAACTGAATTTCTCTATTATAAAGTGCATCAATTTATGCAGCTAAATTTGTCATTGTAAATTTGTATTACATAGCTAAACTTGTCATTATAAAACATTTTGGAGTTAAATTTGTCATTCTATACACGTAGCTAAATTTGTCATTGTAAAATGTATTATGTAGCTATACTTGTCCTTGAAAAAGGCATTATGCAGCTAAATTTGTCATTGTAAAATACATTACATAGCTTGTCATAAAATTTATTACATAGCTAAACGTATCATTATAAAATACATCCACTGTGTACCTAAACTTGCCATTATAAAATACATCCACTGTGTGCCTAAACTTGTCATAAAATGCATTCATTGTGTGGCTAAACTTGTCATAACATGCACTCATTTTTTAGCTAAACTAATTATTATGAAATAATAATTTGCCCCAAAATGCATACATTTTTGATTAAACAAAACTTTTCTTTTACAGTTCACCAGATCTCCTCCGTCCATCCGTCAATCTTTAACTTGTATATAGCACAACCCATCATCAATCATGTCAGACATTCCAGATGAGTGGTTGTGGATTGTGATTGTCAGCTTTGTCATATCATTCTTCTTGGCATTTGGCATTGGTGCCAATGATGTTGCTAATTCATTTGGAACATCTGTTGGAGCGAAGGTGCTGACGTTATTCAAAGCATGTATATTGGCCACAATATTTGAGATACTAGGAGCCATTTTAATTGGTAAGTGCTCTTTGATTTATTGTGTTTTATACATCTCTTTAATTTAGTGTTCTCAAACTCCCATTGGATTACTCTTGTAGCAGGACTACTAAATGTCTAGAAGAATGTAGCCAACAGAACAAATATGTTTTGTATCGCTGTTTTATTTGTGACAGTGGTCCAACACATCCAACTTCATCTTACATCATCTGTTAATATTCAATGTCTCCAAATGCTTGGTGAATTAACTTATTTTTAAGTTAGCTTTTATTCGATTCTTAAACCTCAATTAATTGAGAATGGCTTTAGTTCAGTAAACCATCTCCAATCAAGAACTAATTATCTAGAGCACAGAATCATAGTTGGGAGACTAGTTGGATTGGCCACATTCTCAGAAGGGACCTTGATATCACAAAATGCATATATGATATAGAACTCTGCGTAAAGTGAAAGACACAAATAAATTGGTAAAGAACTTGGAATCAGAGAATTCAGTTGGAATCAGAGAATTCAGTTGTCATATTATTTCTAGAACATACTCTTGTTTATTGATATTCGGAACTCATGATTCTCAGCGATTTGACCTGCTTTCGTCAAGGGCATGTTTAAATAATCTGAGATGGCTCTTGTCCATCGTTGTCATGGATAGCCCTTACCCCTGTTATCAGCAACCATACCTTCCATTATTAATTTTTCCGTGCTATGTCGTTTTATATTGCAGAAAATGTCCAGCTTTCTTGTTATAATGTTGTTAAGTGCCAACCATCTTTGACATTTACTGTTCTTAACTTCTTATTTCGTCTTTTTTTCTCCTGTTCATATAGTATTATCAACATCCTTCAGTAGCATCTCATCTCGAAGGCAGCAATTCTCTTTGCCACCAAGTTAAGTGTCCATGTTTCACAGGCATAAATTGCAATTGGCAATATGTTTGCTTTTATCAGATGTAAGCAATGGTAATATCAAAGAATAAACATTCTTCAGAGTGAAATATCAAAGTAGATGGGATCAGCCTAAAGCCAACATCTTTTGGTAACTTAATAACATCAGATGGAAGATGTATAAAAGAAGTCAAATGTGGAATTTCCCAGGCAAAGGCAACATTTCACAAGATGAAGAACATGCTATGTAATATATCATTGTCAATTACGAAGTAGTGTTTTTAGAAGTTATGTAGAATCAATTCTGGTGTATGGAAATGAATTCTGAGCAATCAGAATAGTGAAAAGTTATATATAGAAGCAGTACTGATGTGGTTATATAGAAGAATGTTAAGAACACCACTCATATAAAAAAATGTAATAAAGATATTGTAAATTCAAAAAGAGAGCAGCTTACATTCATCAGAAAGAGACTCAATAATTGTGTTTAAAACATAGAAGACAGATGGAACACATTGTGACAACAGGCAAGTTGAAGAGCAAGAAGGGTAGAGGAAGACCAAGAGCGAAGATGCCTGGCATTGTGGCATGGGAGAACATTGGTTGGAGATACAGCACATGAAAGATGGCTGTGGAAAGACGTGATAACTAATGCCTTCTCTACCCTCAGTACGGAAAACCTGTTTACTTGTGTTGCAAAGCGATTCGGTGCTGCTAGAACAGACCTGGTTCAATTCCCGTCAGCTGTAAGGATTATTTTCATTTATCCTCATGCTTCCTACTTGATTTACTTGTATAAGATATTATTTGAAGCAACATTGTTATGTCTCTATGTTATTTATGTTTACAAGAAGGCCTTTAGGTCCTTGTGCACAAATATAAATGTTCTATGTTTGTGTTCCTGAGGATACTTTAATACTTGTACAGGATGTTCATTGATGTTGTAATATTCCTTGTTTCGATTGGTCCGTTCTCAGTGACTTGAGTACACAGGTTGAAAGTCTTAACGAGATCACATCTTTTTTTGGGGATGTGGTTGGTCAAGTACGGAAAACCTGTTTACTTGTGTTGCAAAGCGATTCAGTACTGCTAGAACTGATCTGGTTGAATTCCCGTCAGCTATAAGAATTATAATTGTCCACAGATGTTGTGCAATTTTTGTGTAATCAATGAAAATAAATAATGTAAATTAATGTTGAACTCCAGAAATACAAATAGTTAAAGAGTTTGGAGACTACAAAATTTTGCAGTTGACAACGTAGAGTGGAATCAGTTGTTTGCTGTTCTGAAAGACAACATAAATGCAGTGACCACTGACTGCTTTGATTGAAAGTACTCTGAGATCTCTGAAAGCTAAAGCAATAGCATTGCTTGCAGTAGAATTATTTCATCAACACATTTACTGTCGTCATCAACACAACAATTTTTGGCTGTAGTAATTTTCTTGTAAATACATTTAGTAGTTTGCCATTGCTTCCTGAACAGTGGATGCACAATTGCCTGTGACAGGATTTGAACTAGGTACCTTGACTCTCACAGATAAACTCTGTACCACAGAGCCAAACATAAAAACTACTAGGTATATTCTAACATTTTGAAAATACCAACTTGTGGAACAGGTCACATACAAGTGATACTGTGTGTGACATATATTTACTATTTGCCAGTCAAGTAATTTTGTAAGAACTTGATTAGATGTAGCATTTCTCTATGTATGTACAATATTGTTTTCATATTTTTCTTCTTCTGGATTTATTCAGGTTATAGAGTGTCTGACACAATACGTAAAGGAATTATAGATGTAAATCCTTATAACGGCTCCGAGAAGCTGCTGCTGATGGGAAACTTGTCTGCATTGACAGGTAGACTTGTTAGTTCTGGCCTCATGTTAAGTCATCCTTTTATGTTTTCATGTTTTTTTACTTCTGGTTTTGTTGTCAGATTGTGTGCTTCAGTTGCTTGTAAACTTTATTGTGGCATGTTTGAGTGATTTTACTTGTAAGCTTTACTTTCCACTTCACTCTGATATAAAATGATGTCTTTATTTTTTCAGGGCAACATATGGTTGTGAGACATGGGCAATGGAAAAGAAAAATATAAATTTGGCATTTGAATTACATTTTTATAGTTTTTAAGAATATCATAGACTGGTAAAAAAAACCAAGATTGGTTCCTAAAAACCATACAAAAATGCAAACTAATATAGGTACAATACAAGAATCAGTGGACAAATCACATGACAACGAACCAACTTTTAAATTTCATATGCTATTGCACTATTTCGGAAACTTAAAAAGTTGTAACTTAAATATCGATGTCGCCGAAGACGGATGTGTCGAACCATTGGCGCAAATAAAACGGCGACACCACGCATTTCCATTCTTTGGACTACACCCTGCTGGAAATCTAGAATGTATCATGGTCCTGCTACAAAGGAGATCCAGAGGGAGTTTGAGAATGAACGAACAAGAAGAAGAAATAGCGATGTGAGCGCAATGAACTGGCCATCCACGTCCCAGTCAGTGTGCAGTGCGCATGTCGAGTGGTCAGGGGCTCTCATCGCGCAACGTGTCGAATAATGGATGCGTCTGTATATGCGACTTTATCGGAATTTCGTTCTGTTTACTTATGTTTGCTATTTGTTCCATAGAAACCTGTCCACTGATTCGTGTATTGTACCCTAATATATTTTGATATAAAAAGATATAAAGATACAATAGTTTAGAAAGATTAATCGTGGAGGAAAAAGTGTAAAGGAAGAGACGAAGAGGCAGACCAATACTATGATAGACACAGGTTATTGAAGACCTTCTTAACATGGCACTGAAAGAGACTGGACAGTTTGAACAGAACTGTGAGGCTTACAGAGTGGTAGTGAGGACAACGTTCTGCAAAAGAAATGTCATCTAGATAGATAATTTGTGAACATTTGCCCATATACATAAATATGTGAGATGTATACACATTTATACGAGTAAGACTTGCTTGTGGTTTATATGAAAGATATATTCTATGTTCTCATTGTAGGCTCCTGCATTTGGCTATTTCTAGCCACATTCCTGAGTCTACCAGTATCTGCCACTCACAGTATTGTTGGAGCAACTATAGGATTCAGTCTGGTGGGGAGAGGCTCTAATGGAGTCCACTGGTCAAAGCTGGGAATGATTAGTAAGTATTGTTGCTAAATATGGCACTTATTACTTCTATTTTCATCTGAAATATCTACTTTATTGTAAACTGAAATATCTACTATATTGCCTACTAAAATGTCTATTGCCAACTGAAATATCTACTCCATTGCTAACTGAAATGTCTATTGCCAACTGAAATGTCTACTCCATTGCTAACTGAAATGTCTACTCCATTGCTTACTGAAATGTCTATTGCCAACTGAAATGTCTACTCAATTGCTAACTGAAATGTCTATTGCTAACTGAAATGTCTACTCCATTGCTAACTGAAATGTCTATTGCTAACTGAAATGTCTACTCCATTGCTAACTGAAATGTCTACTCCATTGCTAACTGAAATGTCTACTCCATTGCTAACTGAAATGTCTACTCCATTGCTAACTGAAATGTCTATTGCCAACTGAAATGTCTACTCCATTGCTAACTGAAATGTCTACTCCATTGCTAACTGAAATATCTACTATATTGCCAACTAAAATGTCTATTGCCAACTGAAATATCTACTCCATTGCTAACTGAAATGTCTATTGCCAACTGAAATGTCTACTCCATTGCTAACTGAAATGTCTACTCCATTGCTAACTGAAATGTCTATTGCCAACTGAAATGTCTACTCAATTGCTAACTGAAATGTCTATTGCTAACTGAAATGTCTACTCCATTGCTAACTGAAATGTCTATTGCTAACTGAAATGTCTACTCCATTGCTAACTGAAATGTCTACTCCATTGCCAACTGAAATGTCTACTCCATTGCTAACTAAAATGTCTACTCCATTGCTAACTGAAATGTCTATTGCCAACTGAAATGTCTACTCCATTGCTAACTAAAATGTCTACTCCATTGCCAACTGAAATGTCTACTCAATTGCTAACTGAAATGTCTATTGCTAACTGAAATGTCTACTCCATTGCTAACTGAAATGTCTATTGCCAACTGAAATGTCTACTCCATTGCTAACTAAAATGTCTACTCCATTGCCAACTGAAATGTCTACTCCATTGCTAACTGAAATGTCTATTGCCAACTGAAATGTCTACTCCATTGCCAACTGAAATGTCTACTCCATTGCTAACTAAAATGTCTACTCCATTGCCAACTGAAATGTCTACTCAATTGCTAACTGAAATGTCTATTGCTAACTGAAATGTCTACTCCATTGCTAACTGAAATGTCTATTGCCAACTGAAATGTCTACTCCATTGCCAACTGAAATGTCTACTCCATTGCCAACTGAAATGTCTACTCCATTGCTAACTGAAATGTCTATTGCCAACTGAAATGTCTACTCCATTGCTAACTAAAATGTCTACTCCATTGCCAACTGAAATGTCTACTCCATTGCTAACTGAAATGTCTATTGCTAACTGAAATGTCTACTCCATTGCTAACTGAAATGTCTATTGCCAACTGAAATGTCTACTCCATTGCCAACTAAAATGTCTACTCCATTGCTAACTGAAATGTCTACTCAATTGCTAACTGAAATGTCTACTCAATTGCCAACTGAAATGTCTACTCAATTGCCAACTAAAATGTCTACTCAATTGCCAACTGAAATGTCTACTCAATTGCTAACTGAAATGTCTATTGCTAACTGAAATGTCTACTCCATTGCTAACTGAAATGTCTATTGCCAACTGAAATGTCTACTCCATTGCTAACTGAAATGTCTATTGCTAACTGAAATGTCTACTCAATTGCCAACTGAAATGTCTACTCAATTGCCAACTAAAATGTCTACTCCATTGCTAACTGAAATGTCTACTCAATTGCCAACTGAAATGTCTACTCAATTGCTAACTGAAATGTCTTGCTAACTGAAATGTCTACTCCATTGCTAACTGAAATGTCTATTGCTAACTGAAATGTCTACTCCATTGCTAACTGAAATGTCTATTGCCAACTATAATGTCTACTCCATTGCCAACTAAAATGTCTACTCCATTGCTAACTGAAATGTCTACTCAATTGCTAACTGAAATGTCTACTCAATTGCCAACTGAAATGTCTACTCAATTGCCAACTAAAATGTCTACTCCATTGCTAACTGAAATGTCTACTCAATTGCCAACTGAAATGTCTACTCAATTGCTAACTGAAATGTCTATTGCTAACTGAAATGTCTACTCCATTGCTAACTGAAATGTCTATTGCCAACTGAAATGTCTACTCCATTGCTAACTGAAATGTCTACTCCATTGCTAACTGAAATGTCTATTGCCAACTGAAATGTCTACTCCATTGCCAACTGAAATGTCTACTCAATTGCTAACTGAAATGTCTATTGCTAACTGAAATGTCTACTCCATTGCTAACTGAAATGTCTATTGCCAACTGAAATGTCTACTCCATTGCTAACTGAAATGTCTATTGCTAACTGAAATGTCTATTGCCAACTGAAATGTCTACTCCATTGCCAACTGAAATGTCTACTCAATTGCTAACTGAAATGTCTATTGCTAACTGAAATGTCTATTGCCAACTGAAATGTCTACTCAATTGCCAACTGAAATGTCTACTCAATTGCTAACTGAAATGTCTATTGCTAACTGAAATGTCTACTCCATTGCTAACTGAAATGTCTATTGCCAACTGAAATGTCTACTCCATTGCTAACTGAAATGTCTATTGCTAACTGAAATGTCTATTGCCAACTGAAATGTCTACTCCATTGCCAACTGAAATGTCTACTCCATTGCTAACTGAAATGTCTATTGCTAACTGAAATGTCTATTGCCAACTGAAATGTCTACTCCATTGCCAACTGAAATGTCTACTCAATTGCTAACTGAAATGTCTATTGCTAACTGAAATGTCTACTCCATTGCTAACTGAAATGTCTATTGCCAACTGAAATGTCTACTCCATTGCTAACTGAAATGTCTACTCCATTGCCAACTGAAATGTCTATTGCCAACTGAAATGTCTACTCCATTGCTAACTGAAATGTCTATTGCCAACTGAAATGTCTACTCCATTGCTAACTGAAATGTCTACTCCATTGCTAACTGAAATGTCTATTGCCAACTGAAATGTCTACTCCATTGCTAACTGAAATGTCTATTGCCAACTGAAATGTCTACTCCATTGCTAACTGAAATGTCTATTGCCAACTGAAATGTCTACTCCATTGCTAACTGAAATGTCTATTGCCAACTGAAATGTCTACTCCATTGCCAACTGAAATGTCTATTGCTAACTGAAATGTCCATTGCCAACTGAAATGTCTATTGCTAACTGAAATGTCTATTGCCAACTGAAATGTCTACTCCATTGCTAACTGAAATGTCTATTGCTAACTGAAATGTCTATTGCCAACTGAAATGTCTACTCCATTGCCAACTGAAATGTCTACTCAATTGCTAACTGAAATGTCTATTGCTAACTGAAATGTCTACTCCATTGCTAACTGAAATGTCTATTGCCAACTGAAATGTCTACTCCATTGCTAACTGAAATGTCTACTCCATTGCCAACTGAAATGTCTATTGCCAACTGAAATGTCTACTCCATTGCTAACTGAAATGTCTATTGCCAACTGAAATGTCTACTCCATTGCTAACTGAAATGTCTATTGCCAACTGAAATGTCTACTCCATTGCCAACTGAAATGTCTATTGCTAACTGAAATGTCTACTCCATTGCTAACTGAAATGTCTATTGCCAACTGAAATGTCTACTCCATTGCCAACTGAAATGTCTATTGCCAACTGAAATGTCTACTCCATTGCTAACTGAAATGTCTATTGCCAACTGAAATGTCTACTCCATTGCTAACTGAAATGTCTACTCCATTGCTAACTGAAATGTCTACTCCATTGCTAACTGAAATGTCTATTGCCAACTGAAATGTCTATTGCTAACTGAAATGTCTACTCCATTGCTAACGGAAATGTCTATTGCCAACTGAAATGTCTACTCCATTGCCAACTGAAATGTCTATTGCCAACTGAAATGTCTACTCCATTGCTAACTGAAATGTCTATTGCCAACTGAAATGTCTACTCCATTGCCAACTGAAATGTCTATTGCTAACTGAAATGTCTACTCCATTGCCAACTGAAATGTCTATTGCCAACTGAAATGTCTACTCCATTGCTAACTGAAATGTCTATTGCCAACTGAAATGTCTACTCCATTGCTAACTGAAATGTCTACTCCATTGCTAACTGAAATGTCTATTGCCAACTGAAATGTCTACTCCATTGCCAACTGAAATGTCTACTCCATTGCCAACTGAAATGTCTATTGCTAACTGAAATGTCTACTCCATTGCTAACTGAAATGTCTACTCCATTGCTAACTGAAATGTCTATTGCCAACTGAAATGTCTATTGCTAACTGAAATGTCTACTCCATTGCTAACTGAAATGTCTATTGCCAACTGAAATGTCTACTCCATTGCTAACTGAAATGTCTACTCCATTGCTAACTGAAATGTCTATTGCCAACTGAAATGTCTACTCCATTGCCAACTGAAATGTCTACTCCATTGCTAACTGAAATGTCTACTCCATTGCCAACTGAAATGTCTATTGCCAACTGAAATGTCTACTCCATTGCCAACTGAAATGTCTACTCCATTGCTAACTGAAATGTCTACTCCATTGCCAACTGAAATGTCTATTGCTAACTGAAATGTCTACTCCATTGCCAACTGAAATGTCTATTGCCAACTGAAATGTCTACTCCATTGCTAACTGAAATGTCTATTGCCAACTGAAATGTCTACTCCATTGCTAACTGAAATGTCTACTCCATTGCTAACTGAAATGTCTATTGCCAACTGAAATGTCTACTCCATTGCCAACTAAAATGTCTACTCCATTGCTAACTGAAATGTCTATTGCCAACTAAAATGTCTACTCCATTGCTAACTGAAATGTCTATTGCCAACTGAAATGTCTATTGCCAACTGAAATGTCTATTGCCAACTGAAATGTCTACTCCATTGCTAACTGAAATGTCTACGCTATTATCAACTGCAATTTCTATTCTATTGAAATGTCTACTCTATTGCAACCGTACAATCACTCTCCCCTCAACACTGAAAGGTACATGAGAACAGAAAGAAGAAGAAGACTATTGCAAACTTAAATGTCTACTCCATCGCCAACTGAAAAGTCCATTTTTTTGTCATCTACACTTTCCCAAGTACTTATGCTATGGAAATCTGTGTAAACACGTTTCAAAGTTAATTTTTACACACAAAAAAACACATGCCAAAATATTTTTAATTTATTCGCTACGTATAACTTTTATGTGATGCAATTTTTACTTTTAATTTTTTAATATATTTTCGAGTGCACTATGTTTTGTGAGAGTCAGCTATTTTATTTAGTTTGGCCACATTAATTATTTAAATTTAACCTGGCAACATATCTAAGTCTCGTTGTGAAGATTTTTAATTTTAAACTGACCCTATGTTGTTTGATCATTTTGTATGAGGAATGTCATTGAAATTGAGTTTGCAAAAGAACCTGCACTGCCGAAGACAGATGTGATGGGTCATTGACACAAATAAAATGGTGACACAACACATTTCCATTCTCTGGACTATATACTGCTGAAAATTGAGTAGGATCATTATATATCTGCAAGAGAGAATAAGCAAGAGTTTGACAATGAACACCGAAGAAAACAACCGGTATTGATTTGTGTGAATCGGAAACATAATTGAGTCACTATGCCTAGATACATATTTTTGTGTTTGTATTTGGATTATCTACAAAATTGATACAGTTGAAGTGGAAGTTATTGATTCCAAAGTTTGATACAGTTCACATTTCATGTGAGAAAATATTTTCATTTTTATATATTTGATTTGATTTTTAAAATTAATGAAATATTAACATTCAGATACTTCACATTACACATGTGATAATCCTAGTCTCTGTTCATTTCTGATTTAAAATATATATTATATAATTTAAATACATTTATAAGTACACTATGTCTGCTGTCTGTGACAGATGTATCATAGGTACACAAATATATAAACAAATTATTTCTGTCAGAATCCTAAAAGAACTCAGTGGAAATTAAGTTTTAATATTGTAAAAGAAAATCCATGGTTGGTTGGCTTTTTGCTGATCCAGCTGTCCATGAGAGTCATGCTCTTTTACCCAATGCCATTGTAAAAGGAAACACATCAATAAAAAATTTATTTCTCAGTATTTTACTTGCAATATTTAATGTGGTGGTTAAAATTGTTACCTGTGAACACACTTTAAAATTCACTGTTGAGTTTCCGTTAATGTCAACCTCATAGTCATTCTTCATTCTCAACATTTTTTCTGTTGTTTAGGTTTTCAAATACAGAACATTTGATAATCTACTCTCAATGAGATATGTAGAAGCAAAGGTGTGTAAAACTCAAAACACAGGCATGGTGACATTTGGAAATAACTGCTTGATATAAAATGAAACTTTGTCAAAAATCAATTTTTTAGAAGTTTATTTCAAGTTGACAACCAGAAAATCCTTTATGGTCTCATCATTTGTGGTCTGAATCCTTGAGTTGGGAACTTGTCATGTACTAGTAGGTTAATAGGATTTCTGTCTTGTGACTCATATGATTCTCAAGTTAATCAAGTGTCAAGTGTCTTATTACTTCTGTGAGTATAAGTTAATATAATATACCGGTATGTCTTGTTACTTGTGTAAGTTCATGATTTGTTAAATTTATTTCTGCCATTGTCTCCCACAGTTGCCTCCTGGTTTATCTCTCCTGTGATGGCTGGCGTTATTTCTATGTTACTGTTTATTTTTATCAGGAGACTGGTTTTAAATAAGGTAAGTGTTGTCAGTCCTGTCATATTTGTGCCTGTCAGATCTTCATAGTAGGAAGTTAGATCTTCGTACTAGGAAGTTAGATATGCGTACCAGGAAGTTAGATCTGAGTACCAGGAAGATAGATCTCTGTACTAGGAGGATGGATGTCTGTATTAGCAAGTTAGATCTTCGATCTAGAAAGTTAAATCTTTGTACTAGGAAGTTAGATCCATAGGTAGAAATAGAATACTAAGTAACAAGTTTTACAGTATGGAGTTCACAATACGGACTGAACCAGTGTTGTGACCAAAATGTTTTTAACAAGTAAATCTTACGAAAATAAATGAACAAAATAATGAAATAATAATGTAAATAGAGTTAATGGTTGATGATAGCATGATACCACAGATGCAATGACAAATTACGGTAGATATAATCAATGATTATCTAAAAAAAAAAAGGATCCATTCCTCCAGTATTTGAACCGGGGTTGTGATAATTGTAGTTCAGAGTCTGGTTTGTTTTATCAGAGTAAGCAAGATAACCTGGATCTTCGGTGCACTAGGTACTTTTAAAGACAAACGATAAACACAGTAACCTACAATATTTCAGAACTGAGCAAGATAGCAACACTTTTTTCGTTCTCATTCTACCTATATATTTTTAATGCATGTCTCTATGAGAATACTTGTGTTACCTTGGATCCTATCTTGCTCAGTTCTGAGTGTGATAAAAATGACAGTATGCGTTAGTGCATCGTCAGCCACAATAAAACTGCTGTCAGCGCCTCTATTTCCATTCTCATACTCGATGTCATTATGAGATAGACAATATAGTTCAGTATGTTTGTGACTGCATTAACTGACATACTATACCTACTCACGTATTTGTAGTATAAATCTTTATAAAGTTATAAGTGCAGTTGTTCATTAAAAATTGTGTAAATGGCATGAAATCAATAATTGTGTTTTTCCCTTTCAGTCTGAGCCACTGGAACCTGGTCTTAAACTGCTTCCCCTATTCTATGGAGTCACCATTTTAATAAATGCCTTGTCAGTTTTTATGGATGGATCAGAATGTGAGTATCTTGTGTAGAATCACTTTGTGATGTGATGTTACATGACAGTTAACCGTAACTCATCTCATGGTCAATGTAGCAGAGTGGTCCAGTCATGTGTTGCCTTGGTTTAACTTTAGGCATGCTGTGCTTACAATTACGCAATTTCTCTTCTGCCGTGGAATTGGTTTTCGGAAATGTTATGCAATTGTCGGTGGCTGTTTTCAAATCGCGATAACTTTTTTGTTGTTACAGATTTTAAAATAATATTTGCACATATAAATAAAGAATTAAATTCTGCATATATTGGTGTAGATTTTGTTTGTGTGTGTGTGATACAAGACGTGTGAGAAAGTGATAAAGACAGATTTAGACCTATCTAGATCTAGGCCTACCGTATTTTTGATCGATCGTAAGCTGTGAAATCTGTGGACTATTATATATTTTACAAAATGGAAACATCGTGGCATAATTTCTTCTTCTTCTGCGATCAGTTTCCTACGCTCATAAGTCTATACAGGAAGTGGGCCGCCTCCACGAATTCAGTCGTCAGCAGGAGGTGGCATAATTTAATAATCACATATGAAGAACTTACCTGTCAGGTTTTTCATATTTTCCATCTGTTTAAATGATGATTTCACTGAACATACTATTAACAAATAGTATAATAAACACTAAACACTGTTGTCGCTTCGCCACGACGCAGAAGACTACACATTGCTCGAATTTCCATGTCAAAATCAGTTGATATTGTTTTCTCCACCATTCAGCCATTATAACAAAATGGCGACAAATTTTCTTCGCAATGTTGCCAAAACATTCTGTCAAAAAGCAACCGATCTCGATTTTTTTATTCGGTTTCGGGTTTATCGAATTGGGTAGTGGAAGACACCTTCTGAAATTATGACATGACACAATTCCGGCGGAAAGCACCGCCTGGTTTGTAAACACAGGGTGCTAAATTTTAAAGGTTAAATTTAACTCAGTTGGTGCTCTTTATAGCAGAGTGGTCCAGTCATTTATTGCCTTGTTGAACTTTAATTAAATTAGGGCTCTTTATAGAAGAGTGGTCTAGACATCTTCTACCTTGTGGTCATGAGGTTGCAGGTTCTAAATTTACGCTCAATGTCTGGTTTACAAGGAAATTTTTGAATGTCAACAGCTCATGAATGTTTACATTAGTACTCAACTAAAAACACAGGTTTTGTAGTTTTACTTGACGACGACTAACAGACTTTTACTATTTACAGCAGTATTACATTTTAATGGATGTTTACGGTACAGATTGAAAAGAGAATTGTGAGGGAGGACAGTGGTGCTTTTGCCATGACCACAAGTAGTATTATCATGGCAGTAATCAGAGCAGCAATGGCTTGGTTAGAATCTCAAACCTACACTCATGCATGTTTTCTGGGCGACTCAATGAGGAGTATACTCAGACAGATTGAGACATGCTTGGCATGCAGACTTTCGTTGGAGACAATGAAATGTTCTATAAGCTAACAAGAATTATCTTCATATTTGTGCCAGGACACTATGGCTTCCAAGGATTTTAGTGCACAGATTTGCTGGTACAACAACCGTAGGGACAGAACACGTAAAGGATTAAGCTGATGTTCTTAATATACTAAGGGAGATAGGACAAGGGATTTTGCAATCAAAATGATACTTGTTAATCTACAAGCTTGAACAGACTGCAAGTAATAATGCCAAGAGGCGAATGGCCAAACCAGTGTTTTGCAGGTAACCTTTGCAGGGGATACTTGAAAACCAACACAGTGTGGGTGGTTAGTCACTACATGCTGAGGGATATCTTGAGGAGATCCAAGCACTGATGGTTTGATGTTCAGTGAAAATGATCTGTTAACTATTGACCTCTCAACTTGAAACTCCAAGTCGCCATTAAGTAGATTTTAAATAAAAGGTATCAAAATAACCCCAGACCATTAGTAGATGTAGGGCTCGCAGTCACTTAGTGGTTAGTGCATTGACTTCTTAGTTGGGCGATCCAAGGTTCAATTCCCAGTTCAACTTGAAATATTTTTTAATCATCAACTAGGTCAACTGTCTAAGAAAAGGGTGTGTGTTCGTCCATCACAAGATGATGATGTGTGTGTTCGTCCATCACAAGATGATGATGTGTGTGTTCGTCCATCACAAAATGATGATGCGTGTGTTCGTCCATCACAAGATGATGATGTGTGTGTTCGTCCATCACAAAATGATGATGCGTGTGTTCGTCCATCACAAGATGATGATGTGTGTGTTCGTCCATCACAAAATGATGATGACCATTTTTTACATCCATTTTTGAAAATTCAATTATAATTATGACCATGCCTAATAATTCATAGATGGCTAATGAGCCCTATTCTACTGTCAGACAGTGGTCATTCCTTACACAGTTTGGGCATGGAATGACCACCGTAGACAGATTTTGGTCTATCTGTTCTTTTCTAGCTACTCTCCGCTGTTGAGCTGCTGTATTTCTCCTCTTTTCACAATATGATGTGCTCTTTTTGATTGTAGAGCACCATGTAGATCTATTTTATGTAAGTTCTTCCCATGTTTCTTGGTCTATTTCAAAGGCTTTCGGTGAGGTCTTTAACAATCCTTGTAGTGCTTCTTTTGGCCACCTTGAGATCGTGTACCCTTCTCCAGCTCACCATAGAGACGAATTTTGACAAGTGATGGTCTGGCATATGTACCAAATGACCTGCCCAACCAATCTTTCTGCATCAGGATAGTATCAATGCTGGGGCTACTATATCTGTCAAGGAAAGTGGTATCTGGAATCTTATCTTGCCATCTGATGTTCATCATAACTTTTCTGAGACAAGTTGTGTGAAAAGAAATGGGTATGATATCTGGGAAAGGTGGCAGGTGTGATGCTGACCATATAATCCATTGGTCAATGAAAAATACAGGCATAACACTGTATTCCCTGATATGCAACAGGTGTGAACAAGGAAACTCCTTTTTCTTTTTTAAATAACTAGATGCCGTCAAGAGTCTAGTCCTAGTCGAGATTTATTATAAACTTTGAGGCCCTGCATACAATTATGTACATTAAAATACACTGCCGGTTCATAAATGATTGCATCAATGTTAAGAGAGTCTGGAATTGCTTGAGGGGATTTTAGAAGGAAACGATTGACAGGTAGAATTCCAATGATGTCCCGAGTGTAGCACCATTTTAAAAACATCAATGAAAGTAGGCTGAAAAGTTGTTGCCCATAAAAACATTTAAAAAAATAATATTTAAAATTCAGTATAAATATAACATTAAAATAAATGTGTCGCTGCTGCCTGGTTAAGTTATTAGAAGTCAAGGAGAGAAGGCAAACTTGTAAGTGAATAGAAGTCAAGGAGAGAAGTTAAACATGTAAGAGAATAGAAGTCAAGGAGAGAAGTTAAACATGTAAGAGAATAGAAGTCAAGGAGAGAAGGTAAACTTGTAAGTGAATAGAAGTCAAGGAGAGAAGGTAAACTTTATCATGTAAATGTAATTCTGATAATATATGTCTTTGATTGAAAGGCACATATATTGCAGTCTTGTTGCAAGTGGAGGAGGTACATAGTTTAATTGGACAGCAACTGATGATGATTCATTGAATTAATTATCTCTGATGACATGAGGGCAGTTTATAAGAACGTACATGAAAGAACACAGGTCTTGACAAGGTTCTCATTGATTTTTAACAACTTGTTTCAGTGCTACAGTTCAACAAGATCCCACTCTATGGTACCTTCATTCTCTCGTTTGGTCTGGCTATTTTGACAGCACTTGCTGTTCGAGTCATTGCAGTGCCATGGATGCGAAAGAAGATTGTTGGTAAGATAACATATACATATATATATATTTGGCCACCTCACCTAATAGTTGCTGTGGCTTAGTACATGAAGAGTTATCTTCATTCCTGATTGCATATGCCTTGGGACCTACCTTTACCTTTATATATAAATATATTATGCTTTAATTTCTTCTGATTTTACCATGTATCTTTGTTGCTGTTATCTATTGACAGATGTGTCATAAATGTTTTCTACTGTCAGACAGTTGTATCAGAACATTGGTGGAAATAAAATGATGAACTGGCGAATATATGTTCTCTGGGCTACATTCTACTGGAAATTTAGTAGGACCATTGTCCTGCTACAAGAGAGATCTAGTAGGACCATTGTCCTGCTACAAGAGAGATTTAGTAGGACCATTGTCCTGCTACAAGAGAGATCTAGTAGGACCATTGTCCTGCTACAAGAGAGATTTAGTAGGACCGTTGTCCTGCTACAAGAGAGATCTAGTAGGACCATTGTCCTGCTACAAGAGAGATCTAGTAGGACCATTGTCCTGCTACAAGAGAGATCTAGTAGGACCATTGTCCTGCTACAAGAGAGATCTAGTAGGACCATTGTCCTGCTACAAGAGAGATCTAGTAGGACCATTGTCCTGCTACAAGAGAGATCTAGTAGGACCATTGTCCTGCTACAAGAGAGATCTAGTAGGACCATTGTCCTGCTACAAGAGAGATCTAGTAGGACCATTGTCCTGCTACAAGAGAGATCTAGTAGGACCATTGTCCTGCTACAAAAGAGATCTAGTAGGACCATTGTCCTGCTACAAGAGAGATCTAGTAGGACCATTATCCTGCTACAAGAGAGATCTAGTAGGACCATTGTCCTGCTACAAGAGAGATCTAGTAGGACCATTGTCCTGCTACAAGAGAGATCTAGTAGGACCATTGTCCTGCTACAAGAGAGATCTAGTAGGACCATTGTCCTGCTACAAGAGAGATCTAGTAGGACCATTGTCCTGCTACAAGAGAGATCTAGTAGGACCATTGTCCTGCTACAAGAGAGATCTAGTAGGACCATTGTCCTGCTACAAGAGGGATGAAGTGGGACCATTGTCCTGCTACAAGAGAGATCTAGTAGGACCATTGTCCTGCTACAAGAGAGATCTAGTAGGACCATTGTCCTGCTACAAGAGAGATCTAGTAGGACCATTGTCCTGCTACAAGAGGGATGAAGTGGGAGTTGGAGAATGAAATTTAAAAAAAAATGAAAACTGCTCTTACATCAGATGTTGGTATACAGAAATAGGAATTGCTGTCTCAACAAAGAGGTCCTCAAGAGTTGTATATGTTTTATATCTGCCCCTCCCCCCGTAACTTCATCTGATCCAGCATGCAGGAAAATGTTTGGAGGGAATATAAGTTACAGCTATGATCTTCTGTTAAGAGATTCAGTAGGGATGTGGGTTGAATCATTTTTGTTTAGTGTAGGATTTTCTTTCATGGTATTGTCTTAGCCAGTTTCTTGGTGTTTTCAGCCCAGGAGGCAGCCGAGAAAATTGACAAGCTTGAAGAAAATGGAACACTTGGTCATGATTTGAACGCAGATGTTGATATTGATAACAAACATATAATCAGAGACACAAGTAAGTTTGGGTTTTCTTGGTGTGTTGTCAGGATGGGTCTGTTGTTTGCCATCCCGATGAAGACTTTTTTAGTCGATACATCATCTGTCATTGTGTTTTTTTTGTTAATGTCATTTTTACTATTAATAACACTTTAATTTACTATTTCCATTGATTATTGCATTTGTCTTGTGTTACTGCAGAAGCCCCTATATATCCAGCATTTTAGGTTATCTCAGACACCCTGGTGATTTATTTCTGGGTTCACATCAGGTCAGTGGGGACTCTTTCCTGAGATTTGTAGAAATACAAATCTATTCGTCATCAGGTTGCAAAAGTAACTTGATGATGAGAACACCTGCTTAGTCTCCACATCTAAGATTATCTTATTTTGTTTTCAAAGTCCCCCCTTTTTCTATCAACCTGGAGGGAAAAAATAAATCATTATAACAATAAATGTCAATTAACAAAAATATATTTAGTTTATTTCTTTAAATTTAATAGTTTTAGCCTGTACAGCTTTTAAAAAATGTTTAGATTTGCATTTAAACATTTGGCTAGGTATGGTATTGAGACACTGGGCCATTCAGCATGGAACATAATAGCTTAAGTATTATTGTATCCCCAAAAGAAAATAATTATGAAATAAATTAATATTTTTTTATCACAAAGTAGAAGTAATATAATTTTTCTGTGTCTTTAAACATAAGGGATTTGATTATCAAAATATGGATTTAGTCATAGTTTGCGATATGTAGGTACTTTAGCATAAATAAAATAAATTGAGCGATCAAACATTTTTTTTTGTTATAAAAAGTTTACCCTGTGATTCAAGTGCAATGTGTTATTATTTCCATATAATTCATGTTATGAATAAACTGTTAATGTGGGATGCAAAGGGTACTGCATTGCTCTCGGCTGACCCAGGATTAGCAGATAACCAAGATCTCAAAAGTACCTTCTTGTGGTTCTCCTTGGAAACACAGAAATACAGCAGCTCAACTTTTGGGGATCGTGTCAGTGAAAGTGGAGGTAGCAGATAAAAAGAGAATTGACTGCAAAAGAGACAGTCTGACATCTCTGCGTAAACAGATGCCTCTGCAGAAATTGCAAGAATATCCGTGCTGATTGTTATGGAGTGAACGCAAAACAAACAACTGTTAATGTATGTCAAATTCGATCTTTATTCGACTATGCCAATTTATTATTTGTCATAATATGAAAATATTTAATTACCAATCCTGTACATTCATGTCGTACCTCACGTCACTCGACACCACACACCTATTATATAAAAACAAAACTAATCACAGCACATGCTTCTTTACAAATAGACCACAGATCTAGTCCGTCTGTCATGTCTCAACAATGCACATGTGGTGTGAGGGTTTGCATATCACAAAGTATTGACATGTTTTGCTTTAAATACAACATGGAAATTTACTTTTGAAAACTAAGAATAGCTAATGATAGTTTTGGAAAATGAAATACTGAAAATCCTGGTTTTTATAAATCCAGTCCCAGTATTTTCAAGCATTTGTTTTTAGTCTGGTATTTTGAGAGTTGGGATCCCAGTTTGCTATCCCTATTTCTGATCGAACAGTCTAAAGACTCATGTCCTTTATCCCAACAAGCAAATCTTCAGAAGTTTAACTCAATTGAAGTTGAACTTCCCTAACAGATGCCAAAAGGTGAACATGCTGATAGTTCTCATGACTCACAGGTTAAACATGCTCCTCATAAAACCTGTGAATATGTAAGCTGTATTTGAACAGTATGTCTGTAGATATGTATAATATGAGGCACTCGTAGTTTATATTAGTTTCCTTGATTGATGGGAACAACTAGGAAAATATACAAGTAACGCACAACAGGAACTATCAGCATATATACCCTTCGCCATGTGCTGATAGAGACAGCGCTCCTCTGGGGATGCCCAGAGTGTATCGCTGTGAGTTCAGGTAATCACATATTAGTTTCAGCTGTTCTATTCTGATGTAGGTTTCAATGATGTGGCAGAACTTGGAGATGGACAAGAAATATCATTTGGAAACGGTATCATAATAAAGGTAGGAAGTTAGTGGCAAGTAGTATATTTAGTTTTCATGAAATCAGTTCTTCATTATGTTGTCACAGCTTGTCTTCACCTTCTGTTCTATCTTGCTTTTTTCTATTGTTACATTTCATTTGTTATGTTTGCTATATGTTATGCTATTATTGTTGTGTTCTTCACAATATTATTGCATATCAAGCAACCAAACATGCCATAGTCTGATAACCTCAGTGTCATTCAGTCCTGTGACACCTTACAGCAAAAACATAGAAAAGACAAACAGAACATGAAGAGATCATATAGACAGTTATTGATGTTTGTGTTTCACTTGAGGTGCACCTGGTCAATAGTAATGACAGATGTGTTCAAACATATAGGAACATATAGGCTATGGTAGCCTATAGCAACATAGCATTTTTGGAGTAGGGGGAAGATATGCAGATTGCCAAGCTCATTGCTTCAAGTTGAGACATTTTAGTAGCTGGGATGAGATTAAATCTGGTATGTTTGTATTCTTTTGTTGTTATATTGTGTATGTCCAGGGTTCAGTTCCTGATTCAACAGGAAATATGTTTAAATCACCAACCGCTGACCCAGCCAAAGGAAATCTCTTGATTATCTTATCCGGATATAACATCTTTCATGTGCCAGATCTTCTGGGATAGTAAAGGTTGCGGGCGTGATGCTTACCACATCACCCGTTGGTGTATATTGTTGGCAGATGAAAAATAATGGCCTATCACCATATTGTTCAATATTTATCAGGCATGAATAAAGGAAACCCGACCTTACTCCCCATACTCACATCTTCATCTGTTATACATATCAGAAAAGATATTTCAGACTTTATTGGTACTCTGTACCTCTCAACAATGTGGCATGCTGCCTGTTATATGAGTATCACATAGTAGTTAACTATGTAGCTTCAAGCAGTGCTCCCAAGGGATCCCTGAAAAAGTCCTCTTTGTAAACAAGACAATATGAGCCAGATTTGAACCCACGACCTCTGAGAACAAGGCTAATAGCTTAACCACTATGCTATGGATTCCCAAAATATGTTACATATATGTATGTACACCGTTGATTAGAATACTCATGTAAGCATCTTACGAATGCCTACATCATATTTGCTGAGGTAAAACATTCTGATTTTCTTAGGGGGGATCTTTGAACTGATCTTTATTATGCAACTTAGCATTAATGACATCTGTCTATCCATCTGACATCTGTCAATCTGAGACATCTGTCCTAGAATGACTTCTGTCTATCCATCTGACATCTGTCAATCTGAGACATCTGTCCTAGAATGACTTCTGTCTATCCATCTGACATCTGTCAATCTGAGACATCTGTCCTAGAATGACTTCTGTCTATCCATCTGACATCTGTCAATCTGAGACATCTGTCCTAGAATGACTTCTGTCTATCCATCTGACATCTGTCAATCTGAGACATCTGTCCTAGAATGACTTCTGTCTATCCATCTGACATCTGTCAATCTGAGACATCTGTCCTAGAATGACTTCTGTCTATCCATCTGACATCTGTTGATCTATGAGACATCTGTCCTAGAATGACTTCTGTCTATCCATCTGACATCTGTCAATCTGAGACATCTGTCCTAGAATGACTTCTGTCTATCCATCTGACATCTGTCAATCTGAGACATCTGTCCTAGAATGACTTCTGTCTATCCATCTGACATCTGTCGATCTATGAGACATCTGTCCTAGAATGACTTCTGTCTATCCATCTGACATCTGTCAATCTGAGACATCTGTCCTAGAATGACTTCTGTCTATCCATCTGACATCTGTCAATCTGAGACATCTGTCCTAGAATGACTTCTGTCTATCCATCTGACATCTGTTGATCTATGAGACATCTGTCCTAGAATGACTTCTGTCTATCCATCATTATTTTCCATATTCAAATGTTTTTATTCATCAGAGAAACTTCTTAAAAATAATCCGTAAAACTCTTTCTCCAGGAGACACATATACATTCTTACGGAGCTACAACAAAAAGTCCAGCTGTTGAAGTTGCAGATTCTACCACAGCCCTCATAGGTAATCAGGAAATATTTAATAGCAGTTGACGTTTGTGCTTCTCTATTCTTCAGGTTTCAAGATTCATTGAATTGCATCGTCGACCCCCGTTCAGTGGAAGTGGTAAAAATACTTAATGTATTAGTCACCAACACAGAAGTCTGATGTGTTGGGCCATTGATGCAAATTAAACAGCGACAACACATTTTCATTCTCTGGACTACATCTGGTTGGATCATTGTCCAGCTATAAAAGAGATCCAGTGGGAGTTTGAGAACGAATGTAAAAAAAAATAAAACATTGGATACAGCATGAAAGTCTGAGATTTTCTATCAGGGAGTTACCATCATGATCAGAATTTATAGACCAGTAACAGCAAATCTCTGATGTGAATGTATAGACCAGTAACAGCCAATCTCTGATGTGAATTTATGGACCAGTAACAGCCAATCTCTGATGTGGAGATAGTACTTGATCTAATCTTGATTGCTAGCTATACTATGCCAGAAATATCTCAATATTTGAAATAAGACAGTCTTTTAATAATTTTGAGGTAGCTTTGGCCAAAGAACAAGGATCTACCTGGTGTAGTTCACTTTGTCCTCAAGAGGCTGCATGTTCAAATCCCACTCGCAATGGCTTGTTTGTAAAGTCAATGTATTTAGAGATCCCCCTGGGTTCTCACTTTAAGCTACTGAACTACGTGCTACGAGTGATATTCTCAGCAGGTGGTGTGCCTCTTGGTTGAGAGGGACGAAGTACATATGGGGTAACTCAAGAACAATGAAGTTGATCTTCTACTCCTTGTGGGACCCTTTTTTCCTTCAATATTTGAATGAATGATTTGTGTTATATTGTGTTAATAAAGCATTCAGAGTGATAGTATAATGATGAAAAAGTTATGACAATCGTGATGTTACTTAATGTTGTTGAATTAATATAAAAATAAGCATACTTTTGCAGTAGTATAGACTGCAATGGAGGAGTAGACAAGGATGTAAAAAAATAACGATACAAATGACAAAAGGAAACTTTGTTTTCTCATGAGAGTAATAATCCTCTGCCTGAATCTACAGTTGTTTTAATCCGTCTGTTGAACGTAATGCTCAAGATGCAGTAATGCAATTTTTTTTAAAATTACAGCTGCTGAACAAGATTTATCTCCACCTTGTGATGATTTACTGACAGACTATAAACAACACAAAGGAACAAAGGTAGATAATTTATATCACAATTATCGGTTTTTGAATAGCTAATTTTATAGAAATTTAAAACAGATTTGTCATAAATTGGTGACTGTGCAGATAGTTTCTAATATTTTGTAAAATTCTGTGTTCAGTATTTAGTTCTATGTTTGTTAATCTTAGCATTAAAATTGGGCACCACAGAGTATAATTCTGCCGATGGAAATGCTTCACTGGAGTATCATGGAAATGCTACACTGGAGTATCATGGAAATGCTTCACTGGAGTATCATGGAAATGCTACAGTCAGACTATGTTTTTATAATTTACATTTATTAAATTAAAAATATTAAAAAAAAAAAATAATTAAAATATTTAATATTTAAAAAAAAAAAAAATAAATATAAAAAAAGAAAAAAAATATTCTGCCACAGGTGCTACAAGACCATCCAAACCTTAGTATGGCCAAAGATGAAACAAAGATCATTCATTTCCAGGATGAGAATGAATACCACAATCTCAAGACCAAAAGCACCAACAAACAAACTTAGGGCTACATCCTAATTCCCCAATATTTTTTGTCCTTATCAGGACACATAGACCAAACCCCAGGTCAAACAAACCAGTCCATAACAGGACAACCCAGGCCATTGGGCCACAATATACGCCCTGATGTAACCACAGGAAAACCATTCCAAGGTTGAAAGAGGCTTGTCTTCCTCTAGAAAGACAAACCCACCAACAAACAAACAATGGAAATGTTACACTGTAGTATCTGCACAAAAGAATATTTGTAGCTGTTTCTAGAACCAACTCATAAACTTGTTTGGTTTGGATATGTAACTAGATGTGACTCACTTTCAAAAACTTATTTGGCAAATAATAGTCAAGGGTTGAAGGAGAAGAGGCGGACAAAGAAAATTCTGGATTAATAGTTTCATAGAATGGTCTTTGCATGATTTTTTTACTGTCTCCGAATGGCTGAGAATAGAGGTGTTTGGAGGGATTTTGTTATGATGTCTCCAGTACTGCACACTACACTAAATATTGTTGCCCTGAGATATCAATTTTTTTTTACTACTTTGACTTCTTAAAATTGTATCTCATATTAGTTATTATTAATAAATCTATTCTTGTATTTTACCATAGTTGTGATGTAAACTTTGCATCATGGGATGGCTGTTTCACAAAATGGTGTACACCTGTTGATAATGTCATTAGTATTTTAAACCAAAACGATGTGTTGAAATCAGGATTTTTGTGTGTGTTCAAAAACAGCTGAACAAATTGTTGAGTTTGTGTTTGATGATTCAGAGGACGATGAATTAGATTTAGATGGTGATAATTTTGAAAATGATGTGGTAATAGACTCAGATCTATCGCTTGAGACTGAGCGAATAGTGTTCATAAGTAATCCTATAAATTATGACAGTTGTAGTAATTTTGGTTCATTAGTGGGTCAAAAAAGAAAATACCAAATTTTGGTGTAGTTATTGTACGACTTATCTGTGTCTGAAGAAAAGGTGTACATGCTGGGAGGACTGGCACATAAAGCAAAAACACTGGACAACATGCGGTCAGTCAATATTATATAACAACATAATTTTATGTCTTATTTCTTTTAAAATAACTAACATCTGTTGAGGTATTCTTTTTGTGTATTTTTTGCTCAGACACCAAAAGTGGGAAGGGAATTTTGCAGGCCAGTTAGCCAAGGTTCAGAGGGTTAAATGAGGTCACAAGTTCAGTTGTGTTGTATAGTACAATGGACACCATTATTGTTTGCGACAACAGCACTACTGAACTGTAACACATTTCAATATTAATGATTGAAAGCAAAGAACATGCTAGCTCATGTCTCAAATTGTTTATGAACTATTTATCAATTATAATTATTAACATGATGCCGACTCAGAACCAATCCTCTTATAGGCACAACAGAACCCCAAATAATTGTACCAGTCTCTTGTACACAATCTTGTAGTAGTTTGTCATACTGTACACAATAATATAATAGTTTGCCTTACTGTACACAACAATGTAAGAGTTTGTCTTACTGCACACAACAGTATAATAGTTTGCCTTACTGCACACAATGTAATAGATTGCCTTACTGCACACAATAACATAGTAGTTTGCCTTACTGCATACAATAAATCAGTATTATATTGCACTGTATTAACTTGTTTTCTGTGTTCCGCAATCAGGCTACTAGATCGCACACAAGGGCAACAATCATAGACCATCCGCAGAGTGCATCTTTGTTCTCATTCCTGCAGGTCCTAACAGCTATCTTTGGTTCTTTCGCTCATGGTGGCAATGATGTCAGGTACTGCCTGCTATTATGTTATTAAATCAACCCCATTATCAAAGAAAACATCATATAAAGTATTTTTGACATTAAAAGACGTGATACTTTCTTGAAAACCTTACTGAAACACTGTTACAAGAAATGATGAATATCATTGCAAAAGAAAGTCAAAACAGAAGGGCTTAGTCTGAATAGCAGAAACATTGCCGTAATGGTAATATCAAAGAATAAATGTTCTCCAGAATGCAACATCAAAGTAGATGGAATCAGTCTGAATCAGTCAACATATTCAAATATTTAAGTACATTAATAACATGAGATGGAACATGTATTAAAGAAGTTGAATGTAGACCAGGCAAAAGCAACATTTCGCAAGATGAAGACCATTCTATGCAATATAGTTTTGTCAATTGCGGTATGAAAGAGAGTTGTTAGAAGTTATATAGAACCAATTCTGATGTATGGAAGTGAATCTTGAACACAGCAGAACAGTGATAAAGTATATTACTGCAGCAGAGATGTGGTTTTATAGAAGAATGTTAAGAACACCATGGCCAGATAAAAAAGCATAATTATGATATCTTGAAATATGTTAATTTAAAAAGAGAGCTGCTTATCCGCATCAGAAAGGGACATCCACATTTTTTGGAAAAATCATGAAAAGAGGGACAATAGAACACATTGTAACAACAGGCAAGTTGAAGAGCAAGAGGGATGGAGGAAGACCATGATAGATGCTTGATAACTTAGAAATGTGGCATGGGAGAACATTGGTATAGGAAATTATTGAGAGCTTACGAAATAGAAGACTGTGGACATGATAACCAATTTCACACAGCATAGACATGAAGGTAAAGTTGAGATGAAGCAGGCTAGAAGTATGCAGAGATACTGGTGGGAAGGAAACTGTCAGAGTGCACCACCAAAGCAAGAGACATAAAGTTGAAGGTGTGTTGCAGCAAACCATCATTACGGAGATGGCACTTGATAATGATGAAATCAACCTGTAACAGTGATAAGTAACCAAACTGTCAGAGAGTATCCGACAAGGAGAAGAGTGCCACACTAACTATGCTTATACTTTGTGTTACAGCCAATAATGAAAATCAGAGGGATAGTGGAGTGAGTCATTAAGAAGAGTAGGTCTAGTCTGCAACGGTAGAAGCTCATGGTTGCACTTCTAAACCTTAAATGTGCTTCTCACTGTAGCTTTTCAATCTCTTTACTATCACACATTTTGTTTGTACCCATGTTACTTTCTATCATGACTCAGTCCAGGAACATATACACGTTTTCATTAAGAAGGGAGTTTTACCTTAGCTCAAGGAGCGCGGTAGCCTAGTTGATAGTGAGCTTGCTTTCTATCACTGGGTTACAACGTGCCAGGTTCGAAACCACGTCCAGACAAACAAAAAATCCAGGTTGTGATTTCTCGCTTGACACGACCACTCTTCCAGTCAACTCAGCTGTCAATGAATACCTGATGCATGAGTTAGGGGAAGTAAAGACAGCAAGGAAAGGGACTGGTCACTCCACCTAATAGTTGATGTGACTTAGTACATGAAGAGTTATCTTCATCCCCAATGGCAGGTTGCTGCCAGGAGACATACTTTTACCGTTTTACCTTAAAAAATGCTATTAAATAATTTTTTGTTGGTAATTTTCTTGTTTTCATAAAAAATGTGATTAGCTCTGTGAAAAATTAAGAGCTACAAAAGTTCATGTTATGATTTGCTAAGCTTTAACCTTTAGGACTCCTGATTAAAATTACACAATTTCCTAGGAATTCTATGTCATATGAGCTTAACTTTGTGTGATTCCATAGTGAGGAATCAGGGCATAGCAATGGGGTTGACTGGAGACGCCTACGGGCACTAGTTACGTAATGGCGTCGTCTACTATGGAGCCCGTAAGGTTAACCTCCCCCCTTTCCCCTTCACTCTGCTTCTTGTATCATATTTATGTTATGTTATCACAACCTTGATTATTCTGCTTTACAGTAATGCTATTGGGCCACTGGTAGCAGTTTGGGTCATCAGCAATGAACACAACGTTGCTCAGAAAGCACCAACGCCAATCTGGATATTATTTTACGGCGGTATCGGCATCAGTTTTGGTCTGTGTATTCTCGGCCGCAGGGTTATTCGAACAATGGGAGAAGATTTGTCCAAGATTACCCCATCAAGGTCAGACATTTGTTCATTGCTTTAGGCTTTAGTTAACCTTGCCATATAATATATTTCTCACATTATATTTGTATCATGTTTAACATCTTATTGACCAGTAATCCAGAGCGTACTTATCTCCCATTTCCAAGGGTGTCTGCAAACGTTTTAGATATCGACATCACCATCTTTCAAAATCCATATAAAATTGAAGTCTATAGTTGTTAAAGATAAATATTAAAATCCATTATGAGGAGCATTCATTGAAACCTGAGCATATTCTGTATAAAATAGAAAATCTATACAAGTTGACTGGTATGGGATATGGTAATCAGAAATCTATACAAGTTGACCGGTATGGGATATGATAACCAGACATATTGAGTACATTCTTGATTAGAAGACATCATCATCGCACACTTTCCCATTAGTGCTCCACTCTTCGTTCCAACAGCCATCCAGGAGTATGCAGAGATCAGATGTTCATTATGTGATCTTTCCAGAAAGGACATACTTCTTCCCTCACCCTTGGTCGTCCCCAATTTTGTGAAATATGAGGACTGAAACATAACAAAGTCTGGTATGATAACTTACGGAAACTAACTGTCCTGTATGAGAATCTGTGACCACATCAATAATTCAGACAGCAGCAAAAATGTCAAGCATGCTTGACCGTGGTTAGTTTTGAGCATGATGACCAGCGTGTAAGTACGAAAAGCAGTTCTCTCATACAGCTGGCCTACTTCTTGGTTACATACGTCTACCGCTCAAATGAAGTGGTAAAAACACTGAATGTATTATTGTGTGTCTGGGAGATTTCTCCTTGATTTTCCAAGCATATCTCATAGAATTGATATGTGGCCTGCCCGTGCATACCTCAGAGTGAGTTCTGACATAGACCACCCACTACACAGCGAGCTCCCTCACGTGAAGGGAAGCAGACTCAAGAGAGACAAATCGTGGATGGGTCGTGCAGAGAATACTGTTAAACATATCTGAGTCCCAGAAGACATAACTCCTGGCATGGAAGGGACACCTATTCCTATGGTCTTTCAAGAGGCATTCAAGACCGTCATTACACTCAATAGAGTGCAGGGAACACAGCCCAGTGAGTGTGGACGCTGAGGTCAAGGAACTAATCTGTGAGAATACCGATGACAGATATTGTAATTTACATGGACAGGTCGGTCATCCGTCACCACCAAATCGCATGGGCCTTTACTGCCAGATCAAAAGGAAAAACAGTACATGAAGTCAGTGGTGCCTTTACAACAATAAGCAACCTAATAATGGAAGTATTCACCGTAACGCAGGCACTCAGCTGGCTGGAACCGCAAACATATTCCCATGCGTGCATATTAAGTGACTCACTAAATATGATTCAGAAAGTGAAAACAGGTGATATACGTAGGGAATGAGTGGAGTCATTAGAGAGAGCTAAAATATGGGTATCACTACGGATACTCACACTTATCTTTGTCCCCGGATGCGCGGGCGTGGAGGGAAACAAACGGGCAGACCAATTATCTAGTCTCGCCACCACAACAGTCGGCCTATGGACCAAGCAGACATACTCATGCGAGAATTGGGAGTGAGGATGGGCGTGGCATGTAGAGAACCCCTGACAAAGAGCTCAAAAAGAGCAGTGAACCAACATAGAACCAGAACCATAAGCCTTTATACCCTGAGAGATTTACTGAAGCAGAGATCTGAGCACCTATGGACATGTCCATTGCGTGAAGAGGGAAAACTGGCTGAGCAAGCAGTCATTTGTGAAACATAATGACTATGTATGCAATTTACACTGGTTTGCTTCCTAACTAAAGATGCAAAAGGGCATCGTGAGTTATTTAGTTATAAATTTGTCTTGATCATTCACTGAATGTGAAACCTTACAGAAGATTTGAAACCTAACACAATATTTTCTCTGTTCTACAGTGGGTTCTGTATTGAACTGGGAGCTGCCTTTACTGTTCTGGTCGCCTCGTATGTTGGAATTCCAATCTCAACCACACACTGCAAAGTTGGTTCCATCGTTTTTGTAGGACGTGTGCGCGCAAATGACAATGTGGACTGGTCATTATTTAGGAACATTATTCTAGCCTGGGTGATCACTCTTCCAGCTTCCGGCATGCTTAGTGCTTTGATGATGTACTTACTGAAAGAATTTGCCATGTAGTTTTAGTTCATGTTGAACTCCGCCATGATCTCATCTTCATCTCATAGAAGGACAACTGGAGACATTCAAATAGTTGCTAGGACAAGACTTGGTTTGATTTTCTCTCAGGGGATTGCAAGTCATTCCAGATACTCTGTCACGTTGATGACCTGGAATCTATTCCTAAGAAACAACTGATTTCAGCGTCGGATTGTATGAGATTGGGAAATATTTGTTGCATTCACAGGAAACAGTATCTGTGCGTGTTTGAAAGAGATGTCAGAGTGATATCCATGTGGAATCAAATGTTTGACGTGAGTACGGTCCAGCTTTGGGGGAAATCTTTGATACAACTACCAAGTGATAAGCTCGTTGTAGTGTTTGGGTAAGATCTGGGTGTTCATTGGTTCATGCTGCAGAAATATCTGAGTTTGAATCCTAGTTTTTGAGTGTTCGCTGCTTGTATAAGTCATCTTTGATAGTGCTAAGTCCTTAGTTGTGAATACTCAGGTGTTTTTTTTTTTTTGGGGGGGGGGCCCTGTATGTTTGCTTACTAATATGCACGATCCCATGTTTTAAATAAATGTTTGATCTTAAAATGCCAGCTGTGTATCAGAAGTTAAAGGAGACATGCCCAGAGGTGAAAGGAGATGTGTACTAGAAGATAAAGCAGGTGTGTACAAGAATATAAAACAGATGTGTACTATAGAAAAAACAAGTGTGTACTAGTAGATAAAACAAGTGTGTACTAGAAGATAAAATAGGTGTGTACTAGTAGATAAAGCACGTGTGTACTAGAAGATAAAGCAAGTGTGTACTCAACCATATAATTAACATAACTTTTCAAAACATTGAATTAATACACACCATACAGTATTAGACATAGTTCCTTTGATTAATGTGACATCTACCATGCTAGGTGTGATGCGGTCATCATTGCATCAGTTGCCTTTAATTTCCCACGGTTTTTGTTTGCATTACCATTTCCTGAAGCTGGGTTGACCTTGGACACTGTATGGTAGATTTCCCTCAAATGGAAATCAAACCATCGATCACTGGACGAAAGCCAGACACTAACAGCTTCTGTGCCTGCCAAAGCAAGTGTTATTTCGAAGATAGAGTATTGTAAGATAGGTGTCTTCTTGAAGATAGAGTATTGTAAGATAGGTGTCTTCTTGAAGATAGGGCTGGTATTTACTTGAAGATTGAACAGGTATTTACTTGAAGATAGGACAGGTATTTACTTGAAGATAGGACAGGTATTTACTTGAAGATAGGACAGGTATTTACTTGAAGATAGGACAGGTATTTGCTTGAAGAGTACTTGAAGCTCAAACATATTTGAGAGTAAAGTAGACATGTTAGAAAATAGAGTGTATAAATATACAGCAGATGTGCACGTGAACGAAGATAAAACAGGTTGGTATGTGAAGATAAAACAGGTTGGTATGTGAAGATAAAACAGGTTGGTATGTGAAGATAAAACAGGTTGGTATGTGAAGATAAAACAGGTTGGTATGTGAAGATAAAACAGGTTGGTATGTGAAGATAAAACAGGTTGGTATGTGAAGATAAATCAGGTTGGTATGTGAAGATAAAACAATCTATACAGTGACAGTGGTGAAAGATAACAATAGATAAGTCACCACAAGAAAATGTCTGTAGTTTTCTTTCAATTTCTGAGAGCGTGGAGTCTCAGAATTGTATATTCTTGCATAAAGCCTGCAACAAAACACATGAATGTTGTGTGAAAGTTGCTAGCTCTTTACAGTTGGTTGTTAGTCTGGAGTACAAGAGGTTGCTAGCTAAGTGTACAAAATTGTTAGATCGTTGTACAGCAGGTTGCTAGGCAGGTGTACATATTTGCTAGCCTGATGTACAAGAGATTGCTTTGCCAGTGAACAATATTCATAAAGGGTTCAAAAGATGTAGAGGATTGACTTCACTGTACTTGGTTTCCCATATGTACACTATCACTCTCAATGAAGCGACACACAGCCTGTCGAGAGTATCACTCATAGCACGTAACTCAGTAGCTTCAAGTGACAGCCCACAGGGATCTCTGAAAAAATCAACCCTGTACACAAAATGACATGAGCCGGATTTGAGCCCATGACCTCTTGAAGACGAGGTGAACAACTTAACCACGATGCTAGGGAGATCCCCGTTCACAATATGTTACTAACCACGTGCACAAAATTTTCTTGTTGCCTGTTCACATACTTGATAGGTAATGCTGAATGATCGTTCTTCATAATCCACTATTCCATTTTGTTGTTGCCTGTAGTTGGTCCAGCTACCAAATTATTTCCTTGTATAAATCCATGTCATGTTACCACTCGTCAGACATATAATAATCATCCAGAGATTGTATGCTAGAATCATGATATTTAATAACGAATAGAGATTGTATGTTAGAATCATGATATTTAATAACAATTAGAGATTGTATGTTAGAATCATGATATTTAATAACGATTAGAGATTGTATGTTAGAATCATGATATTTAATAACGATTAGAGATTGTATGTTAGAATCATGATATTTAATAACAAATAGAGATTGTATATGGGAATGATGACAGTAAATAACAATTGTTTGAATTCTGAAACATAAGAGGCATGTTCAAATCAAACTCATCCCCAAGTTGGTTTATCACAAAATTATGAAATGTATGTCTGAAATTGTGTTATCATTAAATCCAGAAATTATTGGGAAACATGTTACAGAAATTATTGGGAAACATGTTACAGAAATTATTGGGAAACATGTTACAGAAATTATTGGGAAACAGAAATTATTGGGAAACATGTAGGCTATTTAAAATCCACCCACAAGAATCCTTCTTGGTTAAAAAAAAAAGACAGTAAGTATAACTTTTCCTGCAGAAATTTGAATGTTTTACTCTTACTGATCCAGGATGTTTCTGTTGCATACTTGCTGCTTTTTTTGTATGGTTTAAAGTGGCGATACCACAATCTCATCGCATGCCACTATTCACAACAACGATGCATCACCTTTTGCATGGGAATGCTGCAAATGTTTCAAATTCCACCTCATTCATTCTTCCTCATTCATTCTTACTTGTGGTAGTCAAGTCATTAACCATGGTACCAACCAAGAACACACCTTCCGATACTTCAATTTCTTCCAAACCATATATTTAAACTGTCCCTAATGATGCAGATAATTAATCAGCTAGCGAACACAAGCTCAGACGACAGTCAACCCATACTTCTGCATCCATCTTGGCGATGGTTTTTTTGTCATATGTGTTGACAAGACCGTGGAATTATTCGCCTTTCTCAGAACATTTTGCCAGATACCTCACTATTGTCTTCAACATTTTTTCACTGTACATCACCTGCATTGTTTGGCTGTAAGAAACTAAATCCCTGCTTGTTAGTCAAATTTGGACGGATTCGTTATTACGCTGGTGATAATGTCAAACACTAAGCATATGACTATTTCTGAGTGGCTGTGTGCTTATATGCAGTGTTTTCATGCTCCTTGCGTTCTGCAGCACGGGCTCTGGTTTCATTTGAACATACCTCATAAAATAATTTAAAAGTGTGCACTAGACATGATAACATATTTAATCATGATCAAGGTTTGTATGTTAGAGTTGATGGCATATTTAATGACTGAAGATTATGTGTCAGGATTGTATCATATTTAATCATGATTGAAGATTGTATATATTACCGTTATTGCATAATTCACAGTAGCTAGAAGAAGAATTGCTTTTATTTTGTAACTTGTTTCAATTGTAAATAGAATGTCATGACCAGAAATAATATGAGAAATTAGTTGTGGAACATGCTAAAGAAATGTCAGCTATTATCACTGATTGTGCTGGCATGTTTGAATCTTGTGGGATATGTCAGCTATTATCACTGATTGTGCTGGCATGTTTGAATCTTGTGGGATATGTCAAGCTATTATCACTGATTGTGCTGGCATGTTTGAATCTTGTGAGATATGTCAGCTATTATCACTGATTGTGCTGGCATGTTTGAATCTTGTGAGATATGTCAGCTATTATCACTGATTGTGCTGGCATGTTTGAATCTTGTGAGATATGTCAGCTATTATCACTGATTGTACTGGCATGTTTAAATCGTGTGCAGCTGGCCGACCATACTATCGATTTGGTTACAGACGTCCACCATACGGTGGAAGTGGTAAAATACTGAATATGTATTAGTTACCAACACTGAAGTCGGATGTGTGAGCAATTAAACACATATTTCAGGACTGACAACATATAAATAGCGGAGACCACAGATCTGGCCAAAGGATACACATTTCAGGCAAAGCCTTCTGACCTGGAGAAGACAGTGGACTTTCACCTGACAATATAAAATGACATAATATTCATTACTGACAATATATTCATTACTGACAATATATTCATTACTGACAATATATTCATTACTGACAATATATTCATTACTGACAATATATTCATTTACTGATTTCTTTAAAAGGTGAACAAAAGAAAATTTTTGTCACAAAGAAATATGAAGTAACTTTATTTCAATTTATAACCAATTTCCTTATATAAGAACACTTTTCACAATCCCCAATTATATTTATTTTATTCTGTATTGTTTGTACTGTGTATAACTAATATCTGTTGTTATATATATATTTTGTCGGCCCGGACCAAGTGGTTATAACAGGATTCCACTGTACACACAATTTATTATCAAAGTACAGAATAGTAAGGTTTTTTGTAGTCTAAATTATTGGATAATTGTTTGTGCCCGCACATTGCAGGTGATGACGACAAGTTTCAGACTTGTGTTGTTTCATCTCCCTGTTTGTGCCTGCACATTGCAGGCACTGACAACAAGTTTCAGACTTGTGTTGTTTCATCTCCCTGTTTGTGCCTGCACATTGCAGGCGATGACAACAAGTTTCAGACTTGTTCTGATGTGTGTGGGTATGACTGAAAAGTTCAATTCCAGCATAAAAATCTGTTGCCACATTTGGCACATGTATGATCAGAATTGGCCATCTGCTGTGTGTTTGTTCTGTCTTTGCATACAGAAAATTTATGCTGTGCCTCTGAGATTTGAGGCTTCTCAAAGATGTAAGCATCTTTGCTGGTGTTGCTGTGCCACTGGGCGATTCTCAGCGACAGACACCCATGTGGTGTTGATGTTGAAGCTCTTTAGAGACATCTTGAGAGAGTCCTTGAAGAGTTTCTCCTGAACATTGGCCAGTTGTTTTCCCTCAAGAAAAACTGTTTTGGTAATAGTATTCTTTACCTTATTGTTGACCTTGGAGTTTTAAACTAAAAAATTGAACCTGGATCTACCCAACTAAGAAGCCAGTGCACTGAACTAGCAGTAATTCCATTTTATAAATGGTACTGTCAACTAGTACAGATTTTCTGCATGTTTTACTATGGACCATGAATTACTATGGTCAGAAAAAAAAACCCAATTTTTTTTTTAGAATGTCATTTGGTGTTAAGTTTCCTAGTAAATATTACTATTACAGACTTTTTTCTTTTTATCTAACACACATATATTGATTGCAAATAAAACTGAGTTGGGGGGGGGGGTATTTTTTCCCCTGGATACATCCGTTTTTATTGAAATACGGATATAAATTGTTAAAAATATGGATTTATGGAAATATAAGTTGACAGCTAATGTAAACTGTATGTTAGGGGAGACATTAATGAAACTGTGCACTTATGGCAAGTAAACATTGGGGATGGGGGTGTTCTCTCCTAGGGGGCGAGCCTACAATTGTTCTTGGGTGTGAAATGAACAAGCCCCCCCCCCCTAAAAGGGAGATAACACTTCTTATTATATGTTTGTTTTGATTATTTCCCATGCAATATTTAACAGACAATAGGTGCATATTTATATTGAATTATTTGAGGTGAGATTTAATTAGGGAGTGTTGTATTAGTGGAAACAGACAATTTTTAATAAGGATTTATAAGTGGGAACAAACAAGTGTTTGTCCAGGCTTGCACACATGCAAGTATGCTTTCATGCATACCGTACAAGTGTACTGGATCACCATCAAACTGAAGGCAAGTGCAGCACTGTTGTGCCAGCCATCTTGTGAATAGAAATGAACCGGAAGAGTGATATCACAAATTTCTAAATATTTCTGCAGAAGATTTCTTTAAAAATTTGAAATTTAGACCCGTCTCCTAAGGGAAAACCAAAGAAATTATAAAAAGGATTAATAGCAGTTTCATGTGTTGAACAATACACAGTATTGATGTTTTGACCAAAAGGTCTTTATCAAGATAGGCACGAACAAACACAAAATGGAACCACAGAATTCAATGGAGACTTAGATATACTGTGTATTATAATATTGCTTTAGTGTTGCATGTAGTCTCTGTGTGAATTTATAGTTCCATTCTGTTTGTTCATCTCTATCTTGATAAAGGCCTTGTGGTTGAAATGTCAGTCCTATGTATTGTTGAACAAAAATTGCTATGTGACACTTTCTATATATTTGTTTTTCAATATTTACTTACTATAACATGTCAACTAAATTATAATCATATCACACACACACACAATACTTTGTCAAAGACGGATGTATTCGGCCATTGGCACAAATAAGACGCATTTTCATTCTCTTAGTTAACATTCTGCTAGAAATCTAGTTGATGATTTTCCTGTTTCAAGGGAGATCCAGCAGAAATTTTAGATAGAATGTTGCAGAGGAACAAGGCACAAAATGATATCTATTTGAAAATATTGATAATTGGTTGCAGTTGTAATTTGTTAAGAATGTAGAGTGTCTGTCTTTGAAAGTCTGCCTGCAGGGTCACTTCTCATGAGTAGAATGCCTGTCTTTGAAAGTCTGTAAGGTCACTTCTCATGAGTAGAGTGTCTGAAAGTCTGTAAGGTCACTTCTCATCAGAAGTGTGATGACATACGTATTCAGCCAATATTGTATGATGTCCTACTCTTGCATATAGTTTGTATATACACACACACATATAATAGTGAAATTATTTCACTTGTCTGTACATATCAGCACATATCAACAATCATATCTCATTGTAAGTGTGAAGTTCTCAGGAAATGCAAGTATGCCATCTCATTGTTTATATTGCTTACATGAAATCCACTTTAAAAAAAATCTGTTCTGGTGCAGGTTTGATTATAGTCAGTCAAAAGTTCATCCTGTTTTTACTTGTGAACAAGTTTCTTCTACATTTGTTCTCAAATTCCTGCAGATTAGCAGGATGTACTCTGGAGAGAGGAATGTGTCTTGTCATGGTTTACAGATTTTATGCGATATTTGCATCTTTCGGCCTGACACATCCGACCACAGCGTTGCTTCTGGGTCCATTTTATCCTATGTGAGATGAGACAGCCAGCTCCACCGCTATAACCAACCACCTTAGTCACCTCTTATGACACACATGGAAGGTTCAGTTGTCACCAGGTCTAGCTAGAGTGGTACCAGTGTAGGGATACCTCAGTAAAATCCACTTTCAATCGTCAATGATGATGCTATATGGGCAAGCATATGTTATGTAGGTATAACTGTAGTTGATGATGTAGGTATAACTGTAGTTGATGATGTAGGTATAACTGTAGTTGATGATGTAGGTATAACTGTAGTTGATTGGAATATCATGCAGACAAATTGATGCTGTCTGCTATGGAATCTTGAGCTCCTGCAAATATTAAATGATGGTGCTTTAAAAAAAGGTCAGCTTGGAGTGTCAAGTGCTGGTACTGAGATCATCTTAAATAATATTCTCGCAAGACATCAATGGTTGATCAATATTCCAACCTGACTTTGTATTCAAAGATAAAATGTAAACCCTAGGGAACCACTTCCTAGGTGCTGTCATCAACCTTCAACACTGCAAATTTCATACTCAGCTGCAGAGACATTCACCCTTTTCTTGAAACAATGCTTCAGGAGAGTGTGAATAACCTTTCTGTCCAACATATCCTTGTTCTATGACTACATGTCCGAACAAATTACATAATCATGAACTGAAAAAGACACCACATTGCCTAATGTTATCACTTCATGTCTTTGCTACTGCGGTACTCTCCACTTTGTCAGATATCCTCTGATACTTTGGTTATGATTTCAGGGTTGGAGATCAAGGGCAAAACAAAGCAGCATAAATTTTTGACTGACCATAACACTCTGTGCATTGTTTTAGTTGATCCTGGAAATTTTTTTTCATTCTTATGGTGCCAATAGATTTCATTAGGTATATTATCTTAAATGTAACTATTATGTCAATATTTACATTTTGTCTATGTTTGCTTCTTTAGATGTCCATTTTGCACATATGGGGTATTTATATCATGTACAAATTTGCTTATTTTTAACCTTGATGTATTTTTATGATGTTAAAATTTGGACAATTTTTGCTTGTTGGGGTATGTTTAAATTTGGAAACATTTTTTTTGCTTGTTGAAGTATTTAGATGTTAATATTTTATTTGCTGTTGCAAAACTGGGTAGCATATCCTGTTCAGAATGTATCGATCAGCCAACATGTTTTGGCTAGTATATTTCTAGGCAATATTTATGTTTAGTTGGTTGCCATTACTTTCTCAACAGTTTGAATGCACAACTGCGTACAGTGTATGCTCCTCTGTACCAGAATAGGTTGATACCTGCCATCTTGCGTTTGCACAAACACCTACCATCCAATGACTGAAAGCTTTAAGATAACAGATCTACATGTTGTATCTTGTTGTATCATTTTCCTCATCAGTAATTAGTTTATGAATCCAACCCTCTTCCTTGATCTCTCTTTGACTTATCTCTGCCTCCTTGACTCATCTCTCCATGTATCTCTGCCTCCTTGATTCATCTCTCCATGTATCTCTGCCTCCTTGATTCATCTCTCCATGTATCTCTGCCTCCTTGATTCATCTCTCCATGTATCTCTGCCTCCTTGATTCATCTCTCCATGTATCTCTGCCTCCTTGATTCATCTCTCCATGTATCTCTGCCTCCTTGATTCATCTCTCCATGTATCTCTGCCTCCTTGATTCATCTCTCCATGTATCTCTGCCTCCTTGATTCATCTCTCCATGTATCTCTGCCTCCTTGATTCATCTCTCCATGTATCTCTGCCTCCTTGATTCATCTCTCCATGTATCTCTGCCTCCTTGATTCATCTCTCCATGTATCTCTGCCTCCTTGATTCATCTCTCCATGTATCTCTGCCTCCTTGATTCATCTCTCCATGTATCTCTGCCTCCTTGATTCATCTCTCCATGTATCTCTGCCTCCTTGACTCATCTCTCCATGTATCTCTGCCTCCTTGACTCATCTCTCCATGTATCTCTGCCTCCTTGATTCATCTCTCCATGTATCTGCCTCCTTGATTCATCTCTCCATGTATCTCTGCCTCCTTGATTCATCTCTACATGTATCTCTGCCTCCTTGACTCATCTCTACATGAGTACCTGCCTCCTTGGTTGATCTCACAGAAAATGTGATATTTCACATGTGTCACTTTTCCATCTTATCAGCTCTAGATGTTTGTACCTTTGAATGTTAATAACTAACCCTTGCCCTAGTGTTTTAATGTACTATTCTGGTTCACAATTCTGTTGATGAAGTTACTACACTAAAATAATAGCACACACTTGCTGGTCATAAACTTGCATGCCCTGCGTGACACAGTTTGTAATACTAACCTATTGTCCTTGTTGTACTTAGATTTTTATATATTTTTGGTTTAAATGGATGTTCCTATTTTAAAGATATATGTTTAAAGTGAGTACATGTAGTTATGCAATGAAAATGCTTGTTTTTGAAAATGAAACTTTGAGTTTGACCAAATCTTTCATCTGTCATGTACAAATTAATAATGTTATCATAAGCAACATACTTCTGTGTGTCTTATTATGTGCATCCTGCTGACATTTCATAATGTTGTTTCATATTTATTTCTGTTTGAATATTAACATTACGGTTCTCATGCAAATTGATGTTAGCAATTGTTGGGGATGGTGACAGGTGTAGCAATTGTTGGGGATGATGACAGGATGCTGGTGACAGGTGTAGCAAGATTTGTGTCTTCCATCATTATTTCTCTTATATTTTGTGTTTTATATGTTTCCCCCTCCTCACTCTCTCTGGGATCTTCTTGGAGTAGTGTTGAGCCATTGAGTTTGTGCTCAAGAGGTTGAAGGTTTGAATCCATCTTGTAGAGTCTTGTTTACAAAGTGGATATCCCTGGAGATTATTGATTGAAGCTACAGAGTTACGTACTGTGTTACATGTACCCCAGCAGGCAGGCAGAGTGCCGCTTCACTGAAAGAGACGAGTACGTATGTGATAACCCAAATTCAACCTTTCTCTCTCTCATCATGATTCACCACCACTTTAGTCTTTTGAGTGAGTGCATCAAGACTGATAACTCACCAATCAGTTCCTGGCTTTATTGTGTTTAGAGTTTAACTTCCCTGAGCAAACCCCCACAAAGTCAACAATTCAATAAATGCCAAAGACATTCACAGTGTAGCCATATCTAGCACACACTATCACTCGATGATCTGTGACCAGCTACTAAGACTTGTCCAGTATGATTAATTACTAACAGCCATCTGTCAGTTGACCAATGTGACCATCTACTAGTTGTTGTCCAGTATTACTATTTACTGACAGGGCCGCCTACCGTAATTTGACTGATGAATCATTGGCCAGCCATTGTATCCATCAATAATGTATTCTACATTGCTATTTGAGATTTGATCTAACAGATATTGTTGCTATAACATACTTCTATAGATTTATGTCTTGTCATACTGTTTCTTCAGTCCGGTCTATATCATTGTCCAGATTTTATTTTGATGACAAATACAACGAATAATATTAATATTCATTAATATTTAACTTTGAGAATAGAAATATGAGAAGGAAGAAGCCAATTCGTCAGGCACATAAATAATAACTAACAGTAAAGAGATGAAAGAATGTATGGTCATGTATTAATTGTCATTGTTTCAGATTTTCATGTGTTCAGTATCTTTCTTGTTTGTTCACATTGATCACTCATACTTTTATGCAGCTTTGTTCACATTGACAAGTCATACTGCAGGACAGCTGCAAGATTATTTTTCTCTTCTCTCTCTCTCTTCTTCGACATACTCATCTATACAGGGATGCATATACACCGGGGGAGAGGGGGGGGGGGGTGGCGACACTGAAGAAAGATATATTTCAGTTGTTAAAATGCTAGTGACATACATTTGTATGATTGCTAATGCAAGAGAATGAGATTGCGGCCCATGTAAATAAAACGTTTGAAAAGGAATCAATGGTTTTTTCCTAAAATAAGGGTCTACATTCATACACTTTATAAAATCTGAGTTGATCTGCAATTTTGTGTAATTTTCTGATGTCATTTACTGCATGTTCAGTCCTAGATACAAAATGGCCACCATAATCGTAAGTTTGTTAGAGATATACAATTGTGTCACAGTCGCAAGGACTGCTGCTGGATTCAACAATTTCATACTACCCACTGAGAGTCCTCTCCATATAACCCTCCTGAAACTATCTTGACCTCAAACCACTGTTCAGTAATGATAGACCAATTAGACAAGGGAAATAATTTGCGGGAAACAAATTGTTTAAATTTCATTTCAGCAAAAAGGGTAGGTCTTTATTTTGGGAAAGACCGAATCAACTGTCATTGGTAAAGATGGGGATATTTATATATTATACCGAGGTTTTGTTCAAGAAACATCAAAGTGATGGTATGGTATCACATATGCAGTGATGTGTCTGCTCAATCAAGGTATATACAGAAGATGATGTCATATATGTAAGAAAGTGTATCGTCTGTTCAAGGAAAATATGGACACTACATTTTGAGGAAAATAATTTGTCAGTATAATGAAAGATTCCAAATGTTGTGTGTCAATGAGTGGATGAAATGTACATATGGCTGGAGCTTGTCCTGCATGTAATCTGACAGTCAGTGTGAACATGTATCATGTCTGAGATTTTGTTGCCAACTTTCATCTCATATCAGTGAAATAAAAACCATGATAACATGCTGATTTGTAGCCTGAGTGTCATGTGCATTCCTTGACATGTACTTACTGTCCTGACAAGAGTTCTGCAGTGAAAATCAGATTAATGATACCATCTATCATTCTCTATTAAATCAACCTCGTACCATTCTCTAACAAATCTATGCTTACTGTGCCTCCCCTAGCAGATGGTAATGTAAATTGATGATGGCTACAGTTACACACTTGTTGAACTCACTACTATTTGGATCCCCCTTCCATCCAGCTATACTTCCTGTAGTTGCCGGTCCTGTATTGCTTCAAGGTTTAGGTTACGTGTCATAAATGCCCTCATTCTTCTTTTTCAGCGATTATTCTCAAAATTCCTACTGGATCTCTCTTGCAGCAAGACAATGGTTCTACTAGATTTCCAGCAGGATGTAGTTCAGAGAAAGGAAATGCATTATGTCACTGTTTTATTTGCAACAATGGCTGGACACATCCATCTTCGATGAAACTGCCCTCATTCAAATAGGAGGTTATTGTTAAATTGCATTGTGTAGCAGTTATCCATCTCAAACATCTAGTTATTCTAGGGAATATCATTGCACACAGGACACATGCATAGGTATTCTAGTCTCCCTGACTATATCAGCAAATTACACTTCGACTGACAGTTCTAGTCTCCCTGACTATATCAGCAAATTACACTTCGACTGACAGTTCTAGTCTCCCTGACTATATCAGCAAATTACACTTTGACTGACAGTTCCAGTTTTCTGTTGGTTGACATTCTTTTCAGCTCATAATAATGTTTATTTCTGGCCACGCCCACAATTCAAACCCAGCTCCTTTATTCTAGACATGGGAAATAATCATCCTCATTCATTTACTCTTTGATCAATCAATTTCTATTAGAGTTCAATGTTTCGGTGTGATCTGTAGTCCTGCTACTCGATACAGTAGCAAAACCTGGGAAACTATCCTCTCATTACCTTCAACACCTGAATGACCAGGGACAAAAATGGTTGTGACACAGTCCAGCTTCGACCTCCTCACAGCATCATGTCACTGTTCACAAATAAACATATAGAGGCATCTAATGCCAACTGTCTGCTCTCTTCATGCAAACACCTGCATGTCTAGAGTAGGAGGTGTCAGTGATAAATATAATAAGAGAAATAAATGATCAACATTTGAACGAGATATTAACAAGAAAGATTGCCAATAGAAAGTGTGTTTCACATAATTGACAAGAGACAAGTCACACACATATTTAGGCTTATGTCAGGGATAGCAACAGGAAATTATTTACAAATAAATATACCCAACACATAACGCATACACTGATTAATATATATAAAAAATTACTAAGACATTTAATGCACAAAATATAACAAATACAATTTTTCTCCAATGTTAGCAATAGTCCGGTCCTATGTTGTTGTGTTGTCTTTTGTCGTTCATTATTTGGTTTAAAACTTAGCAAAATTTGCCTTTAAGGGAATTTTGGGCAAACTAGACTCTCAATCTCTTTCGGCAAATGAAAGGTATTGATGTTGATAGTACATGTGGACTGTAGGTTATACAATGGAATCCCTCTATAGCACATCCTTTTATAACAAATTTCCATCTATAACAACACTTTTCTAAATCCCCAATTATATTTAATGTTTGTATTGTATATAGTTAATTTCTGTTATTACATATACCCGGTATATTTTCTCAGTCTAGACCAAGTTATAATGAGATTTGACTGCAAATATTTATGAGTATCTTAGTAATCTTAGTCAAGTTGATGCCTACAGTCGCATGACAGTACAGTTATAGGAAACACACACAACTGTCAGAATGTTGCTAGGTTTCTGTTACATTTTTCAATGTGTTTTTTTGTCAAATGAGTTTTAATATTTGACAACAGTAAAATGACACAAGCAAGATCATGATTGACAGTCTGCCCTTGTCAAGTCTGTACAGATTAGGTGGACAGCTTATTGAAGAATGAAACTGACCAGCATGAAACTGGTTGACAATGTGACGAAAGAATAAACAAGAGACAATAGATAATATGTGAAAAACCTGCAGGAGAAGCTCATCTCTATGAACCAGCAGTTCTTCATTTCTACTGTCTTGTTATATCTGCTGACATGTTTGATTGACAGATATCCGTCAAAGATGGATGTGTCAGGACATTGGCACAAATACAACCTAGACACAACGCATCTACATTCTTCCATTCTCTGGACTACATCCTGCTGGAAATCTAGTAGAACCATGGTCTTGCTATAAGAGAGATCCTGTGGGAGTTTGAGAATGAAAGCTGAAGAAGAAAAAAATTGCCAGATTTCCTACAATCCTCTTAAATTCCAGAAAGATTAATCTGTATTGTCTGTTTCTGTTTCCTCTCCCGATCTGTCTAAAATTCTGTAAATATTCTGTACAGATATGTTATGTATAGGCCATATAGGTCTATATGGTCCATATATTGATTCCAAAATAAATATATAAATGTGATAAAATCATTCTATACCAACTCAAAATGCTGTGTTAGAACAGAAAAAGGCAATTCAGAATGGTTCCCTGTGATTACTGGTGTTCAACAAGGCTGCCCTATGTCACCATTACTATTCAATATTGCAATTGACTGGGCTATGAGAAAAAGCACATCCAACACAAATTTAGGAATCAAATGGATAAATAAAACAACATTAGAAGACCTGGATTTTGCCGATGATCTTGCACTATTGAGTGAAAATCAAGATGCACAAACAAAACTGATAGATTAAAACTCATTCAGGACAAATAGGTCTCCAAATCAATTCAGCAAAAACAAAAATTATGGACTTCACCAATTCACCTAACGAAATTACTTTAAATGGACAACAACTTGAAAAAGTACAGAAAATCTCTTATATATGAAACAAATTAACACTCGAAGGTGATGTCATGCCAGAAATTACAACTCGCATTGCCCTAGCATCAAGTGCATTTAACAGACTGTCTAATATCTGGAAGTCAAAGTCAATCAGCACACTCACGAAAATGTGCTTATTTAATTCCTGTGTTATTCCGGTGCTATCATATGGATGTGAGAGCTGGAAAAGCTCTTTATCTTCAGAAAAGAAATTACTGAATTTCGAGAACAAATGTTTTTGTAGGATAACTAACACCCATTGGAGTGAATTCAAATCGAATGATAAAATCAGAGAAGAGACACATTAAAATTTCATCACAGATGTTATCAGAAAACGGCGTTGGTCCTACATCGGACATGTCGTACACGCAGACACCAACAGAATACACCACTAATCTCTTGAATGGATATCTACAGGCAAAAGAGCAAGGGGTAGACCAAAAGAAACACTCAGAAGAACAATACTTAGAGAAAGTAAAACAACCAATATTCATACTATTCAAGAACTGCACAGAATAGCTTTGAACAGACAGAATTGGAGAGATCTGCCCTATGCGCTAACTTCAGCGCAAAAGGAAAATGAATGAATATAGGTCTAATAGATAACCTGTTCTTGTTTAGCCTAAAGCCTGGTACTGGCTGTATGACAATTAAGCTATGGTCTGAGATCTGATCTTGTGAAGTAAACAATAGAACTATTGCGACCTAAGAAAGAACCACTGGAAATCACAAATAATAGAATAAATGGGAATCACAAATAATAGAATAACCGGGAATCATAAATAATAGAATAACTGGGAATCACACATAATAGAATAACTGGGAATCACAAATAATAGAATAACTGGGAATCACAAATAATAGAATAACTGGGAATCATAAATAATACTGGAGAACAGAAGTATACAGAGAAATGGTATGAGTCATAGTTTCATCCTGTATGTACCAGCAGCATAAATACAACTACATTGCAAACATACATTATCGCTGGTTTCATAGAGACACCATAGAAACGTAAGAATGAAATTACCGGTATAATAAAACTGAGTGGAGTATTTCAAAGTTAAATTAAAGTATTGGTTATTGAGTTACACATTTTATCTATTTCATTTATAGAGAAAGAAACACAGACTGTCTTTTTAGAGATAATCCTGAAATTTTATGAGGTGTCCCAATGTTACATTGGATCATGTAATGTTACATCAGAACATACAGTGTTACATCATATATAATGTTACATCTGATCATGCAGTGGTGCATCAGATCTTGCAGTGTTACATTGGAACAAAGTGTTACATCAGTTATTGTTACATTGGATCATACAGTGTTACATCAGATCATGCAATGTTACATTGGATCATACAGTGTTACATCAGATCATGCAATGTTACATTGGATCATACAGTGTTACATCAATGTTACATGACGATCTACGAGGTGGCCACATTTAATTGTTAACCCAACTTCAGATTACATTTTAGAAAAGATGGAACATTGTACACAGAGATGTGAAAGTATTCACGAGTAACCTTGTACAGACAATTATAACACATTTACCTTGTACAGACAATTATAACACATTTACCTTGTACAGACAATTATAACACATTTACCTTGTACAAACAATTATAACACATTTACCTTGTACAGACAATTATAACACATTTACCTTGTACAAACAATTATAACACATTTACCTTGTACAGACATGAAACATTTGTTTTGTGCTGATGTTTAGTTACTGTATGTGACATTTGAGAAAAACCAAACATATAGAAAATTAATCCAAAACTGTTACAATGAAATTGCTAGAAAATTAGCTTCACAACAAGGAAACTCTGATTTTTTGGGACCATATAAGCAATATGGCAGCATGGAAAAATGTGTAGTAGAAGGCATGGTAACGGAGAAGAGATGCTGATAGACAAAATATCTTGCAGTGTGTTTGAACATGTCCTTGATTGTAGCAGGTCAATAATTGTCAGAAGTTGGAAGCATCCATGCGGTCAATGTATTGATGCATGAAGAAGATAGTTTTATAGAGACCCTCTGCTCGTGCTCATAAACCCAATCCCTCACTTCAACAGTACTGCTTCCAAGTTTGAGAGGTTCCATGGATGACCGGATCAATTAATGGAAGCTTTCAGAAGGATTAGTTCATTCAACAATTGATTTTAGCTACTTCATCAGCATTTGTTCTCAAACTCCTGCAGATCAGCAGGATGTTGACCCTATATTGGATGGGACGGCCAACTCCACATCACAAATCTCCTTAGTTATTTCTAATGACATGCTTGGCAGGTAATGCTATTACTATTCTTTGCTTCCATTTCAAGCCTCGGCAATACACGTAATGATCTGAAGACTGACACAAGATCCAGGCAAAAATACATCACTTTCCAAGAAATTGTGAAATATCTAGATGAAAAGAGTACATACATTAAGAAGTTAAGGTGACCCAGAGCCTGAATAAAACATTTGCAGTGTTCTTATGTCAGTGAAATGTATAGATAAGTTGCAGGGAATCCTTTTACCTAGCACATGTGTTGAATATCTAACATAACACAATACACATGTAGATCATGAGTCATTGTACATATGTTTATCAAAATCTACCTGTTGTGTGATAAATGTCAGGTAACACAGGTACATTCACATAGAACTCAATAGTTAATGTATTATAGAAGCTAGAATATTGTATACAATTGTGTGTGTGTGAAGATGTTAAACTGGTTTGTTCCATGAATTGCAAACAAGATGACGGCCATATAGACAGTATCTATCCATGTTGGTTAATCATTGATATAGCATACATTGTGATGTCAACAGAAGTGGTTCTTAACATGGGTCATATAAGAGCCACAGAGACTTGCAGGTGGGCCAAATTTTGAAATTGGGTGCGCACAGACCAGGTTAGGGGATAGATACACAAGAAGATAACTGAATGATGGGGGGGTTAATAAAACTTTGAAAATCCTTGGTAATCCAACCGATTCATATTTATAGAAGCTTGGGAATATGTCGAATGTCTTGACTAAAATCACATCTTTTTTTTTAGAGATGCTGTGTGGTAGACAGCAGAAAACGTATTGACTCAAGTTGCGAGGCAAGTAGGTGCCACCTGAGCAGACCTGGTTCAAATCTTGTTTGCTGCATTATTATTTTTCTTGGTAATGTGCAAATAAAGTAGATTTTTCTCACGGGTTGGGGGGGGGGGGGGAGGAGACATCACAAAACAACTACTGTTTGTCTCATGATGGTAAAAAAATATTGAGAATCACTAGTCTACGGCAACAGTTTTATATTTGATGTTCAAACTTTGATCAACACAGATCAATTAATCAACTGGAATGTCTATTTGAATCCCTATGTATTACAAGCAATGCAGCTCTTAAATCCTTTTTTTAGGATGGGTAGGAAAGTTTCTTAAGAACTTTTATTTCATACCCAGAAAGTCTTAACCCTCAGTGGTGCACAGTATTGCAATGGTCTGCAGTGTTTCACTGGTCCGCAGTCTTTCAGTGGTGCACAGTGTTGCAATGGTCTGCAGTGTTTCACTGGTCCGCAGTCTTTCAGTGGTGCACAGTGTTGTGATCAAACAAGTCTGACATCAAAACTGCTCATGCATCTGATGAGACCCATAAGGAAAGCAAAGAATAGCAACGCTGTTTACATACCATGCATGTCATAAAAGGTAACTAAGGTTCAGGAGTGGAGTTGTTTATCCTTTCCCATATATGGTCAAGTGACCCTGAGCAACACTGGTCAGATATTTCAGCAAAGCTGTAAACAGTGACACAAGGCATTCCGTTCTATAGACTGCATCCTGCTAATATGTTTGTGAGAATGGACGCAGAAGAAGAAGAAAGACATCAATCTAGTAGTGTCTGGAGATGAAACTGAAGACGTGCACTAACTTGTCAAGCTGACAGTATTATTATCAGCACTGGCTTGTTGAATCTGGTTTTGTTGATCAAATTTGTGCCATAATATTCAAGAAGACAAACTTGTGCATGAAACATTATCAATAAAATTATTTATGCTATTCAACAATTGCAACAAAACCAAACTATGATTCAATAATTTAAAGAAACAAATTCTAAATCAATGGAATAAATAAATAAAACATATATTGGCAAGAAAGACAAATTTAATTATTGAATATGCTGCAGGTTAATTGTGAAATCTAGATCTTGGCTGGTTTTGATATGTTCAATCTGACACCATACTTGTCAACTGTTCAGTTTAGACCGTAAAACACTTACTGACCAACTTTCTTGGTCATCAAATTTCCATTATACAGTTAGTTAGTCATTGGATCATCATCACTGCACTCCGGACAAGTCAATAGGTGCTCAGATCTCTCCTTGAGTGTAGCCACCATTACACGTTTACTGACGGTCTCAGTACGCAGTTGATGGACCATCATTCTTTCTTGCCCACGAAACCGCTCCTTTCTAGTGACATCACATTTCAAACCAAATTCCTTTATTCTAGTCGTGGAACAAGAGTCATCGCCACTTACACAGTCATTTGTTCATACAGTCTTTATACAGTGGAATCCTGTTATAACAACTTGGTCTGAAATATGTATGTAATAACAGAAATTTGCTATATACAGTACAAACAGTAAAGAATAAATCTATTTAGGGATTTTGAAAAGTGTTGTTAAATAGGGAAATTTGTTATAAAAGGATGCGCTATAGAGGTATTCCACTGTATACCCTTGATAAATAATTTGGACAGTCATCAAAACCATTAAGATATTGAAAAAACACAGCAACATTCGTTATAGTATTACTAAGAATATCTCTTCTTGGATAGTACATCTTTCCAATATGGCAGCAGCCACGAAATACAGTCTGTCGGCATGGGTTATAGCATGACCATCTCCAATCAAGATTTTTAAACATAATTAATTAGGCCTTCTTTCATAACATTTTTTATTATTGTCTTGATTTTGGTTGGTCAATATTTATATACTTGGGAGTCACATTGACTATTTTTGGCATACGCCTCCCAGTATATAAATAGAGATGAACTAGAATAAATCAAGAAAAGAAACAAATGAAGACTTAATGAATTCTGTTGAAAGGTCATAAGTAGTGTCCAAGGTCATGGTTAAGTGTTATTCTTGAAAAATTTAACATGTCTGGATGGTGAGTTTTATCTCTACATAGAAAGTAATGGAATTCCAGGGCTGAAAATTATAATAAGTATGATTTCACTCGTGAAATAACTCTGAGGTTTTCAAATTCATTCCAGAAAATGTAAACATTATCACATAGAAAATCTCTTAGTTCCATGAATTGAATTTTATACGAATCTTTGACAGATTTTTAAATGTTTGAGCACCCAAGACAATGGGGGATAGTTATGCTGTGAGTTGCTTGTTAGTGAAGTTTTATAATTTCAGGTGTACAAGATTTGATATAAGATGTTAGTTAATTTTTCAGGCTGAGCACCTACATGCAAGCCTGTAGTCATGTCTTTGATAAGGAAGAAGGTATCTTTAACAAAACAAGTCACTTCTGTTGCCATGAAATAATTTTTGGTGACATTGGAAAAAATCAGGGGTGAGGGATTGTGGGATTACACCTCAGTTTTTTCTTACTTATGATAAATGCCATGTTTTGACTCCCCAGGAGGAGTTTCACACTCCCCAGCTACCTTACTCCCTCATTTAATTTTGATTTTATTTATTATTTACTGGTGATTTATTTTTAAAATCAATTGATGTACCAACCTGTGCCAAATACTGTATAACTTCTTTATGTTAATACATGTGTTCTGATCAGGCAATATTACAAGCAGACAATATAATCACAAGTCTGTCCATTTATTACAAGCAGACAATATAATCACAAGTCTGTCCATTTATTACAAGCAGACAATATAATCACAAGTCTGTTCTTTTATTACAAGCAGACAATATAATCACAAGTCTGTTCTTTTATTACAAGCTTATTTCATTTCTTGAATTCAGTGTTTTTTTGCAGGAAGTTGATAGGTATGTGATGATACAGTAACATCAATCAATCTTTCAACTCACAGAGTACAACAACTACACCAGTCACAAACTAGTCAATATAAATCAATTTTTCAACAGAGTACAACACACATCAATAAGAAATTAGTCAACTAAAACATCAATCAATCTTTCAACTCAGAGAGTACAACACCAAACACCAGTCATAAATTAGTCAACTAAAACATAAATCAATCTTTCAACTCAGAGAGTACAACACCAAACACCATACAGTCATAAATTAGTCAACTAAAACATGCCCAGAAACACTTATGAATAATCACAATATTGCACAGGTAAAAGTCAGTATGTCAATGACAGTGATAGGCTAAGAACATTCGTATGTTTACACTACAAACAAAACATGCACATCAAAATCACTGTGTAGGTCAATTCCAATATGTACAATTGTAACTTTAAAACATAGACAGTTACAAGCCTGTTACAAAAACTCCAAAATATTTGTACAAAAGACATTGTTGTCACCAATAATATCCTAACGGAATATAGGACTAAGATTTTCTGGAGACATCAACAGCTGAACATTCATCACAGGTTTCACTACAAATATTCCAACTCAATTTTGGTTATTTATCTATCTATCTATGTTCTTTCAGCACAGAATAAAATACATTTAGAGCAGAAACCAGAGCTCACCAGTTTGAGTGATTTGATGCTACTGTGTGAAATTCTTGCATAATGTTGAGACCCACAGTCATGCCTTCTTTGATTGTTGTTCTTCTAAGAGTCTTTCTTGGTCTTCCTCTTTTTCTTTTGCCATCTGGTACCCATTTTAATACTTGTAGCGGCAGTCTGTTTTTTAAATTTTAGTCCCAGTTTTTATGTGCTATTTCTGAGACTACTATGCAAAAGCACTTCACGTAGTGTTTGATTTTTAGATGTTAATGTTCTACATGTAGGCCTACATTCAAGAAACACTGCCAGAGACAGAATTTAAAGACTGGTATTTCTTCTTCCTCAGCATTCATTCTCAAACTCCCACTGGATCTCTCTTGTATCAGGACAATGGTTCAACTAGATTTCCAGCAGGATGTAGTCCAGAAAATAGAAATGCATTGTGTTACCGTTTTATTTGCGCCAATGGTCTGACACATCCGTCTTTGGTGGGAGACATGTATTTGAATCCCAGAATTAATATATCAATATTTTCACCCTTGTGTTGCAGTGGTAGTCAAAAATAGCAACATTAACCTGCCATACATATTGTAAAAAGGAACTAAGGAGATTTGGTGGTCGGGTATGCTGTCCCACCCCAGAGGTTAAAGTGACCAAAAGGCATGCTGAAGTCGGATGTAAAGGTAATATGAGGTAGGTCTATCAACCAGCATCATAGCACATGGTTTCCCTTAAGTGCTCAGTTACATAGTCAGTGGTTGACCAGAAAAAGCAGGACTAGTATCGCCTACTGTGCTTGCTCAGTAGGGATGCCGTCATCCCTCCATATTTCCAGTGCATAAGCCCTGGTATCCAATTTCCTGGTGGCTAAGTGAACCACAGCAGTAATTTTCATTTCGAACCACGAATAATAAGTGGATTAGAAACCCAGATCTGCTAGTCAATGGGTAAATGACTCAACATTACACTACCACAGCTCCCTAGTCAGCTGTATCAGGTTGAGAGTTGTAGATTTTGCAGCTAAGCTGTAAACCATGACACAATGGATCAAATTATTTGCTCATCAACAGTTAGAGAATGAAAGAAGAAACAATAAGATACCATTGTTTTAAATTATATACTGATATTGTTAATCGTGCAGACACTTCTATTATGGAACTATGTATTGTAAAATAAAACTACTTTATTACAGTCTGTTCTCTAATGTTTGAAAGTGTTCCAAACTGAGCTCCATACAAAATATAGCCATACAATATATACACACACTTGATATTGTGATATTCATGCTTCTTGCAATAGAAGCATTATTATTCTGTTGTATGTTGCTATGTAAAATGTTATTAATGATATTGCTGCTCAACATTTTGCTATATCTTCCAGTATTGTATTCAAGATGTATCATTCTGCCACATTTATCACGTTGCTGCCACACAGATTGACATATATAAGATTGTAACATATGTCGATGTTTACGGCACCATATTAAATTTCGTGTCTTATGACGTCTAATGTTATGCATGTGTCATACTGACACCATTTATCTGACACAACAGTACATCCTTGCTATTATTAGTGACACACCCTTTGAATAAGCTTAAGTTAAGTAGTTAAATCCTCTCTGTGAAGACCTATTCTCTCAATATAAATCCTCTCTGAAGACCTATTCTCTTAATACAAATCCTCTCTGTGAATGAGTTAAGAACTATTTCTTAACAAGTTAATATTGAATGAATTATTCTTACACATAGCCAAACAGCAGAGTACACCATGATCTTGATGATTCATACAATGTAGACATATGTCAATTGTTTAATATCTAACTAATTGTAGTCTGACGAATGACAAGTATGTACACACTCAGACACTATGACAATTTGCATGCCAAATTTTCTATACAACTGACACTGATTTAGCGCTCCATTTTTGGCATTAATAGTCCAGTATTATGTTGTCAGACAGTGCTGTTCTCTATCCATTTTGTTCTGTATTTCATAAAGGCCTTTAGATCGAAACGTTGAATTTGTGTATTTTGTGTGTGATTGGTTAAACTGTATTATCCTGTGTTTTCAGTTTCTGTGGATTGTATGACAGTTTGACTGCAATACCAACTGTTATAGATTTGCTTACAGGTGAAGATTTCTTCCTGAGACAGAATGAAAACATGCATATGTAAATATCAAAGGGAGATGTCTACAAAGTGATTTCAATGTCTTGTTTGACTCCATTTATACCATTGGCTGTCTTTCTGTCCTGAGGCAGGTTCAGCTGCGGAGCAGGAAATGAAATCAAAGTCACATCCTGTAAAGAAGGTTCACGACTTCCAGGAGAGAATTGACTGGAACTTGAACCACCTGGACTATCCAGGTACCGCTTGTTATACTCTGAAATAAAAGTTCCAACAATATTTGTTAGTCCATGTTTTATAGTCCAACTTTGTACAGTGCAATCCCTCTATAGCACACGCTTTTATAAAAAAATGTCCCTATTTAACAAAACTTTTCAACAAACCCCAATTATATTTATTATTTCCACACTATATTATATATATTGTATTGGAAATATAACAGCAGAAGAGGCAGATAGAAGGGCAAAAGACTGTACACTCACTCTTCTCTCAACACTGAAAGGTACATGAGAACAGAAAGAAGAAGAAGATATAGGGAATTTGTTATTACAAATATATTTCTTTGCTCCAGAGCAAGTTGTTATAATGGGATTTGTCTGTATTTCTTACAACGACAAAGGGCTATCAAATATTTGACAATATATTGTGTTCACGTTTTGCAAATTTAATCCTAATTTTACTGCAGTCCCGTCTGTATTCTCATTTTACTACACAACACAATTGTAGCTCTCCCGAAGATTTATGGTAATTATAACAAATATTTCATGTCTCTGGCACACAGTAACCAATGACTTAATGTCGGTAAATTGTATTACATGTTCATATACTTTGTTCAGTTCCCTGTACTTACCATTCAGCTCATAATCATCCCAGTACTCCCCTTCTTCTCCTTCTTCAGACAATCCCTCCCATATCTCCCTCTGACTCTTCAATGTCTCAATAGTGTCTTGACAATGCTTGAACTGTGATATTAGCGTGTTGTCCATATCTCTCAAGCCGGCCTGGCAGACAGACAATAGATCATATTTATGAAGCCATTAAAACAATGCTGTCAGCAACATTATAACAAGTCTGTTTGCTACATCAATACACTTACATATACCAAATCTGCTACATCAATACACTTACATATACCAAATCTGCTACATCAATACACTTACATATACCAAATCTGCTACATCAATACACTTACATATACCAAATCTGCTACATCAATACACTTACATATACCAAATCTGCTACATCAATACACTTACATATACCAAATCTGCTACATCAATACACTTACATATACCAAATCTGCTACATCAATACACTTACATATACCAAATCTGCTACATCAATACACTTACATATACCAAATCTGCTACATCAATACACTTACATATACCAAATCTGCTACATCAATACACTTACATATACCAAATCTGCTACATCAATACACTTACATATACCAAATCTGCTACATCAATACACTTACATATACCAAATCTGCTACATCAATACACTTACATATACCAAATCTGCTACATCAATACACTTACATATACCAAATCTGCTACATCAATACACTTACATATACCAAATCTGCTACATCAATACACTTACATATACCAAATCTGCTACATCAATACACTTACATATACCAAATCTGCTACATCAATACACTTACATATAAACATTGTGCTATATTAAAACACTCATAACCTCACATGTACCGTGTTACCAGAACTTAGCGCTGGAAAGGGGGGGGGGGCTAAAAAGAATGTTTCTCAATCGATAAAGAATGTGGACGTTAGTCATCGTGTAATGGTGGATACAGTCTAATGGGATCGGAGCAGCTATGGGCGTTCAATGATGATTATCCGTTAATGAAGTAACACATAGGTCTATAGGGCCTGTGTTAAAAAACATATCTGCTGCATATATAAAACTAGAGTAATCAACAGTAATGACAACATCAAATGAGAAAGACTTAACATAATAAAATCAACAAAAAACTTTAGCGAGCAAGACAACCTGTTTCTAAATATGAACAATACGGACCAACCGACAAAATGAAAACCTAGAATGAATATTGATTAGAATGTTTTAGAAGAAGTGACACATTTCGAATATCTAGCAGCTAATATAAACAGTGCCGGAAACTGTGCAGTTGAGATCTGGAGGAGAACCGCAATAACGATGTCCAAATTAAAACTACTGAAAAAATATTGGCATGTGGTAAACATGGGAACTAAGGTATGTTTGTTACATACATATGCGTTACCAGTGGCGATATACGGCTGCCAAATATGGACAATAAATAAAACTACAGCCAAGAGAGTAGATGCTTTCGAAATTAAGCACTATAGAAGAGTCCTAACAATATCTTGGTCAGTAAGAAAGACCAACCAAGACGTGCTAAGAAGAATCAAAATTCAAGAAGGCTGAAACGCCATATTAAGAAGTTGGGTTTTTTTTCCCGGCTAAGTGAAGAGAGACCCAAAGGACATTTGAAACCTATTGCATTTAAACTGGATTTTAAAATCTCCCCCCCCCCCCACCTCTTTCCCTTAGAATTAAAATTACAGTACTGGAAAATAAGATAAATAGAGGAGTTTACCTCAGTAGAGATACATGTTGACATAACAAAGAACAAATGCGTGGGATCACAAAGTCAGATCCACTAGGTTAGGCCGAACGTGAGCATACATTTCAACATATTCTTACTAGTCATAGTGTACACTTCATGTTATTGTTTGGAGACCCGTCATCAACTCTGCTTATCACTTTAGCCGATATATATATCTCTCTCTCTCTCTTCATCTTCTTCTGTTGTTATCACATCAACTTAAACATCCAACAAAACGGAATCTTTCTCTGGTGAGTTTCTTCTGAAAATCCTGTAGATTAGGGGTGTTGTCTGGAGAAGCTAATGGTATGGGCCTATACCTACTAGCTGATGATACCAGTTCATCAACAAAGAACGTTTTTTTTATTGTAGTGTATCCTATTCAGATGGTATCCAACTTCCCAGCATTTTTTTTTATTGATAGTATATCCTATTCAGATGGTATCCATCAACCCAGCATTTTTTTTTATTGATAGTATATCCTATTCAGATGGTATCCATCAACCCAACTTTTTATTTTATTTATAGTATATCCTATTCAGATGGTATCCATCAACCCAGCATTTTTTTGGCTGTAGTGGTTTTCTAGGCAATATAAATACGTTTAGTAGTTTGACAGTGCTTTCTGAACGGTCCGGATGCTCAAATGCCTGTGAAGGGGACCAAACTCGGCACCTTGGCTGTCACAGACACCCTCTTCACAACTAGCGCTGTAAAATGGCGTGCGATAAAAGTTGTGCCTTTTGTGTGTCTATTGGGCCCCCCATTGAACTTTCAATTTGAGACATTCAGTCTGAGTGTTAAGTTAATTACGGCGTTCTTCTAGGTACTGTCAAGGGTAGAAGAAGACAATGTGCACAGAAGAAGACATGGCTGGATAATATCAAGGAGGTCAATATTCAGTGAGGCCTTTAACAAGCTCTTCTGTTGGTCACCTTGAGAATGTATGCCCTTCTGATACTTACTGTAGAGGAGTATCTTTGGCAGGCGATGATTTGGCATACGTAGCACATGACTTGTCCAACGAATCTGTGTCTGTATCAGAATCGTATCAAGTACTCAGAGAAGACCCGTTGGTGCTAGTCACCCCTATCAGATGACGAAAGGCATGCACACTGATGGTTCTTGTGGTCTACTGGTTAAGCATTGTTCTCGTACCGCTTATAAAGCGTATTTCCGTAACTTCAACAGATAACCCGCCAGGTATTTCCTAAAAAAAAATATATCTGTAAACAAGATATCACATTCCGATATTGAACCCTTGACCTCTTGAGTTCAAGGTAAATGAGTTTACCACTGCGCCATGGAGCTCATTTTAACATCACCAAGAAATGTGACAGCAAGTGCATTAAACGTGTGATATTTGATTGGATTTTGAGGTCATTATTGCAGTGTTTTCTCACTGATCTTTAATCAAATCATCTGGCAACAATTGTTGGCAGAGATTCTTCAAAGTATGTACCAAATTTAGGTGTCTTGCAACTAGTATGTTTTATTTACAAATATTAGCAACACTTGTACCTATCTCCTTCCATTTTTATATCTGCTTTGTGTTACCCTAGCCCTTGGTTGTTTCTCGACAACGGAGTTAGTTAGTTAGTTAGTTAGTCGTCGGATCATCATCACTGCAAACTGGACACATCCATAGTTGCTCCGATCTCTCCTTGAGTGTATCCGCCATCACACTTCTGCTGACAGTACCGGTCCTATGCTGGTTGACCATCATTCTTCTGCGCCCTACAAAATGTTCACCTCTAGCAACACCACATTACAATCCCTGATCTTTAATCCTAGCCATTGAAAAGGAATCATCATCCACAATAGTCTCACTCTCGTGTGTTATATCTCTTAAGGAGTTCAAAACGTCAGCGCGATCCATTGCCCCATCGCCCTTTGCCACAATCGCACACGATGCCAGTTGATCCGCTCTTTCATTGCCTTGAACGCCCACATGTCCCGGCACGAAAATAAATGTAACCGCTTTCAAGCTCGCATTTCTCAAGGCCTCAATCCACTGTTCGCGAACGAGACCCACTTGTACCTTCTTAATCATACTCATAGAGTCACTCAAGATGCAGACCTGCGTTACTACTGTGTGCGTAGCCACTCAAATGCCTTGGTCACCGCCATAGTCTCCATGGTCATACTACTCGTAGTGACCGCAAAGGCACCACTTTCCTCCTTGATCGTTTTACTTGCGCACTGAGCTGTAAAGGCCCAAGCACTGCGAACATGCCTAATTACAGATCCATCAGTGTATATAATCACATCCCCCTCTTTGGTATTCTCACTGATTAAAGCCTGCACTTCTTTCTCCACAGCTGTGGGACACCATTCTCTGCATTCCCTGCTAAGTGATATTACTACTCTCAAACAAGTTTCGAAATCTGTGGGTAGACCTATCCATTCCGCACCAGCTGCCACATCCTGTAATCGGCACACGCTTTGTATTACGTCCTCAGCACGTCCCATCCACGACCTTCCTCTCTTGAGTCTGCTACCTTTAACTTTCTGTATTTCGGAATGCAACGGGTGTTCCTTATCTGCATGTATTTGAAGGTACGCCCGTGCACGGCAATACTGTAATCTATGCTCAGCTGTTGGGCAGTCAAGTAGGTATCGCATAGCTCTTGTCGATGTGTCTCTTGTGCATCCCAGAATGATACGCATTGCTGCATTCTGGACTCTATCCAGTCTTTCGATCTGAGTTTGGCTAAGAGTCAGAATTGCCAGTGCATATTCCACCACAGCCACAACCAAACCCTGGTACAAAAGAAATAACAATCCTTGCTCACACTGCGCAGCAGCCATAACCTTCATTGCTGCTAAGCCTTTGCCTGCCCTTATGATAATGTGGTCAACATGTTCCCTGAAACTCAGGCTTCTGTCAAAAAACACACCCAGATATCTCATTGTGCTAGTTCTTTCTAAACTTTTCCCGGACAACGAAACTTGTGGCATGGGTGTCTTTACCATGTGATTGTTCAAGGAAAACCACGTCACGAATGCCTTAGACGGATTAACCACTGCTCCCGTATCTCGACACCAATTTGTCAGTCTGTCCAGCTCCTTCTGTAGTTCCACAACGGAGTTTTATCTCTCAACGGTGGACGTACTACGAATACGCAAACAACAGAATGCATGATCATGCCAGCATTTGGCAAAATCTATCACGAACTGTGACTTTCGACAATATATATTAGTCGTGATTGGTAGTGCACGAACCCTGTAGGTAAAAAGAAATGGTGTCGCATAATTTCAGAATTTCTCAGAAAGGAGATGAACATGAGATGACTAGACAAGATTTCGGATACAATTCTCCTTGACAGATGCGGTATACCTAGCATTGATACTAATCTCAGTCACAGTTTTCTTGAGACACGTCATGTGGTACGTATGTCAGATCATCGATTACTAAAATACTTTTCTATGGGGAGAAAATAAGGGCATTCGTTTAGAAGGTGACCAAAAGTGCTGCAATAAGGACTTGCTAAAGACATCACTCAACGCCGCTGACATAAACCATGATACACGTCAAGACGTTGCATGAAACAGAAGTACGTGACACTCTATAGTCACAAAAAGCGCAGCATCTTGTGCAAAACAAGGAAAACATAATACAGTTTAGCAGTGGAAACTAGCTAGAAACCGTGACTTTCCTCAACAGAAGACCTACCAACAGAATAAAATCAAACATATTAAGTAGTGTGTTCGATTATTCTCGTTAATTTCGTTAGTCGGTGATGGCAAGCGACACAAAATATATAAATGTGACCAACAAAATCATAACAATAATCAAAAATATCACACAAGAAATCTCATTCTGGCTTGTTTAGTTTCTGCTGTTAGGTCTTATTTGGCGACTAATGACGCTAGAAATACATGAATAGGTCAAACAGCTTCTGGGGGTGAACATACCATGCATAGCTCGTTCAATGACCTCTGTGGCCAACATAGGGCGTATCAGCCAACTACGAACTCAAAGAGAATGACATAACTGTAACAGAATTTCACAAAGTAGATGTAACGAATTGGCATCATGATTTGTGAAGAATGAACAACAATTGTTGAGACTATAAACATGTTCCTGAACGGTCAACACCTTCACTCTCAAGTTAAACTAGTTTTTCAGAGATTTGGAATTGCGGTACTAACTTACAAACCGTATCTACTACATCCCGACAGCGAATATCTTCAGTGATATTATCATGATTACTTCGCTATTATAATAAGTTGAGTATCAGCTATGACATCTGCTACTACACACCGTCAACAGCAGACAGGTTCACCAAATGCTTGCTTCAATCAGCTAGTACACACCGTCAACAACAGACACGTTCACCCAATGCTTGCTTCAATCAGCTAGTACACACCGTCAACAGCAGACAGGTTCACCCAATGCTTGCTTCAATCAGCTAGTACACACCGTCAACAACAGACAGGTTCACCCAATGCTTGCTTCAATCAGCTACTACACACCGTCAACAACACATTGACCCAATGCTTGCTTCAATCAGCTACTACACACCGTCAACAACACATTGACCCAATGCTTGCATCAATCAGCTACTACACACCGTCACAAACAGACAGATTCACCAAATGCTTGCTTCAATCAGCTACTACACACCGTCAACAGCAGACAGGTTCACCCAATGCTTGCTTCAATCAGCTACTACACACCGTCAACAGCAGACAGGTTCACCCAATGCTTGCTTCAATCAGCTACTACACACCGTCAACAACACATTGACCCAATGCTTGCTTCAATCAGCTACTACACACCGTCACAAACAGACAGATTCACCCAATGCTTGCTTCAATCAGCTACTACACACCGTCACAAACAGACAGATTCACCAAATGCTTGCTTCAATCAGCTACTACTCACCGTCACAAACAGACAGATTCACCCAATGCTTGCTTCAATCAGCTACTACACACCGTCACAAACAGACAGATTCACCAAATGCTTGCTTCAATCAGCTACTACACACCGTCAACAGCAGACAGGTACACCCAATGCTTGCTTCAATCAGTTACTACACACCGTCAACAGCAGACAGGTTCACCCAATGCTTGCTTCAATCAGCTACTACACACCGTCACAAACAGACAGATTCACCAAATGCTTGCTTCAATCAGCTACTACTCACCGTCACAAACAGACAGATTCACCAAATGCTTGTTTCAATCAGCTATTACACACCGTCACAAATAGACAGATTCACCCAATGCTTGCTTCAATCAACTATTACACACCGTCAACAACAGACACATTCGTCTAATGTTGTTAACAGCCCTTTGCGACGTTTATTTATCTTAACACTTCTTGATTTGTCTTTTTTAGCTGTCCGTGGTATACATAAAATTATTCTGTAGTATCTCATTTCGAAAGTAGCGATTCTCTTGGACATAGTCTAGAGAACAGAAATCATTTAATTTTGTCGCTTTTGACAGCTTGGCTTCCACATCTGCGCATTTGGCTCGGCACATACTTCAACATGACATGTTTGGATTACTGAATTTCTAAGGAAAATGTCATCTAAACACCCCCCCCCAAGCCATAAATAGGGTAGGAGATTCAACACTACCCCCCCCCTTTTAGGAACAGAACACTACTTTTAGTAGTAGAAACTTAACCAAAAGATGGCAACACCCCCCCCCCCCCAATCATTTTCTGTACGAGGTCATAAAAAAGGAAATAAAAATGCTAATTTCTGTGGTATAGGGTGAATGACCTTTTGTTTTTAGATAAACCACCTTCCCCCACCCCTTTTTCCTCCTACTGAAGACGTATCTACGGCCATGTTCTCATTCTGTCTTTAGTCGCCTCTTACAACTTGAGTGGCAGGTGACATCATTACGATTCCCTGCTTTCCTATCGAGCTCTGGCAATACGTACGAGCTATAAGTATGAAACTAGCAGCTACTGACACAAACAAGCAGCTGATAACACTTTATCCAAGAATAGAATTTACAATAGAACTGTGGCATATATGTATGCATACCTAACACACAGATATCTTACCTGTTGCATACGCTACCTGTACCATACCTGAAGCTGTCAGTTGAGATATGTAACCCTAACATGTCAAAAACGGGTCAAGTTTACGACCTGTTTCGGCATACGAACAAGTGGTATACAATTCCCGCAACATATGATATAGCCTATGTGTTCTCTTTGGTTATTCAAACGACTTGAAGATTTATAGATACTCAGTCTTGTTCAACATGATTCGTAGGTGATGTATGCCGATCAATCATGTGACTTGTGACATATGCCTACACTTCCAGTGTGTCTATACCCAGTATTACTGGCGTCATGACGTACCATGACGCGTCATGACGTATGACTATACTGTGGTCCCCTAAGAGTCCTTGAGTCACAGATAACATGGTCACGTCAGAGTCATTGAGTCACACTACAGATAACATGGTCATGTCAGAGTTCTTGAGTCACAGATAACATGGTCATGTCAGAGTTCTTGAGTCACAAATATCATGGTCACGTCAGAGTCCTTGTGTCACAGATAACATGGTCACGTCAACGTTCTTGTGTCACAGATAACATGTTCACGTCAGAGTCCTTGAGTAACAGATAACATGGTCACGTCAAAGTTATTGTGTCACAGATAGCATGGTCACGTCAGAGTCTTTGTGTCACAGATAACATGGTCACGTCAGAGTCCTTGTGTCACAGATAACATGGTCACGCTATGTATGACATTTCTGTCTTTCTACTAAACGCACGCATACACACACACACACACTATGTATGGTCTAGAATTATCTAGCTGCCACTTCTCTCAATGAGCAGGATATAGTTGAGAAAGAGAGAAATATCTCATATTTTACAGCTTTGCTGCGATATCTGCACTTCTGTCAAGTCACATGCGGCTTGAGCATAGATGCTGTGTGACTGTATATTAAGAGATGATACAGAGTAACCCCCCCCCCCCGTCCAACCAACGCTGGGCATTAATCTCCTTGTACGACGACGACATGCACGTCAGAGCACAGTGTTGCTGTTCCGTGCTCCCGACACACGTGACTTGTCACCAATACAAGATCAACCAGTAGAATTCAATCAAGCCTTTCATGTTTTCCATTATTCCCGTGAATTTCGTTGATCAGCGGTGACAGGCGACACAAAATATATCAATAGTGACCAAGGAAAATCATATTAATAATAAAAAACAACACGTAATTCTGATTCTGCTGTGTTTTGATACTGTTGTGAAGTCTTAACTTGACGATTGGTCGTGCAGACAACACACGGACGTACGAGCTTATAGTCTTGAACTGAATCCTCGAATTTCCATTTATCTTGAATCTTGTCCAATTACACCACTTCTATCGCATTCACAACTCCGTATTTCCTCAGTGTATCTCTTCAGTGTATCACCTCAAAGTATCTCATCAGAGGATCTCATCAGAGGATCTCCTCAGCGTATCTCATCAGTGTATCTCCTAACTCCTCCTTACTGGAAATGTGAACAGAAACTGACAAATGACAAAGGTTGACGTGTCATGACTATAGAGAAGGCTGTCTTCATGTTATTTAGTGTCACCAACTAGATACATTTCTCTCGATCACTTCCATAAGATCTGAACTTTGTGCCAGCAATTATGTGTATTTTATAACTGTCAGGTGCCAGTTTTGGTCTTCGATTGCAACTCGACATATTCGTCATGTTCCGTTGGCTTATGATTCTGGCACGCGCTCAGCCACGGCACAAGTTTGTGAGGTTACAGTTCTTCAGTACATACCATTTATCTCAAGACGTGTTACCCTTTAAGGGATTCTCAAGTCTACGCCTCATGTTTACGTACTGACATATATGTTGTGTCTGCATGTTCACGTTGCAGCACACGTGCCGTGTGTGTTATAAGCAGATGATGTATGTTCAATGTGTGTTATCAAAATAGTATGTTCAGTCTGTGTGGTATGACGTCTGTGTATCTTATTCTATTCACGTTTTCCACTTCACACGGAGCATATGTCATTTAGAAAGCTTCTTTTCTACTGTTCTTTACATTCTTGTTTCTGCCTCTCCGTATTCTACACATAGCCATCCTTCGTGTATCTATTTCTGTCCCTGCCACGCGGTATATGCACCTTCGTGGAGGATAATGTCCTCTTTACACTTACTGCCGACATGGCGAGACGGTTACAGGCCTTCGAATACAAATGTTACAAACGAATTCTACGAATTTCCTATAGGGAATTTTTATAACGATTTCTTTCAATAGTGAAACGACGAAAACTAGTATGGTTTGTACAAGTATGTTGGCATGATTCCTTATCAAAAACAATACTTTAGGTAATGGTTGAAGGTGGAAGATGCAGAGGGGGGGGGGGAATAAAAGCATTGACAGGACAACATCAAATACGGGGAACGATTTTTCCTCATTCGTCCATATTGCTAAAGATCGAAATCGCTGTACGATTCTGTGTGTTGATGCATCCAATGTGGTACCTCTACGGCCCTGTCGGTTTACGGGTTTATAAATTAGATAAAGTTTCTCTTTCGAATAGTTTGTGTGTGTTTGTTTTTGTTATGTTATTGAGCCCTGCAACACACTGGTCTATGTAATTATGAGATGTACAACTCAAGAACGTTTGTTGTATCAAATATGACTGGATACAAAATGCTAATTTGGCCACATCTTCGTGTCTATGTTATTTCACCTGTATCTTCATGTCCAACAAACAAGTTAAACATGAGAATTATAAAATTCTACATCTATTCTATATTAATGTATGGCTCAGAAACATGGACACTAAATAAACAATTAGAAGACAGAATTGACGCCTTTGAGATTTGGGTATATAGAAGAATAGGGAGAACATCATTGAATGAGAAGAAAACAAATAAAGAGGTACTAAAAACACTTAATATGAAGAAAGAACCACTAAGAGAAATAAAGATCAGGCAAATACAATATTGTGGACACATTAAAAGACATGATTACCTAGTTGAAGACCATACTTGAGGGTAAAGTCAAAGGGAAGCGAGCAAGAGGTAGGCAGAGATACAAATGGGAGAGTATCATCACACGATGGACAGGTTTCAGTCTAGCATAGTGCACCACCAAAACAAGAGACAAGGGATGTTGGAGATCCGTTGCAGCCAACCTTCGTTGCGGAGACGGCACTTGATGATGATGATCTTCATGTCCACATTACTTCATCTGCATCTTCCTGTCTACGTTACTTCATCTTCCTGTCCACGTTACTTCATCTTCCTGTCCACGTTACTTCATCTGCATCTTCCTGTCTACGTTACTTCATCTTCCTGTCTACGTTACTTCATCTTCCTGTCCACGTTACTTCATCTTCCTCTCTACGTTACTTCATCTTCCTCTATACGTTACTTCATCTTCCTGTCTACGTTACTTCATCTTCCTGTCTACGTTACTTCATCTTCCTGTCTACGTTACTTCATCTTCATGTCCACGTTACTTCATCTTCCTGGCCACGTTACTTCATCTTCCTGTCCACGTTACTTCATCTTCCTCTCTACGTTACTTCATCTTCCTGTCTACGTTACTTCATCTTCCTGTCTACGATACTTCATCTTCCTGTCCACGTTACTTCATCTTCCTGTCCACGTTACTTCATCTTCCTGTCCACGTTACTTCATCTTCCTGTCCACGTTACTTTATCTGCCTGTCCACGTTACTTCATCTTCCTGTCCACGTTACTTTATCTGGCTGTCCACGTTACTTCATCTTCTTCTCCACGTTACTTCATCTGCATCTTCCTGTCCACATTATTTCATTCGAATCGTCATGCCCAGTAATGATATAATAAGAATTGGAACTTCAAACACCAATGACATGCTACAACTCCGACAAGTAACATTAAAACTTCCAGGTAAGAAACACCCCCCCCCCCCCAAAAAAAAAAAAATTAATTAAAAAAACCAAACTGTCCATAGTAAATTACATATAGTACAAACTAAGGTTACCACTTACATTTTTTAAAATAACTCCTATTTTGTTGGGAAAAACTCCAGAAAACTCAGAGTAATGTAAATTAAGTAAATAAAAATATCACAGCACTACAGAAGACAACCAAAATCTCTGTCTAACTATCTATATTAATTCAGCGTTGAATACATATAACAGAAACTATCTCTCTCCAATTCGAGCGGTATGATGCTACTGTGTGTACTTCTTGAATGCTGTTGAGACCCAGTCATATTCTTATTGATGATTGTTTTGCGAAGATTCTCTCTTGGCTTTCCTATTTTTTTTTCTTCTGTTATCTGATACCAATTTTAATGCTTGTAAAAAAAACAACTATATCTAGTTTTTTTTAAGCCCAGCTGTGGCAACACTGGTAGCATGTGCAACCCATTCTTAGTAGACATTATACATGAAAATACAAGGGATTGTTTACCCCTCCTTCCATATTGTTTCAAAAGGGAAAGAAAGAAGATTACTTCCTGATTAAGATTTCTTAGATACACAAAAAGAATGTAATCTTTCCTTTTCCTACTTCCCTGTTGTCAGAGATAACACCTGACAACAGTAAATGTGAAATACAGCAGTACAGTGTCGGAGTTGAAGAAAAAAAATGGGGTGGGGTGAGGAGGATGGCTCACACAACCTGATGCCATCAGGGTTGCCAGAATTTGGTCGGTTCATGATGAATTTGACCATTTTTAAGTGTCACTATGAATGAAATGTATTTAGTTCTTTTCATCCGTTCTGACCACATAGGATTTCAGATAAGTAGATTTTCCTTATCACTTAGATTTTTCTTTTATTTGCTCTGGTTCTTCTTCTTCTTCTTCAGCGTTCATTCTCAAACTCCTGCTGGATTTCCCTTGTAGCATGACTATGGTCCTACTAGATTTCCAGCAGGATGCAGTCCAGAGAATGGAAATGCGTTGTGTCGCAGTTTTATTTGCGCCAATGACCCGACACACCCGTCTTCGGCGGGGCTCTGGTTCAAAGGGTTCGATGTTTTTCCTTTAATTATCTCCCTGTTCTTGCCGTATGTGTGTAGTTTTCTTTCTTCTTCCTCTCTCTGTCATCGGATCTCCCTTATCTTATTTTGCTCCTCTCTTATATTATGGTTCTCTTTGTGTAATTGCCATTTCTTGTTTGTTTTTGTTCTGGCGAAGTCATGTTAGTCGAAACTTCATCTGTTTTAGTTTCTGTTGATGTAGTTAGAGTGTTTTGTATTTTGTTGCAACACAACTTACGTATCTCTGTCCCCCCCCCTTTTTATTGACCTGTGCTGCACCAGCTCTCATATTTTTAGTACGTTGGGCTGTTCCCTGAGGATTTATCCCTTCAACGAAATTTATGTTTGGCATTTTTTGTCTATTATTGCCCAATTTTAAAACTTATTCAAAGTTCGGAGTTCGGTCATTCTTTGCTATATTTTAACTAATTCTACTAGTAAAAAATATATTTCAATAATATGGCAACCCTGCCTCAATAAAATATTTCCCCTGGGAGATTAAGAGGGAGATACACGTAATGAAGACACGGGAGAGCAAGAAGGGAGATACTCATAATGAAGGCATGGGAGAACAAGAGAGAGATAGAGAGAGAGAGAAACGTAATGAAGGTATGGTATTGTTCAAGCTGCTCATACAGATTTGAGAGACAGATAGTGAGAAAGTAGAGAAAAATAGGTGTGTGTTAAATATTTCTTAAACACGGTACGGCGCCACACACAAGATGTTCATGAATTGTCCGTAATATATTATAAAAACACCAAAGACAGAAAACTGTATCACCCCACGACAACTAACAAAATTTTTGGAAAAGACAATAGATAGATAGTGCAGTGATTGAAATATCTTGGGAGCATTTTTTTTTTACAAACGACGGAAGAATGGACACAGAGATCGAGACAAGAATTCAAAAAATTAACCACGTGAATTATGAGCTTACACACATTTTTTAATCTATCCCCAATGGAAAACGAAAGGCAAATCATAAATTCAATATTCATACCAACATTGCCTTATCAATGTCAGACATGGATATAAACAAAAGAACACGAAAAAAAATGATTACTACTTGTTAAATGAGATGCCTGAGAAAAGCAGCAAACAGAACAAGAAGAGATTATGTGAGTAATGAAGAGATTGCAAGAACTGATGGAACAAGATCTGTTGTCAAATATAGTGAAAAACAGAGAATGAAATGGTTCATTCACTAAATGAGAATGAACCATTATTGACAAACAGTAAAAGCATACAAAATCAAAATGGAAACAGCAGGATACAGAGGAAGACTTAGAAGAAAGTGGATTCAAGGAGGTACGGATATTCTGAGACGTCAAAACATTGCTGTATATCAAGCAACCAAACGTAACAGAGGAAAAACAACCTAACTTCATTCAATACTGCAACACTTTACAGCAAATGTACAGAACAAATACAATAAAATAGAAAAATAGGTATACAGACAGCCATATATACAGACATGCAGACATATATACGTACAAACAGACATACATGCAGACAGACATAAAGATAGACAAACATACAGAGATACATGACACACACATACCCACACACATAAGACAGACATACACACATACGGACATGAAGACAGTCATACAGACATACATATATACATACAGACATTCAGACACACACAGACACGTACACACATATACATATATACATACATACATACACAGACACAGACACGTACACACATATACATATATACATACATACACACACACTTACATACATACATATGTAAATACACACATGTACACACTACACGAGCTCACACGTACACCTAAATACATACACACACACACTCCCTCATCCCTATCTATCCCTCCCTATCTATCATTTCTCTCTATCTAACCCGTCTCTCCTATTAGTTCTCTCCCTATCTATTCCCTCTATTCCAATATATCCCATCTCTTCCTATCTATTCCTCTCTCTACATATCCCCTTATATATCACCCTCTCACATATCTATCACTTCTCTCCTTATCTATCCCCCTCTCTCCTTATCAATCCCCCTCTCTCTATCTATCCCCTCTCTAACTATATATCATCGTATCTCTCCATTCCTCTCTCATTTCACGAAGACACACACCCTTCTAACGAATCAATCAAGTCACTCAGAAACTCGTTCAACTTTCATTCATACAAAGAAGCAAAATTAACCAGAATATTATTGTAGTCATGGAAGTTCATCGTCGAACCCATAAACCCTTCAGTGTCGTAGGAGTGCCACTCTGAAAACAAAACAATGAAACCACTCACTAAACACTCGTTCAACTTTCATTCACAAAAAGAAGAACTCGAGGAACAAGCCAATAACAACAAAATGACACGAACAACATACCAGTTCTTGTTTCAGGCAAGATAATGCTGCATCAATTCTCCCTTTTCTCTCCTTCCACGTCACGTCATGTATACCATCCAAACCTGACGATGTTATTTGTGCATCTGTCCACTCACTCAAATAAGACTTTTTGTTCTCACTATGAAGCTTGCCTGTTCTAAAGTCCAAAATTGGAACTCTATGCTCCCTCTGTGATGCCTCGGTATTTTCATTAAGTTTTGTAGAACTCGCAGAAAACAAAGAGTCTTTAGCATCCAACGAGGGTTGCGGCGAGGATCTAAATAGCTTAAGAGCATCGTTGATAAGCTCATCTGATTGTTTGAGGATTAGCTCTGCATGTCTTATTCTACTGCTGGCATCATCAAAGTAAAACCCTTCTGTGACATCAAAGCGAATGTTTTCATATATTGGTTGTCTAGTCTGTTGGTCTTGCTGATGTTTAAATTTATCTCTTTCGGGTGTGCGTCTGCTGACAAAAGATGGCGGTCTTGTAAGTTGATTTTTGTAGCTGGGTGCTCTGTGGACATGTGTTACGGGAATTTCTGTTCGTCCTGTTTGATGACCAGCTGTCTTAATTCTGTGTACAACTGGGACTTCTGTTTTGTGAACATCCTCATTTGGTGGCTGAGATATGATTTTGTTACTGTTGATAAGGTTCGAATCTGTGCTTGTTGTGGAGGAGCTTGTGGTCACAGTTGTGCATTGTGTTGGGGTTAATTTTGCGAGAACTGAGGGTCGAGGTGCTATTTTTGGCCTAGGTTTGACAGTTAAAGACACCTGCTGTTGATTCACTTGTTGTTTCTGTTCCTGCTGCGAAGGTTTCATCACTGGAACCAGATGTGATGGTTGCGAGTTAAGTGTGGTTGGATGTACAGTTTTGACACTCAGTTTGGACGGAGACCCCAACCGTAAAGGTTTGGTCAGAGCTATGCAACCTTGACCCTGATTTTTGTCTAAATGACCCTGACCCTGTAAGTTCGTCTTCATGACTTGAAGTTTTAATGTAGAACCTGGAGCAGAAAAAATATTTCTTGTGCATCCTGTAGAGATGGACTCTGGCACTTGTGTAGTTTCTTGGCTAGGTTCTAGATTTAAAATCGTCGTCTGTTTACTGTTTGTGAAGGGCTCGCTATAGATGTCAGAAGAAGAGCTATCTGAAGACACGTTGATGGCACTTTTAGAGAAGGATAGCTGGACATTGCCGTCATTAGATACAACTTTCACACTCGGATAAATAGTTGTAGATTCACTTAGAGATTTCTGTTTTGATGATAGTGGGGCGCCTGATTTTCGATTAGAGGTACTCAGCTCTGTTCTCTGAGCCGGCACAGGCTTACGGGTTGCGACGTTTTGATTGATTTTTTGTGAAGGCCTGTCAGACACACCGGATTGTTTGGAGATCTCTGAACTTTTGACCCAAGATGTATCGTGAGCCCCACCTGATGGAGGCTGAACTCTGGTTGTTGAAGTTTTAAGATTGTTTGCTTCAAAAGTAGAGTGGTTGGAAGACGTGGTTGATGAGGTGCGTGATGTAGATTTTGAAGGTGATGATGTTAACGTTGGCTTCTGTGGCGGGACTGGCTTGGATGAAGAAATAATAGCTTTGGAAGGAGACGAAAGAACTTTCCGAGATTGGGGAGTTGGAAGACTGATCAAAGATTGATCACTGCTGTATCCGCTGCTACTGTTACTGCTTACATTAGAGCTGGTAGCGGAGATAGTGCTCTCTGTAGGAACCTGACTGTTGCACGTAGATAAAAAGTTTTTTCCTTGGTACCTTGACAAAGAATCGAACCCTCCATCAGCCTGTATGCCACTGTCTGCGCTAGGGAGACGGTTGTGAAGATTAACGGTGCGACTGACAACAACAGGCTCGTGTTCAACTTTGATGTTGTTTGTTCGAACAGTGGTCCGGGCTTTGATTGGAGTCACAACAACGTCCTCTTTGTGCATAGTCCTTCCGGTGGTGTTTCTCCAGATGTCAGGAATTAGCTCTTAGTGATAACTGAAAAATAAAAAATATGATTCACAGTGTTTTAATGGAACAAAATTGTATGATTTAAAATAATATATATATATATATATATTAATAATAATAATAATAATAATAATAATAATAATAATAATAATAATAATCAATAGAATATATAATAAATAATGAATATATACTTATTGATTAGTATTTGATGGCACAAAAGTGCAAATCTCGTAATAGTCTTCTCTCAAACTGTCGCCAGATCTCTCTTGTAGCAGGAACTTTTTCCTACTAGATTTCCATCAGGATGTAGTCCAGGCAATGGAAATGTGTTGTGTACCAGTTTTATTTGTGCCAATGGCACGACACATTCGTCGTTAGCAACGATTCGTAATCTCAACTCTTTTAACTATTTTTAGGTTCAATGCGAAGAGTGGTCGGCCGTTACGTTACATTGGGAGTTCTATTCATCGTACAACTGGAACCTGAGAATTGAACAATAGTTGAAAAATCAAAGCATTATAAATGTAATGCTACAACGATTGAGCCACTAGACAGTATTATATACATACCAGCTATAAAGTGGTTCCTTTGTTTCTGGAATTCTGCACATTGCATGATGTAGTGTACTCCAGGGGACGTCAACGCTGTTTTATGAGACGTATACAGGTAGAAGATATGTCTGCAATGAACAAATGGCATCTTGCATTCATCATATCAAATATGGAATAACATTGTAACTATTTATCTCATGTAACTCCCGGGTTGCTACCGGAGCCTGGACTTATGTTCAGGATAAAAATAATAGGCATAGTGTTCTTTCCAGGTATGTCACAGGAGGCAACTAAGGAAATCTGGGGGATTGGCTGACATCCTGTCACTTGTAAGTAAGATAAGCATATTATTACTGCTGGAATTGTTTAGATTTGTTTTGTTTCACTTTTTATCAAATGATGTACTGGCATTATGTTGCTGGGAAGTATGTTGATTTCCAGCCCACCCTGGGCCAGAGCCAGAGAACAACTATCACACCACCAGGAAGGTAGGTTTCAACCTATGCACTACTCCAAGTTACCGTAGCCTAGATAGGGTTCACTGTAATCATTCCCCGTCACCAATTGACTACTGGTTATGCCTAACTTCGCTATTGCTCCAGGCATGCAACCAAATGTTCAAGTCAAAATGATTGTCACGTCCTGAGTCACTGTGAACCTATGATGGGCCTCAGCCATAGGAAAATATAGTTCTGTCAGTTTCCTTCTCCCCAGTGTTGCGCAGTAAATCTCTGGCTCCCTCCCAACCATAGAGGGTGTATACATATTATTATTATTTTTTTAATGCAACTTAATCACCTGAACAGAATACAACCACAACACACTCCAGGGTGCCGGTTGTGCACTCTTCCCTATGAAACTGTTGACCACCACTTTTTTGAATGTCCATAGCTGGATGACATCAGGAAAATGTTTCTCCCTCCAGGGCCAGATAAATGGAACACATTATATGGAACAAAACAACAGCTCACAAACACATGCATATATCACACAATGGCATTGGGTCAAAGGGCATGAGCCCATGGACCGCTGGATCAGCAACAAACCATCACATGATGTGCATGGATGACGAAGAAATGAAGGCCAGTGGACATTGCAGCTTTGTCCATGTATGACAGACAAACTGCTAGGTGGCAAGAACAGCTAGATATGCCATCCCTGCAGATGGGTGAACCGTTCTGAGAGAAACATGCTGAACTAGTTGGCCAAGAATGTGTTCTGGCAGGATGTCCTGATCCCGGGATACTGCCACACTGAAATACAGCCTTAAGCTACACAGATATGATCAGATATATTCTCAATATTGACCATTATTCATAAATATGCTATGGCAGGATTGGGAAACCCCTAGGGAGAATCTACCTAGCGTAGGGATTAAGCCGTTCGCTTAATGCTCAAGTGGTCTGGGTTTCGAATCCGGAACGCATCGTCTTGTTTATAAACTAGATATTTGTGTCGGATATCCTCGTGGATTATCTCGCTTTAATCGACGTGGTACTTGCTATGAGTGGTACTCTCGGTAAGCAGCTTACCGCTTTGTTGAGGACAGAGTACATACGGGGTAACCCGAGTACAGTGAATGCAATCCTTTATGCGTTTTTGTGTGTTAATGGCTAGGAAAACTGAAGCAACAATCAACGAGACTGCATAAAACAGGACACGAATAAATACATTGTTGAGTATGTTCATCACTGCTCAACCATCGCATACCTTCAGAGCTGTACCACGACCTACCGTAAAATAAGACCTCACAGCAGATTCAAAACAAATCAGAATCAGCCTTCATACCGTGATGTTTTTTTAATTATTGCCATGTTAATTGTTGGTCACTATTTATATAATTTGTGTCACCCGGGTTTCGTTTGCCAACTCCGACCAACTAAACTCACGGGAATAATCGAAAGCATGACCCAAAATGCTTGATTTGAATCCTGTTGTTATGCATTCTATTAGCACAAATCAAGGGGAAAATTTGTGCCGAGGTTGTCTACAAGAAAATGGCGAAATTCTCTGTTTTTGTGAGGAATTTTAGCTTGCTTTCTATTACTCACTGTCGTTTCTGACATCGTAAACGTTTGGAGGGGGGGGGGAGAGGAAATTTTTAACTTCAGACTCCCTGTATTTACGGGTTTGTACACACTCACTAACATGGGGTCTTACATAACATAATAATATATATTCTGCTATAACCAGGTGCACTGAGGAGTAACCTACGAATGACACCACAAGCTAGGCGGTGACAGCAACAATCCATATGTTTAATGAAAGTTACTCGAGTATAATCTAAATACAATGGGAACTTCCAGAGTTTTGGAGATTTACGTAAAACATAAGGCCGATCGGCTTTACAATGGACGCACAGACTATCAAACTACACGGTATGTGTGTGAAAAAAATACAGATAGCAGTATATAAGACAGTGTAAACTTTTCAACCTTAAGCTCTTTATCAACAGAATAACAGATAAACAATTAAAAACAGTAAAAAAATAATGTCACTATCACAAAAACAAAAGCATTAGACGTCACACATTAAACAGCAGGTATATCCATGGTAACAATGACGTAGGTATGCACAGGTATTGTTGTAGAGACGAGCATTACAAAAATATCGGGAATGAGAACACAATAAAACAACTATTCCTCCAGACAACATGAACGACAACACGGCAAAGGCACCACCACACATACCTAAAAATGAGTGATCGGTATTAAGACCAACTGGCTTAAGGATTATCAAACTGCAATATGTAGTGATTTTAAAAGGCTCAATTATCGAAAATTTTCGAGACAAGAATGCCTAAACTATGAGTTGTTATACAATCCAAATTGTTATTGTTATCAATAGTTTCTCATATTCCAGTGTTAGCAAGAGATTGAAGAACATATGTCTATTCTCCTAAAGTGTGTCATGATGTTAGTCCTAATCGTAATAAAGTTATTCAATCTCATGTTGTGCATGTGGCTCCCTGTATGATGAGGATGAAGATGATGATTCAATCCCTTTTGCTGTGAGCAGGAAGCTCTTGACAGCCCATAGCCCTTCTGGCGAATGCACAGGTTTTAAGTTGTGGCGCAGTTGTGTAGAGTGTATTATGTATAGCTGGAAGTGGTGGTAGTAGTTCTTGTCGGATGTCTGTTACTTCAGCATGGCTTCTGAGTTGGCCCTATATGGGATGGAACAGACAATGCTACCCCATAACATCTTAGTCGCCTTTTACGACATGCATTAAAGGCGAACACTGTGGCTATTCTTTCCTCACCTTTCAGACTCTAGCAACACCATGGACTTAATTGATGAACCCAACCTTCAACTCATGACTAGTAGTTATGTTTCGTAACAAGTAGCTATGCTTCGTAACAAGTAGGCTTTGTAACAAGTAGCTATGCTTCGTAACAAGTAAGCTTCGTAACAAGTAGGCTTCGTAACAAGTATCTATGCTTCGTAACAAGTAGCTATGCTTCGTAGGCGTTGTTTGTCTTTCATCTGCATAAAATGCCTAACCCAGGTTACGGCTGTAGGAGTGTACCGCATGAAACGCTCTGGAGATGTATACCGTCAACGATGTGAATCTGGATGCATGTGGATGCATGTGGATATATCCATTCTATAAAGATGTATTTTTCATCATCATCCTCCGCTTATTTATATTATAGTGTCATAAAACCTGCTCATTTTTATATAATACAATACAAAACCTTGGTATTTTTAAAAGTCAGAAATAAATATGCGAGCATTGCATGATACACTATATACATTGCTTCAGTGTTGAATACTGTGCATAGTGCAGATGTGGCCGTATACCACCGGCCATACTAGTAATTTAGTTTTATAACGATCTCTAGCTACCGTACGGAATACACGTGGCAGCTATTATACAACGGAGTAGTTTCTTGGTCAGGCTAAGATCGTATCAGTCAAGGAGAGATCTATCAGAATCAACGAGTTACTGAATCAACGGTCAAAATTTTCAATGGCAACAAAAGCGATACAAAAGACGGTGACACGCAGATTTGTATCTCGCGGTCACTTGAATGTTGACCAGTGAAATAAGGAAACGGTAGAGATCGGCAGATTAGGGACTACAGACACTTTTAACGATACGTATTGAAATAAATAGTTTGTGACTGTGTGATGTTGAATGAACGGATAGATGGAATGCAGATAATTTTGGGACTCACATAAATGTTGAAAGAGTGAGAATTGTGGGAAAAACAAGGAGAGGTTTTAGTGGGAAGGAGTTAGTTGGTTTTGAGACGAGTTAGAGCTTGGGATTCTAGCTGGACAGACGTGTCCAGGAAAGATAGTCTCGAACCAGTCCAGTGGTTCGGAGTTAGAGAATAGTTTCAGTCTTGAGAGTCTGGAAACACTGAGTCGTTTAAGAGTTGGATTATACTATCGTATACTAGAGTTCAGTTACATACATATAATTGATTGCAGAATATTGGATACTCTATTTATCAAATTGATGTTGTAATTTGATGTTGTACCTTCTGGACACTTTGAGCCAATATAATAAAGTTACCAGATATATGTGAACACGCTGAAGTTGCAGTGAGTTATTCAGCCTTTATGTATCACCTTGATGTTGTGGAATAGTTACGCTATACTATAATAACGACACTGCCCACACATATGCGGCACACAAGACCACAGAATAAGTTCAACCGTATACTGGCACCTTATACTGTCATACAGAAATCAGAGTTCTCCTGTTCGATCTATGTGATACTACTCTGTAATTTTGGCATGTTTTGGGCTCATAGGTATATCCTCTTTGATAGTTGTTCTTTTAAGAGTTCCTTTTGGTCTTTCTCTTCTTTTTTTTCGGCCATCTGTTATCCATTTTAATGCTTTTAGTCCCAATTTGTTTTCATTCATTCTAAGTACATGACCGACTAAGTCCATAGTTTTCTTCTTATTGTTGTAGAAACCTATTGCTGTTGGTGTCTTCTCTTACTTGCTTGTTTGACTTGAATTCTTCCCAACCAATATTTCAGAGTGTTCTACGAGATGTATTTATGGCATGATATTGCATGCGTTAAAATATAATTACACAAGTAATGGGCGAGCAAGCAGTCAGGTCAAAATCTAATATAAGCAAGTGTGCAGTAGAAAACTTGAGGGCATAATCGATACAATGTCTGCTGATAACATTTAACTCCAGGTATATAAATCGCATTTGGTGACATCAAACAGGGGCATGAACTCAATCATAACGGGTACTAGAACAACGTTAGAAGTTGAAAGCAACGTTCTGAATCTAATATTAGAACAGCCGGTACGAGTAAAAATAGGATTATTCAATCACGATCGATTAGACTGATGGGAACCGTTTTCCCGAAGATTACTGTACAAGCTGCAGTATAACTAATCAATGACAGAACTGGGAAAATACGCGGCAAACAATGACACGTTTATATCCGGTTTCAATTCCCGTTGACGGCATTATGATGTTTTCTTGAATAATCAATCCTCGATACTTCTATATTATACTATTAGTTTACACATGTCATATTCTGAAGCAACTTTGTTTACCTGTATGCATTATTTATGTTTACTAGTAGGCCTAATTGGTCTTTGTAGTATTGAAGCCTTATAGCACTTACTTATGTTAAATATTTGTGGTTCTCGTGTAATTTACATAACTGTGTAGTTTGTGTGTTGTTGCTGTCTATATAGACATATGTCGAGCTACCGGTCCATATATTCGTAGTAGCTTGGGAACATGTTGAAAATCGACCAAAATTGCATCATTTTTAGGGATGCGCTATGGTCGAAGACGGAGAACGTATTGAGAAAAGTTGCCACACGAGTTAAGTTCGCTTTCAGCGGACCATGTGTTCAAATCCCGCTGACTGTATTAGAGATTTTGCTTATATTAGCGTTAATTCTATGTGGTCGCATTGGTCAAACAACTGACATTATCGTGTCTTTCTTCAGTTATATAATCCTACTGTTTCGTCGGGACCATCATTCTCAAGTAACGCTTTTGCCTTTACTCGTGATTTTAATTCACTTTGTGTATACTTAGCGTCGACAGGCAATGAAATAACGGGGTAAAAATACAATCACTTTAGAATGATGACAAACTAGGGTACTTTAGAAGGGTGATTATGATTTAGTTCATTGGATTGTATTATCGAAGGAAACGTGGAAATTCTGAATAAACGTTCAACCAGCTGGTTTAACCTGTTGTAAAACCATATTAATTTGGAGAAAACTGTGACCAAAATGAGAATTCGTTATACAGTAAGGAAATAACTTATCACTGTAAAGTCGAATGAGCTCGTTCGAGTGATTGTTTCCAATTTAGCCCACATGTCGTATATTGATGATGGTCACGGTACGGGATCACAGAGAGAAGGAAAACTAGACATAAACTGTCGCGCTTAAAACGGTTGTGTCCAAATATATTGTAATTTTTGGTTCAAATTGAAAGACAACCCAAATAACCCCTTCATATTACATTTTCATGTTACACTTGGAGCAGGGTATCCTAGTTGATAATTAGCTTGCTTACTGTTGATCTGATTACAGCATGCCAGATTCGAAACTACGTCCGGACAACAATTAAAAAAAAGGATAGTGATTTCTTGCCGGACACGACTGCTCCTCCAGTCGATCCAGCTGTAACTGAAAACTAACGCATACGTTAGGAAAAGTAAACACAGCAAGGAAGGGAACTAATAGTTGCTGAGTACACGAAGAGTTGCTTCATCCCCGACGGCAGGTTGCTGTCGTGGGATCTACCTTTACCTGTTACACAAAGAATGACAAACGTTTGTATCTGTATCTCTTCTCTATAGCGAGGACATCTAGTTACACAAGTACATGCTAATGCGTCACAAAAACAGTCGGTCGTCAACAAACATTGTCGGAATTTCCCTTATAGTAGATATCAATTTCTTCTCCAGAATAGTCCTGCGGGATGATCTTACACGGCATTACCCTTCGTGAATGCGACTGAATGCATCATGTCCCTTTGTATATCTACATATCTGTGGATAAAATACGACTGCTAAGAAATTACATTGTGCTTCTTCTTCTTCTGCGTTCATTCTGCAGATTCTTCTTCTTATGGTACATGCCGTGTGGCGTTGATTATCATGTCTTTCCATAGTCTTCTATTTTGTGTGATGTTAATAATTTCCTGCAGCGATATTCTCCCATGCCACAATACTAGGTTGTCGAGCATCCTCTCTCTTGGTTTTTTCCTACCACTCCTGCTCTTCACCTTGCCTGTTGTTACAATGTGTTCCATCTTTCGTGTTCTCATAATGTGTCCTAAAAAATCTGGACTGTCTCTTTCTGATGCGGATTAGCAGAACATAATCCAGGCAACGGAATGTGTTATGTCATGGTTAACAATTGAGTGCGATATCTGTTCCATTTTGTCTAGTACATCCGATTAAATCATGGTTTCTGAGTCACGTTAACCCTATATGCGATGGGACAGCCAATTCCTCACTAAACCTCCTTAGGCATCTCTTACAACATGCATGACAGGTAGCCGTGTCGCTATTTTTCGCTGCGTTCTCGGGTGACAGCAACAACACTCAGGCGATGTTTTCCGTATTTCATTTGGTAGTAAATGTCATGTTTTATTTAACGAAGGTGGGGATTGGGATGTGGCTTAAATCCCCTCATCCATTTAAGAACTTGGTTTTATATATATATATATATATGTTAGCTTTGTGTGCGTCCTCAGATAGTGGAGTGCAGCCTGATTCTTAAAAAAACGTCATACCCTCTCTAGGGGAATCATAGAAAGGTAAATATTGGAACAGATATTTTATCAAGTTATATATCAATATGCTTATACATCATTCAGCCTAGAAATCCTTGATCAGCCCTAAAGAAAATAAACAACCTTTGTTTAGTGCCCTTGATTGGGACAACACATTATCCAAAAAACGGACCAAATATAAGACAATGTTGACAACCAGTGGCTTATGCAACAATCCCTGAATTTGTTAGCAAGAAAAGGTTGAAAGCCACCGGTTTATACAGTGATCCTATATTTGTTAACAAGAAAAGGTTGAAAACATATGGTTTATACAATAATCCCATCATTCGTAAACAAGAAAAAGTTGAAAGCAAATGGATTATACAATATCCCCGCATTTATTAACAAGAAAACAATATTTCCTTTTCTTTTAGAAAAGTGATAAAATAATAATCAAACTATTGACTTGATTTTACTTCATGTTGTAAGACTATCTCATTGTATTGATTGTATGTTTTTGTGTTTATGTCAAGTTGATTGTTGTTTCTCGATACAAGTCCCTATTTGACCGTAACGTAGAAAAAGTCATTGTTTGTATGATTACTATTATTTCTCATTGTCATTAGTTTATATTTGATATATTACTACTTATATTAGTAATAACTAACAATAATACTTTATCACCCGCCGACGACTGATTTGTCGAACCATTGACACAAATAAAACTGCGACACAGCGCATTTCCATTCTCTCTACTACATTCTGCGGGAATTCTAGTAAGACCATGGTCCTGCTACAAGGGTGATCCAACAGGAGTTTGAGAATGAGCGCTGAAGATGAAGAAAATACTTTATCAGATGTGTTATCACTTTAAAAAAAATTATTACCGCGCCTAAGTTGGGTAACTAGAAAACTGCTGCCAGAGATACTGCGTAAATGAGCCGGGCCCCCTAAGTTGGGTAACTAGAAAACTGCTGCCAGAGATACTGCGTAAATGAGCCGGGCCCCCTAAGTTGGGTAACTAGAAAACTGCTGCCAGAGATACTGCGTAAATGAGCCGGGCCCCCTAAGTTGGGTAACTAGAAAACTGCTGCCAGAGATACTGCGTAAATGAGCCGGGCCCCCTAAGTTGGGTAACTAGAAAACTGCTGCCAGAGATACTGCGTAAATGAGCCGGGCCCCCTAAGTTGGGTAACTAGAAAACTGCTGCCAGAGATACTGCGTAAATGAGCCGGGCCCCCTAAGTTGGGTAACTAGAAAACTGCTGCCAGAGATACTGCGTAAATGAGCCGGGCCCCCTAAGTTGGGTAACTAGAAAACTGCTGCCAGAGATACTGCGTAAATGAGCCGGGCCCCCTAAGTTGGGTAACTAGAAAACTGCTGCCAGAGATACTGCGTAAATGAGCCGGGCCCCCTAAGTTGGGTAACTAGAAAACTGCTGCCAGAGATACTGCGTAAATGAGCCGGGCCCCCTAAGTTGGGTAACTAGAAAACTGCTGCCAGAGATACTGCGTAAATGAACTACCTCTCAGACTTTCATCTTACAGAATTGATCAAGCCAGTTTAACCACTCTTCTAACCCCGCCGTAGGAAATCAAAACACGACTTCTAGTATTAGGAATTTAGCAAAAAATCTGGTAAATCTCAAACCTTCACCACGTTTTCTCTTTCAACAATTTCCTAGAATAAGGTCCTCCAACATTTCATGAACAAGAAAGGATTGCGCAGGAAATAAGCGAATAACTTGTTTTAAAAAAGATAAACCTCTCCTTGACTAAATAGTCACATCTACGGACCTGGTAACGACGCAAATGTGTTGCACTCTCAGACTGTATCTACGGACCTGGTAACGACGCAGATGTGTTGCACTCTCAGACTATACACGGGCCTGGTAACGACGCAGATGTGTTGCACTCTCAGACTGTATCTACGGTCCTGGTATCGACACAGATGTGTTGCACTTTCAGACTGTATCTACGGTCCTGGTAACGACGCAGATGTGTTACACTCTCAGACTGTATACACGCTTGTGCTTCTTTCCTTTTGTTTATGTCTAGGGTGGAAGGAGAAGAGGAGGTAAGAGACAATCATTGATTGATAAAATCAAGGACATGATTTGTGTACTCTCCTTCGAATGGCTGAGGATAGAGATGTTTGGAGGGTTTTTAATGCTGATGTGCCCAGGTGGGACACCCCTACCAGTCTGACGGGTTATGTTTCGTATTATTCAGCTGTTACTTTATACAGAAAATCTCTACGATCACAACATGAAATAAGATTTCCATTTCTCTACCAAAGCTACAATAATTCTACACACTACTACCAGACATAGATTGTGAAATACTTTCGTTAAAATAACGTCCAATATTTAAGTTATGATTACCGATTCTAATTTTAATTCAGCAGCCTCTTTATGATCTTCTCATTATCATTAAGTGTCGTTTCCGCAACGATGGTTGGCTGCAATATGACCTTGACATTTCGTAATATAACGAGTTGAGGAAGAAGTTGAGACACAACAAATTCACATGAAAACATGTAGTCTTTAATCTTGTTTAGGCGCTGTTAAACAGATGTCAGCAAGAAATAGACAGCAGGAAACCCCCTTTTTGGGTTGTAAAAATACCTCATTTAGGAATGTTAGATATTTTTTTCAGCATCTGAAGCGTGGCTACTTAGAATTTTCTCTTAGGATTTGTTCATAAATAACATCAACGCTGCATTGTCTATTTTGACCCCCATTGTACCCCCCCCCCTTTCCGTTAACAACTGATATATATATATATATATATACCAATAAACTTTAAATAGCCGTGGTGGTCTGTAAAGGAAGTCAACAATTTTTGGAAGGCACAAAAGGGTAGAGGGAATGAAAGAATGATTGTCCTACAATTGGGACAGGAGATACAACTGTTGTGAAACGCTTCTCTGGAGGAACACCCTTGACATGATGTATAGGAAAAATGAGTCACGGTTACATTTGTACTGAGTCAATGTAACAGTAGAGAAAAGTAGGAGAAAGATATCAAACATGTAAGGAGCTGCTACATGTATGTATGATCAATGAGACATTACGTTTACATGATGTGGCTGTGTGATGCAGAGTGTGAGGGAGAGAGCGAGGGAGAGCCCACGCGTGAGCTTGTGCGTGTTCAGGTAATCTCAGACAATGCAATATGCGAATATTTCGTCAATTATACAGTCCTGCTGGATCATCGGGGATCATCCTTCCTGAGTGATGCATTTAACTTTACTCGTTATTTTCATTGGTCATTGTGCATCGACAGCGAATGAAAATCACAGGAAAAGTCAAACGCCTAACGTTAGAATAATGATTCCAAATTTAACTCAAAGTTCTTATATTGTCGATGGTCAAGATATTTTTTCTTGAATGAAATTAAAGGGATACTTTCATGTGACTTAACCGCTACATTCCCTGCTCGTCTTGAAATATTTTCAAACACAAGCAATCGTTTTCTTTTTTTAAGTAACAATTTTCGCTCGCAAAAATTGCAAGAGAAAGCTGACAGATTACAATTCCGTGCATGTGTTCAGAGAATAGAATCTAGTTAAGTGAGATTTCCTGTCTGAGTTTCTGAACGTAGAGTCTCACATCCTGCCATCTATAACTCAGTTCACTTTCTCATCAACACGTTTTATATTTTATTGCTAAACAACTACTTAATGTAATGCATTGATTTTTTGCATTGCTTCTTATATTATCCATAAAATATGTAGCTTTTTAAAAAACAATTTCAATTATTATTCTTCACATCGGTTAATTCCTTTGATCTGTTCGAAAAACTGCGGGAAACATGAATCATAAATGAAATGTTACAGTATAATAGTTATTATTAACTTAAAACTCTGTTACTTTGGTTTCAAGGCGCATCTATATATGCACGCCGTAGGTAAAACTGTAACATATTTGCAAACATCTGTAACTACAATAATTTGTAAACATTTTGGGGAAAATTGCTTACCTTGTCTGTTTTTGATCTCACAAATAAAGTTACATTTACTTCATTCCATATTTAATGTTCTTATTAACAACACCAAAATTACAGAAATAGCAATATCAACGGTAGAGATTTAACAATATCAACGTGACAGATATAACAATATCAACGTGACAGATATAACAACATCAACGTGAGAGATAGAACAACATCAACGTGACAGATAGAACAACATTAACGTGACAGATATAACAATTTCAACGTGACAGATATAACAATATCAACGTGACAGATATAACAATATCAACATGAGAGATAGAACAACATCAACATAAGAGATAGAACAACATCAACATAAGAGATAGAACAACATCAACGTGAGAGATATAACAATATCAACGTGACAGATATAACAACATCAACGTGAGAGATATAACAATATCAACGTGACAGATATAGCAATATCAACGTGAGAGATATAACAATATCAACGTGACAGATATAACAATATCAACATGAGAGATAGAACAACATCAACATGAGAGATAGAACAACATCAACGTGAGAGATAGAACAACATTAACGTGAGAGATATAACAATATCAATGTGACAGATATAACAACATCAACGTGAGAGATATAACAATATCAATGTGACAGATATAACAACATCAACGTGAGAGATATAACAATATCAACGTGACAGATATAAGAATATCAACGTGACAGATATAACAATATCAACGTAACAGATATAACAAAATCAACGTGACAGATATACCAACATCAACGCGAGAGATATAACAACAACAAAGTGACAGATATAACAAAATCAACGTGACAGATATACCAACATCAACGCGAGAGATGTAACAACAACAAAGTGACAGATATAATAATATCAACGTGAGAGATATAACAATATCAACGTAACAGATATAACAATATCAACGTGACAGATATAACAACATCAACGTGAGAGATATAACAACAACAAAGTGAGAGATATAACAAAATCAACGTGACAGATATACCAACATCAACGCGAGAGATATAACAACAACAAAGTGACAGATATACCAACATCAACGTGAGAGATATACCAACATCAACGTGACAGATATAACAACATCAACGTGACAGATATAACAATACCAACGTGACAGATATACCAACATCAACGTGAGAGATATAACAACAACAAAGTGACAGATATACCAACATCAACGTGAGAGATATACCAACATCAACGTGACAGATATAACAACATCAACGTGACAGATATAACAAAATCAACGTGACAGATATACCAACATCAACGCGAGAGATATAACAACAACAAAGTGACAGATATACCAACATCAACGTGAGAGATATACCAACATCAACGTGACAGATATAACAACATTAACGTGACAGATATAACAATACCAACGTGACAGATATACCAACATCAACGTGAGAGATATACCAACATCAACGTGACAGATATAACAACATCAACGTGAGAGATATACCAACATCAACGTGACAGATATAACAACATCAACGTGACAGATATAACAACATCAACGTGACAGATATAACAATACCAACGTGACAGATATACCAACATCAACGTGACAGATATAACAACATCAACGTGACAGATATAACAACATCAACGTGACAGATATACCAACATCAACGCGAGAGATATAACAACAACAAAGTGACAGATATACCAACATCAACGTGAGAGATATACCAACATCAACGTGACAGATATAACAACATCAACGTGAGAGATATAACAAAATCAACGTGACAGATATACCAACATCAACGCGAGAGATATAACAACAACAAAGTGACAGATATACCAACATCAACGTGACAGATATAACAACATCAACGTGACAGATATAACAATACCAACGTGACAGATATACCAACATCAACGTGAGAGATATACCAACATCAACGTGACAGATATAACAACATCAACGTGACAGATATAACAACATCAACGTGACAGATATAACAACAACAACGAGAGATATGTTAATTTGCTTGGAACTTTGCCTCCATGATTCATTTGTCTATACCATTGGTCTTTTATCTGTCCAAAACATGTTAGCTTGCATTTTTTTGACAGTTTGAGGAGTCAGTCTTCTTCTATGTTTATGGCTGTGCAGACGTCTGTTTTTGTTCCTCTTTGTGTCCACGATATTCTTAGGCACTTTCTATAACATTTCATTTTGAATGCTGATATTTTCTTTTCCATTGCGGATGTTATTGCCAACGTCTTACAGCCGTATGTTGCCAATTGAAAAATCTTCTTTCTGCATCTTCTTTTTGCTGTATACCCCTTTATGCCTTGCAGCGTCCGGAGTAGAAGAGTTCTATGAAGATAGTTTTTTATGTGTGTGGGCTTTATATATGTTTGTTTTGTTTTCGTTGACTCCTTTATTTCTTAAATCCATTGTTTGCATGGTCTGCCCCTGGTTTTGTAACCATTGTGCCTGTATAGTAATGCTTTTTGAGGTAATGTCTGATGGGAGTGTGGAAACTTGTGAGAACCATTATATATATTCTGATATAATCTAGGATTGACATTGATTTGTTAGTCTTTTAATGTTTTCGTTTCTGATTTGATCTCTCATTGTTACTCCAAGTATTCTACGTAACATGTCATTTCTGTTGTAACAAGTTTTATTTCGGCTTCTGCCGTTAATGTCCATGTTTGACATCGTTAGCATTGCGATGGTATGATGATCGTTTTATATAGTGCAGTTTAGGTTTTCATGTTCACATGTGTGTTTTTGAAAATAAGGGACATCTGCCCTTAGAACTGGTATGCTATGTTGCATCTACGAGGATTGTAGGATTTCCTTGTTCACACGTTTGATGACAAGATGCTTCCAAGATAGTAATTATAACTGGAAAGATATAGCCTCTTAATAATTGTAACTTAAGTATATTATATATGTGTTGTCTCCCGTTCTGATAAAGGCTTTTAAGTCAAAACGTCATTCTTAACTGTTTTGTTGTTAGTATGTTTTGTTTATAATATTGGTAACACGTATATCTATTTTCGCAAATTTCTACATTTGCTATGTGGGTTCATAACGGAATGACGTTTCAACACATATTTCAACTTTTTAATATTATGCTTGATTTCACACAGTTTCCGTGACGCGGAGATAAAAAAAAATACGCATCTTCTACTACCTCTGCGATCTGCACGTAACATACTGAGAGGTCCCCTCTCCCATTGGTCTTCCAAGGGAGTGGGGCCTCTTAGTGCGTTGCGCGTAGATCGATGGATGATGCATTTTATGCGCTTTTAGCGAAAGTTAGTTTCGCTAAATAATGTATGGTTTCTTATGTTTAGAATGCGGACACGTCATTCCGTACAGTATCGCTCTGTGTTACCCCAGCCTTCGCATATTCACACTCGGGTTGTTTTTCGACACCAGAGTATTATCTCCTATGTAGATATCAGTTTCATAATTTCATTGAAAGTACTTGTAAGAATTTCTATTTCCTGTTTAGTGGATACTTCACAACTTAATGTGGCACAACTGTTACACGTTATATCACTTTCAGAATTCGTCTTCTTCTTCAGCGTTCATTCTCAAACTCCCGCAGAATCACTCATGTAACAGGACAATGGTCCTAGATTTCCAGCAGGATGTATTCCAGAGAATGGAAATACGTTGCGTCGCCGTTTTATTTGTGCCCATGGCCCGACACATCTGTCTTTGGCGGTTTAAAATTCGATTTCAATAATATATTGAGAAAACAACTGAAATGATATGATAGACATATAAATGGGACAACAGACATACAAGACAAAGATAGAGACGAAATAAGACAGACTTCTCTCAAACACGATCGATAATACTATTTGAAGATTTCAAGACATCAGCACTTTTAATTCTCTCCTCCCCCACAAATCTATTACAGCATGTAAATGTCACGGCCATCCTATACGTAGATGCCAGTCCTCGTAAATAACAATATACACCAGTGTCTAACACACACACACACACACACACAAATATATGGTTATCTGGTGTGTCTATCACACACTCACACACAAATAGATGGATATACGGAGTATCTCTGAAGAATATCTCGAGAAGTGGAGTATAACTTAATCAATAGTACTTATACATATGCTTGTATGTAACCCGTTAGATAGTAGCAGGCAGGCTACACGTTGTTTGTGTGATATCATGTATAGTAGCAAGCAGGCTACACGTTGTTTGTGTGATATCATGTATAGTAGCAGGCAGGCTACACGTTGTTTGTGTGATATCATGTATAGTAGCAGGCAGGCTACACGTTGTTTGTGTGATATCATGTATAGTAGCAGGCAGGCTACACGTTGTTTGTGTGATATCATGTATAGTAGCAGGCAGGCTACACGTTGTTTGTGTGATATCATGTATAGTAGCAGGCAGGCTACACGTTGTTTGTGTGATATCATGTATAGTAGCAGATAGTAACACGTTGTTTGTGTGATAAAGGCAGCATGCCCGTGCTGGCGTGACATCATGTATAAGGTGTTTTAAAACAATTTACCCTCCGTCTGAAAAAAACAACCTTTCCTTACCAAGAGTCAAACCGTGGACTGTGAGGCCAACGATCTGACATCTCGACCATGAGTCACAAATGATCAATAATACCCACTGGCAATCTAGAAAGAAATGGATGGCTATAAAAATAATTCCCTAATAAGTGCTCAGTCCCTATCAACTAGATAAAAGTGTCTGCGACAGAGCATATATACAGCAGTAGCTCCCAATCCCGTATAAAACTGCTTGAAACTCTTCCCCTCCGAGATTAATCTTGCGACCTTTTTTTTAATAGTTAAAAACTTCCCTTAATGAAAACGGACGGTCCTGAGTAGTTCGAATAACGATTCAAAATTTACGGCCTGAGTAGTTCCAATAACGATTCAAAATGGACGGTCCTGGGTAGTTCCAATAACGTTTCAAAATGTACGGCCCTGAGTAGTTCCAATAACCATTCAAAACGTATACAATATTTGGAACACATATATAGAAACACAGAGAACTATAGAAAAGGCAATATAACTAAAAATAAACATCCGTCATCCGAGGCCTTTGTGACATCAAGAGAAACAATATGCCACAACACAAACTTATTGCGCATCAGATCGTGAAACTACTCTTGTGTCACCAATAAATGAGAAGAACCAAGTAGTCTATTTTAGTGACGCGCAATAGGTTTGTGTTTTTCAGTATTGTTATAGATAGGTCAAGAAAGGACTCCGATGAGCGGATGTTTACAAGAGTTATCTTGCCTTCTCCAGTTCACCGTGGATAGACGTGACACCAGGTTGAATATCTAACTGGAAGGGAAGTTGAAGGACGTCAAACAAGAGGCAGTTATGAATCGACACCAGGGCCATAGATTTAGAAAATAACAAAAGCACTGGATAAGAAATTAAACTCATGTGAAAATAAATGTCTTCGAAAACTGAAATATTGGTTGGAAGAATGTACGAGGTAGGTAGGTAGGTAGGTAGACAGAGACAGATATATATATATATATATATATATATATATATATATATATATATATATATATATATATATATATATATATATACATATATATATATATATATATATATATATATATATATATATATATATATATACATATATATATATATATATATATATACAGACAGATAGATAGATATATAGACTACTTGTACACACGTCTGTCTGCCTACATTTACAGTTTTAATTACCTGTTCTACCACACTTGTTATCTATGCCTCACTTCTCTCTTAGCCACTATGCTCCTGTCCTTATTCCTATCCCTCTCCGGACTCTGAACCATGCACTTTAGTTTCCACAAGAGGTATTCTCAATGTCGAGAGGCGGGCAAAGTAGACCATTCGCCGATACCGTAATCAGATTACATTCTGAAACACTTCATCCTCTTTCACAGGCGCGACACCCCCTGGAGGTTAAACAGAGAAGGAATGACGGAATTTAATGTGACAAGCTTGCGCAGTTCGTCTTTCAGTGCAGGCTCGAGTTGTCAAAATTCTGACCTACTTGACAGACTCAACATAGAATTTATCAATAGTGACAATTCAGGAACCCACTCTGTCTTTAAGTTGTCTGCAGAAGTTGCCTGTTTCTAGCCACGTGATGCTGCTGTGTGTAATTATTGTATGTTGTTGAGACCCATAGTCATACCTTCTTTGATGGTTGTTCTGTGAATTCTCTCTTGGTCTTCCTATTTTTTTGCCATCTGGTACCCATTTTAATGCTTGTAGTGGCAGTATGTTGCCACTCATTCTAAGTATATGTCCGATAAAAGTCCATGGTTTTCTTCTTATTGTGGTAGAAATATATTGCTGTTTGGTATCTTCTCGTATTTACTTGTTTGACTTGAATTCTTACTAACAAATGTTTGCGTTTTCTAAGACATTTATTTTCAAATGAATTTAATGTATTATCCACTGCTGTTATTATATTCCAACTTTGGCAATCATATGCTAATACAGATATTACAATAGAGTAGTTGAGCAGTCGTAGTTTGGTATATTTACTGATAGCTTTTTATTTGCAAATACGTTTTATAACTAGATATAAACCCATGATCTGTCATCAATGGTTGGCTAGTCTGATACCGGGGGGGGGGGGGTATTTGTTTCATGTATAGAGAGAGACATTTATTTTCAGTAGGTGTAAGTTCGCAACAACTTGGTTTGAAGAAATGCTCCTGTGTCTAAGATTGCTTTTCTAATAGTGGTGTGATGGGACACTCTTGCAGTCTGGAAGAGTCGTAGGTATGTTCTCCTCAAGTAAAAGGCAAGGATGGGGGGGGGGTGTTACCTTAAAAGAAAGATCATTTGTGTGTTTATGTGTGTCAGATCACCTTTTTTTCTCACAGAAAATATGATGACCATCTTTGTGAAAAATCCCTACGGGAAGAATTTTATATGGATTTTTATACAAGTTCCTAGTACTAAAAATCATATTCCGATTTACTGTGGGGGGTGGGGGTGGGGAGGAGTTGAACACCCCCAAACCTCCTTTATCTACAGGTTAAGTTCTGGTATCTTTCTTTCATTCTTCCTCGCTTTAGAAGTATAAACGTGAGCACCCGATTACTTCACACCACAAGTGCATCTCGGACTTTGGTAGACTGACTGCTGTCTGTGTGGGTGTCGCTCTAGTGCCTGTATTGGTCCGCAGATGCAGGGTTGATTACGCTGATTCGGTACGAGTATGCCTGTAAACACCAGTTGAAAATCTCGGTCGAAATATTTTGACACTTTCGTTTCTGTTCGGATTGTTGATGTCTTGCTCACGTCTTCAGTTTCTGTTTAATTCTCTCCAACGAAGTCGCATTGTTTGAACAGTGACCTTTCGTCAGTAAGTGTTGAAAGGTCACGGTTTACTTCAGTGATTTTGCTTTCCTGAAACTTTGAGGTTTCGGGGACTGTAGCCCACGGGAGAGCTAAGCTATGGTGGGTTCCAGTATGGACCTGTCAACAGAGCGTAAACAGGTTTCATTTGTGAAGTTTTTCATTATTGTCGTTGATCACTATACATACTTGGAGTCGCACGTCAGAAAAGAAAAATAAACAAATGCTGGCCAACGGAAATAATAAAAAATCAGCCTTTAGGTCATGTTTACTTTCTTGACAAAGTTCTTTACTATCAACGTCGCAGGAAGGCCATACAACTAGAAGTAAACATCCACTCTCTGGAGGCCTATTCGTGACCTATCGACGAAAACACGTCCTAACTAGTCTATATTAAATTATCAAATACTTGCTTATTAAAAAAAATATGCGTTCATCAAATACTAAATGTGCTATACTACGCGTCACGGCTTGAGGCTACTCACGTATCCCCAGCCAATAATAATTACGAAGTAGTCTCTCGCAGTGACGCAAAAGAGGGTAGTTATAGACAATATTTCAATCGATAGGTCATGAAAAGGACTCCGGGTAGCGGATGTTTACCTTTAGCTGGCTGGTCTGAACATCCCTTGTATGCCAAGATTGACTTGAGCAGGAAGTTCCAATTTTTTTATTTCGTCTCATCTTGTTGTGCAAGTGATGTCACAGTGAGTTGATGTCAATTGTAGAAGATCCGACTAGTATAGCATTTCTGGATAATTTGCAGATGTTTTGTCTGATGTTTTGAATTTGTCATTTAAGTGGTAAATGGACTTCTCTGTATGAACATGCACAGACGGGTCTGTATATTTATATTTGCACGCCTGTATCAATCTTTTCTTCTGTGCTATTTGTGTGTTTGTATTCAAGTTTACTTTGATGAGCATCATTGGCTTCTGGTCGTTATTGTAGAATAATCTCAAGATGACCCACCATGCATGTCGCAGGAGGCGACTAATAAAGGGGTTTTGGGGTGAAATCTTACAAAGCATTCAATCAGTCAAAGTTATTCATAAACCATACTGAAGTCGGATGTGCAAAATCCAAATGCGTTATGTTGCAGCTTAGCTGTAAACTGTGGCACAGCTCATTATGTTCTCAGGAAGACATCCTGATAATTTACAAGAATTTGAGAACGAACGCAGACACAGAAGATGACATCATAGTCTCACTAACTCCTAGAGTTCCTTGTGCAATCTGTTATCGATTTATACTACAGATTCTAATCTGCTACTCTCTCTCTCTTTCTCGCTCTGTATGTAACTATGTAACTGTATGACTCTTTGCGTGTCTCTTGCTGTATGCTTCTGTGCATTACCTGCTCTTTATGACTCTTGGAATGCCACACTCTTTCTCTCTCTCTCTGGATGAATCTGTGAATGTCTCTCTCTCTCGGGATGAATCTGTGAATGTCCCTCTCTCTCGGGATGAATCTGTGAATGCCCCCCCCCTCTCTCTCTCTCTCGCTCTCTCTGTGTATAACTCGTTGCATATCTCTCTGTATGTTTATCTCTGTATGACTCTTTGCATGCCCTCTCTCTCTCTCTCTCTCTCTGTGTGTAATTATTACTCTCACTATGGACTTACTCCAAGTTCTGCATCACATTTGATGGTGCATTTCTGAACTTTCTTAATTTTTTTCCATAGTTTTCTTTCCAATCATCCGGAGACTGTCGACCTCAACATCCCATCATGGAACATATTCCCACCAATTCCTTCTAGTCAGGAAAATTACAGAAAAATTATAACGCAGTAAATGGGATTTGAACCAGGTCTGCTCAGGTTACACCCACTTGCCTCGCAACTTGATTCCACACGTTTTCCGCCTTGAACCACAACTCACCCCTAAAGAAAAAGATGCGAGTTTAGTCAAGACTTTCAACGTGTATATTCTTAAACTACTATGAATATGCACCGGTCGATCGACAAGCAGATAACCTTAAGGAGGGGGTTTTACTTTTTCAAATAAAAGTCATGTATCCTATTTCATGTGTACATTTCACTACATGACGTGAAATTTGAAGACCTTTTGGTGAAAAACCTCTACGAGGGGATAAGGGGGGGGGGGGGCTTTACCAACCTATTGATTAAGTTCCTAGTACCAAAACTCATATTCTGATTTGCTAATGGAGGGGAGGGGGTGTTAACCCGCCAAACTCCCCCCTCTCCTTATCTCCGGGTCTGCATATATTTAAATTACTAGCAATTAAAACTGTTATCTAATTTTACCCAGAATGTCATAACTTGTCTAATTATGTTTCTTTGTGTATTTCTGTCTGTCCATCTGTGTATTACTTCTATTCTATGTTTATGCCTCTCTATTTTTCAGTCAGTCTCTCGCACTATATCTCGCCTCTATTTATCTATCTGATCCCCGTTTTCTTCCCTTCCATTCTCTCTACCCGTCTGCTCACTGGGTGTCGATGTCCCTTTATTTCCATATATGTATGTCTGTCTGTCTCCCTGCGTGTAGAACTATAAAACAGCCTCTCTATTTCTCAGTCTATCCCTCTATGTTACTCCCTAGGTTGAAACGCTCTCTGGCCACATGTTCACTCTCCCAGATTTGATTTTCTCTTCCCCACAAGACTGACTCACACAACCGGTCACGTAGCAAGCGGTACCGCTCATCTATTGTTGGCAGTAAAGACATCCGTACAGAAAGTAAACAAGACTTCATTCGTTACGTGTTTGATTATTGTCGTACATTCGTTGGTCACTATTTATATATTTGGAATCGCATGCCAAAAAAGCGAAAGGTCAATCAACAAAATTTACAGAAATGATTTGGAAAAAAAATCAGCCTTTCAGGTTATGTTTACTTTCAGGTTATGTTTACTTTCAGGTTATGTTTACTTTCAGGTTATATTTACTTTCAGGTTATGTTTACTTTAAGGTTATGTTTACTTTCAGGTTATGTTTACTTTCAGGTTATGTTTACTTTCTGTACACATGTATTGACTGGAGCACGGTGATGAATCAAATGAAGCCGTCAGCTGGTATAGTAGACCTTCCAACATAATTAATATACCCACATCCCCATTCATGATATTTGTGATTAATTTTAGGGTTTTAGTTTATCACTATATATTTGGAGTCGCCTTCGCTATTTTTGGCATGCGATTCCAAGTATGTAAATAGTGACCAATTGAACGCCAAACAATAAACATAACATCACGAATGAGGTCATAATTAATTCTGTTGGATGGTCTTTAGTTGAGTCGGTCATGATGAAATCACGCCTCGGATACTCAGTATAGGGAGGCGAGTCCGTGGCCAAGTGGACAAAATATGTCTTGTCTTCACGAGATTGTGAGTTTAAAATTGCGCTGCGAGGTCTTCTTCACTAGTGTATTTCTTCGGAGGTCTGTGGGAGTTATTACTATAGCACATACATATTTACGTGCTCTGACAGATATGTCTGCTTCACTGTTGAGAGGGACGGAGTACATATAGGAAAATCTGAGTACAATGAAACCACACCTCTACAACTTTGATGGGTCATAGGAAACACTGGGAGAGACATTTACAAATATTATGGTCAATTCAAATCCCAAAGACAGCATCAACCTCCTCGTGAGAAAAGACCATAGTGACATCATCCTACTTCGCAACATGTACAGCTTAATAATCACCATAACAGAATACAAGCACAACATACTTCAGGTTGTCGGATGTGCACTCATCTTTACCAAACTATCGATTACCATAACAGAATACAAGCACAACATACTTCAGGTTGTCGGATGTGCACTCATCCTTACCAAACTATCGATCAGCACCCAATTTGAGTATCCAGCGTTGGATAAAGACAGAAGATGGCTTAAACATTGTGATGAACACTTTGAATGCTCATTTAGCAAAAACCAAATATTAAACAAAGCTTATCTATTGTCTTGACTCTGCTTTTTCCCGTAAGGCATCGCAGGATTGAATGACAATCGCTTTTTCAGGCAATGACACTTATGCTCGCTCTTAATATGCAGAAATAATGGGACGTTTCAGAATGTTGGTTACTCCTTCAATCTACCCTCTTCTTGATCGTCCTCTGCATCTTGCTGTGTCCATTCTCATGGTGTATGCTCTTGTTGCTGACCAATATGGGTTCATTCTTATTAATTGGCCGAAAACCATTTCAGTCTATTTTTCAATATATTTGACCATGACGTTGTTCCAACAGTTTTTGTAATCTCTCCATTACTCACATGGTTTCTTCTTGTTCTTTTTGCTGCTTTTCTTAAATATCTCATATCACACATAGTAAGCTTTCTCTCTTGTTCTTTAATTAGTGCCCATGTCTGACATTAGTTAGTTTCTTTCGTGCCGCAGGCGACACATATGCCAAAGGTTGTGATTCTCCCTGTGTTGCGATGAATCGAGCTGAGCTATGGACAATGAGAAAGAACTTAGAAAACAGAATTAACACTTCTGGGATGTGGGTATACTGAGACCGGTCAAGGTGTGTACGGGTACCACACTGGCGACATCAGCAAAACTAGCTCTCCCAACATCTCCATTCTCAGTCTTTCACAGGAGTGTAGTATGCTCATACCATTCCTTAATATTATAAACCAAGGGTTTTCTTTGACCGTCACTTCTCCTTAGAGTGGGTATACAGAAGAATATTTACAATTTCATTGAAAGCAAGACACAGAAAAATATGGAAGTTCTGGAAAAAATTTGCAAAAACAAGGAACTGTTAATGAAAATAATGATAAGATACATAAAATATGTTGGTTATAAGAAGATCCATAAGACTTTGTTTAAATCTTTGCTGGAGGCACTAATTGAAGAACTTCGATCATGGGGAAGAAAAAGATACACATGAAGGAGCCGATAAATTGAAGAATTTCGATCATGGGGAAGAAAATGACAAAAGTGAGGGAGGAATAAATTGAAGAACTTCGATCATTGAGAAGACAAAGGTAAAAGTAAAAGAAAAACATCACGGGACAGAAGTAAAATTGTATCATCGTGTATAGCAAGGCGATAGACAGAATGTGTTGTGTTGGGGGGGGGGGGATTGATTGCAGCCACCTTTTGTTGCTGAAAACGAGATAGTATATAATCTGATCTGAGTTTCGTGAAATCAGGTTATCTGTAAGAGGAAAAAGGTGGTAGCTATGATACGAGTGTGCGGGCTCACGTGTACGTGTGTACTTGTAGTAGAAACTCTTGGTATTTCCTGTCTACCTGAGGTTTTGTATTGATTCTCTTGTATTTGACATTTATCTAGCCTTGTGATATTCTGTGATCAAATTCCTTTATGTTCAGGAAATGTAAAAGGTTTTCATGGCTCCCAACAAGCTCATCCGTGTTTATTTGTTCTATTCATGTATGTATCTTTGTGTCCTCCAGGACATACAAGGACAACATAACAGATGAAATCATAAGACATACTCCACTATGCTGTTGTTGCTCGTCCAACACAAGTGTTGATAACTGTTACATCCACTTTTGAAAATCAGTTAGAGATATGTCATTGACTATGAGTTCGTAAATAGCTAATACGCCATATCCTGGTCGCAAATGTCATTGGACAATTCGGACATGGGAATGACCACTGCAGATAGTTTATGATTTACCCATGACTTTCTATCTATTCTCATGTATTGAGCTGCTGCATTGTTGCTCTTCTCACAAGAGGCCGCCGCGCCACATTTCTTGACGTAGAGCGTGTCTTTTATACTCCCAGACAAAACGTCACAGATGAAATCATACGACATGCTCCAATAACTTTAATATTTCGCAACACAGTCATTGACAACAAGCAATCATAAATGCTTGAATTTTGAAGAGAAAATGATATCTCCACCTGCCACACCACGTGACAGAAAATTGATGAAGTAGCAGTAGGAAGATAGTACGGTATAATATATGGTGTGTGTGGGGGGGGGGGGGGGTTTGGGAATGTTATCTAGAAATATTTTTTTTTTATAAAATGACATTCGCTGCTAATTTTTGTGCTTAATTTCTTTAATTCCGACACTTCCATTAAATTTTAGGTGACCTTTGAAAATCGATTTTTTGGTTAAGTTCCTAATATTAAAAGCCATGTTCTGACATTTCCTACGAGGGGGGGGGGGGGGGAAGGAGGTTTAAACACCAACCCAACCCCCACCACCCCTTCCCCCACCTCCATTAGTTATTAACGGGATTGGGAACAAAAATACGAAGAGAAGCGATAACGACGGGAATGTGAGTGATTACATGTAGAGAAAGTACAGTGCACAAGAACAATGCAAATTAGAAAACAAAATTATAAACAATGATATTAAAATAAAACAATCTCTTTGTCTTCTATTGTATTACTAACCTATCTGTTCGAACATGGCGGTAGTCTTCACTTGATTTGATAGTTCCATTATGTGTTTGTTTGTCCCTATCTGATAAGACCTCTTTGGTCGGAACGTCGATTATGTGTATTGTTCCGCGTAAAACCACCATTTAACTCTTTGTATATTTTATTTCTCTATGTATTTACCAATTGGCGCACATTTTTCCTGCAGTCTCCAGCTAAATCAATTTTATCACAAAAACGCATATGCCCATAGAGCACGTCACGCCATCTTTTCAGCGATCACTCAACAAACTACTAAACGAAAACAATGCCTACTTCATGATGGGAGCGAGACTACACTCAACGAAAACAATGCCTACTTCATGATGGAAGCGATAAGTCCCCATTTTATGTTCAGATCTTCAACAGAGTTGTTTCTGTTATCTGCTAGTTATATATTTCTAATGTCCGGTTCTGTAGAGAAAAGGTATAGAGGGCTTCTCGAACAACTAAGATCAATATCAAGTTTAATGTCCGCGCATGCAATTGTGCTTCCGACCGTTAGGAAAGTAATGGCAACCTACTGAACGAAAAATATTGACTAGAACATAAGCTTTTTTCAACATTTTCTAATAGCGAGAAAGTCGATATAGATGCAAAGCAATAAGCGACCTGGATACATTTCTTTAAGAAATTCTAAAATAGAGTTAAATAGAACGCACACAAAACACATTTCATTATTATATAATTTTTAACTTGCGACAAATGTAATGCCATGATTATAATTATAAGCTTCAAAATTCGTGATTGAGTTTTCGTTAATTCCAACCTCACAAACATTTAATCTGTTCTTTTTTTTCGTTTTGGTTTTCAAATTAAGAACCGTTGAAAACTCACTCTCACGGAAATATGTAGAAGGAAAAGTGACTAATATTCGAACGAAAATGGTTTTAAAATTAATATTATTTTACTGATTCAGCCAGTGAACCCACAGTAAACAATTTGCGACCCTAGAGTTATGAATCTATTATATAGAAATAACTATAAAGCAGATATATTTGAGATGTGGATATACAGAAAAATAACGAGATCTTGATGGAAAGAGAGGTAAACGAGCAAAGAGGTTCTAACAATATTTCGTATGAAAAAAATAACAATTAAAGAAAATAAAGATAAAACAAATAAAGTATTTTGGACATTTAAAAAAACATGACACCTTGTTGAAGAATTTACTTGATGGTTGTGTCGAGGGGAGACGAGCAAGAGGCAGGCAGAGATACAAGTGGATAGAAACATTACGAGATGGACAGGTTACAGTCCAGCAGAATGTACCACAAAAGCCAGAGGATGCTGGAGGCCCTGCAGTCAACCTTTGTTGCTGAGACTGAACTTGATGATGATGATGTCCAGAAAATCTCTACTGCCAAAAACCATGCTGGGTTGATCAATACTATCGATATTCTGTGAAACTCAATATTCAATATATTCAATATGCGATATTCAATATATTCTGTGAAACTGTTTACATCCTCATACACACGTATACACACAACCAAGTACGGAAACATAGACACATATACACACAACCAAGTACGGAAACATAGACAAGTATACACAACCAAGTACGGAAACATAGACACGTATACACAACCAAGTACGGAAACAGAGACACGTATACACAACCAAGTACGGAAACATAGACACGTATACACAACCAAGTACGGAAACATAGACACGTATACACAACCAAGTACGGAAACATAGACACGTATACACAACCAAGTACGGAAACAGAGACACGTATACACAACCAAGTACGGAAACAGAGACACGTATACACAACCAAGTACGGAAACATAGACACGTATACACAACCAAGTATGGAAACAGAGACACGTATACACAACCAAGTACGGAAACATAGACACGTATACACAACCAAGTACGGAAACATAGACACGTATACACAACCAAGTACGGAAACATAGACACGTATACACAACCAAGTACGGAAACATAGACACGTATACACAACCAACTACGGATACTATATGTTATGTTACCTAATCTTGTGAACAAATGAATGTATAGTTTTCTATATAGATGATAAAAACAGTTTCCCTGAAAACTGGTAAAATAAATGACGGAAGAAGAAGGAAACAATGACAGAGAAAAATAGCATCGTGTCCCATAGTAGAGACACGCCACACAGGTGAATATTAACATCTAATTTTCGACGGTCTTTTCCTGACTTATGGACAGAAATACAACTTGCACTGCCCTGAGAGAGGCTACTTCACACGTTTCATGTGCTGGAGACAGGTGTTCCTGGTGACCTGTCACGAAGAATCCTCCGAAAAGCGATTATTTTACACATTTATATATATCTGTATGTGGGGTGGGAGCTATTTTATTGTGGATTGCGATACTGTTTCTTCTTCTTTTTGATTTACACCCGCTTGTGCCTTGCGGCGTCAGGGGTAGAAGAGTTCAATGAAGACGGGTATTTTGTATCGATTACGATACTGATGGAGTGAAAAATATAAATAAATCGAAGCTGAAAGTCTGAACTCGAGACAGATGTTTGTATAGATTCATGATAGCTTACACCTGCAGAGATAACAAAGATGATGATTGGACAATTTGTAACACGTGACCTAAAATTACAAGCGCCAGTTATATAACATATCAGTTGACAGAATATACAAGTCAAGCGTGTCTGCAACAACTGTGTCATCTTATGGTGGTTTGAAAGCTCAGCTGGTGTGGAATTTTTCTCTGTTCACAGTTTCTGTGATATATTTTTTTAATAGAGATATTCAATTGTAAACAAGACGTCAATACCTTGGATCTAACCAACGATCTCTTGAACACAAGGCAAATGATTAGACCACTATGTCATGGAGATTTCCATGGACGTAAGAGTTTGTCACGTAAACAATTAATGGGAGGGTCCGAACAAGTTTGGACAGTTGACAAAGGGTTTGGGGTTGACAAAATTTTCTGTCAACAAAAAAATATGTATTATACAAATTAAATTGATTTAATTTGATTTAATTTTTCTATAGATTAATTGTATTTACGCAAAATACATGGTCGATCAGCTTCACAATGAACGCACAGATTTTTTAGTACGCGTATGAACAAATACAAATAACAATATACAAAACAGTTTAAAAATACAAGATAAACAGTGAATAAACAGTAAAGATAAAGACAGTATCACAAGTACACTAGTCGGCAGACATTAAACAGCAGAGACGCACAAGGTAACAATGACGTATGTATACACAAGTATTTTCGTTACTTGTTTGTTTACAATGTGCCTTATACTTTCTTGAAAAAAGACCTTAAGGTTGAAATGTTAAAACTGTCTTGTATACATCATCTGTATTTTGTCCTATCCGCCGTACGCAATATTTTGATAGTCTGTTCATTGTGACTGACATTTTGTTTTACGTAAGTACTATTGTTATAGTATGGTCCGGCTCTGTGACGGTGCACATCTGTGAGAGCTCGTCTATGATGGCTAAGGTGCTGATTCGATCCCAGCCACAGATAATTGTGCATCCGGACCGTTCACAAAGCAATGGCAAAGTAGTGACGTATTTATATTTCCTAGAAAATCACTACATCCAAAAAATGCTGGGTTGATGTCTACGTCCTGAATAGGATACGCTACCAATGGTTTGTTTTACTATTGTTATATACTACAGCAGCCTCGCTTATTATCTGATAGCGTTAAGGAACTTCTATGTTCAAGTATTTCCGGATTCAAAATACTATTCGATGCAATACAGCACATTTAAAATGTGGATTCCTTCCCAGCAGTCCACGCATGGGTTTTCACAGGCCCGTAGATAAGGGTGGAGGGAGTTTGGGGTGTTCAACCCCTCTCCCTCTCCACTTAGCAAATTTGAACAGGACTTTTAGTACTAGGAACGTTAACCAAACGGTCGGTAACCTCCCCCCCCCCCTCCCTCCCATATATAATATTCACACAAAAATATCTTCATATTTCCCGTCCCATAGTGACATTTACACGCGATCAAATAGTGGCATTTACACGCGAATACGGACGAATGACTTTTTAATTTTAGGTAAAACCCACTTCTTACGGTAATCATATACTACGACCCTGGGTCTTCACCTGGTTTCATAGCAATGGGTATCATGAGATAGGGTGGTCAACCATATACCCATCCTTCTTAGCAGACTCTTACGTCCTGCATGGTAAATCGAGGTAGTGTTACTGTTCCCTGCTCTCCTATCTTTCCCCGGTAACATACGGGAGAACATACTGTACATGCAACGATAAATGCACACACTGATACTATTGATACTAAAATCCATATCTGACATGACTGCACAAGAATCACGAATAAAATATTATAGAATATCTGGGGGTGGCAAACGTTGAATCATTGTTCCATTAAAGCAAGGTTTCTCAAACTGCCAAAGTGGGTTATATCTCACTCCCCTTCCGGTTGAGAGTGGTGAGAGCCCTCAGGGGATGAGGGAAAGTTCGGCAAAAATGACGTAGACCTTGCAGCACAGCAAATTTCGGAGATAGTTTGAAGAACGGTATGCGTTGTGTCATGATTTACAGCATTGCTGCGAACTCTGCTATTTTCGGTCTGACACATTCCACTTCAGAATGGTTATTTGATGATTTTGATCCTATATGGGATGGAACAGCTAACTCCATCCCCAAAACAGCCTTAGTCTCCTCTTACGACATGCATGAAAAGTAAACAGCGTTGCTTTTTATTTTTTTTTGCTATCCTTATAAGCAAAAATATAAATAAAGTATTAATTTGTGGTGGACTGCGGGGATTGGAGTTGTGGGTGCGATGAGGAATTATGGGTGGTCTATAAAATCTATAGGAAATAAAGCGGTGGCAGGAACAAGTTTGAGAAACGCTGTATTTGAGCATGAAGAAAACCAGAATGTGTTTCACGCCATCGATAAGACGTGTTGTTATGTGGATTGAGGAAGTCGACGGGTACACATGCCTAAGTGGGTACAAGATGGGCGAGAAGGAGAACAGCTGTGGGTAGAGTTAGCTGTACAATGGACGATAGATGTGAATTATTTGCCTATAGTACTGTATGTACCTATATGTCAGGATAATTTAAGTATATAGGTGTGAAACTTGGTCCATTTTTTGTATATACTACACATACTAGGTTTTACCATTGATATTAGGACGGCTAAATGGATATGTTCGGCCTCGTACACGTTTGGCGCAGTGGACCAGCGGAATACACAAAGCGGAAATCGATTTACAAGTATTGATCTGTCAGACGGTTTGTGCCGGAGAAATCATGCAAGCTAAGGTAAAAGGAAGAACGGATAGAGGAAATCATTGCTAACAGTTGACACCCGAAATAACTTGTTGATATGAAGAAATCATTCAATGCTATTCCCGCGTTGTATTGTCTGATGATTTGGCTATTTCTTTCGTATACTTCCACCACTCCATCGATACTGTTTCTATAATTCTGTATAATTTCCGCTAGCCTGCATATCCCTGTTATCCATGGAAACAATTCCACGGAAGCCAAAACTAAGAAATCGAGACAAGACATGCAATGACGATTTTTCATTAAGTGACAGATTGTAAGCATATCCCCCTCAACTTTTTCTTAGTCTCAATCTACGACATGCCAGGAAATATTCTTTGCCACCCTGAACTAGAAGTCGAGGTACTGACTGCCACACGTGCGTACAAAACTAAAAGTCGAGGTACAGACTGCCACACGTGCGTACAAAACTAGAAGTCGAGGTACTGGCTGCCACATGTGCGTACAAAACTAGAAGTCGAGGTACTGACTGCCACACGTGCGTACAAAACTAGAAGTCGAGGTACTGGCTGCCACACGTGCGTACAAAACTAGAAGTCGAGGTACTGGCTGCCACACGTGCGTACAAAACTAGAAGTCGAGGTACTGGCTGCCACATGTGCGTACAAAACTAGAAGTCGAGGTACTGACTGCCACACGTGCGTACAAAACTAGAAGTCGAGGTACTGGCTGCCACACGTGCGTACAACACTAGAAGTCGAGGTACTGGCTGCCACACGTGCGCACAAAACTAGATATTTAAAACAATGATGATAGTGAGTTTCACCTTCCTAAGTGATAACCATGGCCGTCTATGTAATATACCTTTCAACAGAACGTAAATATGACTTCGTTCGTTACTTTTTAATTATTTTCGTTAACTTTGTTGGTCACTTTTTATATACTTGGAATCCACGATAAAAATAACAACATAGGCCGATCAACGAAGTGCACGGAAATATCAAAATTAGCCTTTCGGGTAATGTTTACTTTCTGTACACAGGTCTTTGCTGTAAACGATCGCGGCGAGAATCATGGTGTAAAAACTGCCAATTATGTTTACTGTTTCAGTTCACAGGAGAATGAGAATTTCAATCTTGGCAAGGGGATGTTACAATGTGAACAGGAATGAAGATGATCACGTTGTGATGATAAAAGACGGATAGTTGTTTTCGTATAATCTTTGTCCCCTAGAGAATTGTATATAGTGTTATGTCTGTGTTCAAAGTCTTTAATGTCTGCAATATTATGACTCCGAAAGATATTTACCCATACAATGATAGTTGTCACATCTTAGATGTCTGGCATTTGTCAAACTAGATGCGCAACATATACCTTTATAAACCCATCATTTGTCCAACTAGATATTTACTATAGACTTTAATAAAGCTATCATTGGTCAAATTAGATATTTAGTATAGACTCTTTGAAAACGTATCTTTTGCTAAACTAGACAGTTATCACAGAGTTAAGTGTAGATATAATTTGCTAAACTAGACAGTAATAGGCAGAGTTATCTGTAGTTCTAATCTGCGAAACTAGGATTATCACAGAATTATGTGTAGCTATATTTCGCTAGGAAAACCATTTAGCATACGTGTAAAGGTGGACAAACGTTTATTTCCAAAACTAGACGTTTAATCATGGCTGAAACTAGGCATTATAGCGCATCCCAATACTAGACATTTAATCATGGCTGAAACTAGGCATTATATCGTAGTGAGCAAGCTCTGGCTCAGATCCTACAAAAATTAAATTCATTTCGGTTGTTGTGTCCCTGAGGATTGCTTTTCGCACTGGCGAACCAGTCTTACGCGCTGGTTGTCCCCCACGATTGATTTTCGCACTAAAGAACCAGTCTTAAGCGACGGTTGTCCTTGTCTGGTTTTTCTACTATGTTTAATACAGAATCTTGGACACAGCTGTAATTCTCTAAACTAGATATATGAGATTTATGGAAAATGTAATGTTCAACTGATAGATTTATAATGTGTACAGCTAATATAGTAGTAATATTAATATATAGTTAATATAGAAGTAATTTGTACGGGTAATATACAAGTAATTTGTACAGTCATATAGAAGTAATTTGTACGGGTAATATAGAAGTAATGTGTACAGTTAATATAGAAGTAATTTGTACAGTTAATATAGAAGTAATTTGTACAAGTAATACAGAAGTAATTTGTACAGTTAATATAGAAGTAATTTGTTCAGTTAATATAGAAGTAATTTGTACAAGTAATACAGAAGTAAATTGTACAGTTAATATAGAAGTAATTTGTACAGTTAATATAGAAGTAATTTGTACAAGTAATACAGAAGTAATTTGTACAAATAGTATGTATATATGTGTGTAATGGGTGTGTGTGTAATGTGTACGATATAACAAGCCTGTAGATATGGAGGAGGGAGTTTGGGGATCCTGCCCCCATCCCCTTAGCATAGAACAGTTTTAGGTCTAAGAATGTAGCCACAAGGTGGGTAAAACTCTTCTCTTAACGATTTTCACCACACAAGGTCACATTTCTCATCAGAAAGTGGAAATTCACGTGATAAAGGGCGAATTGTCTTTTTATTTTTAAATAAAACCACCTCCTTACCTAAAACGTATCTACGGCCCTTCAATATACTGTAATAATATAGGTCTGTGATGTGCCCGAGGATAAAGACAAAGTCAGGTGAATGCTGGAAGATTGTATTCTCAAAGCCTTCTTCTATTCTAGGAGTCGGCCTTCTTTCATTCTAGGAGTCGGCCTTCTTTCATTCTAGGAGTCGGCCTTCTACAGTGGTATTCACATTGATTTGATAGAAAATTTATGATGTACAACTCCTGGTGCATATCCATATGCCCATAACGCGTCAGGGTCCAAGGGGTACCACATTGGATTCATATATATATACAGAGTCAGGGTCCAAGGGGTACCACATTGGATTCATATATATACAGAGTCAGGGTCCAAGGGGTACCACATTGGATTCATATATATATACAGAGTCAGGGTCCAAGGGGTACCACATTGGATTCATATATATATACAGAGTCAGGGTCCAAGGGGTACCACATTGGATTCATATATATACAGAGTCAGGGTCCAAGGGGTACCACATTGGATTCATATATATATACAGAGTCAGGGTCCAAGGGGTACCACATTGGATTCATATATATATACAGAGTCAGGGTCCAAGGGGTACCACATTGGATTCATATATATACAGAGTCAGGGTCCTCGGGGTACATGTTGAATGCATGAATATACAGAGTCTTAGAGGAATTGTTTCAGGATTGCTATCTTCACCGATGCGGATGAGTGAGGAAAAATCTCGACCTGTCTAGTCCTTGGTATGTGCTGTCCATGATTTTCTTTATTCCGTGTAGCATTGTTTTTAACAAGGAATGTCTATATCATGCAAGTTTTCGTCATTTCACTATTGAAAGTAATGGTACTTGTGAACCTGTATACCTCTTTATTTTATTTCTTATAGGAGATTGGTAGAATTTTTCTGTAACATTTGTATTCGGAGTTCAGTAAACGTCTCGCCATATCCGCAGTGATGGTCCAACTCTGACAACCATACAGTATATAAAACAAAATAACTAAAGAGTTATGGAGGTTGATGTTTACTCTAACACTGATGTTGCTATTAAAATTTAGTTTAGCCTTGACAAGGAAATCATCTTAACTTCTGAAACTATGGATCGTCCTTTTTAATCACAGGCGAAACTTGGAACAGGGCAACGAAGTTTTACTAATTCCTGGAAACACATAACGTACAAATCGACGTTTCGGCCAAGAGACTTTTATCAAGAATGTATTCACCCATAAAAAAGGACGACGAATAAGAACGGCACCCTGTCTTCTATACTGCAGAAATTTATGGTAGAGTTTATATTCTAGATTACTATTTTTATTCTTTATTACACATCATCTTACATTCCAAACTCTACTCTTTCTTGCATTTAAGCCTCATACTATATTCTTCATTCTGTACTACGATTAGCTTTTTTTTTTGCTTACACGTTTGCTTACATAATCTCACACTCAATGAATTCTTCTTACACGCTTGCTTACATAATCTCACACTAAATGAAATCTTACACGCTTGCTTACATAATCTCCCACTCAATGAATTCTTCTTACACGCTTGCTTACATAATCTCACACTAAATGAAATCTTACACGCTTGCTTACATAATCTCCCACTCAATGAATTCTTACACGCTTGCTTACATAATCTCACACTAAATGAACTCTTCTTACACGCTTGCTTACATAATCTCACACTAAATGAAATCATACACGTTTGCTTACATAATCTCACACTAAATGAAATCTTACACGCTTGCTTACATAATCTCACACTAAATGAACTCTTCTTACACGCTTGCTTACATAATCTCACACTAAATGAAATCTTACACGCTTGCTTACATAATCTCACACTAAATGAAATCTTACACGCTTGCTTACATAATCTCACACTAAATGAAATCTTACACGTTTGCTTACATAATCTCACACTAAATGAACTCTTCTTACACGCTTGCTTACATAATCTCACACTAAATGAAATCTTACACGCTTGCTTACATAATCTCCCACTCAATGAATTCTTCTTACACGCTTGCTTACATAATCTCACACTAAATGAAATCTTACACGCTTGCTTACATAATCTCACACTAAACGAATTCTTCTTACACGCTTGCTTACATAATCTCACACTAAATGAAATCGTACATGCTTGCTTACATAATCTCACACTAAATGAAATCTTACACGCTTGCTTACATAATCTCACACTAAATGAAATCTTACACGCTTGCTTACATAATCTCACACTAAATGAAATCTTACACGCTTGCTTACATAATCTCACACTAAATGAAATCTTACACGCTTGCTTACATAATCTCACACTAAATGAAATCTTACACGCTTGCTTACATAATCTCACACTAAACGAATTCTTCTTACACGCTGTTATTCTTAAACCTTAGAATAAAAAAATGAAACGAAACCAGCAATGAGTCATGTCAAAGGAGAGCTAGGAACGCAGAAAGGAAAATAATGACTGCGGAGTTCTCGACAACTTCAGATGTTCCTGCTTTAATTTTTAATCACTGAGTAATAGCTGATCGTTTTCTTCTTCATGGTAATCTCATTTCATTTATTGCTTAAACTTACATACAAATTAATTTCCGGCTTATATATTCTTCTGTCGTTCGCTTGTAATGTGCTTATATCAGAAGTTATGACTCTTCTATAAAAACTTGACTGCTTTGTAACTCGTACAGAGGTACTTATATTTTTTTTTTGCTGTTGTTGTTTCTCTGTGCCAGTGCATTTGTCTCATCTTTTCATATTCCTGGCATTCCTTCTTCTTGTTCGCAGTTTGACTTGACATATCTACACAGCAAGTCATGTTTTCTTAATAAATGCTGCTGTATTTGAAAGCTCCTCAGTACTCCCATACATCTTTCTGTGGATATTTGTCTCGTGTGTGCCAGTACTCATCCCGTAATTGGTTTAGTGCACTGCTCCGCTGTCTGTGCTGCCTGGCCACATGGACACAGATGGAATGAAACCAGTATTATTCCATTTAAGTTGTTGTTTAGTCTGTTGTGTACTGTCCTAATGAGGAAGATGATAATCTGCTCAGCTCTGTCAAGATAGTGCCATTTGTCTTTTGGATGGTCGACTTTCCTAATAGCCTTGATGAACGTCCTCTTTTCTTGGTAGGTAATTTATTAGTCTTTTTGTTCCTGTGTTGATCCATTTTTTGCCAGCATATCTGACTTCATTTTCTGGTATGCCACAGTGGGATGGTATCTACTGTAGCACTATTCTTTGCAAACTCACTTCTCGTATGGATTCCTTCAGGTCTTATAGTTTGTCAATGGCTTGTAGGACAGACATTTCATCAGTAAGAATCGCCACCTGTTTGACGGGCATTCCTGCTATATTGTCTGCGGTGCCTATCAACATGTACAGTCGGCCGTGTTGCCAATCTTGAACTTTGTGTGTCCTGTTCTGAGACGTAGAATGACAACTTGGTCCGGTCTGTTCATAATTTGGTAGTCATGTTATGTTGTAGTTGGCTTTCTACTCGGCTTGATAATCTGTTTCTGTTGATGGCACGTTATAGGTATATCTGGTTTACCATCAACAACTTCCACTTTAATCTGTTTTCTCTCGTTTCCAGGAATATTTACGAAGTAGGACAAGTTGCGCCGAACTGAGATGTTCACATGGGTCTTCTGTATTCGCTCTTCAGTAACCAAGCCCGAATTTGTGTGTGATTTAAGAAGTAGACCCTGAAAATACGTTGTGCTGATAGTGTTGCAGCAGAGCTGCCGCTTTAATCAATTTTCTCGTTTCCAGGAATTACACAATGGTATCAACTCCATAGCTAATTTAAGCTGATTGCGTAGTCCCGATCAGTAATATTGCAAGTCAGGCTTATATATCAACATAAACGGTTCAGAAAAGCGGTCTACAACCTTTTTTTCTAACGTGCCCCCCCCTCCCACATTTGGGACACATTTTCTTTCGTGCATCCCACTCCTTGGTTCCTAAAATTCTTGCAGTTTAAGTGATTACCTTCTTGTGGCCACCTGGAACGTCTGTGGTCCCTATTGCAAAATTTTATGTAGTAGCCATGGAAGTCTCCGGAGCCTTAACCTACATTAAGAATTGCTGGTCTATGACACGTGTGATATATTTATGTGATATGTGATATGTGTATGTGATATAATCATATGATATATGTATGTGATATATGTAAGTGTGCTATATGTATGTGTGATATATGTATGTGTGATATATGTATATGTGATATATGTATGTGATATATGTATATGATATACGTGATATATGTATGTGATATATGCATGTGGATGTCATATATGTAAGTGTATTTGTATTTATATTATATCACTCGTTAGATATCCAAGACTTCTTTGAACATAGTCCATTCTACATATTACTGGATACATCATAGATCTACATATTACTGGATACATCATAGATCTACATATTACTAGGTACATCATAGATCTACATATTACTGGGTACATCATATCCACATTATCTTCTTCTTCTGTGTTAAATCCCAAGCTCCTTCAGATTAACAGGATGTAGGCCGGAGAACTGGAATGAGCTACATAAAGATGTACTGTTAACATTATAAGTTTTCTTTCACAATCAATAATTGTTGCGATGAAAATACTTCCAGAAAGACTAAATAAAGCCATGAAAATAAAAGCAGACAATGTCTAACATAAACCTAACAATTAAATTAACATGGTACATACAAATGATTACTCACAGTATATAGCACGTGCGAAATGAACAGTAGCAACTAAAATCTACACTCGAAGCCGGGGGATCAATAGTTGATCTTGAACTTGTCGGCGCGGGTAATCACCAATATGGAACAGCGAACATGAAGGCACGGCGTACACTTTACATTTATTATGTACTCCCATGCAAGATAAGCTTGCCTCACGACACAAAAAGAAATAGCTTACATGTATACACATCCGTAGCAGAAAATCTCAAATTCCGAAACTTCAGTCCTGGATGTGAGTAGATTTTCTATATTTCTGTTTTAAAGTGCACAATTCTACAGAACCCGGCCATTTTAAAAATATATTTTTTCGTCTGCTAAAATCTTGCGCGTGAAAATGTACGGCTCACAATTTGATCAACTATGTGATTTTTGTGTAATTGTTCGATAATAATATGCGTTTGTTTATTCCGATTCTTCTTCTTCTGGTCCATGACATGTGGCGTTGGCTAGCATTTTCTTTCCACATCCTTCTATTTCGTGTGCCTTTAATCATTTCAGATACATATGTTTTCCTATGCCGCAATGCTAAGTTGTTATCTTCTTCTCTCGGGGTGTTCATCCATCCCCCCCTCCCACTTCGCAAATTGGAACATACTAGAAACTTGGCCAAAAGTCTTTCAAAAAGAACTTAACGATTTTTCACAAAAAAGGGTTCAAAAGTCATAGAGGATTGACTTCACTGTACTTGGTTTCCCATATATACTGTACATCATAGCACGTAACTCCGTAGCTTTAAGTGATAATGTACCCCCGAAAAGATCTACATTGTAAATAAGTCAACACGAGCCGGTCAACATAAGTCAATTCGAACTCATGACCTCTTTAACACAAGACGAACTGCTTAATCACTACGCTAGGGAGATCCCCATTTTTTTTTCACATAAAAGATCATCACATGTTCATGACACAGAGGATGTTGTCGCCCATGTCTTGTCGGGGTACGAGGGGGAGCAAAGAATAGCAACACTGTTTACCTTTCATGCATGCCGTAAAAAGTGACTAAGGAGGTTATTTACTTGGCAATGGCTGTCCCATACAATATAAATTCAAAGTTACCCAAATCAATCCTGAAGTAGGATGTGTCAGACCGAAAGATGCAGATGTTACAACAGTGCTGTAAACCATGACAAACGCATTCCGTTTTACGGACTACATCCTGCTAATCTGCAGGAGTTTGAGAACGAAGTACAAGAAGAAGATGACGTAGTACTCAAAAACACATGTAAAATATTTTTTTATGTAAATACACCCCCCCCCCCTTTTTAAGAAGATAATATCTACGGCCTTGAGTCATCGTAATGGAAGTATACATAGCTATTTACACTATTGAGTGAGTGAATCACTGTCAGTTTGAAGTGTTCAAAAATCTTCATTGTTCTCATAACTAAAACAAATAGGAGATCACATCTAATATGATGGGTAAATGAACAAATGGGCGCAGTAGGTAGGACAGCTTGAGTAGAACTGAGAGATTTAGCGACAGCTTGAGCAGAACTGAGAGATTTAGGGAGAAGGGAGACTTGGGCAGAACTGAAAGGCTTATAGAGTAGGACGAGTTGCACTTAACTGAGAGGCTTACGTACAGCTTGCGCAGAACTGAGAGATTTCCGGAGTAGGACGAGTTGCGCTGAACTGAGAGGTTTCCGGAGTAGGACGAGTTGCGCCGAACTGAGAGATTTCCGGAGTAGGACGAGTTGCGCTGAACTGAGAGGTTTCCGGAGTAGGACGAGTTGCGCTGAACTGAGAGATTTCCGGAGTAGGACGAGTTGCGCTGAACTGAGAGGTTTCCAGAGTAGGACGAGTTGCGCCGAACTGAGAGGTTTCCGGAGTAGGACGAGTTGCGCCGAACTGAGAGGTTTCTAGAGTAGGACGAGTTGCGCCGAACTGAGAGATTTCTAGAGTAGGACGAGTTGCGCCGAACTGAGAGGTTTCTAGAGTAGGACTAGTTGCGCCGAACTGAGAGATTTCTAGAGTAGGACGAGTTGCGCCGAACTGAGAGGTTCACAGTGGTCTGTTGTGTTCGCTCTTCAGTAACCAAGCCCGAATTTGTGTGCGATTTAAGAAGAAGGCCCTGAAAATACGTTGTGCTGATAGTGTTGCATCAGAACTGCTTTATTTGCGTCTTTCCTCTACCCTTCTTCAGCGTTCATTCTCAAGCTCCCTCTGGATCTCTGGTGTAACAGGATCATGGTTGTACTAGATTTCCAGCAGGATGTAGTCCAGAGAAGGAAAATGTGTTGTTTCGCCGTGTTATTCGCGAAAATAGCCCGAGACATCCCTTTCGGTGGAATGTGCACCTTTCGACCAAGTATATCCCATTTTGGCAAGGCTTACAGAGTTAAGAGAGGTCCTACCTTCTCTAAAAGAGACGTCACAGTAGAAGAAGAAATTAATAAAACAAAAAGCAAAAAATGATTTACAAACAATGCGTATGATAAATTGGTATGATGTTATATCGAACTAATTCTTTTTTTTTATGTGAAGCATGGAATGTAAACAAAATAATTCAAAACGAACTGGAGGCTACAGAGATGTGGTTTCTGAGAAGAATGTTGAAAATACCATGGACAGCTAAGAAAACTAATGCAGATGTTCTCATTGATGCTGGTATAAAAAGAAAAATCATATCAAACATTAGGGGCAGACAGTCAAGATTTCTTGGGCATGTGTTGAGAACAACACAGCTTGAACATTTAATAACCACTGGAAAAATCAAGGGGAGAAGAGACAGGGGATGACAAAGAGAGAAGTTACTAGATGGACTAGTATTGTGGCACGGTAGAAGTTCATCAACCGAGCTTATTGACAGCACAAGAGACAAAGTCATGGAGAAACACGATCCCTATGCCATTCGCATTGAAATTGATTGATCGATTGATTGATTGATTGATGATAAATATACAGGAAATAAAAATTTAAAAAAACACAAATAATTTTAGCATGTAAACAGACAGGATACCGAGACACATCTTGACCGAGACACATCTTGACCGAGACACATCTTGACCGAAACTGTCGACAGTAGAATACCTCTGTACATGACGTCATTTGTTACATATTTATTAGTGTCGTGTTTTTTCGCTGGTCAATATAAAGAAAAGCACGGAAATAACCAAAATTGGTGTATCAGGTTATGTTTACATTTTCTCTATATAGTTCTGTATACTGGAGACAAGCCATGCATTGACGCGAAGACTTTACAGGAGTGCAAAGTTGAAGGTCGGGGAAGAGGATGTAGGTTCGAGTACAAGATAAGAGGAAACATCATAAAGTAGAGAAAAGTCAATATATCCAAGTAGCAAGCAAGGCAAGAGCAAGAATAAATTGGGAGACAGCTGCAGTCAAACTTCGATTGTGCGTGTCCCGTCCATGATAAAAATGTGGTCAACTCTGTGTAGGTGGTCAACTTTGGAGGTTCTTGTTTGTGGTCATCTTGATATTTGAAGATTCTCCTGTAGTTGTATACGATTTACTAACACCATACGACAACGAACATTCAAAGTATAACACCATAAGACAACGAACATTCAAAGTATAACACCATAAGACAACGAACATTCAAAGTATAACCTACTGTCGGTTATACGCAAAGTACACAAGAATATACAGTGGCAATAATATACCTTGACAATAATATACCTTGACAATAATATACCTTGACAATAATATACATTGACAATAATATGCCTTGACAATAATATACCTTGACAATAATATGCCTTGACAATAATATACCTTGACAATAATATGCCTTGACAATAATATGCCTTGACAATAATATACCTTGACAATAATATACCTTGACAATAATATACCTTGACAATAATATGCCTTGACAATAATATACCTTGACAATAATATACCTTGACAATAATATGCCTTGACAATAATATACCTTGACAATAATATACCTTGACAATAATATACCGTGACAATAATATGCCTTGACAATAATATACCTTGACAATAATATACCTTGACAATAATATACCTTGACAATAATATACCTTGACAATAATATACCTTGACAATAATATGCCTTGACAATAATATACCTTGACAATAATATACCTTGACAATAATATGCCTTGACAATAATATACCTTGACAATAATATACCTTGACAATAATATACCTTGACAATAATATACCTTGACAATAATATACCTTGACAATAATATGCCTTGACAATAATATGCCTTGACAATAATATGCCTTGACAATAATATACCTTGACAATAATATACCTTGACAATAATATGCCTTGACAATAATATACCTTGACAATAATATACCTTGACAATAATATGCCTTGACAAACCGAGACTTTGAACATCAATTTATAATGCAAGTTTTGCATACAATATTGGACAGCTCAAGGAAACACATTTACATACAGAACAGCTCGAAAACGTGAATAGCTCCAGGAAAGACGTTTTACATACAGCTGTGAACAGCTCGAGGAAAGACGTTTTACATACAGCTGTGAACAGCTCGAGGAAAGACGTTTTACATACAGCTGTGAACAGCTCGAGGAAAGACATTTTATATACAGCTGTGAACAGCTCGAGGAAAGACGTTTTACATAAAGCTGTGAACAGCTCGAGGAAAGACGTTTTATATACAGCTGTGAACAGCTCGAGGAAAGACGTTTTACATACAGCTGTGAACAGCCCCAGGAAAGATGTTTTGCAAACAGACATGGACAGCCCCAGGAAAGTCGTTTTAGAAAAGTGTACACTCAAGAAATACGTTTTACATACAAATGTTGACAGATGGATGACGTACATATGGTGTATAGCGTGAGACGAACACGAAAACAAGCCACAGTCACTGATATAATTTTGTGACTAATCTACAGGATTATACTGAAATTGTCACACGAAAAACAAATTAATAATTATAGATTTTAAAATCAGATGCAGAAACGAATAATCGCACGAGATGAAAGACAAATGAGTTATTACTGAGAAACGGAAGGGGTTCAGCGAGATGAATAGAGATATAACTGCAGACAACATGCAGTACTTGGCTCCATCATTGTTAGGTAGTACTCGATTCTATCATTGTTAGGGCGTATACATCGATCTAACATGAATTAACAGCTGTCATTCCAAAAAGCCATGTCTAATCACGTGAAATCGATTATTCCTAAAATCACAATCACGCCATTTAAACGGATGAAGTCAGAGAATGGTTTACGTTTAGACGGCTGTAGTTAGAGAACGGTTTACGTTTAGACGGATGTAGTCAGAGAACGGTTTACGTTTAGACGGATGTAGTAAGACAACAACTTACGTTTAGACGGATGTAGTCAGAGAACGGTTTACGTTTAGACGGATGTAGTAAGACAACAACTTACGTTTAGACGGATGTAGTCAGAGAACGGTTTACGTTTAGACGGCTGTAGTTAGAGAACGGGTTAATTTTAGACAGATAAAGTCATACAAAGTATTATGTTTTTAGATGGATGATGTGAGAATGGATGATGTTTTTAGATGGATGATGTGAGAATGGATTATGTTTTTAGATAGATGATGTGAGAATGGATTATGTTTAGATTAGTGATGTCAGAATATATTAATTTAGATGAATGCATTTCGAGAACGGATTAATCAATAGACATGGTTTACATGCCTCATATAAGGGGGAGAATTAAAACCCCCTTCTAGGAAATCAGAACATGACATGTGATATTTAGTAATAGAAATAAGAATATGACATGTGACTTTTAATACTAAAAATAATAGCATGATATGTGGCATTTAGTACTATTAGTACTGTAATCAGAACATGACATGTGACAGTTAGTACTAGAAATCAGGACATGACATGTGCCATTTAGTACTAGAAATGAGAACATGACATATGACATTTAGTACTAGAAATCAGAACATGACATGTGACATTTAGTACTAGAAATCAGAATATGACATGTGAAATTTAGTACTAGTAATGAGAACATGACATGTGCCATTTAGTACTAGAAATGTAGCCAAAAGAACGGTTTTAAAAAAAAAGTCAGCAAAACTATCCAGAAACGGAGGAACTATTCACGAAATCGAAAATTGGAAAATGACCTTCTGACAACCTGTATTATTTTTAGACTAACCTCCCCCCCCCCCCCCCCAATTTCACTGAAGACGTATCTACGGGCCTGTATTGATAAAAATTGACTAGGTATCTCCATGGTGTAGTGGATAAACTATTTACTTTGTGTTCGTAGCATGTACGTGTTCAATATCGGAATGGACGTTCTGTTTGGAAATGTTTTTTTCTTCAAAAATCCCTGAAGTTTATCTATTGAAGTTTTTTCTGTCAATAGCAGTTGGAGACCCATTGTGGAAATAGCAGTTGAAAACTCACTGTGCAAATAGCAGTTGGAGACTCATTGTGCAAATAGCAGTTGGAGACTCATTGTGCAAATAGCAGTTGAAAACTCACTGTGCAAATAGCAGTTGGAGACTCATTGTGCAAATAGCAGTTGGCGACTCCCTGTGCAAATAGCAGTTGGAAACTCATTGTGCAAATAGCAGTTGAAAACTCATTGTGCAAATAGCAGCTGGAAACTCATTGTGCAAATAGCATTTAGAGGTTATTGTGCAAATAGCAGTTGGAGACTCATTGTGCAAATAGCAGTTGAAGACAATTCCCATGCGTACATTCTTAGATGGCTCAGTGAATATGATTCAGAACGTGAAAACGGGTGATATACTTATGGGATGGTTGCAGTCATTAAAGCGGGGATGGTTCGGGTAATTAGAGCGGGGATGGTTGGGGTCATTAGAGCGAGATAATATGTGGGCCTCACTGCGACAAACAGGCTTATCTTTGTTCCTGGACACTCGGGTGTGGAGGGAAGTGAACGGGCTGACAAATTAGCTAGCTCGCCCCATAACAGATGATTAGCATATAGACGGGGCAGACAAGATCACTGCTCTTCGTAAGTCCGCAAGATCAGAGGATTTTGAGATACATGAGCATGAATCAATATCAAGTAAGAATAGGCGTAGCCCGTAAAGAACACATAACAAAGATATGAAACAGAACACTGAATCAATAATAGAACCTGAACCATTGTATATATCGCTATGCCCTGAGAAATTTACTGAAGAGGAGATCTGGGCACCTATGGACATGCCCGGTGTGAGAAGATATTAGATTTCAATTAGATTTTCATTAGATTTCTACTAGATTTTCATTAGATTTCTACTAGATTTTCATTAGATCTCTACTAGATTTTCATCAGATTTCTACTAAATTTTCATTAGATTTCTACTAAATTTCCAGCACGATGTAGTCCATATGTGTTGCATTGTTATTTGCTCAAATGGCCCGACATATTCGTTTTCGTTGAAGCTTCCATATAACAGATGTGGCTTTATGTAACACCGAAGAACAGTTTACTTCTATTCATAGAGACATGTTGCACAGGATGTTTTTTTTTTCATTTTGTGAAAAATGTTGATGTTGCCTGCCGTATTCTATACTGTATTCTTCTAATACAAATAAACACGGAGTCAGAGAACAAGAAAAAGCTTACCACAGAACCCCATCCTATGTTGATTATCAACATACCTAATATTTCCAATCTGCTGGGTATCGTGTGGGTCTACTGCTCTGGAAATTTTGGCTGTCTCGGTAAAGAGAACATACATGATTTAATCCAATTAAAATATAATGAACTAATTAAGGATGGTTTATAGGAAGTGTTAAAGCTGCTTTAAAATGATAATTGAATATATTTATCTATAAATACGTAATACATCAGGGTTGTATGGGTACAGCATTGGATGCATCAACACACAGTCCTCCAGCGATTTCTAGCTTAAAAAATCAGAACAAGTGAGCAAAAGTGTGGCTTATCCAGTCCATGATATTGTCAATCCTGCTTTAATTTCCCTCCCCTGCTTCTTCTACCCTCGACCATACAGTCTTGCAATATTGCATTGGGCGAACGATTTACCGTAACTGGTGGCGCCCATCTCCTCTCCGTTTATCCATAGTTGAATGATGATACAACAATCCATGATGTATTAATATACCATATTAAATAATGTACACGTAGGGCTCGGCACAGGGCCGTAGATACGTTTTCCGTCGGGGGTGTGGCTACCTAAAAAAAGGTAACACGCTTATCTTCGTATGTAACACCTTTCTTTTAATTTGATTTTTGGTGACATTTTTTAAAGAAATTGTTGGGAAAAGGAGGGGGAGGGGTTACCAACGTTTGGCGAAAGTGCTAGTACTAAAAGTTATGTTGGGGGGGGGGGGATGGAGGCTGGATAGTTTATCTACAGACTTTGCGGGGCACCTGCAAGACAGAATTAAGAGTGTATTTAACCAACGAGTCATGGGAATTATCAGCATGCACACTCACATTAAAATTCCTAAACTAGCATCAAATTTAAGAACTTCGGCCTATCGTTTCTGAGTATATATATCGATTTCATTACTGTGAGTATTTTGTCTTCCAGGGAAAATACGGAATCGATTTTACGATCTACGGACAAAAACAGCACTACCATTTACAGGGAGGGTATAGCCAGCTCAAAGAATTATCAGAAACTGTGAATCTGCCAGCTTGCGTATTTCATTGACATGACTCGACATTTTAATTGTGCTAATGGAGTATTCCAGTCAGCGAAAAAAGCAAATGAGTTAGCACATTAACATCTAAATAGACAAAAAGGAAATGAAACCAGATTGTAAATCGTCACAGAAAGAGTCGGTTGTTCTTTGAATAGAATAGTTCTCCAGAATAGTCATGCGTGTTGATCTTACACGGCGTACCTCATCTTGACTAACGCGACAGGTCATTGGTCACTGTGTCGCCAGTCAAAGAAAAGGACAGAAAATTCGGATACATAAAATATGTGGTCGGAAATAGATACAAGGATTATCAATATTTATAAATAAAATATGCTAGCAACCGGATGCATCGTCTCTAGCTGGATCGTTGCTAGTGTGTTTTATTTACAAAAATTGCTAACCTTTGTACCTATCTCTGTTTATTTTTACATTTATCTGGTGTTACCCCAGCCCTCGCATTTCCAGTATCAGGTTGTTTCCTGACATCGGAGTTTTGTCTAAAATTAAGGAACGTTGTTTGAGTTATGCGTTAAAAACTATCCTGGAGAGATACTTGTTTTCTAACTTATAACTAGTGAGAAATACTTGTATTTTAACTTATAACTGGTGAGAAATACTTGTTTTCTAACTTATAACTAGTGAGAAATACTTGTTTTCTAACTTATAACTAGTGAGAAATACTTGTATTTTAACTTATAACTGGTGAGAAATACTTGTTTTCTAACTTATAACTAGTGAGAAATACTTGTTTTCTAACTTATAACTAGTGAGAAATACTTGTTTTCTAACTTAAAACTGGTGAGAGATACTTGTTTTCTAACTTATAACTAGTGAGAAATACTTGTTTTCTAACTTAAAACTGGTGAGAGATACTTGTTTTCTAACTTATAACTAGTGAGAAATACTTGTTTTCTAACTTAAAACTGGTGAGAGATACTTGTTTTCTAACTTATAACTAGTGAGAAATACTTGTTTTCTAACTTAAAACTAGTGAGAGATACTTGTTTTCTAACTTATAACTGGTGAGAGATACTTGTTTTCTAACTTATAACTAGTGAGAAATACTTGTTTTCTAACTTATAACTGGTGAGAGATACTTGTTTTCTAACTTATAACTGGTGAGAGATACTTGTTTTCTAACTTATAACTGGTGAGAGATACTTGTTTTCTAACTTATAACTGGTGAGAGATACTTGTTTTCTAACTTATAACTGGTGAGAGATACTTGTTTTCTAACTTATAACTGGTGAGAGATACTTGTTTTCTAACTTATAACTGGTGAGAGATACTTATTTTCTAACTTATAACTAGTGAGAAATACTTGTTTTCTAACTTATAACTAGTGAGAAATACTTGTTTTCTAACTTAAAACTGGTGAGAGATACTTGTTTTCTAACTTATAACTAGTGAGAAATACTTGTTTTCTAACTTTAAACTGGTGAGAGATACTTGTTTTCTAACTTATAACTAGTGAGAAATGCTTGCTTTCTAAGTTATAACTATCGCTTGCGGTTGCTTCTGTGTGTCTCACCAATAGCCCACTAGACAAACAGCACACGAGAAGGCCATCTTCAGAGATCAATTCTACCCAGGACGCCGCAAGGCAAACAAGGACCACGGCGTATGGATAGATAAACAGTAAGTGCAGTTTTCTTGATAAATACTGCTGTATTCTGTTCCACGTCTACCACAATTTGTGATTGTTTCCAAGATACAGGTACTGTTGCAGTGTAGTTTCATGTATGTTTATTCGATGTGGTTGCGGCTGTGAGTCTCACCAATGACTCACTAGACAAACCAACCATGCAACAGAAAACTTTAGTAGATGACATGTCGTTATATGGAGGTTATCTTCTTATAGAAGCTTCATGGCACGTCATCTATATCTTTTTCTTCTGCGATCAGTTTCCTATGCTCATACGTCTATACAGGAAATTGGGTCGCCTCCACGAATTCAGTCGTCAGCAGGAGGTCCTCACGGTTGCCCCACAGCTTTACCTTCAGATCTGTATCTTGGGGGCCATATTTTAGTTCTCACGTCATCAAAGAGTATGAATAATATATGATTATGAAAAGAGTATGAGTCTGCAGAATATGTTCTGGAGTCTGGAGACCCTTTTGATATGGACATTGGTCAGTTTGGATCTATATAATTATGCTTCTCATACTTTTATGTTTTGTTGTTACAATGGCTTTTTATGCTTTGTTATTTGTATGTATGTATATATATATATATATGCACCCTCTGTAGTTGGGAGGGAGCCAGAGACGTAACTCTCAGCACTGGGGAGGGGGGACTGACAGCACTGTTTTTTCCTATGGCTGAAACCCATCATAGAGGCACAGTGACTCAGGATGTGACAATCCCTTTGACTTGAACATTTGGTTGCATGCCTGAAGCAATAGAGAAGTTCAGCATAACCAGTAGTGAATTGGTGGCGGGGAATGAGCACAGTGAACCCTATCTTGGCTCCTGTGGCTCGAAGCAAAGCATAGGTTGAAACCTACCTTCCTGGTGGTGTGATAGTTATTCTCTGGACCGGGGTGGGCCGAATATCCCCAGACTTCCCAGCAATATAATGTCTTTTTAATGGCATTACGTCAAAGAGCATGAGCCCATGCACCACTGGATCAGCAAACAACCAACCAACCAACTTATAACTAGTACAATGTAATTAATAATTAAATAATATAACTAATACAATGTTAGAACAAGTAAAAATGAGGAGAGAAATAAACACAGGGTGGCAAAGAGAGAATATGCTGAATAATTTGACCTCGTGGCATGGCAGAAAGTCGACATATAAATAAATAAAATTTCGGACAGCGTCCGACAAAGTGGAGTGTGCTGCAGCAAACAAACGAACAAATGGTAATGCAAAATAAGCTACACAGGCTACTAGAACAACCTAACAATAATTACAAAAAATAGATAAAAGAGTATATTAAAAACATACAATAAAACAAAACAGAACAATTTTCCACGAATCGTTCCAAATGGGACGTTTTCATGAAACTAATAACGTTTTACTTTTACTAGACATGCGTTTCACAACCGGTACTGTGTAATGTTCCTGTGTAAGGGAAACATTCCCTGGTCAACTCAGTTATCAATTTTGTGTGGTTTTGTTTAGTTTAAACGTTATTAGTTTTTATACAGTTCTAGAATTTGCAGACGACCTAGCGTTACTTAGCTCAACTCATGAAGATGCCCAAGAAAAAACCAACAGCCTTCAATTATTCTCTGCACAACTTGGGCTTGAAATCAACACATCCAAAACAAAAATATTTGACCGTACCAACAAACCAACGGACATCAAACTAAATGACAACACTCTTGAAAAAGTCAACAACTTCATATACCTTTGCAGCAAGCTATCAACAACAGATTTATCAACAGGAATATCACACCGTATTGCACTGGCTGCTAATTCATTCAATAAACTATCACATATCTGGCATTCAAAAACACTAAGAAATAATACAAAACTCAAAATCTTCAACTCCTGCATAATTCCAACATTAACATATGCATGCTAAAGTTGGAAAGCAACATCAAACTTATAACAAAGACTAAACACATTTGAAAATAAATGTCTTAGAAGGCTACTGAACATATGTTGGTCAGACTTCAAATCAAACACAGTTGTCAGACAAGAATCAAAACAAGAATATGCATCCACTTATATTAGAAAGCGTCGCTGGAATTACATCGGACACGCACTACGAATGCATACTGAAAGACTCCCCTGTCAATCTTCGATGTGGTCACAAAAGGGCAAGAGAACACGAGGAAGACCAAGAGAAACTTTACGTAGAACTATTACAAGAGAACGTTTCACCATCGGTATCAGAAACAATGAAGATCTAAAGCAAATTGCAATGAAACGAGAGACATGGAAATCTATGACATTTGTCTTTGTTCCTAGAGGAATAACTAAGTTCTAGGTCATCTGTATCATAATTTCCTGATAGTATTGATCATGTAGATAGCTTTCGACCTAACATCGAAGGAAATTAAGTAGCAGATAGACTGGCCAAAGATGGAGGGACTATGCTGCAAGACGACTGTCTGGACAGCTCGAGGACATGAAGACTATTATCACTGGCAGATACAACAAGAACTGGAAAGATGACCACCTCACATATAACTGCCCTCAGAACTGATCATAACAAAATTATACATCACCAGTTCATAACAAATACAATTGGCCTTTCCCATTAGAACCTGGTGAAAATGACAGCAGACATATATTACAAGACTGTCCCCAGTATGCAGATCTGAGGAGAATGATATAGTCAACCCTGTACAGCTTCGAAGAGAAGATATATGGCAAACGGAAACCCTGAAACAGACTATATCATAGAATCCATAGTAACAACCTGACAAAAAATATTGCTGAAGAAGAAGAATATTAACCTTTGGCCACTCTTTAATTCCCAAATTAAAAACATAACAAGACTGGAAAACGAACCCCTCTATCACAAACATAAAACAGTTCCGCCAACTATTGAAGTATATTAATAGACAGATTAGTAAACATAATAACCGGCTTACAATGTACGGTCACGTTTTTCATATTGAAAAATAATACACTTAACCCACATTGTTGTCATTATCATGTAGCAAGAATAATCATTTTTTTCCAAGAATTTGTGCACACCGGGTTACCGTACTAAATCCTGACCTAGAACTAACGTATGCAAAAGTGCAATAAGAACACAGTGGGCGGTGTTGAGTGTTTCTGTCGATCGCCAAAAATATATCCTAATCCCTGTACCTTTTCTAATCAGAGATTTCATTATGTTTAGTAGGGAGGGGCCGCGAAGAGGGGCTAAGAATATCATCATCATCATCATCATTAAGTGCCGTCTCCGCAACGAAGGTTGGCTTCAACGTATCTCCAACATCTCCTGTCTCTTGTCTTGGTGGTGCACTCTGCTAGACTGTAACCTGTCCATTGTGTAATGTTACTCTCCCACTTGTATCTCTGCCTACCTCTTGCTCGCTTCCCTTTGACTTTACCCTCAAGTAAGGTCTTCAATAGGGTGTCATGTCTTTTAATGTGTCCAAAGTATTTTATTTGCCTGATCTTTATTTCTCTTAGTAATTCTTTCTTCATATTAAGTGTTTTTAGCACCTCTTTATTTGTTTTCTTCTCTTTCCATGATGTTCTCCCTATTCTTCTATATACCCACATCTCAAAGGCATCAATTTTGTCTTCTAATTGTTTATTTAGTGTCCATGTTTCTGAGCCATATATTAATATGGAATAGATGTAGCATTTTATAATTCTCATTTTTAACTTGTTTGTAATTTGTTTAGATATTAATAATTTCCTCATGTCATTGAAGGTACTTTTAGCCATTCCTATTCTCCTTTTAACTTCTGTTTCACATCTGCCATCATTTGTGACTATGTGTCCAAGATATTGATACTGTTTTACTTGTTGTAGTTTCTCTCCCTGTATGTTTATGTTTACCTCCTGTTCTTCTGTGTCTTTGCTGATTATCATGGTTTTTGTTTTTTGAATGTTTATATCCAGTCCATATTCATTACTTGATTTATTGACTTGATCTATTAGTCTTTGTAGTTCATGTTCACTTTCTGCTAAAAGAACAGTGTCATCTGCATATCTAATGTTGTTTATTATTTTCCCATTGATCTTGAGTCCTGGTATTTCTTCTATATTTTTAAAGATATTCTCTGTGTAGATATTAAATAGGCTTGGTGATAAAATGCATCCTTGTCTTACCCTCTTCTTATTTCTATGTACGGTGAGTAGCTGTTTTCACATCTTATTGATGCAATTTGTTCCCAATATATATTTCTAATCAGCCTGATGTCTTTTCCATCTATGCCTATTTCTTGAAGACATTTGATTAATTTTTCATGTTGGACTCTGTCAAAGGCCTTGCTGTAGTCTATGAAGCAAATATAGATACTTTTTTGGACTTCTATATATTTATCTATCACTAGCCGGATACTCAGTATAGCTTCTCTGGTTCCTTTGTTTCTCCTAAAACCGAATTGTTCTTCACCGACCTCCATGTCTATCTTGTTCTTAATTCTTTCATGTATTATGCTAAGAATAGCATAACTATTAATCCGCTATGCATGTCGTAAGTGGCGACTACGGAGGTTGTGGCTGACTGTCTCATCCAGGACAAAGTCGAGGTTATGTAAAATTATATGAAGAAGTCAGGTGTGTTGGACCGGAAGGCTCAGGTATTATAGTCGAGCTGTGAATCGTGACGTATTTCGATCTTCAGACTGTATCATGCTAAACTGCTGGGGTTTGAGAATGAATGTAGAAAAGAAAGAAGATAAAGAAAGAAAAGAAGAAGAAGAAAGAAACGAACGTATGAGAAAAATAAAAAAATGAAGAAATAAGTGTAGGAACAAGAAAAATAAATAAAAAGAAAGATAAATAAATAAATAAAGAAGAGCGAATAGGAAGAAGGTGAAGAAAGCGGAAGCGAGCAAGAAATAAAGACAAGTTGTATTCTATCTCTTTTTGGCGTTTTTTTCTTTTTTCCTATTTCTTTCTCCCATCCTTGTTTCTTCCCTTTTTTTTATTTCTTGCTCCCACTCTTGTTTCTTTCTTATTTCTTATTTATTGTTCCCACTCTTGTTTCTTCCTTTTTTTCTCATTTCTTGCTCCGCTCTTGTTTCTTCATTTTTCTTATTTCTTGATCCCACTTTTATTTCTTCCCATTTCTTCTTCGTTCGTTCATTTTCAGAAACCCCCCCACCCCCTTCTTATAGTCGACGTAATTCATGGAAATTTCCTTTCTTACTGTAAGACTAAGTATCGACTGCAAGAGTCGGCTAGATTTGTATTTACTTTCAGATTTTTACAATAACATCCTCAATAGCTTTTCTTTATAATCATTGAAACAAATCTTCAGAATAAAATATTAGAGGATCAACTTAAATGTGAACGAGTTTCTCCATATGCAATCCAAATTCTACGAAATATTTCCTGCATGCTAATCCTAAACATCGCCACCTATCTTGGCTGATCCAAGTTTTTCCCGCTTTCTTGGTGATGTAAACCAGGCACAAACTCATCAATGTTTAATACTATCACTCATGTAGCTCTATTTAGGATCAACGCACAGGACATATTCAGTGGAAGGTCTTGTGTAATATGTCTCTCTTAAGAGAACATCAAAGTGTCTGCTGATAGTATCACTCAGAGCACGTAATCCCGTAGATCGATCTTCATAATTCCTAAAGTATATCTGAATGTCTGTCTGAACGTTTGATTGTTTGAGCTTTCTTAATATCTGTCTGGATGTTTGTCTGAATGTCTATGTGGAATTATATCTGAATGTTCTGTCTGTCTGAATATATACATTAATGTTTATCTAAATGTCTATTTGAATGCCTATATGATGGTGTCATATAGAGAAATGAGATGCTACAGAAGAAATTTACGTATACCATGGACAGCTAAAAAGAAAAATCAATAAGTGTTACGGTTAATAAAGGACGAAGAGGACCGGCTCCTTAGCAACTTCTTAAACAAGAAAACTGTGGGTTGTTGTTTTGTGTGTCATATAACATCATGGAAAGATTAATAACGGAAGACAGAGTTAACGGCAACAGAGGAAGAGGCACCAAAGATGCTGATGATTTGCTGACATAGTGCTTAAACGTCTCTAGCTGCGGCAGGTCGTCCAGCCCAGAAACGCTGAATGTTCAGAGAATCCATCAGGAAGACTACGGTCTGAAAAGAATATGTCACATGATGATGATATGATAATGTGTTTGTATATATTTATAAATGTATGTTTGAATATATCACTTAATTTGTATCTGAAAGTCTGTCTGAGTATATGTCTGTCCGAATACATGTCTGAAATTCTGTCTGAAAATGTCAGAATTTCTTTCTGAATATATACCTGAAAGTCTGTCTGTCTTACAATGTCATGTGTAGTTTTATTATTTCTCTACACAACTTGATGCATGATGTACCATTTTATATATAAATAAAGTCTAATAGGACATGAATACATTTTAACAGATTTGAACTGCCATACAGAAAACTTGTCTAACAGTGTAGGCATTTAGTAAACAAACCAAAACAATTGTTTAATAAGATAAAAGAAAGAAAGACATGTAAATTGGGTTGTGAATAATTCAGTACTTATTTTAGTGCTAAATAAATTGTGGTTCTCTGTGAGGCTTATGGTTATGGTGAAAGAAACAATACCTCCCTCAGTCTGTGGTGTGTGGTATCTGATGTGTTAATATGCAGCCTATACCTAAATAGCAAGAGTAAAGGTAACGCTCGCTGTAGAGTAGAAAGATGTTCAACTCTTGTCGTTACATGGTACAACACATTGAAAGCAAGTTATTTCGCCAAAGACGGATGTTTCGAACCATTTGCGCATATAAAACAACGACACAACGCACTTCCATTCTCTGGACTACATCCTGCTGGAAGTCTAGTAGGACCATGATCCTGCTACAAGGGAGATCCATCGGGAGTTCGAGAATGAGCGCTGAAGAAGAAGAAAGCAAGTTATGATGAATCAATCCCTTTATTTGTAAGCAGGCAGATCTTAACAGCTCCCAATTTTTTCAGACAGAAGTATAGGTCCTCTTTTTTCAGTAACAGGGGTGACCTGCTCAGTTCAACAACAGGGATGACCTGCTCAGTTCAGTAAAATTGGTGACCTCCTCAGTTTATTAACAGGTGTGACCTCCTCACTTCAGTAACAGGGGTGACACTCAAGCACATAACATTTGCATGGTTAATTTTAAGGCAGATATACGGATGCATGCTTAACCTCAGAAAGGGAGGCAATAAAATGTGACAGTATCACAAGATCACTACGTCATGTCTGGAGTGCATCATATAAATCTATGTCAACTAGTTCATCACTCATCTGTCACATCGGTTGACCCGTTGGCAGTGATGGTACACCTAGCATTCCCTGCCACCTTGTAGTCTGCTAGAAAACGTCAAATGTGCAGTGATGGTACACCTAGCATTCCCTGCCACCTTGTAGTCTGCTAGAAAACGTCAAATGTGCAGTGATGGTACACCTAGCATTCCCTGCCACCTTGTAGTCTGCTAGAAAACGTCAAATGTGCAGTGATGGTACACCTAGCATTCCCTGCCACCTTGTAGTCTGCTAGAAAATGTCAAATGTGAAATGTTTGCTGGACTGGATGTCTCTGGATGACTGGATATGAACGAATGGCACCAACAGTACAATAAAACCACAGAATTAAGTGTGAAATTAAAAAAAAACACGATATAAGACAGTTTTTCTTTGCCGAAAACGGATGTATCGGGCCTTTGTAGCAAATAAAACGACGACACAACGCATTTCCCTTCTCTTGACTATATTCTGCTAGAAACCTAGTAACACCATTGTCCTGCTATAAGATAGATCCAGCGGGAGTTTGAGAATGAAAGCTGAAGAAGAAGTACGCTTTCCAAAGCGCAGACACATATATTGACTTTTTGACCGAAAGGCCTTCACCAAGGAATATGTAGTGGGCTACAACCTGCTACCAGCAGGAGTTTGAGAACAAACGCAGACGAATTATACAACTGCTCAGAGTCTACTTCTAACTGATCTATGCCCTTTTTTGCCGAGGCCTGAAAGGAGAGCAAAGAATAGCAACAATGTTTACTTTCCAAGCATGTCATAAGACGTGACTAAGGTGGTTTGTGGTAGGATTTGCTGTCCTATCTCATACAGGATAATAGTGACCCAGAAGACATGTTAAAAGTAAGATGTGTCAAGCTGAATGCGCAAATATTGCAGCTAAGCAGTAAACCATGACACAGCGCATACGGTTCTCAGGATTACATTTTTCTAATCTACAAGTTTCTTAGAACAAACACAAACGAAAAAAATAACTTAATCTGTAACAAACGAAGAAGAATAACTTAATCTGTAACAAACACAAACGAAGAAGAATAACTTAATCTGTAACAAACACAAACGAAGAAGAATAACTTAATCTGTAACAAACGAAGACGAATAACTTAATCTGTAACAAACACAAACGAAGAAGAATAACTTAATCTGTAACAAACACAAACGAAGAAGAATAACTTAATCTGTAACAAACACAAACGAAGAAGAATAACTTAATCTGTAACAAACACAAACGAAGAAGAATAACTTAATCTGTAACAAACGAAGACGAATAACTTAATCTGTAACAAACACAAACGAAGAAGAATAACTTAATCTGTAACAAACACAAACTAAGAAGAATAACTTAATCTGTAACAAACACAAACGAAGAAGAATAACTTAATCTGTAACAAACACAAACGAAGAAGAATAACTTAATCTGTAACAAACACAAACGAAGAAGAATAACTTAATCTGTAACAAACGAAGACGAATAACTTAATCTGTAACAAACACAAACGAAGAAGAATAACTTAATCTGTAACAAACACAAACGAAGAAGAATAACTTAATCTGTAACAAACACAAACGAAGAAGAATAACTTAATCTGTAACAAACACAAACTAAGAACAATAACTTAATCTGTAACAGAACTACAGATTTTAACATCAACATCACAGATTATGTTTACAAACGTGGATAACACTGATCGACTTACATTTATCGAAATCCTATCGATTCAGATATGTCGGCCATGACAGATCCGTCAGAAATCTGTACAACATTGAAACTAAACACCCGGCACAACACACATACATAAGAAATTCTCACTAAGTCGCTATTTTAATATCACTGGAACCCGTGTCTTGCTTGAGTGCATAGATTTAACTCGACCCACAAAGTCTAACGTCACCGGGTACTAAACAACGTTGTATATTTCAGGTGTCAACAACACAGGACAGATTAGAACTTACGGTAAAACACCTCAATGTCTGATCCCTTCTAATAAATATTCAGAAATACTTTTTTTTTCAAACCGGAATGATATTGTAAGCATAGATATTATTCTACGATAAATAATCTCAATTGGTAACATTTTAAAGATTATAAGTCCTAATATAACTATAGTGGACTCACGTTTATGGTTGAAGGAGCCACCCCTTGCTAAAATGTGGTTGTAAACCCATCAATGAATCAAACACAATGATGGATGCAGTACACAAACCTTATTTGTTGTAGCCCCGTTTATATTGTCAGATAAATGTCGAGTTTCAAAACACGGATATCCTGAAGTTATTGATACACGATGTATTGTGTGTTATTGTTCAAGTGATATAAACATATATTGGCTGTACATATATTGCGTCGACAAGGGCGGCGGGGGTAAGGATTGGGTATGTAAGTTGGGTACGGGATGTTAGTTGATGTTGTAATAGTCCTTGTTTCGATTGGTCCGTTCTCAGTGACTTGAGCACACAGGTTGGATGTCGTGACGAAATCAATCTTTTTTTTTGGGGGGGGGGGGATGTGGTTGGTCAAGTACGGAAAACCTGTTTACTTGTGTTGTGAAGCGATTCGGTGCTGCTAGAACGGACCTGGTTCAAATCCCGTCATCTGTAAGAATCCTAAGGTGAGAGAGGGGAGGGGAGTAATAAAAATTGACATCAACAATACTGTTGTGGGTACAAGAAAAGGTACTGTTGTGTGTACAAGAAAAGGTACTGTTGTGTGCACAAGAAAAGGTACTGTTGTGTGTACAAGAAAAGGTACTGTTGTGTGTACAAGAAAAGGTACTGTTGTGTGTACAAGAAAAGGTATTGTTGTGTGTGCAAGAAAAGGTACTGTTGTGTGTACAAGAAAAGGTACTGTTGTGTGTACAAGAAAAGGTACTGTTGTGTGTGCAATAAAAGGTACTGTTGTGTGTACAAGAAAAGGTACTGTTGTGTGTGCAATAAAAGGTACTGTTGTGTGTACAAGAAAAGGTACTGTTGTGTGTGCAATAAAAGGTACTGTTGTGTGTACAAGAAAAGGTACTGTTCTGTGTGCAATAAAAGGTACTGTTGTGTGTACAAGAAAAGGTACTGTTGTATGTAGAAGAAAAGGTACTGTTGTGTGTACAAGAAAAGGTACTGTTGTGTGTACAAGAAAAGGTACTGTTGTGTGTGCAAGAAAAGGTACTGTTGTGTGTACAAGAAAGGGTACTGTTGTGTGTACAAGAAAAGGTACTGTTGTGTGTACAAGAAAAGGTACTGTTGTGTGTACAAGAAAAGGTACTGTTGTGTGTACAAGAGAAGGTACTGTTGTGTGTACAAGAAAAGGTACTGTTTTGTGTACAAGAAAAGGTACTGTTGTGTGTACAAGAAAAGGTACTGTTGTGTGTACAAGAAAAGGTACTGTTGTGTGTACAAGAAAAGGTACTGTTGTGTGCACAAGAAAAGGTACTGTTGTGTGTACAAGAAAAGGTACTGTTGTGTGTGCAAGAAAAGGTACTGTTGTGTGTACAAGAAAAGGTACTGTTGTGTGTACAAGAAAAGGTACTGTTGTGTTTACAAGAAAAGGTACTCGAAAAGGTACTGTTGTGTGTACAAGAAAAGGTACTCGAAAAGGTACTGTTGTGTGTACAAGAAAAGGTACTCGAAAAGGTACTGTTGTGTGTCCCATAAAAGGTACTCGAAAAGGTACTGTTGTGTGTACATGAAAAGGTACTCGAAAAGGTACTGTTGTGTGTACAAGAAAATGTACTCGTTGTGGTTGAATAAAGAAAACGTGTTTACTCAAGTAGCACGACGAATAGGTGCCAGCTGAACGGACCTGGTTGACATTCGGTTTGCTGTCTTATGATTTTGTTTCTTACTATAACAAATCCTTGATGATTCTATATTATATTATTCACAAATACATTGTTTTGTTACACCAATTCTTCTTCTTCATCGTTCATTCTCAAACTCCCGTTGGATATCTCTTGTAGCAGGACCATGGTCATATTAGATTTCCAGAAGAATGTAGTCCAGAGAATGGAAATGTGTTGTGTCGCCGTTTTATTTGCGCTAATATCCTGACACATCCGTCTTCGGCAATACACCAATTCAGTTATTGAAGTTTATATTTTAATTCTAAATATGTGAAATAAATCAAGTATTTTTGTGTGTATGCAATTGCATACAATTGTGTGTATGTATTTGCAACATATTTTTGGTTTGGGGGCGCGGGGGTGGCTTAAAATACAAACTTTTCCATAATTACGCAGGGTTTAATTCCTGAAATATTCAGTTGCTGACTGGAAAGGGGGGGGGGGGAGATCATAATGAACAAAATAATTTTTGATGTATTTTATGAATAGCCCATTGTGGGATGTTTCAATTTAACTTTTTTTTATTATTCAATGTACGTAATTTCTGTGAGTACTATTAGTGGAGTTTGTGTGAGTACTATTAGTGGAGTTTGTGTGAGTACTGTTAGTGGAGTTTGTGTGAGTACTGTTAGTGGAGTTTGTGTGAGTACTGTTAGTGGAGTTTGTGTGAGTACTGTTAGTGGAGTTTGTGTGAGTACTGTTAGTGGAGTTTGTGTGAGTACTGTTAGTGGAGTTTGTGTGAGTACTGTTAGTGGAGTTTGTGTGAGTACTGTTAGTGGAGTTTGTGTGAGTACTGTTAGTGGAGTTTGTGTGAGTACTGTTGGTGGAGTTTGTGTGAGTACTGTTAGTGGAGTTTGTGTGAGTACTATTAGTGGAGTTTGACAGAAACGTTTCAAAGATACGTTTGAAAGGAAGATAGGAAGAGAGATAGGAAGATAGGAAGATAGGAGAAGATAGGAAGATAGGAAGAAAGATAAGCAGGAAGATAGGAATATAGGAAGAAAGATAGGAAGATAGGAAGAAAGATAGGAATATAGGAAGATAAGAAGAGAGATAGGAAGATATGAAGAGAGATAGGAAGATTGGTAGAGAGATAGGAAGATTGGTAGAGAGATGGGAAGATAGGAAGAGAACGATGGTAAGAGATATAGGAAGAGAGATAGGAAGATTAGAAGAGAGATGGGAAGATATAAAGAGAGGAAGGAAGATAGGAAGAGAGAAAGGAAGATAGGAAGAGAGAGATGGGAAGAGAGATAGGAAGAAAGTCAGAAAAAGAGACAGGAAGAGAGATAATGCTGACTTAATAAGGAAGGTCATTGATTAACTACAGATTGAAGAAGGCGATCCCGGAGATGTAACTGTGCACATACAAACAATGACATGAGGATATCCAAGGTTAAAGTGAGATAGTGTATCCTCTCTGAGAAGTTACGAAGATCACATAAACAACATCTGACTAGAAATTTGTGTCACATAATCAACATCTGACTGTGACTTTGTGTCACATAATCAACATCTTACTAGAAATTTGTGTCACGTAATCAACATCTGACTGTGACTTTGTGTCACATAATCAACATCTTACTAGAAATTTGTGTCACATAATCAACATCTGATTAGGACTTCGTGTCACATAATCAACATCTGACTGGGACTATGTGTCACATATTCAACATCAGACTGGGGTTGTGTGTCAAATAAACAACATCTGACTGTGACTTTGTGTCACATAAACAACATCTGACTGTGACTTTGTGTCACATAATCAACATCTGACTGTGTCTTTGTTTCTGCGTACTCTTGGATGGTTGCTGGAAGGGAGAGTGGATCACTTAAGGAAATGCCCCGTGTACCATGATGTTGGTTTCACATCCAGATTCGTCTGTGTAGGAAGAACCGCTTATGGGAATGTCCCGTGTGCCACGTCTGTGTAGGAAGAACCGCTTATGGGAATGTCCCGTGTGCCACGTCTGTGTAGGAAGAACCGCTTATGGGAATGTCCCGTGTGCCACGTCTGTGTAGGAAGAACCGCTTATGGGAATGTCCCGTGTGCCACGTCTGTGTAGGAAGAACCGCTTATGGGAATGTCCCGTGTGCCACGTCTGTGTAGGAAGAACCGTTTATGGGAATGTCCCGTGTGCCACGTCTGTGTAGGAAGAACTGTTTATGGGAATGTCCCGTGTGCCACGTCTGTGTAGGAAGAACTGTTTATGGGAATGTCCCGTGTGCCACGTCTGTGTAGGAAGAACCGCTTATGGGAATGTCCCGTGTGCCACGTCTGTGTAGGAAGAACCGCTTATGGGAATGTCCCGTGTGCCACGTCTGTGTAGGAAGAACCGCTTATGGGAATGTCCCGTGTGCCACGTCTGTGTAGGAAGAACCGCTTATGGGAATGTCCCGTGTGCCACGTCTGTGTAGGAAGAACCGCTTATGGGAATGTCCCGTGTGCCACGTCTGTGTAGGAAGAACCGCTTATGGGAATGTCCCGTGTGCCACGTCTGTGTAGGAAGAACTGTTTATGGGAATGTCCCGTGTGCCACGTCTGTGTAGGAAGAACTGTTTATGGGAATGTCCCGTGTGCCACGTCTGTGTAGGAAGAACCGCTTATGGGAATGTCCCGTGTGCCACGTCTGTGTAGGAAGAACTGTTTATGGGAATGTCCCGTGTGCCACGTCTGTGTAGGAAGAACTGTTTATGGGAATGTCCCGTGTGCCACGTCTGTGTAGGAAGAACTGTTTATGGGAATGTCCTGTGTGCCACGTCTGTGTAGGAAGAACTGTTTATGGGAATGTCCCGTGTGCCACGTCTGTGTAGGAAGAACTGTTTATGGGAATGTCCCGTGTGCCACGTCTGTGTAGGAAGAACTGTTTATGGGAATGTCCCGTGTGCCACGTCTGTGTAGGAAGAACTGTTTATGGGAATGTCCCGTGTGCCACGTCTGTGTAGGAAGAACTGTTTATGGGAATGTCCCGTGTGCCACGTCTGTGTAGGAAGAACTGTTTATGGGAATGTCCCGTGTGCCACGTCTGTGTAGGAAGAACTGTTTATGGGAATGTCCCGTGTGCCACGTCTGTGTAGGAAGAACTGTTTATGGGAATGTCCCGTGTGCCACGTCTGTGTAGGAAGAACTGTTTATGGGAATGTCCCGTGTGCCACGTCTGTGTAGGAAGAACAGTTTATGGGAATGTCCCGTGTGCCACGTCTGTGTAGGAAGAACTGTTTATGGGAATGTCCCGTGTGCCACGTCTGTGTAGGAAGAACAGTTTCTGAGCAGTGGTTCTCGAAAAGAAACATATGGCCCCATTAATGACTGCGGATACTTTGAGGGACGGCTACGAGGATTATTTTTGAATTTGGTGGGCCACGTGCCCGTTCAGTGTGTAACAGAGAGACAACGCGGGTATTTATAAAAAGAGTCGTTCGTGCATATCGTGTGTCAGATCCTCCTTTAGATGAACAATTTGATTACGTTTCTGGGGGGAAATTTGATGACCTTTTTGGAGGAAAATTTGATGACTTTTCTGGGGTAAAATTTTATGACCTTTTTTGGGGGGGGATTTGATGACCTTTCTGGGGGGAAATTTGATGACCTTTCTGGGGAAAATTTGATGACCTATCTGGGTGAACATTTGATGACCTTTCTGTGAAATATTTGAATCATTATTCTTCTTCGTTTTTATTCGATTCCTGATATTACACAACAATTGACAACGCGTGTGTTCTGCTAGTACACAACAAATGATGATGCTACTATACTGCTAGTACACAACAAATGATTACGTTACTGTGCTGCTAATACACAACAAATGATGACCTTTCTGGGGGGAAATTTGATGACCTATCTGGGTGAAAATTTGATGACCTTTCTGGGGGAACATTTGATGACCTTTCTGTGAAATATTTGATGACATTTCAGTGAAATATTTGATGACCTTTCGTTTTTTTTAATGTGATGGAATTTATGAAAAAAAAAACTGTATGACTTCTCTGTAAAATAATTTGATGACTTCTATGTGAGAAATTGCTGCGTAGATTTGTTTGCCCTTTGGTTTTTCCTTGTGACCAAGATCCTAGTATTAAAAGTAATGCTCCGATTTGCTGAGGGGAGGAGGGGGGTTTAAACCACGCAACCCCTAATCTATGGACCTGTCTCTTTCTGAGCATTATTTTCAATGAGGGTGTTTTCTGCATGCTTAAGGACTGCAAAATACGCAGATATCGCAGCCAGGCTGTAAACCATGACAGAAACGCATTCCGTTCTCCGGAATACGTCCTGCTTAACAGCAAGAGTATGTAAACCAACTCAGAAGAAAAAGATAATACATGTGTCCAAAATAAAAGTTTAAATGAAATTGTAGAAATATATTATCGCCTACCCTAGTCGGTACGGCACTTGCTGTCGATGATTATATGTGTGTTCGTGCAGTTTACGTGACTATCTATATGTTTATATATATTCTCTTTGTAGAAGACGGAAGTTTGCCTGGTATCTAAGCAACAAGTAAATAAATACAAATATTTCTACCTGCGCTGATAACATCAGAACAGGAGATGATGGCGACAGATAAAGATTAAATCGGACACGCAGAGATAACATTCCAGCGTACGAGGGGTGTCTGAGTACAGTTGGTCAAGACAGATAGAGATACTGCAATGTTGGGCTAAAACAATTCTGAGATAAGTACGTGAATCATGGACAATAGCAGAAATGAATCATTATTCTTCTTCGTTTTTATTCGATTCCTGATATTACACAACAATTGACAACGCGTGTATTCTGCTAATACACAACAAATGATGACACTACTGCACTGCTAGTACACAACAAATGATGATGCTACTATACTGCTAGTACACAACAAATGATTACGTTACTGTGCTGCTAATACAAAACACACGATTCCTAGTGGTTCTCTGATGTAGTCCAGAGAATAGATGCACAGTGTCGTCGTTTACAGCTTCGATGCGATAACCAACAATGTCGGCAGTATAGAAGACAAGTTTTCTGAAACAAATAGGACCCATTCGTTACGTTTTTTATTATTGCCGTGTTGTTGGTTGGTCACTATTTATATACTTTGAGTCGCCTTGGCTATTATTAGCATGCGACTCTAAGTATATAAATAATGGGCAACTAAAATGACGAGAATAATAAAAAATGTAGCGAATGGGGTCCTAATTATTTCTGTTTAAAGGTCTTTATTGGAGACGGTCATGTTGTATCTGTGCATTTTAGCCATCAAACATCCGACTTCAGCTTTGTTGTGTTGGTTCTCTGTGATCTTCTACAATCATCTACAACGTGGGGTAGTCAGTTTAACGTTCACTCCACTTAGTTAAGCAAACAGTAAGCAGATGTTTTTACATCACTAAAAACACACCCACATATAAAGCATTGGTGTAGGAAAGCAAATTCACTCACTGTCAACAAGTCACAGCCGTCATCAAGTCACAGCTGGTTGATAAAGCAGCGCATTCAACCAGAGCATCAATATAAGCTTGGCATTGGCACTGCATGCTATTGCAGAGTGTCTCGAATAATGTTTGGGTAATGGTGTTCCCTTCAGCAATGAGTGCCCCTAGAGATCATTAACATTATTGATGTCAGTATGCCTGACCGCTCTGTTGACCACCCAGTGGTGTTTATGTCATGTTGCCTGACCGCTCTGTTGAACACCCAGTCGTGTCCATGTCATGTTGCCTGACCTCTCTGTTGACCACCCAGTGGTGTCCATGTCATGTTGCCTGACCTCTCTGTTGACCACCCAGTCGTGTCCATGTCATGCTGCCTGACCTCTCTGTTGACCACCCAGTCGTGTCCATGTCATGCTGCCTGACCTCTCTGTTGACCACCCAGTCGTGTCCATGTCATGCTGCCTGACCTCTCTGTTGACCACCCAGTCGTGTCCATGTCATGCTGCCTGACCTCTCTGTTGACCACCCAGTCGTGTTCATGTCATGCTGCCTGACCGCTCTGTTAAAATCGTGCTCATTCGTGTTCATGTCAGGAGAATTAGCAGCCTCCATCAAATACAAGAAAGGGTCGCTGGGCTTAGAAACTCCTGGTTACATTAGCAATATGAAGCCTAGCATAGTCGTATAATTGCCACATTTTAGTAAGTGTGTAATAAGATACAGCAACGTGTGGCAGTACTTGATTCACGTAGACATCAGCAGTTACATTATTTGTGACAACGTGAAGAGGAGTACGGTACTCTTTGGATAATCCACCTCAAATATATACAATTCCTCCTCCATATCTCTTATGCTGGATGATACACAGGTCAGTATATCTTTCTCCTGGACGACATCAGACTTTATTTCTCTTATCAGAAATGAGACAGTATACCGGATTTCATCAGAGAACATCGTCGGTCTCCATTACGCCCTTAGGCCGTGAATATTTTGTTGGGTCCAAATCAGTCTGTTGGTCCAGTGGCGTCTAGTCTTCTTCTTCTTCTCGTTCGGAGTTTGACATGTCTACACAGCAAGTCCTGTTTTCTTAATAAATGATGCTGTATTTGAAAGCGCCTCAGTGCTCCCATACATCTTTCTGTGGATATCCATGTCTGTGGGCCAGTGTTCTTCCCTTAACTGGTTTAGTGTATTGCAGTCTTGCAGGATATGTTCAGCTGTCTGTGCTGCCTGCCCACAAAAGCACAGTGGTGATGGGACCAATCTTAGTGTATTTAAGTGGCTGTGTAATCTGTTGTGTAATGTTCTGAGGCAGAAGATAATAACCTGCTCTGCTATGTTGAGATAGTGTCAACTATTCGGTTAGCATGATACCATGGTTGCTGGTGAGCCTCTCGGCCTGGCATCTCTGACTTCAACACCTGTTCTTGCTTGGGCAGGATTGTGGCCATGCTCGATATTGGGTTGGCCCGAACAATCTTAGTTTCCAGCCTCTGTTGGCTGGACTAAGCCCCATCTCCAAGTCAAGGAGTTGGCCTTGATGGGGTGGCGTCTAGTAAGGATAGAACAAATGTTAGGACTTCTATTTTGCAAGACAGAGGAGTGAAGTCTCCGCACAGTGTTTGCGTAAATAAACTTCCGAGTGCAATCTGCACGAGCTGCTGTCTGAGTTGTTGTCTGAATTTCTGTCTGAGTTGTTGTCTGAGTTGCTGTCTAAGTTACTGTTTGGAAGTTACTGTTTGGAAGTTACTGTTTTGAAAAAAAAACACACAAAAAACAAACAAACAAACAAATAGACATGAACATTACAAGTGTTAAAAAAATCGAGTTTTCAATGAGTTTTTAATGGTTGCTAGTATATATAAGCGACATTCACTGCGCTCGAACCATTTAAGTACGCAATGAACTACGCAATCTCACACTAGTTAGGCTTATTCGACTGTGTTGCTAGCCGCTCTGTCAGGAAGGTCAGCATATAACAATATACTTCTTCTTCTTCTGCGTTCGTTCTCAAACACCTGCAGATTAGCAGGATGTAGTCCGGAGAACGGAATGAGTTTTGTCATGGTTTACAGCATTGCTGCGATATCTGCGCCTTTCGGCCTGACACATCCGACTTCAGCATGATTTTGGGTCACTGACCCTATATGGGATGGGGCAGCCAACTCCATTCCATAACCTCCTTAGTCGCCTTTTACGAAATGCATGGAAGGTAAACAATGTTGCTATTCTTTGCTCCCTTTTCGGGCTCCGGCAACACACGGGCGTAACAATATACTACATACTTATATATAAACGTATATAATTATTTATGTAGGTATTAATATTGTGTGTATGTGTGTGCGCATGCGTGTCGTTAGGCTACACACTAAGTCATTGACGCACGTGGTTTGAGAATTTTAGAAACAAAGATAAGACACACACATCTTACTTCATGCTGGCAACTTAACGAGTTTGCATGTGTTAACAGATGAATCGGTGCATGCCGTATCGGGAATCTGGACTCCGAATCTTAATTTGTTTCCAGGAAACGTGTTATATCCTTGACATTGCAAATCTGGAATATTACGTCACCTGAGATATTGTAGAGTACAATTTGGTGATATTGAAATTTTTACCTATATAAAATTAATGGAAGTCACGGTTCTGGTAATACATTCGCCGCGATCACCTAAATAAAAATAACTCTTCTAAGACACCGCAGTGTCCTTTGACTTAAAAACAATTGATAACATATCCTATTCAGGCTCTAGCCATTAACCCAGGATGTTTTGGCTGAAGTGATTTTCTAGGCACTATATATGCGTTAAGTTGTTTGCCATTGCTTTCTGAAAGGTCCGTATGCACAATTTCATGGGGAACAAAATTAGGAAACTGCAAAGAAAATGGGCGAGCCACATTCCTTTTATGTTTAAGTAACCCCCGCCCCTCCCCTTTTAAGGAAGTCGTACCTAGGACCTTGCATTCAAAACAACTCTGAGGGATACGGTCCACGGTCCTTCATCGGGTCTGGTGATGACAGTACAGTTCATTGATGAAATCTATATAATCGTCTCACCTGCTGGAGAACAAGGAAGAACAGACTCGACAAGACATATTGAGAGTTCTTTATAGAACACTTCTTCTGCTAAATGAGAGTTCTTTATAGAACACTTCTTCTGCTAAATGAGAGTTCTTTATAGAACACTTCTTCTGCTAAACTGAAAAGAATTCAGTCAACTCTTTCAAAAACTTACTGAACATTGCGCTTATAATCTGTATGTAATCTATATGTAATATGTATGTTATATGCTTATAATCTGTAGTATCTTCTTCTTCGGCGTTCATTCTCAAACTCCCACTGGATATCTCTTGTAACAGGACTACTAGATTTCCAGCAGGATGTAGTCCAGAAAATGGAATGCGTTATGTCGCCGTTTATTTGCGCCAAATGCCCGATATATCCGTCTTCGTCGGATAATCTGTATATAATATGTATGTAATATGTATATAATCTGTATGTAATATGTATATAATCTGTATGTAATCTGTAAATAATCTATATTCACGGGATCAGAAAAAACAACAGTTATTGTCTAATCTAGAAAAATCTCATTTTTCCCCCTTTAATCTCGACAGCAATCATCAAATATTTTCATCTCTCGCTCGAATGCCAAATGTTTTGAAATTATGCCATGAAGCCTCGCGAAGGCTATGAAATCTGGCCCAAATTGTATCCGACCATTTCGATCAAGGTTAAGAGCTGGATACAAACCCAAATATTCCACAATCATGTTGCCGATACGCGTTACAATTCCTCATTCAATTTGCACAGGGTGAAAGTATATTGAACTAGTCCGAGAGATAGAATCAGAGACAGAAAGAGTGTGTGAGAGAACGAGAGTGGGTGGGGGAGAATAGATTGATACTGGCAAAGGACCTCTTTACCAAATATATGTGCCAGGTTGGCCTCAAGTGACCGATTTGGATTGGATGCTTTGATGTTCGTTGATTTGTATAAAGTACTGTTATAGAAAAGAGAGGAAGCATAGTTGATAGTGAGCTTGCTTACTAACACTGGGTTACAGAGTGCCAGGTTCGAAACCAAGTCCGGACAGAGAAAAACAAATTCCGGTCATGATTTCCCGCCTGACACGGTCGATCCTGCAGTATGCAAATCGTCCGCTGACTCATAAGTTAGGGAAAGTAATCACATCAAGGAAGGGAACTGGCCAGTAGTTTCCACCTAGTAGTTTCTGCTATTTAGTACATGAGGGGTTACCTTCATTCCCGACGGCAGGTTGCTGCCATGTGACTTACCTACCTACCTTTATAGGTAGATCTGTGTGTGTGTGTGTTTAGGAGTATCAGTCAGTTCCTCTATTGCCAAGTTTGGCACATAGGGCGGATGTCATAGTTCTCCATGCCTGTCGGTCAGTTGTCATGGATTGCAGGTCTTGTGCATTTATGCCTGTTGATTTTAATTCATTCATAAATGTTCTTCTGAGAGTTGTTTTTGGTCTTCCCTGTTTTCTTTTCCTGTCTGGTGTCTACATGAAGACTTGTCGTGGAATTCTGTCTTCCTTCATTCTAAGTACGTGGCCGATGTATGTCCAGTGGCGTTTTCTGATGATGTTCATCACATATTATTGTTTTGTCTCCTCTCTTAGTATGTCGTTTGATTTGAAATCTTTCCAATTAATATTTGTGATTTTTCTGAAGCATCTATTCTCGAAGGCAACTAACTTCTTATCCATTATTACGGTAGATTTCCAACTTTCACATCCATATGTCAATGATGGAATCACACTTGCATTGAATAGTCGCAGTTTGATGTGTTTACTTGCGATTTTCGATCTCCAGATGATTGAGAGTTTGTTAAAGGCGTTCTAGGCGAGAGCGATTCGAGTCTTGATTTTTGAGTTGGTATCCCCGTCTGCTGTTATCTTGTTTCCCAAATATACGAAATTTGAAACGTTGTCTAGTATATTATCATCTAGTTTAATTGATTCTGTCAGGCCGGTAAAGTTCATACTTTTCGGTTTATATGTATTTAGGAGTGTACGTGTTATATAACTGTGTGTGTGTGTGTAGGAGCGTACGTGTTATATAACTGTGTGTGTGTGTGTAGGAGTGTACGTGTTATATAACTGTGTGTGTGTAAGAGTGTACGTGTTATATAACTGTGTGTGTGTGTAAGGGTGAACGTGTTATATAACTGTGTGTAAGAGTGTACGTGTTATATAACTGTGTGTGTAAGAGTGTACGTGTTATATAACTGTGTGTGTAAGAGTGAACGTGTTATATAACTGTTTGTGTAGGAATGTACGTGTTATATAACTGCGTGTAGGAGTGTATGTGTTATATAACTGTGTGTGTGTGTGTGTAAGAGTGAACGTGTTATATAGTTGTGTGTGTAAGGGCGAACCTGTTATATAACTGTGTGTAGGGGTGTACGTGTTATATAACTGTGTGTAGGAGTGTACTTGTTATATAACTGTGTGTGTAGGAGTGTACCTGTTATATAACTGTGTGTAGGAGTGTACTTGTTATATAACTGTGTGTGTAGGAGTGTACTTGTTATATAACTGTGTGTGTAGGAGTGTACGTGTTATATAACTGTGTGTGTGTGCGTGTATGAGTGTACCTGTTATATAACTGTGTGTAGGAGTGTACGTGTTATATAACTGTGTGTAGGAGTGTACGTGTTATATAACTGTGTGTAGGAGTGTACGTGTTATATAACTGTGTGTAGGAGTGTACATGTTATATAACTGTTCGTGTGTCAGATATATATATATATATCGTATGATTATGTGTGAAGATGCAAAAATTGCAGAAGGATTTCTTCTTCTGCATTCGTTCTCAAACTCCATCCAATGAGCAGGATGCAGTCAAGAAAACAGATTGCGCTGTTTCGCTGTTTACACCTCCGCTGTGATATCTGCACCTTTCGGCCCGACACAACCAATTTCAGCTTCGTTTCGGGATCACTATTTTTTTGTCACTGTCTTTACACGGAATAGAATAGCGAATTCCACGCCTAACCCTTCTAACTCATCTCTTAAAACATGCATGGCACGCCCACAGTCCTACTATTATTTACTCCCGTTTCGGTCTCTGTAAACATAGAAACGCGGATACAAATAGAAGTCAAATAAAAAGCTTGAATTTCGACTTGTTGACACGGACTGGGACGTTGTCTCGTTTGGACGGGATTTGATTCTGATTCCATTTGATCACCTTCGTGAGTGTATCGTCGTGAGTGTATCGTCGTGAATGTATCGTCGTGAATGTATCGTCGTGAGTGTATCGTCGTTAATGTATCGTCGTGAGTGTATCGTCGTGAGTGTATCGTCGTGAGTATCGTCGTGAATGTATCGTCGTGAGTGTATCGTCGTGAATGTATCGTCGTGAGTGTATCGTGAGAATGTATCGTCGTTAATGTATCGTCGTGAATGTATCGTCGTGAGTGTATCGTCGTGAATGTATCGTCGTGAATATATCGTCGTGAATATATCGTCGTGAATGTATTGTAACACTTGAAGATTTTCGTCCGATTATAATTACTATTATTAACATTCAGGTTCGTTGCTACGTTTTAAATAAAGTCGGGGGTTGTACCTAAAAAAGAAAATAAACAAAGAAAACAAAAGATCATTCGGCCATTTTTCGTGAAAAATTCCCTCTTTTTACAGCACAGAATTCCCTCTTTTTACAGCACAGAATTCCCTCTTTTTACAGCACAGAATTCCCTCTTTTTACAGCACAGAATTCCCTCTTTTTACAGCACAGAATTCCCTCTTTTTACAGCACAGAATTCCCTCTTTTTACAGCACAGAATTCCCTCTTTTTGCTGAGAATGTGATGACCTTTTCGTGACAGGCCGTGAACAGAAGGGTTTTACTCACCCCTCCCCCCCAATCCCCTTTTGTCTAAATTTCTAGTACCGAAAGTCATGTTGTGATTTGCAACGTGGGAGGGGGTGAGGGATGAACACCCCAACCCCACTTTATCTTCGATGGGCTTTGTTATTATTATTATTATTATTATTATTATTACTATTGTTATTACAATTAGTGTTATTGGCAGCGTATTCTATTAAGGACGTAGCCATCAACCCAGCATTTTTTGGCTGTAGTGATTTTCTAGGCAATGTAGATACGTTCAGTAGTTTGACACTGCTTTCTGAACCGTCCGGATGCACAATTGTCTGTGGCGGGAATCGAACTCGGCACATTGACCTCCATAAATACTATGTATCACTCCGCCACATAACTGGACTATTATTATTATTATTATTATTATTATTATTATTGTTATTGTTATTGTTATTATTGTTTTATTTTATTATTGCTCTTTATTGTTATTATAGTTATTATTATTATTATTATTTATTTTTATTATTATTGACATTATTATTGTTGCTATAACTATTATTATTTCTATTGATATTATTATTGTTATTATTATTAATTTTGATCCTGTTTATTTATATTGTTATTATTTCTATTGCTATTATCATTGTTATTGTTATTTTTCTTGATCGTGTTTATTATTATTGTTATTATTATTGTTATCCCTATTGTTATTATTATTGCTATTATTCGTACTATTGTTATTACTATTATTATTATTATTATTATTATTAATATTGCTATTATTGCTATTATTGTTCTTGTTATTACTGTTGTTAATATTTTTTTAATTATTGTTATTATTTATTTTATTAATTATTTTTTAAGGCCAAAATCATAATGTATCGGGCCATTGTCGCAACTAATGTGTGTCCAACATGTTCAGGTAAATCAATGGCATAAACCATCTGTGTTTCTAGGATTTTCATGTGATTATCATTAAATTGTGTCCCTCGCATAACCGGACTCAACCGGTAAACAGTTGAGACTCAGTTTCTCCACACATTTAATGCGCTACAGTCTCTCGGTCTTAACACCCTTCGTTCGTACATGTAGATATTCTGTTGTGTTATATCGATTTTCTTTTCGCTTTCCCCCCCACTTTGTTTCGTCTCCTCTCTTCAAGTTTTGTTTTACAATTTATTATTCATCCTATTCGGGATTTTGTGTTTTAATTTAGGAATGTGATGTGAGCATATCCAGTGTCGTACTTTACTGGTCGTGTTCTATTTCATATATTGTGCCCTTTATTAAGGCCCTGTAGTCGTAACGTCAATGTGCCTGTATTTTCCTAAGTATTTCTAGTGATTCACAAAACTTAACAACGATGTGTATTATATTTTTGCCTGTATGATTGCCAACACAAGTCACGAGACGATAAAGTGCCAGATAAACCTGACCTTATTGAAATCCTGTTTTTGTGTGTTTCGTTTGATGTTTTCCTACAATAATAAATATTCGATACTTCTATATTATATTATTTATATACAAATGTCACAATCTGAAGCAATTCGTTTATGTTTGTATGTTATTTATGTTTACTAGTAGGCATAATTGGTCTTGTAGTACCTGGGCCTAATGGAATGTACTAATGTTAAATGTTTGTGTTTCACGAGAAATTTACATACATGCGTTAGTGTTGTCTATGTGTCGATCGACAGGTTCATGTTCATAGTAGATTGAGAATATATAGGTAGGAAGTCCTGACTAAACACACATCTATTATGGATGCTGATTGTTCGAATACCGAAAACTGCATCACATGAGCCTTGACAACCAATATTGCTACAGCAATACATCCTGATTTAGCCGAGACATAATTGCGTCTGTGCATGAAAGATAAGTACATAACGTAAAAAACGAGGTTTCAATCTCGCACCTACTCATCAACCAAGCCATTCGACTACAAACTACATTATTTCCACTTTTATGTGAACGCAAGTTGTATCGTCCGTACTTGTCATTTTTTATATATATGTGTACGTTATCCTTGATAAAGGCCTTTCGGTCAAAACGTCAATGTGTTTGTGTACCTATGTGTGTTTCGTGATATTAGCAAAACTTCATTACCTTGTTTAACGCTTTACCTGTTGGATTTCAGTTTTGCGCAGTGTGTACATATTTACAAACTATATAACTCTTAATAACCACTGGAAAGATCAAGGGGAGAAGAGATAGGGGACGACAAAGAGAAGAGTTACTAGATAGACTTGTATTGTGGCATGGTTGAAGCTCACCAACCGAACTTATTGACAACACAAGACACAAAGAGTCGTGGAGAAACGCGATCGCCTACGCCATTCGGCATGGCACTTGATTGATTGAAATAACTCTTTAAAAAATATAAGGGGGGTAACAATGTTAATTAAATCGGTTTTAGAGTTCTATATTTTTTATCTCCCATAAGATTAGCCGGCATTCTTCATTAATTTTTGAAATCATAGTGGTTATAGTCTCATGATACTGGAATTCTTGGTAACTAGATTACCAGATCCGCAACCTCTACTATTTTTTGGTTGCTGTAAAGCTCTGATAGAACAGATTCGAACTTAGGGCCTTGATTGAAAGCAGCATACCTTACCATAAGAAACCCTAACCCTAACCCTACTTATCAAATTTAACCGAAGGATATAGGGAAAATAGCATTGTGCCGTGCATGAGCAGTTCGAATATTTTCGCAGAGTTTGATGATGATGATTGTGACGATGTAAATCATTAGCTGTAAGCATGTAGCTCTTGGTAACCCATAATCTTTCTGACAAAAGTTTAGTTCAGTAACCAAGATGTCACAATGTCATCTTTAGTTCAGTAACCGACATGATACCAGGTCATCCTTTGTTCAGTAACCGAGATGACACCAGGTCATCTTCACATTCAGTAACCGAGATGACACACCGAACTCCGAAGGTGTGTTATCTTAAAGGAAATGGTATGCTAGCGAAATTTATGGATGCATGTTTATTCCATAAAGAGAAGCATTACAGTGTTGCAGTATCCCAACATCATCACGTGCTGCCAAGGGCGCAGCGCACACTTCTGAGCCAACTATCTCATTATTCTTCTGTCAGTTCTAGTGACACATTCGCAGTGATGGCATATATAGCATGCCCCGCCACCTACGAGACTGCCATTTAAGGACAAGGGCGCAATGTCAACTAGCTTGCAGTTCTTCGTCATCCATGGAGACCATTTGACCGAAGACCGAGGTAAGAAATCGAGACAATGATAAAGTTCAAGGCATCAATTCTGTCTTCTAGTTGTGTGTTTAGTGTCCATGTTTCTGAGCAATACAATAATATAGAATAGATGTTGCATTTTATAATTCACATGTTTAGCTTGTTTGTAATTTCTGTAAATGTTAATGTAATTGTAATTCTCATGTAATTGAAGATACTTTTAGCCATTCCTATTCTCCTTTTAATTTCTGTTTCACATCCGCCGTCATTTGTAACTAAGTATCAAATACACTCGTTTAAAACAAAATCTGGGTGGTGGTTTTTTTATGGGAGATAATTGTGTATAACTTTAGAAATGATCGGATAATCATGGTTATGTCTCTTATATAAATATCAAGAAGGCGAGACAAGTTATATAGTCTAGCGGTTCTTCTATAAATAAATATGAAGAGTCCTAGTTCTCGCGGGTTTCCAGCATGCAGGATGTAGTCCAGAGAATGGATAGCGTTGTGTCGCTGTTGTTCTTCTTCTTCTTCTTCTTTCGTTCACTTGAAACATGTCTATATCTGTAATTCTGTCTCCTTAATAAAACTCACTGTCTTTTGTAGTTCATACAGTGTCCCATAGAGTTTTGATTCCAGTGTTGTTTCCTCTGGCCAATATGTCTGCCTCAGCGTCTCATGCTCAGAACACTCTTGAAGTATATGTTTGGCACTCTGTGCTGCCTGTCCACATGTACACATGGCTGTGTTGCCAATCTTGAACTTTGTATACATGTGACTGCGGAGTCGGTTGTGTCCTGTTCTGAGACGTAGAATTATAACTTGTTCTGGTCTGTTCATAATATGATAGTCATCTTGTGTTGGTGTTTGTGGCTTTCTTATTGACTTGATCATCTGTTTTTTCTGATGGTAGGTGATTGGTATATCTGGTTGGTCTTCGGCAGCACCTTCCTTAGCCAGTTGGTCTGCTTTTTCATTTCCTGGTATTCCACAGTGAGAGGGTATCCACTGCATGGTTACCCTATACTGGTAAGACAATTCGCTAAGTAGTTTTTTCAAGTCTGTTAGTTTTTCAGACTGGAGAGCTTGAAGCACTGACCTTGCATCTGTCAGGAATACCACAGGCTGTAGGTCAGAGTTGGAGTTCAGCAGTGTCGCTGTTGTATTTGTGCCAATGGCACGACACATCCATCTTCGGCGGACAAATCATAATAAAGACTGGATTGTTTTATAGTGTCAAATTTAAAATTTCATTATTACACGTTGTGATAACTGATGTTGATGAAATAATCACTTTAGCTGTGAGCTGCTAACTCTGGACAGATCATTGTCTTTCTAACAAAAGTACAGGTTCATCTCAGCTATGCAACTGAGGCGTCACTCGGACTAATAGGGTTGTCTCAACAGATTAGCTGTGTAAAGGATTGTTGTGTAAAGGACTGCTGTGTTTAGTCCCTAAAGGGAGACATTCCAGTGCGTGGTCATAACGTCAGTACTCAGGACTACAAAATCCTGCCAGGAGCACAGCACAGACTTCTGTGTCGAATATCTCATCATTCTTCTGTCAGATTTGTTGACACATTAGCAGTGATGATAAATCTAGCATTACCCGTCACCGAGGAGTCTACCAAACAAGAAGACAATGTGCAATGTCTGCTAGCCTACATCGCTTTGTCATCCATGAAGATGGTTTGACGGAAGACATAAGTCAGAAATTGAAACAAGAAGTAGCGATTATTTTTTTCGCAGGTGACAGGTTGTCGGCCTATCTCGCACATTTCTGTAGTTGCCTACTACGACATTCTTGAATGAAGACAGTGACCCTGATATTTGCACAATGAGCTAGACGTTCAGCCCCTGGTTGGCACATGGGAGATGATGACTGAGATAACCAAGCGGTCTTACATCACAATTCAAACTCTCCTAGCACTATCTAATACATGGGCCTGCAGTACTACCAAGATCCATACGGGAAAAGGGAAAATACGGGCAAATGAAGTTTTACGAAGCATTCAATGCACACAAGAATTAAAATCGACGATTCGACTTTTATCAAACACACACAAGACACGATAGGCAGAAAAATATCAACAAGAACAACATAGAAAGATTTTAACTACACAAATTCTTCGAAACGCGTGTTCCCAAAACCACAATGGAACATTGATCAATTGTGACACATGTATATCGTTCTTCAGCTGTGATCAAATGTAAAACATTCAGTTCAATATAGGGTCACGGTTGTGTGGCGAAGTGGTACAGAGCGCGTCTGTGACGGCAAAGGTATCGAGTTCGATCCTCACCACAGGCAATTGTGCATCCGGACCGTTCAGAAAGCAATGACAACCTACTAAACTATTTATATTGCCTAGAAAATCACCACATCCAACAAATGCTGGGTTGATAGCTACGTCCTGGATAGGATATGCTACCAATTTTTAAATAATAGGGTCAAGTATAGAGCAGTGTGTTTTATGTCATCTTTGGTTCCTGATATTACACAACAATTCTGCACAACGAACTATGACGCTACCATACCACTAGTACCCAACAACAACAAAAAATGTTAAATAAAGACGCTACTGTATTGCTAGTGCACAACAAATGATGACGCTACTATATTGCTAGTGCACAACAAATGATGACGCTACTATATTGCTAGTGCACAACACATGATGACGCTGCTATAGTACTAACTATCCAGTTCAATAATGGTATTGTATAGAGCTGTTTGTTTTAGGACATCTTGGGTTTATTTTGAAAACAGGCTTCCGTGGGCGAGACCGTCGTTCTATGAACAGCGAAACTGGAAAAGTTATGTACTGTATGTTCTGATGTATGTGTGCTCCTAGACGGCAGTATCTTGTTCTATGTCGAATTTCGCGAGCTGTTCATTTCTGTTCAATTTGTTAATTTGTCTTGTTCAGTGCTACAGTTTCCTTTAGCTCTCTACACTGAAGTCGCATAGATTGTTTTAGAACACACATCTTTCCTGAAGATTTGAGTTATGAGGGAAGCTGCTTCCTGCGTTTGCAATATCGTTTGCTTTTTCCTTACCAGGGATGCCACAGTGAGACGGTATCTATTTTTAGTACTAATGTAATTTCCATATACCCAAGCTACACGGTGTGTAACTCCCTAGAGAAATGTAACACGAGGTGTAACTCCCTCCAGAAATCACATGCAAACGCAAACATTTTTTTAAAATGAGAATACATTTGTTCATAAAGTTTGGCTAATCACTGCAAACACACAAGAACATACATATCGACCAAAAGGCCTTTATCAAGAACGTAATATAGCACACCACGAGTATAGAGAACAGCGCTGCCTGTGATCGAATAACAGTGCAGTTAAAAGAGTATTTCAGTCGAAATAGATGATTCACTCTAACTGGTTAAATCTTCTGTAAGAAAAAAAATGGTCACATATTCCTGTCCTGTATCAAAACCAGACCTTTCTACCTTACTGTCATGGTTCCTCGTAATTCTTCTACTGCTCGAGTGCTGCCTGGGCCTGAAAGAGGAGTAAAGAATAGCTGTTACCTGCCAGGCGATTAAGAAGGTTGTTAGGATGGAGTTATCTGTCACAGTTCATGGAAATTTGTTGTTGTGTCCCCAAGAATTGCCAGCAACTTGGTCTATGTACAGTGGGATAGTTTCTCAGAACTTTCTTCCATACACAGGAGATCCAATTCTCTTCCATACACAGGAGGTCCAATTCTCTTCCATACACAGGAGGTCCAATTCTCTTCCATACACAGGAGGTCCTTCTCTTCCATACACAGGAGGTCCAATCCTCTTCCATACACAGGATGTCCAATTCTCTTCCATACACAGGAGGTCCAATTCTCTTTCATACACAGGAGGTCCAATTCTCTTCCATCCACAGGAGGTCCAATTCTCTTTCATACACAAGTGATCCAATTCTCTTTCATACACAGGGGGTCCAATTTTGTTATAAAAATATATTTACGCTTTATGCCACGTTAAACTTAAACTCAAAATAGCTTCAATAAAATGCTTCTTCTTCTTCAGCGTTCACTCTCAAACTCCATTGGATCTCTCTTGTAGCAGGACAATAGTCCTATTAGATTTCCAGCAGGATGTAGTCCAGAGAATTGAAATGCGTTGTGTCGCAGTTTATTTGCGTCAATGACCCTACACATCAGTCTTTGGTGGTCATAAAATACTAAAATGACTGGAGACTATCATAGCCCATCTTGTCCAATGACTGGACGTCACTCTTGACGGGAGTCTGAGACCTCAGCAGACTTCGCCAAGAAGTCCCCAAATGATTTCCCGTGACATGTTTCAAGCCACGCGCTTTAATTTCTTTCTCCTACCATCGTCACACCAAATATGATTTATTATGTTTAGCATATTGTTTATTTTGTTTGATGTCTTTCGTCCTGATGAAGACTTTTAGACGAAACGTCGTCTGTCAATGTGTCTCATTGCTAGTATGTTTTATTTACAAATATTTGTAACATTTGTACCTAATTTCCGTTCATTTTTACATTTGCCTTGTGTTACCCTAGCTCTCGCATTTCCAGTATCGGGTTATTTTCTGACATCGGAGTTTTATCTCATGATACAGGGCCGTAAATATGATCTCACTAGCAGGAGAGGGGGGTAACCTTAAAAAGGGGCCTTTATATGTCAGATCGTCTCTTTTTGTGTCAGGTCGTCTCTTTATCTGTCAAATTGTTTCTTTATGTGTTAGATAGTCTCGTTATGTTTCATATCGTCTCTTTTCGCTAAGGATTTGTGTGTGTGTTTTTTTTGTCCGCATTTTGGCCACGTTCCTAGTAGTAAAGGCAAGGTCAATCCGATTTGCTAAGATTGGGGTGTGAACACTCCAACCCCCCCCCCCCCCCTTATCTACGGGCTTATCAGGAGAGATCCAGATTGAGTTTGAGAAATAACGCTGACGAAAAATCGATTAAATTTGCATAATCGATATAAGCCATATCGGTACTCACGCACTCATATTGCGTACATTTAAACTTATAATCGATACTCATTCACTCATATTGTGCAAATACAGATCATGTTATCCTGGTAACTAAACGATACCACGTTTCTGGTATGTCCATGCCGTTACGTTACACCACCTTCCGCAACCATAAATGTAGTACATGCTGAAAGATGACCCTACAACGGTTAGCATTCCTTCTGAATGACGTGACCCCATGACAGGTTCTGTGACCTGCCCAAAATTGCCCCCAATATCAGCTCTGACCTGCGTCACGTCTGAGATAGTATTCTTTGTTCCAATAGCAACTTCCTGTGTTGGCTTTGTTTATTGTTTCATCAGACAAAGCCGAGTTATACATTTGGTTAATTCCTTACATTCTTTCCACGGCCTTTTTTCCATTTCTACTTTTCAGTCCGTGTCTGTCTTTATCTGAGTATTTTCTTATTTCTTTCTTCATTCTAATACTTTTGTAAATTAGCAGGACGTAAAGCCAAAGTCCGATGTGTCGGGTCATCAGCACAAATAAAACGGCAGCACATCGCAATTCCGTTTTCTGGACTACACCATGCTTGAAATATTTTATGACCATCGACAAGAGAGAACCGGTGGGAGTTTGAGAACGCAAAACGAAATAAAAGTCGAATAATGTGTGTAATATCGTGACTTACAGCTGGGCTGCAATATTCTAGCTTTTCTTCCCGACCACGCCAGCAGATGGGGCCGAGAAGGTAATCAATCTCCCCTTAAAAAAAAAATAGGTTCTATAATCAGAACATTTGGCTGTAAATACTGGAGCCCGGGCATAGGACAAGGTGGAGATTTCAAAATTATGAATGAACTAATATTATGATGTTTCCAGATGTCTCACCGCAAGAAAGACGTGATGTGCAGAGATGAGACGATAGAATCACGAGAGACACTCATGTCCGCTAACAGACATATGTACAAACACATTAGTGCACACACACTTAAAATCTTGCTGCTGGTTATGCAACTACGTCAGAACACATTGAACTGATAACGGTAATCACACATTTGGACAAATTTACACAATACCATTTGGAAATCTTTAAACGTTAACAAAGAATCATTTGGAGACAACTATAAACTACACGTAGTGTACACACATTTCAAGTAGTCTGCTGTACTGACTAAACGACACGTATGTGTTAGAAATTTCATCATCACCAAGAAAAGAATTCCTAAGTTTTCAGTTTCGTATCTACGTGTCACGTTTCCTCGCAACAGTGAACACACACACGTGATTAAATTGACCAATCAGAATTGAACTCACTAACAATACGCAAGATCGCAAATAAAATCTAGAAATGTCTGTACAAACAAATTTATACGAAGTTATTTTTTATGTGTTAAGTTGTTATTATTACGTATGTAGGTCAGCCATATTTTCAAATGAAAAGTAACGTGAGCTAACCAGAAATGTAAACGTGGCGATCTCTAGGTCTTATCAAACTGTCACGAAACATTGCTTGTTTTGATATAATATATAACTTACTATAATATACTATATACGCTCGTGTGTCGCCGGGCCCGAAAGGGGAGCAAAGAATAGCAGCACTGCTTACCTTCCACGCATGTCGTAAAATGCGACTAAGGAGGTTATGGGATGGGGTTGGCTGTCCCATCCCATATAGGGTCAGTGACCCAAAGCCATGCTGAAGTCGGATGTGTCAGGCCGAAAGGTGCAGATATAACAGCAATGCTGTAAACCATGACACAACGCATTCCGTTCTCCGGATTACATCTAGCTAATCTGCAGGAGTTTGAGAACGAACGCAGAAGAGGAAGGTATAATATATATATAAAGAAATTTGGTAGCGCATTCTATTCAGGACATAGTCATCAACCCAGCATATTTTGTCTATAGTAATTTTCTAGGCATATAAATACGTTCAGTAGTTTGCTATTGTTTTCTTAGCGGTCCTGATGCATAATTACCTATGGCGGGGATCGAACTCGGTACCTTGGTCTTCACATACGTGCTCTGTACCACCCCGCTACAGAACCGGATTATAATATACTAACAACCGTTGAAAATGCATCTGCATGTTTTTACATGAACAACTGCACGTGTTGAATTAAAATTAACTGAAAGAATTTTGTCCCAACATTTTAAAACTATTTGCTGAATCACATCTTCAGTGTTACCAAAAAAATAGTAAAACCTTGGCGGCTGAATATTTTGTTGGGCCCAAGGTTGAAAAGGCATAGAGTACATTCATTGTACTCGAGGCATAGAGTACATTCATTGTACTCGAGTTACCCCATATATACCGCATCCCTCTCATCGAAGCAGCAGGCAGCCTTCTAATGTTACCATTCATAGCACGTAGCTCCGTAGCTTCAATCGATAATCTCCAAGAATCTCCGAAAATATAGCGACAATGTAACCTGCCATGCATGTTACAAGCTGTTGTAAGAACTAAGGAGGTATTGTGGTGAAGTGGTCTGTTCCATCTTGATATAGAGTCAAAGTTAATATGATGCTGAAGTCGGATGTGCCAGACCGAAAGTCGCAATATCGCAGCTATGCTGTAAATATCAATTAGATTTGTCCCGCTCTCCAGACCCCATCCTGTTATCTTCATGAGTTGAAGTATGAACATAGAAGAATATGTAACCATTTATCACAGAAAAAGAAGATATAACCATTTATCACACAAGAAGATATAACCGTTTATCACAGATGACGTAGGCACAGGGCCGTAGATATAATCTATTCCAGTGAGGGAGGGGGAGATTTACTTAAAAATAAAAGTTTGTGCGTGTGTGTTCGTGTGTCAGATCTTCTATTTCATGCACATTTGATGTCCTTTTTGTGAAAAAGTCGATTTTTTTTTCTAAAGGGGGGGGGGGGGTTGTTTACTGTTGTTGTTCTTCTTCTTCAGCATTCATTCTCCAACTTCCGTTGGATTTCTCTTGTAGCAGGATATTGGGATATTGGTCCTACTAAATTTCCAGCAGAATGTAATCCAGAGTTGTGTCACGGTTTTATTTGCGACAATGATCAAACTCATCCGTCTTCGGCAGGGTTGGCTGTTGACCATGCCAGTGTCCAATAAAGACCTTCCAACTGAATTAATTAGGGCCCCATTCATTACGTATTTGATTATTGTTGAGATGTCGGTTGGTCACTATTTGGATACTTGTAATCACATGCCAAAAATAGCAAAGGTAACTCCAGGTATATAAATGATAACCAACCGAAAGCCTAAAATGTACCCCCATCCGCTCACGTGACAATTCTAGATAACAGGTCTTACTGTAGAAGTGCGTACTTTTGGCAAGTGTTTTAGCTTAGTTTCCATTGCTAAATTCTTGTTCCGAATTCTGAGGTGGATGGGGAGGGGGAGGTTTAAACATTCTATCCCACCTCTATTATCTACGGGCCTGTGAACATTTTGGGCTCATTTGGGAATTTTGGGAACATTTCTCTTGTAACTTATCTCTCAAAATGTCTCGAAACAGATTCTGGGAATATATTGCTAAGAATCTTCAAATGAGGCACAACAAGACCAGCAAAGGTACTCGCACCGCTGAGAGGCATCAACATTTCAGAGGCACAGATAAAACATACTGCCTGACAAGACAGAACAACAATCACACAGATGGCTAATTTCAACTCTAACCTATCCGTGTCCCAAATGTGTCAAGTAATATGCCACTATGTGACTTTTTCATGATCTCTGCACAGTGTCATTGATATTTCTTCAGTAGAGTGGGGATGATATGGGAGAGGGGCGGGTTAAACTTTGTGTGGTTTAACCTTTAAAAAATGTTTAAAAGCTAATTTTCGTGTTTTTGTAAGTATATCTTGTGCTTTAGTCTGATTTTTTGTGTGACCTTCTTTGGGAAAACCACGGAAAAGGGGGGGGGGACTGTTACCCACTTTTTGACGTGCTTCCTAGTACTACATATAACAGATTTTCTAAGAGAAGAACACCCATATCCGTGGCAGTTTTTGCACATACCATAGGAATGAAACCGTACAAACCTGGACTTTTTTCATCAGTTGTTCATTTTTGTGCGTCATTTATTTCCAACGATGACGCAATTAGACTTCTCCAGTCTCGAAAATAGGAATTGCTGTTGTCTATCAGTACTGAAACGTACTGTGATTGATATGGACTTAATTTAGCTTTGAATGCCATAAATGTGTTCGATGTACATGCAATATACGAATATAAGGTGAGAAAACGTATGTTTAGTATCATTTTTTGCTAAGTTTCAAATGTTCTCGTTAAAATTAGTTTTATTTATAGTCTCTGCTTCCCATGTGAACATTTATGGCTTTGTTATTTCATAGAAAAATAAGAAACAAAGAGGTTATAATACCTAACACCACATAGTATGATAAAAAAAGAAATATTAAAGGAAATAAAGATCAAACAAATAAAGCATTTTGAACATATTAAAAGACATGACACCTTGATGGAGATCTTACTTAGGGGTAAGTTGAGAGAACGCTTTAGTACTATCTGCTAGTGGTACGCAGAGATACAAATGGGAGTGAAACATCACTAGATGGACAAATTGTAATCTAGCAGTGTGCACAACCAAGGCAAGAGACGGTGGATGTTGGAGATCCGATGTAGCCAACTTTCGTTGCGGTAACGGCACGTGATCATGATGGCCTTGTCCATACGGACCACGACAACCGCAAAAATTCAAGTAACTTTTACTATCTATATTATTCATATTGGTGAAAGAGGTCAGTGTGTTGTGCAAGCAACGCTGATAACAGCTTGGATACTGGTCTACTAGAGAAATAGCTACGAACCTTCACCGTTCAGTAGAGTTGGTAAAATACTGAATGTATTCTACTTCTTCTTTCGTTCGCTAATAATGTCTATATCTGCAGTGTTGTTTCTTGTATAAATTGGACAGTGTTTTCCATTTCTTGTTTTGTACCATAAAGTTTAACATTCATTGGTGTATCAGAAGGCCAGTATGTACACCATAATGTGTAATAGTTTGCACATTCTTGAAGGATATGTTCTGAAGTTGAATTTTGTATACATATGGCTGTTTAGTCTATTGTGTCCAGTTCTGAGTCAAAATATGATGACCTGTTCTTGTCTGTTAAGGAGGTGGTAGTCGTCCCGTGGAGGTAAGTTAGGCTTTCGTTGTGCCTTTATCATGGATTTCTTTTGGTGATAGCTGATTGGTACAACTGGTTGCTGTATGTTAGCACCTTCCTTGGCGAGTTATGTAGATATAAACATTCATGTGCGATATTGCATGACATTCTGATTGTTGCGGTGCGCTTTCTGACCAAATGTCGCTAACTTCAGCACCTTAACTTGCTAGGCAAGATTGTGGTCCTGCCCGAATGTGGGAGGGCCCGGCCAATCTTAGCTTCCAACCTCTGCTGGCGGGACTAAGCCCCATCTCCACGCCATGTAGCTGGCCTCGATGGGGGTAACTGAGTGTATTCATTACAATCGCTGAAGTTGGAAGTATCTGATAATTGTAACCCATAACACGGGGGCACAACTCATCTCCGTTCTCTGAACGTAAGAAACCTTTTTCTACGTTTATTCTTAGTCCAGAGAACAGAATCCTAGTTTACATCTTGGCTGCGATATATGTAACTTTCGACTGTGTCTGACACATTTCACTCAGTATGACGGCTGCGTCACTTCAACAATATATGAGATAAGACAACCAACCTTACCATCAAAACCTCCTTCGTTCCCTCTTTCAAACCTCCGTCTCCTCTCTTTCAACATTCATGGCCGGTAACAGTGTTGATATTGTAGTAATCACCCCCAATGCACATAGGAAGTAAGAGCTAACCGCTCGTAATTCCTGGGAATCGAATCAATAATACCTTAACCACTACTTTAGAGAAACCCCTACAAAATGTGTCCCTGTACAATGAATATGAACAGAGGAATACGTTCATATATTATGTTTTGCTCTTGATGAAGGTCTCTAGGTCGAAACTTTTATTTTATCTGTTTTCAGCGATCTGTGAAACTTCAATAGCGTTTTCACTTTTCGCCTATTGAACTTAGTTTTACTGCAGTCACCGCTGTTATCTTATCGCAGTGGCTACTGCTAAACGGATCAGCTGTCTTTCAAGTTTGAGGTCATTGCTAAATGTGTAAACAATGGTCGTCTCCGTCCAGAGTGCGTGGCATGTTTAATGACATCAAGTGTCTTATGTTGATGGAGTCTATTGACTAGTCATGAATAATCTCGGAGTATGCTCTTGCTGACATCATGCATGTCCTTCCCCACAATACTCCAGCTAGCTGATAGCCATTATCGTCATATATTTTGGCTGATCCTAGTTTGTCCGTACTTCTCATAGGCTTGCGACAGTAAGTATATACAAAGTCACCAATAGTACGTCGCATTAGTCAAGATATGTCACACTGTTCAGGATCAATGCGCGGGAGTACACGGAAGAAGTGCTTGTAGGATGGCTTAAAGGGTACATATTGTAAGGTCGTGTCATTTGAATAATGGTGACATCATAATGACCCGGCTATAATGAAATGGACGACGCCGTCCAGTGCTATAGGTAAAGGAAAGGGGGGGGGGAGATTAAATTCTTTGATAGTAGCTGTTTTAGTTTTTATCATCATCAAGTGACGTCTCCACAACGAAGGTTTGCTGCAACAAACCTCCAACATCCCCCGTCTCTTGCCTTGGTGGTACAATCTGCTAGACTGTAACCTGTCCATCTCGTGATGTTTCTCTCCCACTGATATCTCTTGCGTACCTCATGCTCGCCTCTTCTCGACTGTACCCTCAAGTAAGGTCTTCAACAAAGTGACATGTCTTTTAATGTGTTCAAAATATCCTATTTGTTTGATCTTTATTTCCTTTAATAATTCTTTCTTGATTCGACGCGTTGTTAAAACCTCATTGTTTGTTTTCTTCTCTTTCCGTGAAGTTCTCCATAATCTTCTATATATATGCACATCACAGAGTCATCAATTCTGTCTTGTAGTTGTTTGTTCATTGTCCATGTTTCTGAGCAATGCATCAATATAGAATAGATGTATTATTTTATAATTCTCATATTTAGCTTATTTGTAATATGTTTAGATGTCAACATTTTCTTTATGTCATTGAAAGTACGGTTAGCCATTCATATTCTTCTGTTAACGTCTGTTTCACAGCTACCATCATTTGTGATTATCTGTCTGAGATATTGATAATATTCTACTTGTTGTAGTTTCTCTCCGTGTATTTTTATGTTTAGCTCCTGTTCTTCTGCAATTTTGCTGATTATAATGGTTTTCTGTTTTTCAAATCTTTATACCTAACCCATATTCTTTACTTAATTTATGAATTTGATCTACAACTCTTTGTAATTCATGTTCACTTTCTGCGAAAATGACAGTGTCATCTGTATATCTCAGATTGTTTATTATTTTCCCACTGTTATAAGGTATGTTTGTTGTGGGTGATTTTCGTTTTAGTGTTACTTTGGTACCGTGACTCTGGGAAAATCAATATTTAAAGGGGAGAAAAAAGGGGAAGGTGGCAGCCCTCATTTTTGGACTGATTCCTGGTACCAAAACGTCATGTTCTGACGTCCTAAAGAGATGGATTTAATCCCCAAGTACATCCTTTATCTACGGGCTGTTATGGCCCCTGGGCCTTCACGGATCAAACTATTAACATTTCTCAAACCTGTAGATAAGGGGGATATATTTTGCTATGCAGGAAGGGGGGTTCCATACCTCCCCAGTAAACGAGAAAATGACTTTTACTACTAGGAACTTAGCTAGGGGGACCAAAAGCTACAATCCACCCATATTTAACGATTTTTCACAAAAGGGTCAACACATTTTTCATCACAATGTGGGAAAACTCTCGCATGACCGGTTTTGTTTAAGTAAACCGTCCACCAACCCCCACCCCTCTCCTTAAGGGAAACGTAATGATGATGTAGGAGGTTTCCGGTCGAAGATACCACTAAAAAATTTGTTGAGAGAGATGAAGTGCATATGTGAATATTGAGAGTACTTCAGTTACTCCTCTACGGCTTTTGACTGTCTGTTATGAAGACCAGGAGAAAAAGTACCACATTTCTTGTACTACTGCTACTTCTGCTGTTGCTGTTACTACTACTTCTACTATTACTCCTACTACTACTACTACTACTACTACTACTACTACTACTACTACTACTACTATTACTACAACAACAACAACAACAACTACTACTACTATTACTACAACTACTACTACTACTACTACTACTACTACTACAACTGCTGCTACTATTCCTGCTACGACTACTGCTACTTCTTCTACGACTGCGTCTTCTGTTGTTGCCACTACTCCTACTACAATGATGTTGCCTATACTACTACTGTGGCTGCTGTTGCTATTACTATCGATGGTATTGGTACTAATACTACTATCAGTGTTGCTGCTACTACTACTACTTCTGCTGTTACTACTACTACTACTACTACTATTGCTACTACTACTACTACTTCTACTGTTGCTGTTACTACTAATGCTACTACTACTACTACTACTATTGCTACTACTACTACTACTTCTACTGTTGCTGTTACTACTACTACTACTACTACTATTACTACTACTACTACTTCTACTGTTGCTACTAATACTACTACTACTACTATTGCTACTACTACTACTACTACTTCTACTGTTGCTGTTACTACTAATACTACTACTATTGCTACTGAAACTACTACTACGAATACTAAATATTACTTACTACTTCTTTTGCTGCTACTACTTCTACTACTACTACTACTACTATTGCTGCTGAAACTACTACTACTATGAATACTAAATGCTACTTACTACTTACTACTTCTACTAAAACTACTATTAATATTCATATTAAAATTAAATTTATGTTAAAAATAGTCACTACCCTTCGGAATAAACTACCAAAACATAGAAATTTAACCTTTAGACGATCTACGTAATAAGTGTGACGCTTATATTTTTTTCATTCTTCGATGACGCAGCTAAAATCAAACAATGATACTCAATGAAATGAATAATATATTAATGAATTATAATGTGACATCCTGCACATTGTAATCAAAATGGTCAATACCTTTCTTTATTTTTTTTTTCAAAATAATTAGTTTAAAAAAATTTTTTGGCTCGAATTTAGTGCAATTTTTATCAAATGAATTGACAACAATGAGTGTATGTTCCCGTTTACCCAAGATAGTTCCAGTATTTAACCCTTCATCCTGATCTATGTTTTTTGTAACCACTAAATGTCAGTTTGCATTTGTATAAATATCACACTTGAGTTTCTTTGGTTTTTTTTAAAATGAAGGACACTTCCTTTCCAAATTAAAAACATTGTTAATGAAAATTAAACTCATTAAAACGTTTTACTGTTATTCTTAAGTCTAGCCAGTTAACTCCAACATGTGAGCAAGATGTTGTCAGGAGAACAGAATGTGTTATTTTTTACAGCGTAGCTGTGATATCTGCGCCTTTTTAGCCTGACGCATCTGATTTCAACATGGCTTCTATTTCACTTAGATCCTATATGGTATGGGAGAGTCACCTCCACCCCATTCCCAGAGAACTCTAGTCCTTGACAGATATGGTATCCCCAGCATTGACACTATTCTGATGCAGACACAGATTCACTGGGCATATCATGTGGCACGTATGCTAGATCGTCGCCTGAAAAATATACTTCTCTATTTTGAGTTGCAGAAGGACATAAGTTCTCAAGGTGGCACGCTATAAGGATTCGTTAAAGACCTCACTGAAAGCTTTCTAAATTGACCAAGATACACGGGAAGAACTTGCACAAAATAGAGCAACATGGCCCTTTACAGTGAAAAAAAGGCGCAGCATCTTAGGAAAAGAGGAGATATACAGCAGCGGAACAGTGCAAAGTAGCTAGAAAGACATAGTAGATTTTTTTTTTAAACTACTATCTACCGTGGCCATCCCATGCCCGATTTTTACAAGGATATGTGCGGCCTGAATGGGACTTTATAGCCGTCTAGGAACTCAAGAACTAACTGAATTTCAAAAGTGGTTTAACGAAATGGTCATCATTACTTGTGATGGACAAACAACAACAACACGCAACTAACAGTTCTGCTTTCTTAAAACATTTTCTATTCAAATAATTCTGTGTGTTTTTATTATTTCTCCAACGGACATAAATATTTTAACGTATCAAGATGTCTGTTTCTTTTATCAAATGAAATAACAACACGTTATAGCAAACATTTCTTTCAAGCAATTCATATCAAGCCCAATCTACTGTTGTTTTTTACGTTTTTATTGTAAATAAATAAACTGTCCGACAGTTGGAATTTTTCTTTAGTAAGTGGGCGTGCATGTCACATGGATCAATTTTAACCAGATCATGTCCGGTCAATGAAGTTCAGTTAAGGTCAAGTATGAGGTCACAGAATCTTCCAGATGTTTCATTCACCATTTTAAGGTAAACGTCATCATGAAAAAGTTATATTTAGAATTCCGTATAAGGAATAAAATTTAAGGGTTTCCCTACGTCATGTGATTCAAAACCGCAGATGCTATAAGTGAAAACAAATCCAAATTGCAATTCAGTAATAGAAGTAAAATCTTTAAGAAATATTATTATTATATCAGCTGCTAATATAATATATATCACATTATTTTGTGATGAAAACTAACAGAAACTTGTCTCCTAACGGGATTAAAATTTTGGCGAGTTTATTGTTGTTTATACAGTCATGTGTTCACTTATTCGTTCATCTTGAAACATGACGAGACTTTTCCAGTAATATTTATTGGATACGAACAAAAGTATTACACAAAGCAGCCAATAAAATTTGCGGAAAAATTAAAAAGTGTCACGTGTGAATAAAACATTGGATAGTCCACGGATATGTATATGATGTAGCAACTCGCTTCAGCCGCACATCAATCGCGTATGAATACATTTTGAATCAATATCCCGTGTGAGTGATTTGTGTTCCGTGTCACTAAGAGGTTTTATAATGGCGTCGTCGGTTGATTCTATGCTTGTGATGTTTTAAAACTCGGAGGGGAGGTTGTGTCAACCCTTCCAAGGTTTAAAACAAGATCCAAACAACTACTGGATTGTCACGATTGAATCTGACCAAAGTCTTACACAGACTATTCCTCGTATGTGCTCCTGAAGTCCGCAACAGATTCGTTGGAATCGGCGTAGAAAGAACAGGCGCAGACATAACTAAGGGTTGGTGAGTCATCATACCAGAACTTTGAAGTGTCCGCCACCCAACACAGACTTTAGGCGTTTTAGCTTCATTAATTAACTTGAACAATGTTAATATAAACATTTCGTGTTAGTTGAAATGGAGGGGATAAAGACAAACGTATAGACAGTATGTTAGCTGTGAGCATGCCAGCTAACCGTTTCTGACTATTTCATCATTATCTGACAAGCCGGATAACTACGTCTTTCATTATTATGAGGACAACTTTCATGCAACCAAGTTGCAACTCATTGTGAAAGTATAGAACTCTTATGTAGTACTTATATTCTTGTGTGACTTTTAAAATGTGCGTGATGGATTTGTAGCAGTTGATATTAACTAAAACTGTATAGTTGTTTTGATACGTTTGTAGTTTGTAACATTTCTTATTCTTATGCAATCGTGATATATAACTTACACTTTCATAATCAAAATGGCGCGTGTAAAGTGTAATCATCGATCAGTTAGTTATTCAGCTGCAACATCTGTAATGAACCTTTCTGTCTTATAACTTTGAATTAACGCACACTATTCCACAATGGCAAAAATGCCACCACTACCTCCAGCACATTTCAAGTCGGATAATAAAAACATTTGATTCCAGACTTGAAATAGACTTTACCTTCACAAGGCAGCAACATTTTTGTACATTCGGAATAATTGCAATATCTTTGGTGCTAAAACGTGTATACCATTATTGTTGTAGATAATATATATATATTATATACAAAATTGTTAAATAAGAATCTGTGATTTCTGAATTCCTTGAGCAGTTAATCTCACTTCGTCCAGTTGTGTGATCTGTCTGTTGAGTTTTTCATCACTACAACCATTCCCATTTGGTTCTATGAACCGACAGTATCCCAGGCCACGACTGCAGATAAGTCATGGGCCCAAGAAGAAAGTGGAATATGAGCAATCACCAAACGTAGGAACTTTATCACCAGATTTACAACCATGTTCACCTCCAACATTCTACACAGCTGAAAGTGGAGCTGAACTGCCACAAGAGCAGTTTCTTCAGATCGGAAAATATGTTATACATCAGGTTTCTCCATCAGTGGAAACATGTACTGCTGTTAACAAAACCACAGGAGATGAGTATTTGTGTAAGGTATGTCATATTTAATTATACATTTATTCTGCCATCATTTTGGTTCTAATTGATCTATTACTCTTTCCTTTTATATACATATTTAGGAATTTATTGATCACTATTTCCTTCTAATTACATAATTGGTAATTTATTATCGCTGAAGTTGGTTGTATCTGATCATTGGCAAAAATAAAAGAATTTCTTTTCTCTGGACTACATTCTGCAGGAAATGTCCTACAAGAGAGATCTAGCGGGAGTTTTAGAACAACCATACAAAGAAAGAACATAATTTATTGCCTTGATTTAGATTATTGTTGTTTCAATCCCCAGAAATTACATGCCACTTCCGGTAAAAGTAAGGTTTTGTCCACCGTTATAAATAGTGCACTGTGCACATTAATGTCACGGATTTCCCTTGAAAAAAGAAATCATATCTCGATTCACACCTTAGATGAGAATTCTTAGAGAATTTAATTATTAATTTTTAACTCTAATTCTAATCCTTCTCCCCCCTCCCCAAAAAATATATAAACGAATTCTAATCCTTTTAACCCCCTTTACCAAAATCTATAATTTTATGCAACTTATCTAACACTGCAAAGGTTAGGTAATACCTCAAAAGTAGAACAAAGGTCACTACAGTAGACAAAACCACTTCCTATTCACGATTGGGTGGTTTCTTCAGAGCTTTATTTCATTCCCAGAAGGCACCAACTCTTAGCGGTGTACAATACTTTAGATGTCTCCTACTAAGCAGGATTAACTTGATTAAAAAAAAAATATATATATATGTACACTTCATTCATTCTCAAACTCATGCAGAGTATATATATATACTTGATACTATATATATATAAACTTGATAGAATTTCAAAACTGGATCTAACAAATGGTCATCATCAGTTGTGATGGATAAACAACAAATATATACACATTTGCAGAGAACAGTACCATAATTTGAAATCTGTTCATTGGTATATCAGCAGGAAATTATTCACCATGGATTTTGTCTGACTCAATTGATGTTCTATCATAGATTCTTCTTATTCTGCATTTGTTCTCAAATTCATACTTGTTAGCAGAATGTAGTCCAGAGAATGAAATGCATGATGTCATAGTTTACAGTTTGGCTGCCATATTTGTACATTTTGACGTGACACATTGACTTAAGAATGGATTTTGGTCTCCGACTTTCAGTGTGATATATCAACGGCTAATCCCATCGCCAAATCATCTTAGTTGTTTCTTAAAACATGCATTGCAGGTCAGTGTTGTTTTTATTTACTCCCTTTTTAGGTGTTCACATCACGCTTGTGATAGAACAATACAAAACTCGCATGAATAAATAAGGTATTTTATATGGTACATTTAAAACCCTGAGTAAAGATCTGACCTCTACTTCGGTACAAAGATCTCAGGTTCGACCTCTACTTCGGTACAAGGTTCTCGGGGTCAACCTCTACTGCTGTACAAAGACATATGCAAATGCGATATGCATGATATAGACATTGGTATGAGAACAGGATGCCATGGATTAAATTGCATGGAGCTGAAAAATCAAGAATGGTTAAAGGAGAAAGTGATAGTAGTTAGTTCAAGAGCTGGACATCTAAAACAACACACAACACACGGTTGTACAAGTGGTATGAATGTCTAAAACAACACACAGTGGTATGCATGTCTAAAACGGCATACAACACACTGGTACAAGTGGTATTAATGTCTAAAACAACACACTGTGGTACAAGTGGTATGCATCTAAAAAAAACACAACAACATGGTGGTACAAGTAGGCCTGTGTTTAATTGTGCATTCTGTGGAAGACTCTTTGTATTGTAGTCACAAACAAAACCTCGAACTGTAAATTACATTCTTATAGCACAACACTACTATCATCTGAAAAGACGGAAAGGTACCTACTACTACATTCAAAGTATATTCAATCTTTAGCCAATATCCATGTCAAAAGTAAAGATTAAATAATTAGAGATTTTTCACAAAACATAGCAATGTAAATAAGTATGTGCTCCCTGTCAAGGCCATATCCTTGCTGCAGAGATGGGGAAGTTCAGCCAAAAGAGGCAGACAATTAAGACTGGCCAGTCCTCCTAAAACCAAGCAAGACAACAGTCTGCCCTAGCAAGTGCAGGTGCTGAAGACTGAGGCAGCCAGCCAAGAGCCACACTACAGCAATTAGGATGTCATGTTCCAACCAACACAATAGGAGTATGTTTATATCAGATAACTTCAGATATAAGCAAGTTCCAGGCAAACAAATGTAGTATGAGCTACTGACTCAATTACTGACTCAACTCATGCATACAGACTCAATTGTTAACACACACACACAACATCCCCATCGCCCATGTGTTACTGTGCCCGAAAGGGGAGCAAAGAATAGCAACGCTGTTTACCTTCCACGCATGCCATAAAAGACGATTAAGGAGGTTGTGGGATGGAGTTGGCTGTCCCATCCCATATAGGGTCAGTGACCCAAAGCCATGCTGAAGTCGGATGTGTCAGGCCGAAAGGCGCAGATATCTCAGCAATGCTGTAAACTATGACACAACGCATTCCGTTCTCCGGACTACATCCTGCTAATCTGCAGGTGTTTGAGAACGAACAAAGAAGGAGAAGAAGACAACATCCCCATGAAGGTAAATCAACAGTTGGGTACAGAGTTTATGGATATTTTGCTGAAGATTTTGTATTTTTTTTATAAAGCTCATTTTGATTTGTCATTGATGATTGTTGTAAAATCTTAACAGAAGTGGCAATCTGCTGCTATCATAAGATTATATATCGCGTGGTTTCACCTGATTCTATGTCTATGTACCTTCAGCGCTGAACAAGATGCATAGGGCAGAAAACAGAGCTCTCTAGAACGAGAGATGTGATGCTGCTGTGTGTTATTCTTGCATGTTGAGACCAATAGTCATACCCTCTTTGATGGTTGTTCTGCTAAGAGTGTCTCTTGGTCTTCCTATTTCTTTTACTAGTAGCCATTGATGTTAATTCTTGTAGTTACAGTCAGCTTTCATTCATTCCAAGTATGTGTCCGATATGAGCCGTATTGATGTGAGTAAAACAGCGGCAAATAGGATCAACGCCTTCGAGCTGAAATGCTACAGGAAGATACTTAGAATATCATGGAAGGATAAAACTCAGAAACTCAGATATTATAAACACACTGAAGATTCCAGAGTGTTGGTTACTAAACACAATAACAAAAAGAAAACTACGCCTGTTTGGTCATATAAAGAGACATAACTGTTTAGAAAGACAAATAATGGAGGGAAGAGTACCGGGAAAGAGGAGAAGGGGCAGACCAAGAAGACTGACGACATTAAAGATAACATGAATACATCGCTAGAAAATGCAAGACAGAGAGAGGTTCAGAGAGTTCATTGGGAAGACAACGTTCTGGAAGGAATACGTCACATGACACTGATGTTAGTAGAAAATGGTGGTATGCACACAATATACCCTTTCTCAGTAGGAATCTTCTTCTTAAAGCATTACATGCCGATAAAAGCTTCTGAAAAAAAGATCTGAAGGAAATCCTCACTGCATATAGGAAACAACAGCTTCATCGCTTGTAATATACGTGAATCAAAACAGTATAGTTTTGTCAAGATTAACTGAGCTCTCAGAGAAAAAGATTCAGCTTATTTGAATGAAAGCGCGCTCTGTTTAACTTAGTAGACACAGCTAATTTGAAGAAATACGTGGCTTTTAGCAGATTACATTTAAACAAATAATTAAATTCCATTTGGAGGTGTGTAATCTTATTGCTTCTTGTCTTGAATTTACACGTGAGCCAGTCTACATTTTGACATTGGTATTTTACCAATTTGATTAATTTGTACGTGTAATGTGTTATATTTGGAAGATTTCTGGATATTGAACTCTCACTTTAGTCAGACACACCATTTCAACCATACACACTAGTCCACTTAGGTTGTGTCAGGGCATAATTATATCATAGGGAAAATTTTGTATAACGTTTGCTATAATGGGGGTGTCCTGAAAAGAAAGTAGTCCGCCGGATTCGTTTCAGGACAAAGGCCGGTGGTTAATGTATGCAAGCTATGATTATTTGATCCATCTGTACATCAGTCGTCATCAGTACAGTTTATTTGTGTAACGGGAGTGTTATTTTTGTATCGTAGGAAACGTCAGCGATGTTCTATTCTAGAAACATTCACATGCGTAGATGGATGATAGCTTACTGTTAATGTGTGTTACTTGCTGACCTACTTCCGTCTATGCTGACGTTATGTGCGTAGTATATAGGCGTGTTGATTATCCGTTGTTTCGTGTTAGGCTTCACCTTTAGTATTTGTTAGCAGCAATTTATTGCATATGCAATAAATTTAGTTTCTTGTTGTGTATATGAGATAGTGTTAACAGTTACACGTTATGGCGCAACGTGTTAACACATCGTGTGTCCGCGTAGCGTTATACTTTATGACTCTGTATAGGCATAGGCCATATATACTATAACATCGCAGAAACCCGTTATAGAATTTTAAAGGAATTCAAAAGTATGCCCTGATCGTTTCGATCCATAGCAATTAAGCTATGAAGATATTGTTTTCTATGTGTAATAAAAATGGAGGGTGTTCTCCAGATCTCTAGTTCGTACTCAGAATGTCAGGACCGTAGCAGATACGTCTTCAGTGGGTATTTGGGAGGGGGGTGGGGTGGAGTTACCTTAAAAAAAACTATTCACCAATTTTACTGAGCATTTCCCTCTTGTTCGTAAAAAAATTTGATTGCTTTTTGTGTGTGAAAACCGGGGCTTGGGTGGGTGATGACCTTGTTCACGACATTGAAACGTGTTGTGGAATATGGTGTCAGACTTGTGTTTTCATTGACCCAGCATACCTGGGGATGAAGTGGTCAACATCAAACATGCCGCCTTTACTTTACCAGAAGATTTGGTGCCTTTTTTCTTAGGCTGGGTCATCTTGGGAACAGTTGACTTAAAATATTTCCATTTGAACTGGGAATTGAACTTTGAATCACCCGAACAAGAAGCCAGTTCCTTAACAACTGAGATATCGCCGCCCCCAATCTGAATTTCCTAGTGCATGTTCTAATTTCTTAAAAAGTGGGGGAAATCGCCTACGACGGACTGCTATTATTATAAAAAGTAGTAGATGTCTCCAGGGATGTAGGTATGTCTTGAGTAAAGGAGAGTGGATGGGTGGGGGTTCCTTAAAAAATGTAATCCTTGTGTTTGATGTTTGTGTTTGAACTTCTATGATCAACGTGTTTAAAAAAAAAAATTCATGTGGGTGGGTGGGGTTCCATTTTATGCGTGTTTCTTAGTATTTGATGTCACATATTTTCTTGTGGGGTTGGGGAGAAGGGGTTGAACGCTACAAATCATCCTTCCCTCATCTACAGATCTGATAGTTTCTGTGAATTTAATCCCGTTTATTTGTGATATGAAGGACTGTAGATTTGGGTTGGGGATTGAGACAAAGCCGCATTATTATATATAGAGCTATCGAAAAGTAAGGTGCGCAACTTCCCACCAGACCCTGGCGCGATGATTTAAATTGTAAAGTTCTACTCCACCACTACCTTCCTCGACTCTACTCTCTCTCTCTCCAAATAACAGGGCTTCGATCCTACCAGTACCTTCCTCGACTCTACTCTCTCTCCAGATAATAGGGCTTGCTTCGATCCTACCAGTACCTTCCTCGACTCTACTCTCTCTCTCTCCAAATAACAGGACTTCGATCCTACCAGTACCTTCCTCGACTCTACTCTCTCTCCAGATAATAGGGCTTGCTTCGATCCTACCAGTACCTTCCTCGACTCTACTCTCTCTCTCTCTCCAGATAACAGGGCTTACTTCAATCCTACCAGTACCTTCCTCAATTTTGCTCTCCAGATACCCTCTCACTTCTACCCCACGTTGTGTGGCCCTGTTCCACCAAAATGAACAGAAATATGTATGTCACTAAAATAAGACAATAAAACAGCATAGCAACGAGACGCTGCATACCTATTTCTGTTCATTTTGATATTTGCCATGTGTTACCCCAGCCACCAATTTCCAGTTACCCGATACCGGAACTTTTATCTCTGTTCAACCGTTGACCGATCGCCAGTAGAGACCTATCTGCTGAAACGTAAAACATACACTAGTTTCCCGATTTGCGTGAAATCTATTGGTTGGCCGTAGTAATTTTTGGTATGCGACTCCAAGTATATAAATAGCAACCTATGAAAAGCCCAGCAATAATCAAAAACGTAATGAAAGATGTCCTAATTAATTCAGTTAGAAAACCTGTACCGTCGATAGCCACAGTTCAACCAAACTTTTCTCGAGAGCGGATATCTTGCTTTGACCCTTTGCTTTACGTGACTATTAGCACCTTCACCTGTGACGCAGGTGGCTCCGTCTGACCTGGCTTAGCTCAGTGACGTGGCACTAGTGTCAGTCAGTTGATTAAGTAGAGGTCAGTGCCTGAGGTCACGACCTATTCAGTCACACAGCATATGACATTCTTTCAACTGCCAATCATAATATTCCGTGACCAATCAATCATAAATAAGGCTTACTAGGAGAATCATAACATATCAAAGAACATAATCAATCAAGTGCCATGGCGTAGGCGATCATGTTTCACCACAACTCTCTGTCTCTTGTGTTGTCAATAAGCTCGGTTGGTGAACATTTACCATGCCTCAATACTAGTCCATCTAGCAATTTTTCTCTTTATCGTCCCCTATCTCTTCTCCCTTTGATCTTTCCACTGGTTATTAAGTGTTCAAGCTGTGTTCTTCTCAGCACATGTCCTAGAAACCTTGACTTGTCTCTAACCTTGTCCCTAATGTTCGATATGATTGATCTTTTTACGACATCATCAATGAGTACCTCAAATATAACAGAATCAAAAAATATATGGGTGTAAATCCTGGACAGTCATCAACAAAGTGAAAAATAATATAGCAGCATTTGAAACAAATTGTTACTGAAAAATCCTCAGAATACCAAAAATGATCACCAATGTAGCCATCCTGAGAGAAATGAATGTCAAATAAAACTGGCTAAACTGCATGGTTCTGTCTAGAAAACTACAATATTTTGACCATATCAAACGCCATGACAGCCTAGAGAAGACCATAATCAAGGGAATGATACCAGGGTGACGAACAAGAGGCAGACCAAGAAGAAGATGGACACAAGTTATCAAAGACCACCTGAACATGACAGTAACAGAAGCAGAAAGATTGGCTCAAGATCGACAGAAGTTTCAAAAGTCTGTGATGATGGCTACATCCTGTTCAGGATATGCTACCCTATGAGAAGAATCACAATCATTCATACATCACGGTTTTCATTACTTCTGTGCATTTCGTTGAAAATAAATGTCTTAGAAAAGTTTTAAATATTGGTTGGGAAGATTTCAAGTTAATCATGCAAGTGAAGACACCAAACAGCAATGTGTTTCTACAATAATAAGAAAATGATGGACTTATATCACACATATAAGAATGAATAAAAACAGATTACTACTACAGGCGTTAAAATGGGTACCAGATGGCAAAAGAGGAAGATCAAGAGAGACTCTTCGCAGAACAACTATCAACAAAGATATGCCTTTAGATTGAACAACATACAAGAATTACATACAGACCAGGGCAGATATGATCCCCCTTAGGAGATGTTTTACCTGAAAAATAAATGTCATACGTACATTTTGTGCGTCAGGTCTGCCTTTTGAAGAAAATTTGTTACATTTTTTGCAAAACATTGCAGAAAATATTTTTAAGCTTTTCGCCTGCCATTTAGCCATTTTCCTAGTACTAAACGTTCATATTTGCGAAAGGAGGGTGTATGTTAAACACCCCAACCCCCATCGATATCTACGGGCCTGATCTAATCATTACATCGCTCAAACATTAAAGCTCTAATTTCTGTATTCGGTGCTGAAGAAATATAGACAGATTTCATTGGTCTATTTGTATGCTTTCTCTAGCAGTGGCAATGAAATGTATGGAAATCATCGAAAACATGCCCCAAAAGGCTTGTTTTGATTCTGCTGGTAGGTCTTATTTGGCGATTGGTCTAAATTATGCCCATGAGGTCATTTTGACAGGATTCTCAGAACTTTGACCTCGCATCTCTCATGGTCATATGCCATTTTATAACAAAATTGAACTCTCGTCTTTATATTTGTTAGTGCTATGAAACAACATCCTTGAACTCTGGACAAATCACTAGGTGCCTAGTCTCCCTTAGTAGATATTGAATATGCTGATATGCCATGCTGATGGTTCCCATGGCTTGCTGGTTGACCCACAGACATGTAAAGTTTTCCTCTTTCTGTTCCCTTGAGACGGAATATGATATTTGGGTTTTTTTTATTGACCAACAGCTATATGTAGGGATCCACGCTGGCTTCGCATATGAGAGGTCCTGGGTTCATTCCCCAGTTGTGGCAGAAATTTTTTCAGATCACAACGGCTCCCGGGTCAACCCAGCCGTAAATGGGTACCGGATTATTCTGGGAAGTAAATACTGCAAGGGAGAGGAGATACTACCGCCCTCATTTTCAGAGCCACTAAAATGTGAGGTCGTTAACATCTCACACCCCCTATGGCATTAATAAATGCTATGGGTTACTTTACTGTATGTAGGGATGAGGTAGTCAAGATCACGCCTGTCGCCTTTACTTTTTCAGAAGTTCTGGTACCCATTTCCTTAACCTGGGTCAACCTGGGAGCTGTTGGCTTAAAAAAATATTTCCAGTTGAACTGGTAATTTAATCATGGATCACCCGAACAGAAGGCCAGTTGACTAACAGCTGAGACATATGGGTGTCTATAAATGATCCCTAGATATGTGTTTGTATACTGATACTAAGACGTTGTATGTGTTTATGTGTAAGATGTTTCAGATATACATAAGTGTGTGTAAATTGTTTTCAGATATCTGTGTAAGTATAAAATGTTTCAGATATCTGTGTGTATGTAAAGTGTTTCAGACGTGTGTGCTTATAGAAATGTTTCAATCTATGTACATTTATCAACAGATAATTGTTTGTGTTTGTAAATTGATGCACAGACATTTGTGTGCTTGTGAAATGCTCACCTAATCCAACATTCCTGAAAATGGCTGCTGTAAATCTCTCACAATGTTGTCTTATGTTTGTTTGTCTTGCGGATGATTGCCGTGAAGTTGTCCGTCTTGTGTTTGTTTGTATTGCGGTTGTCTCTCTTGCTTTTGTCTTGTGTTTGTCTACCTTGCATCCGTATGTTTTGTTATTGTCTTGTGTGTGTTTGTCTTGTCATATGTTAAGATGTCACATGTGGAATGCCTGACTGTCACCAGTAACCCACCATATCCGCTACAGTACATCAGTTAAGCCATAGCATATTCCTATAAATTGAGACAGTCCTCTTAGGTAAGGAAACAGGAGCTTTATTGGTCATAATTCAGGGTAGTAAAACAAATACATGGTGTTGTGTGCGATGTAATTAGCAACCTGTCTTGTGACCAAACCTTTAGATCCTGTCGATGTATGATGTAACTATACCAATCTTGTAATTGTCTGAAGTAACTAGACCAAATCCTGTTGATGTATGATGTAACTAGACCATTGTCCTACTGTTACAATATGTTTAGATGGTGTTGATGTCTGACATAATTAGGTATATGTCCTATTACCATATGTTTAGAGTTTGTTGATGTCTGACGTTTGTTTTACTACTATATGTTTAGATAGTGTTGGTGTCTGATGTTTGTTTTACTACCATATGTTTAGAGTTTGTTGATGTCTGATGTTTGTTTTACTACTATATGTTTAGAGTTTGTTGATGTCTGACATTTGTTTTACTACCATATGTTTAGATAGTGTTGGTGTCTGATGTTTGTTTTACTACCGTATGTTTAGAGTTTGTTGATGTCTGACGTTTGTTTTACTACCATATGTTTAGAGTTTGTTGATGTCTGACGTTTGTTTTACTACCGTATGTTTAGAGTTTGTTGATGTCTGATGTTTGTTTTACTACTATATGTTTAGATAGTGTTGGTGTCTGATGTTTGTTTTACTACTACATGTTTAGATGGTGTTGGTGTCTGATGTTTGTTTTACTACTACATGTTTAGATGGTGTTGGTGTCTGATGTTTGTTTTACTACCATATGTTTAGAGTTTGTTGATGTCTGATGTTTGTTTTACTACTATATGTTTAGATAGTGTTGGTGTCTGATGTTTGTTTTACTACCATATGTTTAGAGTTTGTTGGTGTCTGATGTTTGTTTTACTACTATATGTTTAGATGGTGTTGGTGTCTGATGTTTGTTTTACTACCATATGTTTAGAGTTTGTTGATGTCTGATGTTTGTTTTACTACTATATGTTTAGAGTTTGTTGATGTCTGATGTTTGTTTTACTACTATATGTTTAGATAGTGTTGATGTCTGATGTTTGTTTTACTACTATATGTTTAGATGGTGTTGGTGTCTGATGTAACTAGATGTATATCCTACTGTTACCATAATGCCATATGTTTAGACGGTGTACGATGCCCATTACTATGGCACTAATTGTCCTCATATATCATCTACTTTCAGATACTACCCCTGTGTAAATATCGCCAAGTTCTAGCCCCATACCTTGCCACCGATGGACACCCCAATGTGGTCAGCATTTGGGAGATCATTCTTGGCCAAAATTTTGCTTATGTCTTCTTCCAGCGAGGTCATGGAGACCTGCACTCTTACATCCGTGAGAAGAAAAAGCTGAAACAGACGGAAGCACGTGATCTTGCCAGACAGATCACTGATGCTGTGCGTCATTGCCATGAGAATGGTGTGGTCTTACGAGACCTCAAACTAAGGAAGTTTGTCTTTATGGATGCAGACAGGTAAGACAGACTTTTATTGAATTTTATCATGGCTTTTGTTTTACTTGTCATTTGATTATTAATTTTTTTTAAATAGGGGAAACATGTTATTACAAATCTGTTTACATGTTCTTCTGTGTTCACTCTCTGATTTACTTACTTATCCGATCCATGGGGTTGCAAGCTTTCACTCTTTCTTCCCTGTGCCAGGTAGGTGCATGCCTTCTTCAGCTGTGATATGTCTGTATAAAGAGCGTTAGTGATGGAGGGATTTTGTTGGTAACGGTTGTTTTCGCAGGTCTTGTAGTGCAGGATATTCAATAATGTGGTATTTTACTGTTTCCTTCTCTTGGCTGTTGCAGTATGGTGTATGATCTGCTGTAATTATTTGTATGTGTTAAGCATGTGTTGTTTGCAGCATAAATATTGTGGTTTGATCTTTGCTGTGTTGCCTGTTTATGCTGTCGTGTGGATTTTGTATGGATATTTCTGCATTTAGTACTCTTCCTTTTGAACCAGATACATCGTTATTTACAGTTGTTGCTGATAATGTGTTTAACTATTCTAAAGGAAACCCGGAACCTCATAGATAGGAAATCAGTGAACAAATTAATTTGCTCTGGCTTCATTATGTCAAGTTTTTTAATTCTCTCTCATCTCCATACAGATCCAAACAGAAATATCATTGATAATGGTTTTTCCACTTCTGTAGAATGAGAAATGATGGCACAGGAGTCAACAGAGTTAAGAGTACCAAACTTTTGGAATACCAGGATCCTTTATAAGAACACCATTTAGACAGTTCTTGTTTTCACCCTTGTCATGTCAGACCTGAAAGGGAAGCAAACAATAGCGACACTGTTACCTGCTATATACGTTGCAAGAGAAGACTAAGGAGGTTTTGGGGATGAAGTTAGTTGTCCCTTCCTAAAGAGGATCAAAGTGACCCAGAAGTCATGCCGAAGTGGAATGTGTCTGGCCAAAAGGTGCAGATATTACAGTCAGTCAGATCCTCTTTTGCCAAGTTTGGCACATAGGGCGGATGTCATAGTTCTCCATGCCTGTCAGTCAGTTGCTAAGGATTGCAGGTCTTGTGCATTTATGCCTGTTGATTTTAATTCATTCATAAACGTTCTTCTGAGAGTTGTTTTTGGTCTTCCCTGTTTTCTTTCCCGTCTGGTGTCTACATGAAGACTTGTCGTGGAATTCTGTCTTCCTTCATTCTAAGTATGTGGCCGATGTATGTCCAGCGGCGTTTTCTGATAATGTTCATCACATATTCTTGTTTTGTCTCCTCTCTTAGTATGTCGTTTTATTTGAAGTCTTTCCAATTAGTATTTGTGATCTTTCTGAGGCATCTATTCTCGAAGGTGCAGTGATATGATGGAATCACACTTGCATTGAATAGTAGCAGTTTGATGTGTTTACTTTCGATCTCCAGATGTTTAAGAGTTTTTTAAAGGTGTTAGAGGCGAGAGTAATTCCAGTCTTTTCTGTCAGACCATTAAAGTTCATTATTTTCGTTTTATGTTTGTTTATTTGAAGGCCTATCCAAAAAATTGTGGGCCTAATTGTTTTTTCTTGGAGATCTTGGTATGTTGAACACAGGAGAGAAATATCATCTGCGAAGATTAGATCTTCCAGGGTCTTGTTTTCCCATTTGATTCCTAGCTGTTTTTGGTCTGTACATTTCCTCATCACCCAGTCAATCGCAATGCAAAACAGTACTGGGGACAAAGCACATCATTGTTTTACTCCTGTTGTGACTGGGAACCAGCTGGAAAAGCCACTTTCTTTTCTTACACAGCAAGCCGTATCGGAGTAAAAAGCTTTTATGATATTGATGTAATTCGTCGGGATGTCGTAAAGCATAAGAATCTTCCAGAGAGATGGTATGTGAAAACTATCGAAAACCTTCTGGAAATCTACAAAATTGATCATGAGTTTTGACTGTCTTTCTGTGGATTCTTATATTATTGTTCTTAAGGTGTAGATGTGATCTATTGTTGAGCGGTTAGGTCTGAAGCCCGCTTGTTTGAAGCAAAAGCTGTATACCATGTAAACATTCTGTTCTCAGGACTACAGGAGTAAGAGAAGGAATGCAGAAAAACAAGAAGGCAGTTCTTGATTGTCAGACAGTTTGAGAATGATAGCAAGTCAGAAAGAAAATGGTTGATTCTCTCTTCCAAACCCTATTGTCTCACTGTAGCACGAGTAATACTCAGTCAATGTAAATCTGATGATGATGTTTGGTAACTTTTGCTTTACAGATTAATTTCAGCAATTTAATATGCAGGCAATATTGTTGTTTCTTCATCTGCATTCAATTGTTAAATATAAAGTCCATATTGGTCATGTATAGAGTGGTTTGTTTTAGGTCATCTTGAGTTCATGATATTACACAATTGATGACACTACTATACTGCTGGTACACAACAATTGATGACACTACTATACTGCTGGTACACAACAATTGATGACACTACTATACTGCTTGTACACAACAATTGATGACACTACTATACTGCTGGTACACAACAATTGATGACACTACTATACTGCTGGTACACAAAAATTGATGACACTACTATACTGCTGGTACACAACAATTGATGACACTACTATACTGCTGGTACACAACAAATGATGACACTACTATACTGCTAGTACACAACTTCTATGATCAACTTAAACATCAAGTCCAATATTGGTCATATATAGAGCAGTTTGTTTTAAGTTATCTTTGGTTCCCATAGCTCGTTTTGCAGAGAAGCTCGTGTGAGCCATATTGTCGTTCTGTGAAAAGTGAAACTAGAACAATTCTGTAGTATTTGTTCTGGTGTCGGTATTGCTGCTCTGCAGATGCAGGCTGCAGAATCTCTGATACTTGTTCGGTGTGGGATTTTAGATGGTAATATTCCATTCTCAGTTGAAATATCAATGTGACTTGTTCATTTCTCTACAATTTGTTAATGTTGTCTTGCTCGGGGCTATAGTTTCCGTTTAGTTGTCTCCACTGAAGTCGCATTGATTGTTTTAGCAGAGATTTTACTTCCCAGAAGCTGTGAGATACACAGGTCTGTTGGAGATTGCCTCACTTTTTTGCCAATTTGTCTACTTTTTCCTTACCACGGATTCAACAGTTTTTCTAGACAATTTAAAGATATTTTGTCTGATGTTATGAATGATGTCTAATCTTGTTTGCTATTTTGAATGGCTTGCAAGACTGATTTTGAATTGTTGAAGTTTGCAATTTCTTTAAAGTATTGACTCAGTTTTTGAGTAAAAACAATATTGAAGAACTGTGAGTATGGCAGTTGCCTCTGCCTTGAAATTTGTGCATTTTATTTCCGAGGCACATTCGTATGTGGTGTCATCTGGAAACATGATATATTTCTACTGCTGCCGTTTGTTGTGGCTTTTGTCGCTGATCTGCCGTTGTACATATGCATCCAGATATTTCAGGGATATAACTACAATATTGTAGATAATAGAGCTATGTGTTTTTGGTTTTATGAAGAGACATAACAGTGTGGAAAGATTAAAAGCTGAAGACAGAGTTGATGGAAATAGGGGAAGAGGACGGTCAAGATGGCTATGGTGCAGTGATATATCAGATTGCTTAAACATGTCTCTAGCTGCGCCAGGTCAAGTCACCCAGAATCGCGGCATATTCAGAGAATCTATAAGGGAGAACACGTTCTGGAAATAATATGTCACATGATGATGATGTAGATAATAGATTTTTCTTTTTGTGTAGAATTTTATGAGTTTCCGAATTCTGATAAAAGTAGATAAATAAAATAATTGTTTCTTTTTAATTTCTCATCAACAGAACTCGTCTGCGTTTGGATGGACTTGATGATGCTGTTGTCCTTGATGGTGATGAAGCATCTGACACACTGACCGACAAACATGGCTGCCCTGCATATGTCAGCCCAGAGATTCTTTCAGCCCGCTGCGGATATTCTGGAAAATGCGCTGATCTGTGGAGCCTCGGGGTCATGATCTACACCATGCTCGTTGGTCGTTATCCATTCCATGACAGAGAACCAATTGTTCTTTTTGGAAAAATTCGACGATGCAATTACAAGATTCCGGATACTGTACCGGCACGGGCAAAATGTTTGGTTCGCAACCTGCTGCGTCGTGAACCAGGCGAACGTCTGAGTGCTGCAGAGGCGCTAGAACATCCTTGGTTTACCCGTCCCATCCTGATGGAACCTCCCAACAGGCCAGTTCTGGCATTAAAGGGTATGGATCAGGCAGTTCCCGACTACGAGTACTCGGTTGATAGTGTCTCCTTTGATTCCTTCTTACCTAACTAGAAGATTATGTTTTCCTTTGTCTATGTTTTCTGTTGACAGTGATCACCTACATAGGAAGTCAATGTGTAGATTACTTGAAGACATTGACACGATGTCTTCGAAACCCTTGAAATATTTCCATACATTTTTTTGTTATAAAGTGACAATAAACTTGCACCATTTTCTGGTGTGTGATCGGAAACTACGCTGGAACACTTGAATAGCATAAGCACAAGTACAATGCAGTCTATGCTGTTACATGACACCCATTCATCGGAGGAAAGATATGTGAAGACAGCACTAACATGGATATGTATGTGCACATCTGAGTGAATAACTCAAGATAATGAAGGGACAAGTTCTTGTCTGATAGAAATACTCAACTGTGTGCCCCAGGCATAAAGGGCAGATGTGGTTTAGCAGATTTATTAAAGCGAGTCTGAGGGAGAGAAGATATAGGAAAGATTGAAGACAAAAAAGTGAGAATGAAAAATGAGTGGAAAAATACAATGTGAAATGGGGGTTTTTTTTTGGTGAAAGGCATGATCAGATCAAGGTACACAATACAATATTGGGAATGTTTATAGTCAGTGATTACTTGGTTATAGAAATCAGATGAAGGTATTTAGTGATTAATTGGTTATAGAAATCAGATGAAGGTATTCAGTGATTACTTGGTTATAGAAATCAGATGAAGGTATTCAGTGATTACTTGGTTATAAAAATCAGATGAAGGTATTCAGTGATTACTTGGTTATAGAAATCAGATGAAGGTATTCAGTGATTACTTGGTTATAGAAATCAGATGAAGGTATTCAGTGATTACTTGGTTATAGAAATCAGATGAAGGTATTCATTAAGTGATTACTTGGTTATAGAAATCAGATGAAGGTATTCAGTAAGTGATTACTTGGTTATAGAAATCAGATGAAGGTATTCAGTAAGTGATTACTTGGTTATAGAAATCAGATGAAGGTATTCAGTAAGTGATTACTTGGTTATAGAAAAGTACTATTCAGTTGCAGCATGTTGTTACTAGTGTGACGAAATGTTTATGGTTACATTTGTTACTAGTATAGAGAAATGTATGATTACATTTGTTATTCAATTCCCATTAGTCTCAAGAATTGTACTGTATTATTGCATTTGTTACTAGTATGGAGAAATGTACTGTTACAGAAATTTTATCTGGGTCCATATAAGATAGTATTTAAATTTTTGTTTTGTTTTACTATTAGGCAAACTGTTTTGTTTCCTTATTTTTCATACATACATCATTTTAGAAAGTCTTTTAAATTGTGGATGCAAATTATGTCTTTTGTATTATTGTGTATTCTGTGCTTCTGTTCATACCCTTCTGTAGTCTGGCTAATTGTTACAAATGTGTTATTAGAGGTCTGGCTAATTATTATAGATGTGTTATATAGAGCTATTGCTAGTTGTTACAGATGAGGTATGGCTAGTTGTTACAGATGAGGTATGGCTAGTTGTTACAGATATATTACATAGAGCTATGGCTAATTGTTACAGATGTATTTCATAGAGGTCTGGCTACTTGTTAGAGATCTGTTATGTTACATACAGGTCTGTCTAATTGTTGCAGATGTTATATAGCCTAGTTAGATGTTACAAATGTATTGCTGATGAGAAATATGATCAATGTCATGCTGACGTGTGGTCAGTTGTTGACGCTTTCATAAAGTAGGCAGCTCTTGGTGTCCCTAGTGATTTCAAACTTCTTCTCTTCTTCATTGTTCATTCTCAAACTCCTGCTGGATTTCCAGCAGGAAGCAGTCCACAGAAAGGCATTGCATTGTGTCAATGTTTTATTTGTACCAATGGCCAGCCACATCCGTCCTCTGCATAATTTTAAGCAAACACAACAAAAAGAAAGGAAAAACATTGATGCTACTTTCATGTAGCACAACTGACCCACCATGCATGTCATAAGTGGTTATTGATGCTGGAGGGGGAGGTGGAATTGGTTATTCGATCACACAGGTTAAAGTGATCCAAAAGCCATGCTGATGTTGGATGTGTCAGGCAGTAAGGGGTAGATATTACAGCCCATGACACGGCACATTCTGTTCTCCAAATTATATTCTGCTAACTTTCAGAGTTTGAGAATGCAGAGGGAGGTCCATCTCCAAGTATTGCAAACAGGAGGCCCATTCTCCAAGTATTAAAAACAGAGGAGGTCCAATCTGCAAGTATTGCAAAGTCAGAGTATTCTGGATATGAAAGCTCTGGAAGAATCATGGCCCTCTCCCTTCATTATTGCCTGCATTCTCTGTAATTTATCCTTGTTGAATATGTTGCTGGTTTTACTTGTATTTCTGATCAACTGCAGTCACACTTCATTAGCACCATCTGTGGTAATGTTGAAGCAAAACTATGCCTTGGTCTGTTTACTTTCCAAGATTTCACTAATTTGTGTACTTCCTGCCATGTCTGACTTGTTCTGTGAATGTACATCTCTATTGCAATCAACTATCAAGCTAGCAAGTCACTGTACACTGTTTGTGCAATCAACAGTAACCAACAATCTGGTTCAGTGATTATATTCAAACTAGCAACAATGACCAGAAATATGTGTACTGTTAATTTCTGAGTTTGCAGTGGTAAACAAATGTCTTGTGCGCTATCGTTTCTAAGCTAGTGAGTAAAATGTCTTGTGCGCTATCGTTTCTAAGCTAGCTATTGTTAGTAAATGTTTTGTGCACTTGTATCTAAGCTAGCGATTGTAAACAAATGTCTTATGTACTATTGTTTCCAAGTTAGTGAGTAAACAAATGTCTTGTGCAATAGTGTTTCCAAGCTAGCGATTGTAAATATGCCCTATGCACCATTGTTTCTAAGCTAGCGATTGTAAACAAATGTCTTGTGCACTATTGTTTCCAAGCTAGCTACTGTAAACAAATGTCTTGTGCACTATTGTTTCCAAGCTAACAACTGTGAACAAATGTCTTGTGCACTTTTATTTCTAAGCTAGCGATTGTAAATATGTCTTATGCACTGTTAGTTCTAAGCTATCATTTGTAAACATGTGGTACTATTGTTTCTAAGCTAGCGATTGTAAAAAAGTATCTTGTTTACCAATAGTTTCTTATCTTGCAATATCCAATAACTTCCTGGCTAGCTGGAGCCAATAACTTGCTAGCTATCAGAAACATTGTATTTATAGACTATCAACAGTTTCAATAACTACTGAGCTGTGAACAGAGAACCATTTATGTAGAAAGTGTACTATATACTTGATGTGCCATATTGAGAGAATATTTTCTACATCAGAGTGAGTAAAGCAAGTTGAGAGAGAAAATAGTACTAGACATAACCCCTTCGCTGCTGGGAATAAATCGATGAAACCGGCGGTGCAGTGTAGAAAATTTAAGGCTTCTGAAATTTTTGTCCCTAACCGATTTGCCCACCACATTCTCAAAGTCAACAATTTGAGTGTATTATTACTGTGTGCTCAAATGTATCCATTTTCAAGAATAATGTTTCTTTATATTATGGAAGAGCAGTTGTAAAATGCCGCAACCACATGGAGGAGATGTAAAAATCTTTCATTCGTCTTGCAAAAGGAAACATTATTTCCAAAAAATGGTGGCTTTTTCCATTATAAACAAAAATGGTGGCCTTACCATATCACATACATGTGACCACGAGTATGAAATATGTTCGCTGTAGATATTATCTGAATCTATATCCTCGGAATCACTACTAGTATGACAATGCAATCAACACTTTATAAATAACTTCCTACGTCAGGTAAATTAATGCGAGAATTATCAGAAAAACATTCTGCTAAAAGTTTATAAATTACCATTTCATGAAGTATAATGCTTAGCAATATTTGTAGCTGTGGTAAGAGTTTTTATCTATTTGTGGTAAGAGTTTTTATCTATTTTTGTTGCCTTTCAGCGTCAGGGGCTGAAGAGTTTTGTGGTAAGAGTTAGACAAAGAAATTTCAGCTATGTGGATACACAACAGCAGAAGTGACTATAAGCATGTCAAATTACATTTCTATTTTTTAGATAACCTCTACGTAGCTTGAAATAACCAATCGGAGTATTTGAGCACCATAAAGTGCTTTCTGCAATACATTACTCCGATACATAGTCCATCTCTCCTTATGGAGATCTCTGCTACCAAGTGGTTGTGGCTTGACCTGGTGTAATTTGTTTTAAGAAACTGCCTATTGACAAGTTTATGTTCCACATCTGATCTGCATAAGCACATCTTAGAAAATAAGGGCTCAAAGGGTTTAGAGGATTGACTTCATTGCACTGAGTTTGAAAAGAGGTACGCTCTCTGTCGAGAGTAAAACTCGTAGCACATAAAGCGTAACTTCAAGGGATAATCCTTAGAGATCTCTGAAAAAAAAACCTTTCTGCTGATGGATGATTTGTATCAGGTATATGACAGTTCTGAGAATTGATTGAGTGAGCATAATATGGATGTCTGCAGATGTGTTTTGTGAAAGTAGAGAAACAAATTTCAGGTGAAGTACTTCAATTTAGTTGAGTTGGAACCAATATCCCTTTAATTTCCACGGATGCAGGGGTGCACATATCATTAGAAGGTAGTGCTCATGAAATGTACTATTTGCATACATAAAGTATGTGAGGGGGGGGTGGAGGGTTTAAGTAGAAACATTCACTGCTCAGACATCTTGAAATTTGCTCACATGAGAAGAAAAGTAGAGGGAACATTGGTTAGAATGTGTATGTTCAGTTATTGACAGACACACAAAGTAGTCCTTGTACTGGGTAACATAAATTGATTTGTGTGGTGATGTATTAATTTCCTGTGCTTCTTATAAGGTTTTAAGTCCAGAGAAATTATATTAATCAATTTAACAATAGTTTTAATACCGGGTAATTGTTTTAAAAGATTAATGGGATACCAGTTATGAAACTTTCGCATTATTGAACCTCCTTCTGACCTGTTGCAATATATTTGTTATAAACATGCATCACCTGTGTTTTGTGGATCTCAAATGAAGGGCAAAGCAAAGTTATTGTAGATAGCAAAATGCTGTCGAGCAGTACTACTCTTGTCAGGACAATGCCATTCTTAAAAAAGTGCAGGTCTTTTGAAGTTGGCTTAGTGATTCACACAGTGTGTTAGTGACTTTTAAGATGTCTGTAAGAGTTTTTTTCCTGGCAGTTGAAAGGTAAGGGCAGTCAATAAGGGGGTGTTACTTATATCCGTCCACCTCCAAAGCTTGTCATATGTGGTAATTAATTATGTTGTGGGTGTGGGATTAGCTGTCCCATCCTTTAGGTCAAAGCAACCAAAAAAAATATGGTGAAGTCCCTAAGAAAGGGGATGGAATAGAGATGCAATGGGAGAAAGTGTTCCCTCTCCGGAAATATCAGAACTCGTAATTAGCAACTAACTGGGACACTGAGCTTATACACTTTTAGATGGCTGACAGAATGGCAAAGAGAGCATATAGGAATGCTGCTAGTTTCTAATCAAGAATCAAGCCAGCTCACAACTACTACGCTGGTGCTTCTTCCTGGTTTTAACCCTCTATGTGTTCTTAATGATTTGTGAAACAAACTCAGAAATTTAAATATCATTGGAGTATTTGTACAGATGATGGAAGAATGGACAGAGAGAGAAAAACTTCAATAAGCTAACTACATAAATTATAAACTTAACTTCAATCTTGGAAAAAATAAATCTGTCATGGCGGAAACTAAGAGGACAATCATAAATTCAATCTTCATACCAACATTACGTTATCAATGTCAGATGTGGACACTAACGAAAGAATAAGAGAGAAAGCTGACTACGTGTGAAATGAGATGTCTAAGAAAAGCAACAAAATGAAGAAGAGATTGTGTGAGGAAGTGAAGAGATTACAAAAACTGTTGGAACATCTGGTCAAATATATTGAAAAAAAGAAATGGTTATGTTAATCAGAATGAATATTCCTTGCTTATTGGCATGCAGCAAGAGCATACAACATGAAAATAAAAACAGAAAAAGATGCAGAGGAAAACCAAGAAGAAGATGGCTTGAAGGAGTTACCAACATCCTGAGTCATGACAGTATTAATGCATATCAAGCGACCAAATGTGCCATAGCCGGAAAACTGATCGTCACTTATCCTGTGACGACTTACAGCAAAAGCAGAGAAAAGACAGTAGATTGAATTATTTCCACTTTTAAGAACCAATTCTTGTACCATCCATGTAATCTGCTTTTTTTTTTAAAATCAGCATACACTTCTGACTCTATGTAACAATTACAGTAACACACTCGCGCAGTGGAATTCCGTTATAACAACTTGGTCCAGACTGACAAAATATGTGTGTAATAGCAGAAATATGTATGTAATAAAAGTAAATCGTTATATACAGTACAAACAATACAGAATAAATATAATTTGTATTTTGAAAAGTGTTGTTATATAGGAAAATTTGTTATAAAAGAATATGCTATAGAAGGATTCCACTGTACATGTTATTTGTTATTCTTGATACAAGAAAGACTAACAAACAATAATTATTTTGTTCTCTAGACTACATTGATATATTCATTCATGTTACTTTGAACTGTTACATAATTATTATTATTATCATTATCATTATGGCCATACTTTTATACATTTGTTGTTATAGATATATATTCTGTAATATTTGGTCCTTGTGTGGGGGGAGAAAGTGATCAAACATGTTTTTATTTGTTGACCGAGTGTGTGTTGTTGTTTGTTCTGGTATATTTGTTTGTTTTGGAGCATTTTTCACAAGTCATGTGATATGCCAGATACCAATAAAATGTTTGAATCAAATTTTCGGAGTTTGTGATGTTAATTTTTCCTGTCTGGCAACTGGGATCCGGACTAGTAGTTCAGTATGCAAATAATATGGCCACTGTTGTTTTTTCCATGTATGTCGTAGGAGGCAGCTAAGAAAAGTTGAAGGATAGTCTGTGACTACCTGTTGTTACCTATTGAAAAAAAAACCCATTATCACAGCTTATCTCAATTTCTCATTTTTGTTTTCTATCAAATAATCCCCATGGGTGGACAAACAGATGAAAGACAGCAGACATGACACCTTTTGTAGCAGATTCCTAGTAGATGAAGGGAAATGCTAGAAGTGTGTGATGTACTCCGGGCAGGACATGGTAATACTGGGATATTGGTCTGGGGGAATGTCTCCCTTAGGGGGCTAAATATGTATGCATAACTCACCCTCTTACACAACTAATACTTTTGAGACGTGCATCCGGGTTTCACCTCAGTTGCAGAACACAGAAGAACCTGTTGTCAGAAAAGCTATGAAATGTCAAGAGCTACTTTCTCACAGTTAAAGACATTATTTCATCATGACATGTGAGTATGGTTGTAAGGCTCCACATGAGGAAGATCTTGGAAGTGGTCTGAATGACGTTTAGTGAGGCCTTACGTGTAAGAAACCCCACATAATATCTATCTATCTATATGCTGTGGCCATTGTTTGCCTTGCAGCGTCAGGGGTAGAATTCTCTGGAGATGGTCTTCCTGTGTGCTGTTAGTAAGCTTGTTCATGTGGCTTCTTTGATTTCTGTGATCCCTATTTTACATGGTCTGCCTCTAGCTGTATAGCCGTTATGGCCATCTGTGGCATGCTGTCTGTTGGTAGTCTGGAAGCGTGTGAAAACCACTTGATCTGTCACATAATTTCATCTGTACAATATTGTGCTAAGAGTTTGGAGTAATTTGGCTACAAAATAAAGCTCAGAAAAAAAACCTGTCCTCTTTCCTTGCTTAAATGTTTACAAGGGTAAATGAATAATAAAATATAAAAAGAGTCAAGGATTTATTATTAAAGAAAAATAATAATGCAGCAAATGGGATTTGAACTTGGTACACACACAGTTAGGTCTGTCTTATTTCTTGGCGCATAGTTTGATTTTGGCACACAGAGTTTGGTCTTGGCTCACAATAATTACATATACAATTGTATGTAAAAAGTTCATATAATAAGAAAAAATATAATTTAAATATAGAATATATCGAGAACTAATTTTTTAGGCATAAGATTTACCCAGGAAATGTGTTCGAAATGTATCAGTCCAAGGGAGAGATATTTGCTCACACGCACCCTTGCATTAGAGGGAACATTGGATATACATCCAAAGTATTTTGCATTAAAGAATTTGAAATTTTCGAAATTTTAGTCATTCAACTACTTGCCAGTTAGTAAAATGGCTATACATCATGTCATCAATGTTTACACAATTCTCCCCTCCACTCTTCCCCTTACCAACAACTGTCAATAACTCAGGTATCTCTCTTGCTTAATTATGTCCAAAAAAATATTTAACAGGGAAAAAAATAATTGCAGAATAAGTATGAAAAAACCCATTTGATTTATTTCCAGCTTGTAGAAAAAATGAAAGTGAAATTCGTGTATTTCTTCTTCAGCTTTCATTCTCAAACTCCCGCTGGATCTCTCTTGTAGCAGGACCATGATCCTACTAGATTTCCAGCAGGATGTAGTCCAGAGAATGAAAATGCGTTGTGTCGTCGGTTTATTTGCGCCAGTGTCCCGATACAGCTGTCTTCGGCGGAATGTGTATTTAAACCGCAGTGTATTCTAAGACGTCAAAAATTCGACATGAAGATTAATATTGAAAAGACAGAAATAATGGCAATAGCAAAGAAAGAAAGAAATATCTTCATCGACGATAAACACCGTAAACAGGTAAATGAGTTCACCTACTTAGGAAGCATTATCATTATATCGAGCGAGGGGAAAACCAGTAAAGAGATACCAAAATAGATGCAACAAAACATACCCGATCCTAGGACAGATGACACGTATTTTCCAGAACAAAAATGTAAACACAGACACTAAAGTTGCATTATACAAGACTATTATTATTCCATAACTTTGCTACCAGTGCCAAACCTGGACAATGACAGCTCAAGACAAAAGACAAATAGTGACAGCAGAAATGATATGTCTACGAAGAATACTCGGAGTGTCATTAAGAGATAGAATTAGAAACGATAACACCAGACAGATAACCAAAACAATACCAGTATTGTAACACATCAAAAGACAACAGATCAAGTGGTTTTCACATGCTTCCAGACTACCGACATATAGAATGCCACAAATGACCATGACACATAGACATAACGGCTATAAATCCAGAGGCAGACAACGTAAAAGATGGATCACATAAATCAAAGAAGCCACAAGAACAAGCTTCTCCAGAGAACTCTTCTACCCCTGACGCCGCAAGGCAAACAAGGGCCACAGCGCATAGATAGTTATATAGTATTCTAAGAAATGAAAAGGAGAAGAACAGTGTGTGAATTAATGATAAAACACTTTAGACAAATGTGATTAGAATTAGAAGTGACATTTGTATTTCCTTATACAACAATGAGTTAGTGAAAAACATCCCGACGGCGACTGGCTATCATACCGGTAGTGTGAGGGTGTTAACAAAGAAATGGAGTTGATACGACATCGGTTTAACACAGCAACGGTGAATGTGTGCAGTCTAAGAGACAATTTACTAGAACTGATAAGTTTTATGGAGAAAAACAAAGTAGAAGTTTTAGGTATAGCAGACGTCAGAAAAAAAGGAACATGGCGACCAAACGGCAGATAATAAACGCCATCTTTATTCCAACGTTATGTTACCAGTGCAAGACATGACCCCTGACAAAAACACTATTGAGAAAGATTACAACATCTGAGATGAAATGCCTGAGAAAAACTATAAATTTCACCAGAAGAGACCGAATTAAAAATTAAGACATCAGATAGTAATTACCATATCATGAACGCAATCTATAGAGAGACAGCAGATCAATTGGTTCTGACACCTTATGTGAATGTAACCATCACAACCAGCCAGCTAGGCGTACAAGAACGGCTACAAAGCAAGAGGAAGACCAAGAACAAGATGGACAGATTAAATCAGAGAGATTGTTTAAAATCACAGCCTAAACATGACAAGCCAACAAAGATGGCCAAAGACAGAAGACTTCAACTCCCCACGACGTCTGACAACATTTGTGTAAAAGCTAATAGATAGATAGATATATAAATAAATAGATAGAAATATGGTTCAAATTCAAACGATTTTATCCGTGTATACAAATATATGATTTATTTCCAATTTGTAGAAAAATAAATTGTTAGTCTTCTTCTTCAGCGGTAATTCTCAAACTCCTATTGGATCTCTTTTGTAGCAGGACCACGGGCTTGCTAAATTTCCAGCAGGATGTAGCACAGAGAATGGAAATGCGTCGTATCGTCGTTTTATTTGCGTCAATGGCCCGACATATCCGTCTTCGGCGGTGAAAAAATATTTCAATTTCAAACATTTTATCAATGTATTATACATTGTTAATGTTAACCATTAGCTTGAGCACATCCAACCGGAAATCTTGTACGACCATTGTCCTGTTGCAAGAGAAATCCGACGGGAGTTTGAGAAAGGGGCTGCCCATAAATTATGTCAAAATTTTTACACAATTTTTAAAATACACACTCGCCCCCCCCCCCTTCTCTCAACCATATCAACATTTTGCCAAGAATTCAGAGACTCCATTGCTTAATTATGCCAAATTTTTATTCTCACTTCTCCCCCCCCCCAATCTTCCACCTAATAATATTTATTTTAGCCGAGAAAGTGCGAAAAGACGGCATAATTTGTATTCATCATCATCATTATCATGTGACTTTCTTTCCAGAAAGTAGCCATCTTTATGAATTCTCTGAACACTCCAAGATTCTTAGCGAGTTGACCTGCCACAGCTAGAGACAATTTGTTATAAATCTAATGCATCACATTACTATCGTCGTCTTGGGCGCCCTCTTCCCCTGTTGTCGTTAACCCTACATTCAGCTATTAATCTTTCCATGCTGTAATGTATCTTTTATATGATAAAATAAACACAGCTGGTTAAGATGTTGTTAAGGAGCCCTCTATTTTTAATGATCTTAACATTTCTTGATTTGTCTTTTTAGCTGCCCATTGTATACATCCAAAATATAATTATTACGAACATTACTCCTGTAGTTTGTTATTGCTTTCAGGAGTAAATCCGTTGTTAAATTCACACAATTTAATTAGTGTTTAAATCGCTTTGTTAAGGTCAATGTTTGCTTAAACCACCTCTCCTCCTTGTCAACAAATTTCATAGACAGACCAAGCTCACCCACTAAATGTGTTGACGTAATTTATGTACAGACCCTAGGGTAAGAACCAGATGATAGTGGAAGCTGAAGTCAAACTTCCAATGTGAAGAGGTTAAACGATGATGAATGTGTGATGCAATATGTTATATAAAGATTTGTTGTACATGAGATAAAATTTGTAGAGCAACAGATAATATTTACGACGAAATAGATAACAATTTATGGCGCAAAAACAACTATATTGTGTCCTCGGAAGTGTGTTGTTAGACCCGAAATGGGAGCAAAGAATAGCAACACTGTATACCTACCATGCACGTCGTAAGAGGCGACTAAAGAGGTTGTGGTGGAGTTGGTTGCTCCACACCATATACGGTTAGAGTGGACCAGAAGCTTAAATCGGATATGCTCAGCCGAACGATATTGCATCGATTCTGTAAACAATGACACAGGGCATTCCGGTGTCACAACTACATCTTGAGAGTCTACAAGAATTTGAAAACGAACGCAGTATTCAAATATAAGGGAAGACACTCTTGATTGTTCATGACTTTTAGAATTTCATTGCTTATGTCCCGTTATACAGAAGAATTCTGATGCTCGCAAAGACAAAAACTATGAGAGGGGGTAGGTATGTATTTAAGCAGAAAAATAAAGCAAATTATATCAACACTAGGAATAGTGGACTGAAGGTTTAGCAAATGTGGCCTCATCATGTGATAAGTCCAACTTTTTAATATTACTCGTAGTTTCTTTCAGATTTCATGTACTAGCTGACCTCGGATTAAAAAGTCGCTAGGTATGTTTCGAACTGCCGCTACACACTGAGAATCCCCCCGTCCTCCAGGTTCATTCAAAGGTGGGGGGGGGGGCTTTCAGTATGTAGCGTGCAGATCAATGGATTCGCAAAGTAGACTTAGCTTCTGTGAAATGTGTCTTCATAAATATTTCGTTTCGTTAAATATGGTACGTTTGTTTCGTTAAAAAGAGGTCACATTTACTTAACCAGTACCAAAAGGAGGTTTGGAATAGAACGTAACAGACGAAATTGAAGAGAAGATAGGGGATGTACAAGAGTGAAGCTATTGAATAGCTTGACATCATGGCGTAATATAGTACGGTTTCTAGTTGACATATAGAGCATTATCTTGAGGCAGTGTTTCCCAACGTGGGGTCCACACACCAGAGGGTGGTAATTTGATTGTTCAGAGGGCAGTTCATGGAAGGGAGGGGGAGGGAATAATACAATTTTTAATATAAAAATATATGTTACATAGAAAAAATGGGGGAGGGGAATCATAATTTTAGAAAGACTCAGGTGGGGCATGGTTAAAAAAAAGGTTGGGAAACACCGAAGAGTTATATACGGTAGATAAAGTCAGCGATGATGCTAACACAGTGCAGTTTGGGATAGAATGATGAGGCGAATCAATGATCGGCTACACTAAGTGATTTTCAACTTTTTCACGCACTGTAGTCCACTTCTGGGACACATTTTCTTGTGATCCCTCCAAACCACATAGACATCCGAACTTTTTTATATTGTACACGGTTAAACCTTAGTTTGTGTTTAAAGGTAATGTTATTGTAGTCTGTAGTGAGATGTATATAGTAGATACTCAAGTAAGATAAAGAGCTGAATAGCACAAGCCAAATCAGCATTCCAAAAAATGAGAACCATTTTGTGCAATGGAACACTATCAATGCAGACCCATTTTCAAGTGATGAGATGCTATATCGAACCAATTCTTTTTTATGGATGTGAAGCATGGACTATAAAAAATAAAATTCAAAACGAATTAGAGACTACAGAGATGTGGTTTCTGAGAAGAATGATGAAAATACCATGAACAGCTAAGAAAACTAATGCAGCAATTCTCATTGATGCTGGCATAAAAATATCAATCATATCAAACATTAGGGGCAGACAGTCAAGGTTTCTAGGGCATGTACTGAGAACACCGCTTGAACACTTAAAAACCACTGGAAAGATCTAGAAGAAAAGAGATAGGGACGACAAAGAGAAAAGTTGCTAGATGGACTAGTATTGTGGCACGGTAGAAGTTCACCAACCGAGCGTTTACATAAGAGACAGAGTCGTGGAGAAATGCCATTCGGCATGGCACATGATTGATTGAGTCTATAGTGTCTTGTGAAGAAGTTGGTTATAATCGGCTCTGTTAAGATATGTGATGGGAACTGGTGATATTTTCTTTTGATGCATATTTTGCTATCTTTGGGGGAAATTTGTGATGGAATTGTTCCTTCTTGTGTTGTCTGTCAGCTGATGTACCTATTGAAACTCCTCAGTGATCACGAATTACAATAATGAAGAATTCGTAGTGCTTCGGCACTATTGAAACTTGTCCCAATCAGGTCAACCTCGTTGTGATGTCACAATTTTAACATTTTTGCTGGGTATTGATAACCTCCCTCCGATTTTTAATGTTCCTTTTAAGCAAACTTGTTAAAGATCAACCAAGTAGTACTTTCTAATTACTATATAATTTACAGATAACTTCTGCAATGTTAATGTATAAATTATAAATCGATTAACTCGAATATTCTGTTGAACTTGTACGAATGTTTTCCTATACCGCTGGAATCAATCAGTAAGCGTAAGAACTGACAACAAGGCAATCCGAAGCCAAAATATTTTTTCTAAAATTAGTAACCAGTGGAAAATTAAGGTTTCTTGCATGCATTTTATTTATATAATTAAATAGATTTTTATCAACTTTAATGACACCATATTGATTTTATTTCAAACACAATGTACGACGTTTGTATTTTAATAGTGAATTTAGTTTAATTCATATTGCTAAGAAGAAAAAAAATGAACAGTAGTGTGCACCGTGGCACACTTAGCTTCCCTGGAACGGTTAGTACCCCAGTTTTCAACCAATGAAGTTCGAGATTGCCCTCGGGTCATCCAATCGTGTGCACAGTTTGGGTTATGTTGACTCCTCCCACGTCAGCACCAAAACAAACCGGCGCAGTATTTTCGCCGGTAATTTGTTTACATCCTCAGGCCGATCACAGCTGATCTTTGTTGTTAGATATTTTCATGGTTTGTTATTATAGTATTGCCGAGTTCGTGGAAGGATTTCATTAACTAGAAACAAAGACATATATACTTTTTATTTAATTCTCAAACATACGAAATGTTTGGGAAAAAGAAATTGCCTAAGAGGTCGATTGTTGGGACCCGAGTAAGTGCGTTGTCTCCTAGAGATGGCCGATTTTACTCGGCAACTATTCAGTCGCAGATTTGTGAGGAAACGATCACATCTAGTGCTGTTTATTCCGTCAGGTTTGATAATGGTGCAAATATGCACATCAAATCTAGACACATCGTCGGGCCAGGGTTCCAGCCTGTTTCTTCAGCTTTCCTTAAACGCGGACAGAAAGTTTATCTCACTTTAAACGGCCGTGAAGTCTGTGGTGTCGTGTTAGGTCATGACCGAGATATCGACGAGGTTTTAGTCGGTTTGAAAACACCAAGTGGTGAAGACTTTGAGACAACTCGTAAGCTTGAAGAGATTCGACTTATGGAAAGCAGAAAGTCTGCAAGACTAGTAGATCATGCAGATACAAATTACACCAAGTTAGCAGATTTTCAGATGTCTTCGGGGAATGACCCTCATTTCTCCAAGAGAAGAATTCCTTCTCACGTAATCGACGTTCCAACAAATGAGAAAAACGAGTAAGTACTCTTTTCATTCATTCTTTGTTTTCAGTGAAACGTAATCTTTCATGATTCCATCATCTCGTTCTCCTCACACATCATTTTTTGTTTTTACTAGCAACATAGGCCTATAGCTTTATTGAATTCATGCCAAGATTTTAATACAGGGACTATAATAACATCCTAGTAGCGTAGAAACTGGAAAAATAATAAATAACAACTTGATTTATAATAAAATAAACTTATAAGATTGATTTATTTAGTTTTAATGTAGGTACAACAATAACTGCATACGCATAAAGTTGGCGGTGAAACTCTCCAATAATTAAACTGTAATGTGTTTATTTATAGAATAACGTCGGCAGGCTGATGTCATCAGTTCTTGTGTACGTGTAGTCAGCGTTTTCCCGATACATTTTTCAGCATCATGAACGAACTATCCCATTTGTGTTTCACAACTAAACATTGAAATACGCAAAGTCAATTGCATATTAGTCTTCATCTATGACCTTCTACGAAATTACCGCGCTATGATATTTGTGTATTTGTTGAAGAAAAAAAATCAAATGTATATAATACTTATTTTTGTTTACTATCCATATCAGTGTTTCCCAGGGTGGGGCCCACGCTCCACGAGGGGGGGGGGTTATCAGGGAGTGGTGAGGCAATTCGAACTAGTTGTAATTAGGCTTTATGTTTAGAATAATTCAATTGTTTAATATTTTTTTTAAACCACTCAGAAGGACAATACTTAGAGAAAGTAAAACAATCAATATCCATACTATTCAAGAACTGCACATAATAGCTTTGCATAGACATAATTGGAGAGATCTGACCTCTGCCTTATGCGCTAACTTCAGCGCAAAAGGAAAATGAATGAATGAATATAAAACTATATATATAAACCTATGTTACATAGAGAGGCATCATAATTTTAAAAAGGTGGGGTTTGGGGAAAAAGTTTGAGAAACATATTATCTATATTAATTTCTTATTTATGTCATCACCATCATCAGGTGCCATGCCGATTCGCGTGTTTCTCAAACTTTTTCAAGTCACCCTCCCCCACCAACGATCCTTTTATGCCTTTACGTTAGAGTGGAGGGGTGGAAATTTTAACACCACATCCCCCTCCTTCAAGATATTATAAAATGCCATTTAGTACTCGGAAGCAAGGATGAGACTTACCCCCCCCCTTATGGCCCCCCCAAAGCGTAACAAATCTCACAAACAGAAAGAAATGTAATTTTATTGTAGCATATCCTTATCAGGATGTAGTCGTCAACTTTGCATTTTTTAGCTGTAGTGATTTTCTAGACAATGTAAATACGTTCAGTAGTTTGCCATTGTTTTCTGTACGGCCCAGATGCATAAATGCCTGTGATGGGATTGAAACTGGGTACCTTGGCTGTCACAGACACGATCTGTACCACTCAGCCACAGATGCGGACCCTTTATTATCACATAGAGTAAACATTGCACAAGCTGAGGTTAGAGTGTAGACAGAAATAAAGAAACTTGATGCTGTAACATAAACCGTTTATTTACTAAATAATCACATAATATATTCATCTTAATGAAATGAAATAGAGTTCCGTTCTCAGAGGTTTGCCATTGGTTGAAATAAGCATAATAGGGTCAAGTCTTCAGCTAGAATTTGAAGTATATTAATAGAATTGCATAAATTTGTCTTCCATCCTGTACTTACAAATTAGCAAGTACTTTCAATTTTTGTTTGTGTCTCTTGACCGGTTCCTTTTTTTTTAAAAAGCTATATCACTTCTTGTTCATGTAAGTCCATAAAATCCAACAATTTCATTAAAAACTTTTTACAGGAATTTATGAAAAAAAACAACACGAAATGTTTTTTCCCCAGATTATTCTAAAAGAATTTCAAATTCAAATAAGTATTATTTAAAAAAAACACTTAACAAACGATACGAAAACAGTCGACCTATTGGACGCCCTCGTAAAAGGTGGATAGATAGTGTATTAGAGACACTCGGAAATATAACAGCAGAAGAGGCACATAGAAGGGCAAAAGACCGTACACTCACTCTCCCATCAACACCGAAAGGTACATGAGGACAGAAAGAAGAAGAAGAAATTCAAATTATTTAATTGTTATAACAAAATGTTTTATTATTGCTGACATTCACTTTTGTCAACCCCCCCCCCGTCAACAACTATCAAACATTTTCAGACACCCCTCCCAGGGCCGTAGATATGAGTACCGCAAACAAGTTTTCTAATGTGGTCATTTGTCCATTTTCGTGTCTAAATTTTACTGAAGGAAAATTTGAAGAAACAAAAATAAATCGCTCTGAAGAAACCGGAAATTGGGGGGGGGGCGAAAGGAGGGGGAGATGTGTCTTCTAATGTATTGTCATCTTCTCTATTTCACTGCATTTTGTTTCTAGTCATTGTTTTTTCCCCGTTGTTATGCACATGTTACATATCTCACTGTCTATAATTGAGTATTTTGGGGTATTTTTAGCTTTCTTTCTTTCTGACATTTTCTCTATCTGAAGGTGCAACCAGCACATTGAACACGATTTTTTGAGTTAATGATGATGAGTGAGAGAAAGGTGGAATTGTAAAAAATAATAGAGATGAATAAGAGAGAGGTGGGCTGGTAAAAAAAACAAAAAAACGAAGTTGCGTCTGGCAAGTATTGGACTTAACTGTCTCGAAACATTTCAGACACATCTGGTTTGATTCGATGGAATGTCGATAAATAATTATGCAATCAGCAACTGGTCCAAAGACCGTTGAGTTTGAAGGACCGATGACGATCGGGAACACACACTGCACATACAGATATACCACACCGCATACATATGACAAATAGGCTATGGTACCGTTATGTGACAAATGTAAACATCGTATTATATATGTTTGCTTTGACTGGACATGCCTGGTTGGCCTTCTGTTTACCGACTTCGGTTTTTACAATTCGGAACTTTCCGTTACTATCACACATGTTGTTTAATACTTTGTTCTATATAGTCAACTGATGTTGGTTATGGGCCAAGATCGAGAGTACACTCCAGGCAGACCGATTGGTGCTCTGTCCCTCCTAGCGGATGACGAAGGGTATGCGTACTGATTGTTCCTGCGGCCCGCAAGTTAAACAGTCTTCTCGTTTCTCCCTACAGCGCCCTGTTCTACTACTACCACACTCAATACCGAAATCTTCAAATCTCAGCCTCGATGTTTCTTCAATCACGGTGCCCACATCCAGCAGACGTTCATGAAGCAGCTTCAGTACATCCCCTTATCCACTGTTAACTCCCCGTCTATTGTTGTCTGTGATGTCAGTCTGTCTGCTCTCTCATTACCGCGAACCGTTGTTACCATGGATGAGAAGGTTGCTGCCATGGTTCTGACTTCTTTGAGTGTCAGTCCAAGCTCACCCTCTGTATCTTCTGGATACTATAGAGGTATTACTTGTTATGTTTTATTACGTGTCATGGGCAGTAAATCCTTGTGATGTCAGTCTGTCTGCTCTCTCATTACTGCGAACACCGACGTGTCTGGGCAGTAAATCCACGTGATGCACTAGAGGTTTGATGCGGCTACAGATGCCGTCCAGTCATTGATATTGACCATTTTTACTATAATCCTACACATTTTTACTATAATCCTACACAGCTTTACTATAATCCTACACATTTTTACTATAATCCTACACATTTTTACTATAATCCTACACATTTTTACTATAATCTTACATATTTTTTTTTACTATAATCCTCCATGTGTTAACTATAATGTTAGATCTGTTCACAATAATCCTATACATTTTTACTATAATCCTTCAGATTTATTGCTTTGATGCTATATATTTTCAGCCGTTCTCGGCGGCAGCGGAGATCTCCGGACGAAATGCTGGACACCGAAAACATTGAGGAATTCAATGACGTTGTTACCATGGATGAGACGGTGGCTGCCATGGTTCTGACTTCTTTGAGTGTCAGTCCAAGCTCACCCTCTGTATCTTCTGGATACTATAGAGGTATTACTTGTTATGTTTTATTTTGTTTTTTTCTTTCATTGTTATTGTTGCTTCAGTTACTCTTTATACAACCAAAGGTAGACCAAGAAAACTGGGGAGAGAAAACATGAAGAGAGAACCTTGAGAAAACATGAACATTGCAACCAAGGCAAGCATCACATCTGGCTTTATCAACTGAGGCTTCACCGTTAAGATTCGCATCTCTGAGCCTCAAAGTATTGCACGCCTCAGTCTCAAAGCATTGCACGCCCCTGAGCCTCAAAGCATTGCTTCCTTCTGAACCTCATAGACCTTTATCTACGGGGTTGGCTAAATGATATAATATTTTCATTGGTATTCACAAAAAGTATATGCAAAGAAAAGTGACAAACACGAAAAAAGTTAAATAGCATCACGTGTGAGCGATGATAATGATAATTCCACAGTTCTGTTTAATTAACGCGGGACTCGGATTAATATGCATTTTTGTGGTAAGGTTCATTCAACCTCCTACATTTGATTTGGTTATATCAGGGATAGCACTGTTGTATTGGAGGTTCTCCCTGGGGTAGTCTTCTTCAATGTTATTCTCAAATTATCGCTGGATAACTCTTGTATCAGGACAATGGTCCTACTAAATTTCCAGCAGGATATAGTCCAGGAAAATGGAGACGTGTTGTGTCACCGTTTTATTTGCTCCACTAGCCAGATATACCCGTCTTTTAAGGATGCTTAATGTTTAAGCCATTTGTCTTATGTCACGGACATCTAGAAACAAGCATGGCCTAACTACTGGCTTCAACACATCACATTAGCAGGCGGTTGTAATCAAATATTTCTGGGATTTCCCTTATGGTAAATACACTTTCTAGTTATAGTCAATAAAAGGTAATACTGCTAGTAAAACTGTATGAGAATAGTCCTTACATGTACATAGAAACAGGTAATGAAGCCTTACTTAACGATGACAACACAGTATCACTGTCAGATGCTCACGTGAAATAATACACACAACAAAACACAGGATGGAGTTAGTTATTCTAGTTATACTGTGTGTAGTGGTTCATGGACGAGATACCGTTTGATAAGTCTTCATCAGTAACGCGCAAAACCGTTAGAAAGCTAATAGTATTGTAAAATAAATTGACAAATCAATGTTTTCTGTCAACCGCCTCCTACTATGACGTTGCAAATGTGGTAGTTAGTCTTTGCTCATTTCTCTAGATGTCCGTGCAAAAGCTCGCAAAGGCTTGAAGCTACTGAGCTATATGTTATAACTGCTTGCGGCGTACTGCTTTGCTGAGAGGGATGGAGCACATGGAGAAACCAGAGTACAGTGAGGTCAATTCTCTACGCCCAGAGAACATTTTGTATGATCACTTATGTTAAGTGAGACTGCTATACAGTGGCGTAGCGAGAGGGGGGCGGAGGTGCGGACCGCCCCGGGCGGCATCATCGGGAGGGCGGCAAATTTATTTTCGTCCAGGCTTTCACAATCACTACCATATTTTTTTAATGTCACAAGGGCGGAAAATTATGATTCCGCCCCGGGCGTCATTGACTCCTGCTACGCCACTGCTGCTATAAAACTATAACAATAGTGTGTATGTAAAGTATGTATGTAATAGTGTGTATGTAAAGCACTAGATCCTTCATCTTTACAATTCGTTACGTAAAACATGTCTGATATAGTATGTGGGTTCATTGCTGATCGACCTTGTACTTTTCATAAGTACTGGACTTTTATATACTTACCTGAGCCTCGACCACCAAGAGTTGGCATATATAATAAGATCCACTATGGGAATAAATGCAACAGTTGCTATTTTGTTGGATGCAGGTTCTCTTCTTCCTCCTCCCCCTCCCCGAAATTTCATGAGCCTGCTTGTCACGCACCACTCGCTCAACTTCCTGTCGAAGCGACGTCGCCACATTGTTGAATCTCGCCAAACGTGAAACTCAGCACAACTGCTAACTTTACTAGGAAAAGAAATCATAAGGCAGCAAAAGAGATTTTAGCCAGATCCGTTCAGATGACACCTATTTCCCTTGAAACTTGAATCAACACGTTAATATATCACATACAGATAACAATAAATTCTCGATGTCTCTTTATTATGGTATTCACTGACCTTACTGGCAACACTGTTCTCTTAGCATCGTTAAATACAAAATGCGCGACAAGTGGAACTGCTGCCAGCTGTACGTACAGTTTAGACAGCCTGGGAGCTATCGACTCGGTGTGTGACCTGTTAACCTAATTTCCTAACGCTGGCTCAAATGGTGAAATATGGGTCAACATTGCTAAATTTCTAATAAAGGGTATTTAAATCTAAAACCTTGGGAAACTAATAGTACATAGATGATTGTTTCTTAGTTCGGATCATCATTGTAACATTTTGATCAATATTATTTCCTGCTTTGTCTCACTACACACACTATTACATGGCAAGATCCCAACAGCAGTTCACGAACACCTCATCACCTGCGAAGTTCCCCTTTTTCTTGTTGTTCTTGATTTGTAGTTATGAAACAGCATCACAGCACAATAGGTATTCTCATAAATCTTCTGCTCGTCATTACGTCAGCCATGTAAAAGTATAGGCCTATAAGTTCAGTGTCCCAATCAGTTTGGGTTCTTCTGATCTTTCCGGACCCACCCCCCTCCACATTTCCTGATCACTCCCATTTCTAGCTTTTTTTCGACATGTACATTACCTCATTCAGCCTCCTCGTGATGATTGAGAAGTGTTTCCATGATTACTCTAATTAACCCAGTCATGTCTCATCGCATCGATTTACAATCTACTATAGCTCTACCCACCAATGAATCCGCTTATTCGTTGCCCCTGACTCCCACATGACCAGGAAACGAGTGCACAATAGCGATATATGTAATCGCTATTGTGATGGTAATTTTTGTTTTTGTTGTTCGTCCATCACAAGTGATGATGACCATTTGTTACATCCACTTTTGAAAATTCAATTTTAGTTATGTCCTTGATTATGAGTTCGTAGATGGCTAATGATCCCTATTCGAGCTGTAAATGTCCTTGGACAGTTTGGACCTGGAATAACGACTGTAGACGGATCTTGGTAATTAACACGTAGAGCACCTACAGCATTATAGCACGATTTCTAATTATCTGAAACATTTAGATTTATTGAAAGTAGAAGCATAACTTATACGTAAGTATGGAGCGCCATTCCGATTGTGACAGACGCTTTGTGCTCGTTCTGGCAACTTTTTTCCTATGACCTATGAACCCCCAAGAAGGTCAACTTCACAGATTGTATTAAGGTCAATGTCGTAGCGTTTTAAAATAGAAATGACTATAAACAGAACTAACATAATGTCTTTTGGATAACTACGAAGGCTAGTCCAACTTGATTATATCAGGGCGTATTAAAGTAAAGAGGTTGAAGTTCGATTCCCTTATCACAGCAAAATTGCATGTTTTGTTGTTGATGTGAACCTTCAGCTTTGTAAGGTAGACAAAGGAAAATTTGAATGGAAGCATTCACTTCTTTCGTCACACCAGATTAAGAAGTTTGGCTGTGATGTATCAGCAATACTTTTTGTTTTACTTTGGTGATACAGTCTGATCAAATAATGATTCTGTCACTTAACATTAACGTCGTAAGCGGTTACTAAGAAGGTTTGGCGTGGGGTTGACTAGCCCGCCCATTTTTTGGAATGTGATGAAGGCTGTCGAATATCTTTTTTTTGGAATGCTGTAAGGCAACCAACCCTTATATCGATCTATCTATTGTATTTGCTTACTTTTGCTGTCAGACGTCGCAGGATTGATTGACAATCATTTATCGGGCTATGGCATGTTTGGTGTCTTGATGTGCAGGAATATTGTAACGTCTCAGAATGTTTGTACTCATTCAATCCATATTTTCCTTGGTCTTCCTCTGCATTTTGGTAGAGATGCGATACCTATTTTTTTTTTACTCTTGCTGCTGGCCAATAAGGGTTTATTCTCATTAAGTGGCCGAACCATCTCAGACTGTTTGTTTAAAGTATATAATAGATCGCCATAACCACTAGTGTGCTTCCGGGGCCCGATAGAGAAGTAACGAATAGCAACACTGTTTACCTTCCATGCATGTCGTAAGAGGTGACTTAAGGAGGTTATGGGGTAAGTTGACTGTCTTATCCAATAGCATGTAGGATCAGAGCGATCCAGAAGCCACGTTAAAATCGGATGTGTCAGACCGAAAGTGACAGATATCACAGCTACGCTGTAAACCATGACACAATGCACTCCATTCTCCGGACTAAATCCTGCTAAATTGCAGGAGTTTGAGAACGAACACAAGAGGAGAAGATTCAATATATTACCTTAAACTTGTTGTATCTAATGATGAAAACCAGAAAGCATCTGACGTACACCTGCAGCTTTCAATCCGGATAGCAAGAATATCATGGCAAAGTTACCTTCAGAGTAGATCGCTGTCAGCTGAGACCGCCGTCAGTAAAGATCTCTGTACAGAATATAAAAAAGAATTCATTTGTGACGGTTTAAAAGAAAAAATTATTGTCACGATTTTATTTATCTATTATATACTGGAAGTCGCATGCCAAATAAGGCCAAAGCAGACCAACGAAAATAATCACAAATCAGCCTGTCATGTCTTTTTTTTTTACTTTCTGTACACAGGTCCTTACTCGAGCACGGTCATGATCCACCTCTTGACATTTCACCCTACGCAAAACACTAAATAGTCAAGCCTTTATTTTGGACTTGTAAAAGCTCTGGAAAACTACCCCCATACACTTAAAAGTAATGCCAAAAAAGCCCCCATTGTGGAACTGAACGTAAGACTCCTATCGTCTTAAATAGGAAATAAACTAACAGACGGAAACTTTTCTCGGGAATCTTACATCACTATTACCCCAACTTCATCATTCTCTAAACAGGTGTTATGAAGATGGCTCTCATTTTCTCACTTTAGTTTCGCATCTCCACAAGATTGCGTGTTCTATTTATCTGTTGCACATATTATAGATCTGAAAACGTGTGAAGCCAGTCTGAGACAGCTGGCTCATATAAGATCTCTTTAGCGTAGTAGTAATCCGTTCGAACTGTACTCAAGTGGCAGTAGGTTCGAAGCCGGCTCACGTCGTTTTGTTTATAAAGTTGGGATTTTTTTTGGAGATCCCTAGATATTATCGCTTGAATCTACGAAGCTACGTGCTATGAGTGGTACTCTCGGCAAGCGGCGTGCATCTTCGTTGTGAGGAACGGCGTATACACGGGGTAATCCGTGTACATTGAAGTCAATCCTCTACGTATTTGAGCCATCCATGCACTGCGTTGTTACTTGAGATTACAATAGTACAGATGTAATCAAATATCCATGACGTCATAGATAAATGTGTGGTATCAAAATTGAAATAGTTCATACATTAATTAACATCATATAAAAGGTCAATGTCATGAATTGATGTCAAGGCCGAAATGTCATTTTGTGGTTCCATCTTCAGATCACTTGGAAGGCCAATGCCCTTACTCGGAAACTCATCTGTCCAGCAGCGTGGCCAGCAGCGGGTTCTACAGTGGCCACTCAGAAAGGGATGACCACTCTCCGCCACTTCCACCACTTAGTGAGAGCGCACCTGCCATCATGAGATACGAACCTCCAACCATGAGATCAGATGATGACAGCTCAAGCAGCTCTGGAAGACTTCTTATTAATGAGGTAATACTGTGACACTTGTACCTTCTTTACATGGCAGTCGCATCACACTCATCCCACACTCATCTCATCACTTATCACATCTCATCACTCATCCCACACTCATCTCATCACTTATCACATCTCATCACTCATCCCACACTCATCTCATCACTTATCACATCTCATCACTCATCTCATCACTCATCTTATCACTTATCACATCTCATCACTCATCTCACACTCATCTCATCACTTATCACATCTCATCACTCATCCCACACTCATCTCATCACTTATCACATCTCATCACTCATCCCACACTCATCTCATCACTTATCACCTCTCATCACTCATCCCACACTCATCTCATCACTTATCACCTCTCATCACTCATCTCATCACTTATCACCTCTCATCACTCATCTTATCACTTATCACCTCTCATCACTCATCCCACACTCATCTCATCACTTATCACCTCTCATCACTCATCCCACACTCATCTCATCACTTATCACCTCTCATCACTCATCTCATCACTTATCACCTCTCATCACTCATCTTATCACTTATCACCTCTCATCACTCATCCCACACTCATCTCATCACTTATCACCTCTCATCACTCATCCCACACTCATCTCATCACTTATCACATCTCATCACTCATCTCACACTCATCTCATCACTTATCACATCTCATCACTCATCCCACACTCATCTCATCACTTATCACATCTCATCACTCATCCCACACTCATCTCATCACTTATCACATCTCATCACTCATCCCACACTCATCTCATCACTTATCACATCTCATCACTCATCCCACACTCATCTCATCACTTATCACTTATCACCTCTCATCACTCATCCCACACTCATCTCATCACTTATCACCTCTCATCACTCATCCCACACTCATCTCATCACTTATCACCTCTCATCACTCATCTCACACTCAAAACTAGTCTCATACTCATGACAACACTCATGTCATCACTCATGTCATCACTAATCACACACTTATCTCACACTCATAACTCATCAAACACTCATCAAACACTCTTCACTCATAGCTCATCTCCCATGTATCTCACTCACACCTCTCTGGTAGTTGACACAGTTTCCTGAAGTTCCAACTATCATATCTCAAATGGTCACAGACGGCCTGATCTGATACATCCAAGGTGAGCGTGTACCCATGACCTTAGATACAACCAAGGTGAGCGTGTACCCATGACCCTAGATGCAACCAAGGTGAGAGTGTACCCATGACCCTAGATACAACCAAGGTGAGAGTGTACCCATGACCTTAGATACAACCAAGGTGAGCGTGTACCCATGACCCTAGATGCAACCAAGGTGAGCGTGTACCCATGACCTTAGATACAACCAAGGTGAGCGTGTACCCATGACCTTAGATACAACCAAGGTGAGCGTGTACCCATGACCCTAGATGCAACCAAGGTGAGAGTGTACCCATGACCCTAGATACAACCAAGGTGAGAGTGTACCCATGACCCTAGAAAAGGCTGGGGGGGGGGGTTACCTAGAAAAGACCGTTTTCGTGAACAATTGCCAAATTTTGATGAGAAGTGTGATGACCGTATTTTGTGAAGAAAAACATCATTTTTTAAATGGGGGGGGGGAGGGGGAGTTTACTCACTTTATAGCTACATTTCTAGTGCTACACTCAAGTTTTGATTTTTTAGGAGGAGGGGGATTGAACATCCCCTCCCATATAGCAACGTGCGTGTGTGTGTGCACCCATAATTAAAACCATTACTGTCCACACAAAGTGACCAATGAAAAACCACTAAAAAATCAAATACGTCACTTTAGAAAGAGGATTTCTTATGAGTCAACAGGTCTTATAAATCACAATTGGTCCCGCATTTTCTGTAATTTTCCTATATGTTATATTTACTTCAAATAAAGGGCTTGCTTAGAGTACCACTCATGTGTTCTTCTTCTTCTTGATTAGAAACTGGCTTCACAGCACGCGGAACATTCTCATAAGTGCTCCGCCCTCTGCTCCAGCAGCCATCCCATCCCAGTGTATGTAGATTCAGAGTTCCGGTCAGGTGTTGATTGTGTGATCTTCGGGACTTTCGAAAAAATTTACATTTCCTTCCCTTACCTCTAGAACTCCCATTTCTAACATTCTCTGTATGTGTACGTTCTCAGCCTCATTAACATCATCTTCATCTTGAAATGAATTTATTACTGCTTTCATCAAGTCTGCTTTATCTCTTCTCAGCAATGTGCCATCTATTGCCTGCCAATAAGTCGGCTCTCTCCTTTCCTCTGACCCTAGCATGACCAGGGCAGTATATCCATGTAATGCTCTGGACAACTGAGTTGTTCAATAAATCCCACCATTATTTTCTTAGCATGCACTTTTCTATCTTGCGCAGCATGCTTTGAGAGTCTGTGAGTATTACCGAGTATAAAACTCATATGTTCTATGAGCTTAAACATCTCCACTCCTATGTACAACTCTTTCATAGTAATAATCTGAAATAAATCGCTGCCGGTATGATGATATGTCCGTGTAAAATGTAACCTTGATCAGAAAAACTGCAACAGAACAACACAAACTTGATGTCAGCGCTATAAATGGTTTTAGCAGTTGTCCTTTAAAAAAAAAAATTGTTGACGTCATGCTGTCACCGCTAAATCTATACTTAAGTCCAATCTGTGTCAAACCGTTCAATCACAATCATTTATCTGTGTCACGTGGCCTTCCGCCATTGTGGGGCATGAAACAATAGCGTTACACCGGCCGGCCTGTGTCACTATCGTGTTTCTTGCCCTCTGTGGTATATGCTTGTCGTGGGTGGAGGGGATCAGGGATGGGTGTGTGCGTGCGCGGGTCACCGTTTAATGGACTGCTTCTAACATGAATGTACTGTTTTGTTATTTGTGTTTTGGATGTGTGAATTTTTTAAATAATACAACCCCGCAGATGTGGGGGATAAATGAGAACATAATCAGCAATATGCACATGACACATTACTTCTAGAGACTGTCTATAAATTATGTCAACCATCTTTTTAATCAAATTATTTATCCCTCCAACCCCCTTGTTAACGGCTGTCAAGAATTCCTAGCTTAATTATGTTCAAAGACTTAACTAACAGTCACTCTCCCCCAACCCATAACAATTTATTTAGCGGGAAAAGGTATGAATAAACAGTGCAGGATTTACCTATAAGCTAAACAAACTAAGGCTTAGGGCCCCAAATTTCAATTTTCAGGCCCCCAAGAAATATATTTGGCACTGACATATAATATCTGGACTTATAAAGGGCCCCATATCTCAAATAGGTTAGGGCCTTATCAAGTCTAAATCCGGCGCTGTGAATAAATACACATTCTGCTTCACTTTGGGGGGGGGGGGGGAGGGGGGATTTTATTTGTGTATTTTTTCCATTCAATCTCAAACTCCCACTGAATCTCTCTTAGAACAGGATAATTATCTTACAAGATTTCCAACAGGATGTAGTCCAGAGAACTAAAAAGCATCGTATCGCCGGTTTATTTGCGCCAATGGCCCACACATTCAACTTCGGCTTTAATTGGTGGATAAAAAAACAATGTTGTGTACGTTAACTTTTGTCAAACATCACTATTGTCTCTCTCAAACTCTCTCTCATCTCAGACATCACTATTGTCATCCTTTCTGTCATGTCAGACACCACTATTATCATCCTTTCTGTCATGTCAGACATCACTATTGTCATCCTTTCTGTCATGTCAGACATCACTATTGTCATCCTCACTCTCATGTCAACAACAGTCAAACCTTTTAAGACCCACTCCCTCAATTGTTGACGTAATGTATCGACAGTCCCTTAGCAGAATGTGAACAGGAACTACAAAAACTAATAGATCGAATTGGGCACAGGTTAAGTAAATGTGGCCTCTTTTTTAAAGTAACAAATACGTACATTATTTAACGAAACTAAATATTGTTAAAGACGCATTTCACAGAAGATAATCACACTTGCGGACCCATTGTTCTGCATGCTACATACTGAGACCCCCCCTCCACCCCTCCACCCTGCCTATGGATGACCCTGGAGGACGAAAGGAGCTCACGTAGTTCAAGCATACCTATCGACTTTTTAATCCGATGTCAGCTGGGTCACGAAATCACAATGAAACTACGCATACTATTGAAAGGTTAGATGATCCCGTGAAGATGCCACATTTGCTTAACATGTACCACAAATTGATATATCAAGTAAAAAATATGAACTAGATATAAACAAATAAAAAACAAAAACCACGATGATCTGCAAATCGCAAAAGAACAAGCGCTAAACATAAAAATACACGAGAGATACTACAACAAGTAGAACATAACCAATATCTCGGACACATAATCACAAATGATGAGAGAAAAAAACAACAACTAAAAGGAGAATATCACAGGCTAAAAGTACTTTCAATGACATGAGGAAAATATTGACATATGAACAAATCACAAACTAAAAATGAGAATTATAAAATACTACATCTATTCTACATTAATGTATGGCTCAGAAACATGGATAATGAACAAACAGAAGACAGAATGTATGTTTTTGATGTGGGTACAAAGAAGAATATAAAGAGCTTCATGGAAAGAGAAGAAAAACAAAGAGAGTCTGACAAATATAATGAAATACCAATAAAATATTTTAAAGACGACATGACACTTTGTTGAAGACTTTACTTGAGGATAGAGTCGAGCAGACACGAGCAAGAGGTAGGCAGATCCAATAATGGGAGAGGCAAATCATGAGATGGACAGGATGCGTTTATAAGAGTGCGCCACCACCACAAAAGGAAGTGGACCGTTGAGGCCAACCTTAGATGAATATTCGTCACTTGATGATGATGACAAGACCAGGATAAAAACAATTATACAATATGGCTGTATAGTGTAATACTACCAGCTAGGCAATTGTATACGTTCAAAACCAGGGATACAATATGGTCGAAGACGGAAAACGTGTTGACTTAAGTTGAAAGACGAGTGGGTGCCATCTGAGCGGACACGGTTCAAATCCAGTTTGCTGTATTATGACTTTCCCGGAAGCGTGCTGCGAGTAAAATGATGTATTCCTTGCCAGCAACCCGTACATGGGTTCCAAAGGAGATCATAGTTGAGGTAGCTAATCCCACACTCAACCTCCTTAATCGCCATTTACGCCCACATTGTAGACCTAGTAATACTGTTCGTTGCTCCCATTTCAGACCTCGTGCCAGGTCGTCGTATACCATTTTATAGAATCCAATGTAAATACTCACCATCTCAGGCTGCTCACAGTGTCCTAATTTTCCCCTTCTAGTGAAATAATGCCAGATTGGATGCGGTGTACCAAATTACATTTTATGTTGTAGATGACCCATTTTTCATATTATAACTGACAGGCCGCGAACAAACTGCCAACGTTGTGTTCTAGGTCACATTACCGGCCGGCCATTATTTTCTTAGTGTATCGTTTACAATATTTATACTATAGCAGGGTGGAAAAGTCGGTCAGTTCGATCAAAGTCCATGTGAATTATATTTTAAGGCAGATGTTTGAATCTGTTATGCAGACACATGGAAATATAGATTGCAATCGATGAACACATTATGCCACGAAATATCTTAATTGATATACAAATATAGTGAGTAAGCTGTGCAAGAGAGAACAATCGCCGCAGAAATCTGGCCAGTCGAACTTTATGAATGGCACGGAAACGTTGAAGATGGATCTATACCTTCTCGTGCGCTGTTTGTAAGCTTGTTCCTGTGGCTTCTATGATTTCTGTGATCCATCTTTTACATGGTCTGCCTCTGGCTTTATAGCCTTTATGTCTATGTGTCATGGCCATTTGTGGCATGCTATATGTCGGTAGTCTGGAAGTGTGTGAAAACCACTTGATCTGATGTCTTTTGATGTGTTCCAATACTGGTATTGTTTTGGTGGAAGATGGTTAAGGTAATATTTAAAAAAAAAACATTACTTGTGGGTAAAGTCGATGGGAGGCGAGTAAGAGGGAAGCAGAGACACAAGTGGAAGAGTAACAGTATGAGATCAGCACAGTCTACATGCAGAACCATCAAGACAAGGATGTTGGAGGTCTGTTGCAGCCAACCTTCGTTGCGAAGACGGTACTTGATAATACATAGCCTGTAAAAAAATTTTTCTAGATGTTTGAGATGTGAAATGTAAATGGATCATTTGGTTGATAGAGTATTAACGCCATTATGTGGTGAGGTGCACACTTTCAACCACGGTTGTAGTGTATCTTGGTTATATCATGACTTGTTATCGTGAGAAATGTGATGGACTGAAGTTCAGGTGATACGGTCACAAAAAGCCACCAGAAGTAGGCTTTAATTTAAATTAGGTAAGGGGCTGTTTATACATTAGGTAAGGGGATGTTTATAAATTAGGTAAGGGGCTGTTTATAAATTAGGTAAGGGACTGTTTATAAATTAGGTAAGGGGCTGTTTATACATTAGGTAAAGGAATGTTTATAAATTCTGTCTACAATTTTTACCCTGTCAATAACTGTAAACAATTCAGGTAAGGAAAGCATCCTGCGTAATTATGTCAAATCCCCACCCTCAATATTATTTGCAGAAAGTGCGAACAATATTTTGCTTAATTTTTGTTTTTCCAGAGTTTTAGAAATATTTGATCTATTCAAACAATGTAATTGATGTATGAACCCCCCCCCCCACCCCCCCCCACACACACAGAATTATTGACGTCAACTTTTCTCTGCTTCTCCACTGTCAACCTTGACTTCAGTGTACTCGGGTTGCCCCATATGTACCAACTCCCTCTCAACGCAGCGGCGCACCGCTTGCCGAGGGTACGTACCACTTGTAACACAAACTTCGTAGCTTCAAACGATAATCCCGTGCAACTAATGAAAAAAAAATCTACTTTATAAACAAGTCGACACAAGGAGAATACAAGGTGTCATGTCTTTTAATACATCAACAATACTTTATTTTTTAATCTTTATTTATTTTAATACTTATTTTTTCCTTTCATTCGAAGTGTTATTAGAACCTCTTTGTTCATTTTGTTTCCCTTTCCACGAAGTTCTCCCTATTCTTCTTTATATACACATCTCAAAGGAATCAAATCTGTCTCCTAGGTGTTTGTTTATTGTCCATGCTTCTGATCCATACATTACTATAGAATAGATGTAATATTTAATAATTTTAATTTTTAGCTTGTTTGTAATTTTTTAAGATGTAAATATTTTCCTCATGTCATTGAACGTACTTTTAGCCATTTCTATTCTCCTTTTAACTTGTTACACATTTACCATTTATTTGTGATTATGTGTCCAAGACATTGATGTTTTACTTGTTTTAGTATCTTCTGTTTCATATCGTAGAATAGAAGGTATCAAATTCTATGATAAGACTACCAATGGGGAACTCATGCAAACAACTAAACAGACTTCAACGGAGGAAGAACTAAACAGACTTCAGCGGAGGAAGAACTAAACAGACTTCAGTGGAGGAAGAACTAAACTGACTTCAGTGGAGGAAGTACTAACCAGACTTCAGTTAGATGAATAACTAAACAGACTTCAGTTAGATGAATAACTAAACAGACTTCAGTTAGATGAATAACTAAACAGACTTCAGTTAGATGAAGAAACTAAACAGACTTCAGCGGAGGAAGAACTAAACAGACTTCAGCAGAGGAAGAACTAAACAGACTTCAGTGGAGGAAGAACTAAACAGACTTCAGCGGAGGAAGAACTAAACAGACTTCAGCGGAGGAAGAACTAAACTGACTTCAGTGGAGGAAGTACTAACCAGACTTCAGTTAGATGAATAACTAAACAGACTTCAGTTAGATGAATAACTAAACAGACTTCAGTTAGATGAAGAAACTAAACAGACTTCAGCGGAGGAAGAACTAAACAGACTTCAGCAGAGGAAGAACTAAACAGACTTCAGTGGAGGAAGAACTAAACAGACTTCAGCAGAGGAAGAACTAAACAGACTTCAGTGGAGGAAGAACTAAACAGACTTCAGTGGAGGAAGTACTAACCAGACTTCAGTTAGATGAATAACTAAACAGACTTCAGTTAGATGAATAACTAAACAGACTTCAGTTAGATGAAGAAACTAAACAGACTTCAGCGGAGGAAGAACTAAACAGACTTCAGCAGAGGAAGAACTAAACAGACTTCAGTGGAGGAAGAACTAAACAGACTTCAGCAGAGGAAGAGCTAAACAGACTTCAGTGGAGGAAGAACTAAACAGACTTCAGTTAGATGAAGAACTAACCAAACTTCAGTTAGATGAAGAAACTAAACAGACTTCAGCGGAGGAAGAACTAAACAGACTTCAGCAGAGGAAGAACTAAACAGACTTCAGTGGAGGAAGAACTAAACAGACTTCAGCAGAGGAAGAGCTAAACAGACTTCAGCAGATGAAGAACTAACCAAACTTCAGTTAGATGAAGAACTAACCAGACTTCATTTAGATGAAGAACTAAACAGACTTCAGTTAGATGAATAACTAAACAGACTTCAGATCCATGATTTGCCTCTCTTGAGCCTGCTTCCCTTCACATGAGAGAACTCACTGTGTAGTGAGTGGGTGGTCTATGTCAGAACTCACCTTGAGATGTGCACGGGCATGCCACATATCAATTCTATGAGATGTGCTCGAAAAATCAAGGAGAAATCTCATAGCCACACAGAATGCATCACTTGTGCAACCAAGGATGATCCTCATCGCTTCATTTTGAATTATCTCCAGTCTCTCAATCTGTGACTCGTGATGATAGTAGCGCCTGCATATTCAATGAAGGTGGTAAAAAGTGTGTAGTATAGATAGTGCAGGTTCTTGAGCAAGTTTCATCACAGCAAATATGCCTGTCGTTGTTTTGTATATCTGAGTAGTATGTTACCTGTGTGCTTGGGGAAACAAGATTTAAGTCAGTGGTTATCGACCTTTTCGCCTGTAGTCCCTTAATGGGCCATTTCCCCCTAACCACCTTAAAAAAGTATGTTTACTTTTTTTTGCTTCAACGTTTGTATACTTTTCAAATAGATATCTTTCTATGACACCACCACGCCCCTGAGGTGGTCTGATCCTTCCATCATTTCAGATCTTTCCTCTGTGACCCTTAAAATTTATGTGGCCCACTACTTGCCTAGGGAATAAATGTTCCTGGATGAGAACCGCTGCTCTAGGTAATATGTTGCATCATTAACTTGCTCGCCTCTGCATACACTCTACCAGTGTATAAGCAACGATATTTTGATAAATTCCTTAAAGATTTATTGACGTGTGGGGGCGGGATTAAGCCTCTTTTTGGCGAAGCCCGCCTCTTTAAACAACGGACTTAATTTAAGTACAACATGGTTAAATTAGGGCGTATGAGGAAAACAATTATGACATTTCCATATTATTCAGGTAATCCTATCACGACCTCCAAGTTTTTCAGAATTATTTTGTATTGGGAAATAACCGATAACTAAGTTGATTATTTTGTATCTGTTGCTATGGATACGTATTGCGCTCTCTCGTGCATATGTACTATTAGCGATGCCACAGCGAGGTTTTTTCTCCATTACAATCTGGGTTTTTTCCCCAGTTGTCTAGTGTATTTTTGGCCAAATTTGCCGTACCCCTTTTTTTTTAAATATAGGACATTCCCCTTAGGAAAAAGAAATTACTCAGAGGTACTAAAATCTTGTTCTCCGGACTACATCATGTTAATCTACAGGAGTTTGAGAACGAATGCTGTATGCATTGGAATTTAGCCAAAAGGCAGGTAAAATCTCCACACAATTATACATTTTGAAAAGAAATTCCCCAAAAGTCTCATGGAAACGATGTACACTCCAGACACCACATACTCCAATCAATGTAGCACACTTCAACCATTCACTTGTATCACAAATTACACACTACACGTAGCGTCAATCAATCAAGTACCATGTCAAGTGGCGTAGGCGACCATGTTTTTCCACAACTCTCTGTCTCTTGTGTTGTTATTTAGTCCAGTTGATGACATCTTTTTGTGCCACAGTGACAACCAATCTAGAAATTTCTCTTTTTGTTTGTTTTTCTCCTTGATATTCCTGGTGGTTACTAAATGTTCAAGTTTTCTTTTCGTATCACATGCCTTAAAAATCTTAACTACACGCAGCTTGCACTCCAGATAATGAAAAGAAACATGCTAAAATAGGGCAAATATCCCTCCCCCTAATCTATGCAAATAAGTATCAAAATTAAAATATTAAAACAAATATCCCTATGGTGAAAACGGATTGTGTGACATTGCTGGCCGTTAACGCTTTATGGAAGTAATGGGTGGATCTTTTGCGTAAACTCAACACACTACACGCCATATAGTTTGGCAATGCATAAACTACTCATGACTCCCTGGTCAAGAATTGTCTCCAGCGCCCCCTTATATAAGCTAGCCAAAATATATTACGGTACATTATCGGGTCGAGAGTTCCAACATAGGTGTACTCCTGCAATCCTATCATTTTAAAGCAATACAATACGTCTCACGCTTTTCTTCAATTTAATATACACGCCACATATGCGTGCTCGCTAGCGGTTGAAAAGTAAAGATTTTTGTAATGTATATAATAGTGCTCAACCATTTTGGTTGATTGGCCAGTTTGAGCTTCTTTTGTATGGTACCCAAAAAGCTCTTCCCTACCCCGCCATACTTTGGAGCTCCCTTTAGTGTATTCTGAGATATGTGTCAGGTCGTACTTGTAAATTATGTTTATGAGAGCAGGATACACACAAAAATGGCTTGACGGACCGGATTTTGCCCACGTGCCATATTTTGCCCAACACAACGGTAGATGAAGCAGCTGACATTCACACAATTTTCAGACCATCATTTTGAGTGCGTGCCAAAAGTTTCAGTCACATGAACAATATCGGTACTGCCTGATGTGATTACACAACCACTTCGTAGTGCACACGAAAATGTTCAATCTCGTGCAGGTATTCTAGCCTTGAACTTGAATGAGGTTACGATTAGCCGGTAACACGTGTAGCAAGCGTGTTTGTTTACATCACGTGATACAATCGGGTCATTGTCTGTGTCGACTGGCATAGGCGATCATGACAATCTTTTTTTCCCCACTCACATTATACAATAATGTTCGCTACACTTGATTAGGGAACGATGATATAATGTCGACCTTAAAGTTCGCAGCCCGCCCCCCCCCTATATTTCTAGAGAGGGACACTTGAGGAGTCTAGATATCTAGGCGTCATCTTTTTCTTGTCAAGGACAATGACCTCTATTATTTGCCTTATTTTTAAGGTGGATATTTTCTACATCAGCGGTTCGTAAACGTGAAAGAAATGCCAGGACTCAAGATCAATGGGAAAATAACAAACTACGTGAGATATGCAGATGGCACAGATTTTGTTTAGCAGAAAGTGAACATGAACTACACAGATTAATAGATCAAGTCAATAAATCAAGTAATAAATATGGGCTGGATTTAAACATTTAAAAAAAACCACCATGATAATCAGCAAAGACACAGAAGAACAAGAGGTAAACATAAACATACAGGGAGAGAAACTACAGCAAGTAAAACATTATCAATATCTTGGACACATAGTCACAAATGATGGCAGATGTGAAACAGAAGTTAACAGGAGAATAGGAATGGCTAAAAGTACCTTCAATGACATGAGGAAATTATTAATATCTAAACAAATTACAAACAAGTTAAAAATGAGAATTATAAATGGCTACATCTATTCTATATTAATGTATGACTCAGAAACATGGACATAATTAATGTCTTTGAGATGTGGATATATAGGAAAATAGGGAGAACATCATGGCAAGAGAAGAAAACAAATTAAGAAATGCTAAAAACACTTAATATGAAGAAAGAACTACTAAGAGAAATAAAGATCAGGCAAATAAAATATTTTGGACACATTAAAAGACATGACACCTTGTTGAAGACCTTACTTGAGGGTAAAGTCAAAGGGAAGCGAGCAAGAGGTAGGCAGAGATACAAGTGGGAGAGTAATATCACACGATGGACAGGTTATAGTCTAGCAGTGTGCACCCAGTGGCGTAGTGGTGGTCAGTGGCGCCCCTTTTCCGACCCTGTGACACTAAAAAAAGTCAGTGATTGTGAAAGACTGGACGAAAATAAATTTGCCGCCCTGCCGATGATGCCGCCCGGGGTGGTCCGCGGCCCTCTCGCTACGCCACTGAGTGCACCACCAAGACATGAGACAGGGGATGTTGGAGGTCTGTTTCAGCCATCCTTTGTTGCGGAGACAGCACTTGATGATGATGAAACATCTGACTGTGTGACACTATGGTGTAGCTTGGTTCATTCTAAGACCTTCCAGAATAAAGGACTAGGTAGTAGATACGCGGGGGATGGGATTTGAACGTTTGATAATTGTTGATACGTGGTGAAGAGAGGAATATTAACAAAAGTTGACATCAACAATACTGTTTTTAAACACCAATTAAATTGTTTAAATTTGAAACTTTTTTTTTTAAAGATGCGGAATAAATCATGTAGTTTTTCCCGACTAAAAAACTTTTTCCAGAAGAAGAGGTTTGGGGGGGGGGGAATAGGGCATACCTGAATCGTAACAGTAGTCCTACAAGGGGTTGGGTAGGATATAAACAAAGATGTGGATGTAATTTAGAAAGTCCTTTACCTAAAAAGCTAATCACCCAGACCCGCTCGTTTATGTTAGATTTGTGGGGGGGGGGGGGGGGAAGGGGTCAATGAATGTGGTGTGGAGCGATTAACTGGTAATATTTTTTGTGTGTGCTTACTTCATAGTAGACCTACACGTACTGACTGCCATTTGATGTCTGGTTTGGGGGGAGGGGTGTGATAGCGTTAATGAATACCTCAAACGTGAATAAGTTTTTGATTCAGTTATCGAATGTGTTCATGAGATGTTCATATCTTGATATTTACTTTGTTGTCATTAAGAACTTTCATGCCCAACTGCGGTCTTTGCTCAAATATCCCGTCTCTTGCCTTGGATTTCACTCTTGCAGCAAATCGGATCTTTCTTGTGCAAGACAAGAGAGTCTTCGCAGGCCTCTTATTTTCTTTCTTGGAACTTTTCCCCTTATGATTAATCCTACTAACTCACTATGTCTTTTTATATTTCCGAAATATGTTTGCTTGCGTTTTTGGATAATTCGGAGGAGATATTCTTCTTCTATGTTCAGATCTTTGGGAATTCGATGGTTCGTATTTCTGTCTACGATATTCTTAATGTCATTTCATTTCAAATACTGACTTTTTTCTTTTGCCATAGCGGATGTTATTGATCAAGTCACACAACCACGCCAGTAGATAGACATAATGGGGTGGGATCAAGACCCCTCCTCCCTCAAGCAAATCAAAACATTACTTTTAGTACCAGGAATTTAACCAAGTGGTACCACCAATCCAGTAAAGAGTTTTCACAAAAAGGACATCAAATTTCTCAACAAAAGTAGGAAATTATTCATGAAAACGTGCAAATAATTTATATATATATATATTTTTTTTTTATAGGTAAAACCCCTTCCTTTCTGAAACGAGGCGATTATGGCTCTCCACAGCTCTCTGTCTTCAGTATTATGTATCAAGGTCGTTGTTTCCCTGTCGTGCCAGGTTGTCTAATATTTTCTCACATTGTCGCCCTCTTCCTCTATTACCTTCAATCTTGCCTGATGTGACTATGCTCTCCAAACCTTCCTGTCTCATGAAGTTGCGAAAAAATGAAGATTGTCTCTTATATTATTGATTAAGGTCAATTTTGCATTTGACTCATTCAATACCTCCACATTAGTTTTTCTGGCAGTCCATGGTATTCTCAGCATTCTTCTATAGAACCACATCTCTATTGTCTCTAGTTTCCCACTTGAAAAAATATAGCTTCTGAATAATTGTAACTTTGTTTTTCTGTTTAACTCCCTGCCATAGATTTTTTATCTGTGATGTTTTTTGTAGTGCCATTACTAATCTCTTTCTTATTTCTGCTGAGATCTGAAACACAATCTGCTCTTGTGTTGATGGTTGACCTGAGATAGGGCCTATTCATTTATTGACATTTTATAGTTGTTCTTCATCAATGACGATTGTAGGTGTGAGATCTTCTTTGTTTTTAGGGGAAAAAATGGCATCACTATGTTTAACGGATGTATTTAATTTAGTCTCCTGCCGAAGATGGATGAGTAGGGCCATTTGCACAAATAAGACAGTGACACAATGCATTTCCATTCTCTGGACTACATCCTGTCGAAAATCTAGTACGGCAATTGTCCTGCTACAAGAGAGATCTAGCGGGAGTTTGAGAATGAACACTAAAGAAAAATTTAGTTTAGAACAGAATGCCTATTTATAAATTACTCGTTGTAATCTCTTGAAGCATTTTTTAATCTAGAAAATGATTTGTTTGAGAATTTATTTAGTTTTAAAATATTGATTGATGAACGGATCTATCTGTGTTTTCTGTGCAGGAAAATGAAGATACAATATTCAAGTGCACATGGAGAGGATGCAGTGAACTGACCACCACCAGGAACGCTATAGAGCGACACATACGAAGGGCACACTTTGAGTAAGAATTGTTTGGTATTAAATACAATTTTCAGCAATAAGAATGATAGATCACGCATAAGAATCGCTAAAACCGGGGAGCAGTGGAGCCAGGCCCCTTGCCTCGAAAGGACTCACCCAAGTGACCAGTGCCTCTGCTAACCAAAAGATCAGGAGAAAGCAGAGTAGTGCTATTGACCAAACCAAATGCCTCAGAGTTTCTCAGTGGAATATGGAAGGAGTGCAGAACAAAAAGTCTGAGCTACAGGAATTCCTGAGGAAAAACCAGATCAACATAATGAGCATACAAGAGACTCACCTAAAGGACACGCAGAGATTCTTTATTCGCCTAGATCGATCCAAAAGAGTCATATGGAGGAATACTGACATTTGTAAAAACATCAATACCAGCAGTAGAAGTAAAAAGATCCCGAAAATAACTCGAACATATAACAGTGAAATTGCTGCTGTCTGGCGAAGAAATATCAATCACAAACTGCTACAGCCCACCTGCCACAAAAATATAACTTCATAAACTAAAGATAGAGGAATCTAGTCACCTGATAGTGGGTGACTTTAATGGACACTCACCAAGCTGGGGCTACAAGGATATGGATCAAAGAAGTGAAGCGATAGAAGACTGGATGATGGAAAATAAACTAATTCTAATAAACCAGCCAGACGATGCATCAACATTCTACTCCAGAGTCTGGAAAAAAACTAGCTCACCAGACCTTGCCATGACAACAGATGACATAGATATACATATTACAAGAACAGTAGAAAGTCAACTGGGAGGAAGTGACCAATTACTAGTCATCATGCAAATCTTCAAGACAGGAAGTACAGGACAACATAGCATGTCCCCAAGCTAGAACTTCAAAAAAGCAAATTGGACCCTCTTCAGTGAACAAACAGACCAGCTTTGCCAGAATATCACCCTCACTAACAACATAAACTACAACATCTCACAAATAAACAAAGTGATACTCCAATCCGCACAGAAGGCAATCCCACGGGGCAGACGAAGAGAAACAAGCCTTATTGGAGTGAAAGCCTAGAAAAATTGCATAGCGAGCTGAATGATGCAAGGCATACAATAGAGCAAAACCCTACAGCAGAATACACAATGAAATCAAACACACGTTCAATAAGCAGAAAAGAACAGAGATTCAAAAGAGCTGACACGAAAAATCCAGCAGCCTAAACATGACAAAAGACACAAGCAAACTATGGAACCTTACAAGAACTCTAAATGAAGAAACAAAGAATTCACACTACAAGACTGTCATCAAAGAAGCGGAGAAATTCCACACAGGAAAAATGGCAACAAATATTTTTGCTGACTTCTACAAGGAAGAAAGCACAAGAACACTCTCTCACACACGTATCAAAGAAGTCAAAAAAGAAATAAAAAGAAGACTGAAGAATCAAAATCCAGACCCATGCATGAAGACACCCTTTACCATCGCAGAACTAAATGGTGCCATAGGAAAACTAAAAACTAAAAAGGCCTCACGAAAGGATGGCATAACCAATGATATTATCTGGAACGTAGGGCCAATCAGCAGAAATAAGCTCCTTTACCATCTTCAACCAATCGTGGAGAACTGGAAAAATTCCAGACTTATGGCGTGAAGCTGTCATCATCCAAATTGGTAAAAAACAAAAAGAAAAAACCAACAAGTCAAGCAACTGATCAGTCAGCCTCTTGAGTTGCATAGGAAAATCAATGGAGTAAATGGTCAACTCTAGACCATGGTAAACTAATAAAATACCTAGAGGAAAACCAAAAGCTCATCAAGACACAGTCAGTCTAAGATCAACCTCTCCAAAACTGTGACAACCATCTTCTCACTTTCAAACCTCCAAGAAAAAGCAAATATAAAACTAAATGGAAGTGAGTTAGCACATGTGGAGAACCCTACATATCTCGGGGTCAAACTAGACAAGCGACTCACCTGGAAACCACACCTCATAACCACTGAGCAAAAAGCAACCAGGAGGCTATCCTTGATGAAGAAACTTGCAGGCACAAGCTGGGTAGCAAATGGAAGTATTCTCTGAAAAGTCTACATGGTTACAGTCAGACCTGTAGTAGAATATGGAATGACAGCCTGGGCATCAGCATCAAAACAAATACTGATCACCTATCTAAAGTACAAAATTCAGGACTTGGAATAATCTCAGGACGGATGAAAACCAAGAAAAAGCACTATATTGTCACTCCAATCCATGCAATAGAAAAACATGTAAACATCCGGCCACTGGATGACAGAAGAGAAGAAAGAGTGCTTGTTCAAAGGGAAAAAAATTAAGCGCAGGCCAAACCATCCGATGCATGCGCAAATTTCTAGATCAATCACAAGCAGGCTGAAGAGAACCGCTTCTGTCACATCTTCAACCATCTCCATCAACAACACAAAGAAATCCTCACAAACCTCCCAAATGAAATTGAAACACTAACAGATTTTGAAGAACCAAATAATAGTCTCCAAAATGTCTCCATAATAACACAGGTTCCCAGAATTATTAATAAGAAATACCAGACTCCACCTCAACTAAAAGCATTGATACTAGAGATAATAAAAATAAAATACAATCCAAAGGAATGGCCACATGTATACACAAATGGATCGACAGAGAGAGCAGGAAGGAACGGAGAAGGTGGAATTCTTATAAGACTCAAAGACGGGAGGACAGTATCAAAAGCTTTTCCAACCGGGAAATACTCCTCCAACTTTACACCAGAAGCAGTTGCATTCTATCAAGCACTGAAAGTCTTCATCGAACCAGGACTGCCAAGGCCAAAGAAGATACTGTAACTATATTCACAGATTGCAGATTCCTACTGGAATCCATTCAGAGCAACAGAAATGAAAGCCTTCTGTACAACATCAGACATGAGCTAAGACAGATCTGAAAATACCCTTCAATGGATACCATCACACTGTGGAATCATGAGAAATGAGAAAGCGGATGCTCTGTGAAAACAGGAAGTGAAATGGAAGAACAGACACCCACTGTCCTACAGAAAAGTAAAAGCAATAATCCAGAACACAGCAAAGTGGAAGACAAACATGATGCAATACATCTCCTCCAAAGATATCAACAGACCACAATATTTCGCTTTAGAACAGGTCACCGCAGACTGTTGGATCACCTTTACCGATTGAGAATCTCATACACAGTACACTCCAAAACATATACTTCAGGACTGCCCAACATAAGAATGACAGATCACACATAAGAATGGCCAATCACACAATAAGAATGACAGATTACAAACATGAATGACAGATCACAAATAAGAATGACAGATCACACAATAAGAATGACAGATCACATAATACCAGCACAGAGAAACTCCTCTATAGCAAATAACAATAGAAACCCTATTTATATATACATATAAATATACTTTAAAACAAATTTCCATATTTCACAAAATTTTTCCAAATCCCATTATAACAACTTGGTCCAGACCAATGAAATAGGCCCTATGTATGTAATAACAGAAATTAGTTATATACGGTGCAAACATTTAAAAGTAAATATAATTGGGGATTTTGAGAAGTGTTAAAAAGAAGAAATGCCAAGCTTGTAATTAAAGAAGCAAAAGTTTTATTAATGGAACAAATATGGACAACATTTAACTAAGACATGTAAAGCAAACCCAAGATAATTTAATAAAAGTATTAAATCAAGGCATAAAATGAACCTGACCAAATATTTTTTCTTATAGCCGTGATAGTGACCTGGAGTTGACGGACAATGAAGAGGACTTCCATTACAGCGAGACAGATGCAGGATCTCAATCCATCAGCACAATAACAAAATCTTTTGCTGCAATGCAGACATCATCCCCAAATGAAGACCACAGAAGTAGACATGTTAGTGAAGAGAATCAAGTACTGAATCTGTCCAACAAATCCAGCAGCACACTTCATCATGATGGCTTCAGTGACAGCGTCAGTAGTAGTCCTGGCATGTATGACCACGACTACGAACGGAAGGTGAGCTCAATATAATTAAAGAGTTTCTTTGAACTCTCTCTAACACATAACATGGAGTGCAGTAGCCTAGTTGATAGTGAGCTAGCTTACTTTCAACGGGTTACAGCGTGCCAGGTTCAAAACCATGCCCGGACAGAAACATATCCGGATCGTAATTTCTCATCTGACACTACCGCTCTTCCAGTCGAGCCAGCTGTAAATGGTTAACTGACACATGAGTTAGAGAGGTAAACACAGAAAGAAAGGGAACTGGTCACCCCGACCTAATAGTTGCTGCTGCTTTGTACATGAAGAGTTACCGGTATCTTCATCCCCGACAGTAGGTTGCTGCTATGGGACCTACCTTTACTTTAATACATTAACGGTGATTTCTCGTATAATTTGAATAGTTGAGTATTACTACACTGTGCTATTTTTATTACAACTATTTGCCTTGGTACATCCAGTTTAGGCATGCATTTATTTGGGAGTTACCATAGCTTTGTGACAAATCACCAACATTCCTCAGTGGCACTACCAGTTTCTGATCTCTGATCTACAACCCATTGTGTTTTATTCTTCTGAGTTCATTCTCAAACTCCTGCAGGTTAGCAGGATGTAGTCCTGAGAATGGGATGCACTGTGTCATGGTTTACAGCTTAATTGTAATATCAGCCTTTCAGCCTGACACATCCGACTTCAGCATTGCTTCTGAGTCACTTTGACCCTCGATGGGATGGGGCAGCCAACTCTACCACAGAAGCTGCTTAATAGCCTCCTACAAAATGTGTGGCAAATAACAGTGTTGCTATTCCTTGCTCCCCTCCTGGGCTATAGCAACAGACAGGTGATTGTATTTCCAATTACCTAAGCCTTTTATTCTGAAATAATTTTTTCCTCGTACTAGGGAGGTATGGGGGTGAAGTTGACTGTCTCATCCTATAGATCAAAGTGACCTTAAATTCATACCAAAGTCGGATGTGTCTAGCCAAAAGGTGCAAATATCTCAGTCAAATTGTACAAACAGATTTAATTATCTGGATTATCCTACTATCCAGGAGGAGTTTGAGAACGATTGCAGAAATAGCAAAGTTAGTGTAGCTGTAGATACTCTTAGCACAAGATGGCAGACCTGGCTGAGAAATATGGGGTCAAGATTAATGGTATGACTTCCTATGTTGATAAGGTCAAATGTGTCTACAAATATTGTGCTCACCAGAACATAATGATGTCTATAGTTTGCGGGTAACCTTAAGAATCAACCCATACTGGCACAAAATATGAAAATAAAAACAGCATGACGCAGAAGACCAAGACAAAGGTGGATTGAAGGAATTACCAACATTTTGAGATGTCATAATGTTATTGCATATCGAGTGACTAAACATGCCATAGCCCAAAAACATATCGTTATTCAATCCTGCAATGTCTTACAGCAAAAGCAGAGAAAAAATGATACATAGAACAACAGGCAAAATTCAGGGGAAAAGAGACAAGAGAACATTAAATGCAGAAAATATTGGATAATTTAACATTGTGGCATGGTAGAGAGACAGCAGTGAAACTGATACACATTGAAGAAACTGATACAGAAGAGTGGATAGTGCTGTAGAGACCAGTATGTCACATGATATTGATGATCTGGCCAATGAACATAGCACATTTTAACAACTGTTTTTATTTGTACAATGTTGCCAGATTTTGTGGCAAAGTCAGGCCAGTTCTGTGCCTGTAAGTGGAACAATCGTGAAACAAGGGCAGCCATCCAGCCTACCAATTGCCATTGATGAAGGACAGATACAGAGATCTTTGTCATGGCACATTGACTCCTCTGCTGCAGGGGGATTGGTAAGTGTAGAATTAATATAGGGATCATCATAGTGTGTTTTAAATATAACAAACTATGACTTTAACTCAAATGTAATATCAGTATTAACATAACATAACATACAAAACATAACATAACATTTGGTTGTGAAAGTTGGAAAATAACACAAGCACTGGAAAAGAAATTAAATTCATTTGAAAATAAATGTCTTAGAAAACTTTTAAATATTGGTTGGGAAGAATTCAAGTCAAACAAGCAAGTAAGAAAAGACACCACATAACAATATGTTTCTACAACAATAAGAAGAAAACAATGAACTTTATATCGGTACATGTACTTAGAATGAATTAAAACTGACTGCCACTACAAACATTAAAATGTGTACGAGATGGCACAAGAGGAAGACCAAGAGAAACTCTTAGCAGAACAACCATCAAAGAATTACACACAGTAGCTTCACATTGCATGAAAGGGAGAGCTCTGGTTTCTGACATATGCACCGTATTCGGAGCTGAAGGAACATGGATGCACCATATTCGGAGCTGACTGAAGGAACATGGATGTACCATATTCGGAGCTGACTGAAGGAACATGGATGCACCATATTCGGAGATGACTGAAGGAACATGGGTGCACCATATTCGGAGATGACTGAAGGAACATGGGTGCACCATATTCGGAGATGACTGAAGGAACATGGATGCACCATATTCGGAGCTGACTGAAGGAACATGGATGCACCATATTCGGAGCTGACTGAAGGAACATGGATGCACCATATTTGGAGCTGACTGAAGGAACATGGATGCACCATATTCGGAGCTGACTGAAGGAACATGGATGCACCATATTTGGAGCTGACTGAAGGAACATGGATGCACCATATTAGGAGCTGACTGAAGGAACATGGATGCACCATATTCGGAGCTGACTGAAGGAACATGGATGCACCATATTCGGAGCTGACTGAAGGAACATGGATGCACCATATTCGGAGCTGATTGAAGGAACATGGATGGAAGGACAGACAGACTACTTCATAGTTGCTACAATCTCTATCTCAAAAGAAGGTGTAACTTGTTCATGAAGTAAAATGTATCTCTTATAGTGGTACTCTCAGAACTTTACAACAGCAGACACTAGTCTAATTTGTTATATCAGAACTTTACAACTATCAAAAATAGTGGAGGTTGTAGTTCAGGTAATTATATATATATATATGTATAAGGCCATTGATGTGTTTTCATGCCGGATCTTTCTTTTGATGACCTTTTTGTGAAAAATCGCTAAGTGGAGGGAGAGTTTTTGTCGGCTTATGGCCAAGTTCTATATGATGAAAGTCATGTTGTGATTTGCTAAGGAATGGTTTGTTTGACCTCCCCCCCCCCCCGAACCTCTTGATCAGTAAGTGAACGGCTTAATTACTACACTAGAGAGATCCTCTTGATCACAGAAGAATATGGGCATAACACCCCCAATCTCTAACACCCCATTCCTTAACATTACAATTCCAATATCTCAATCGAGCATTTACTTTTTACTTTACTTACAGGTGTCCCCACCACAAAGATCAAGTAAACTGACTCCACAAGAACGTTTGTACCAACACCAAGCACAATCTCCGAAATCTAGTGTTGCCTCATCATCTTTCAAAGTTACTCAACACAGACGAGCTCGAAGTGAAGTCAGAAAATGCAGGAAAGTCTATGGTATGGAAAACAGAGATCAGTGGTGCACCCAATGCAAATGGAAGAAAGCTTGTACAAGATTTGTGGAGTAAAGTTACCACTTTATCATTGAGAATAGTTGATGCGGCTCTGAATCTTGACAGAATTTTCAACAATATTTAAAATGATTGACAGCAAGTTTTAAAACTTAACAGATATCTAAAGTATATTTTGACATTATATCTAATGATAGCGAAATTTCTATGCTCAGAATCTTCCCTTAGCTCAAGTGTAATATATTATTTATACAGAAACAAAAGTCCTTGTTTATCAAAGATCTTTCTACAGAAAAAATGAATGAAAAAGTCACAGTTACGGTATTTACTGGTAAAGTTTTGTTTTTAGATAAATATTTACGTCCAACTTTATTATGTTTACATAGAAGACAGATTTGTTCTTTAGTGACATTGTAAGATATTATTGGAGACTTCTTAAAAATTGAAACCCTATTCAACATTTAAAAAAATGTAAATTACATGGGGAATTCTTGCTAGTGTTTATGGCTGTTGTGCACTTTCATACAGTGGAATTCCGTTATAACAACTTGGTCCGGGCCGATGAAATGTATGTAATAACAGAAATTCACTATATACAGTACAAATATAGATTAAATGTAATTGGGCTTTAGAAAAGGGTTGTTAGATAGGGAAATTTGCTATGAAAGAATGCACTATGAAGGGAAATTTGCTATGAAAGAATGCACTATGAAGGGAAATTTGCTATGTACGAATGTGCTATAGTGAGATTCCACTGTATATATTTCCCTGTATAAGAAAGAGATTTATAGGACAGACAGCTATTGGCAGAAAATGCAGTAGTAGTTCTAATATCCATTTAATTCTGTGGCCAAGCTCTGAGACTCTTTAACACTTTTGCTGCCTAGCCTTGTTTAATCAAAGTGTTTTCCAGTCACATAATTGTTTAAATATGATGAGTTTTGTCAGATTGTTTTAATAAATCATTAAGAAATCAACCAGTAACATTAGGGATTTGAAACTTTCAGCAGACGTTCAGACAAGAATAAGCATTCCAAAAACATTTATCTCAAGCTTTTATCAAAAATAGTTTAATTTCCAATTATTTTGTTTAGAAATGACAGTGCCAAGTTTTATTTTTGAAGCAGGTGTCCATCACTCGCTCCTGACCCTCGTAGAACTATCTCAACCACTCATTTTATTATTGGCTAAAAATTCAGAATCAGTCACTTTTTACCAGGTATCATCAACTGCATTGTCCATTTTGAAGTTCTTATTGAAAAACGGTAATAAAATTATTCAATTTGCAATTATCAACACCAAATTGATTTCATAACTGGCTCCACCAGTTTTTGGAATATTTGTAATATATGGAAAGTCCCAGACTGAATAAAACTGGTGGGTCAAAGGGAATAAGTCCATGGACCGCTGGATCAGCAACCAACCAAACAACCAATAAAACTGGTGTAGAGACAACAAACTTCCCCACAAAATACAATCATATTCATGGACGGCATTTGTCACCCTTGGTAGTGAAGGGAATTTTGTTTCGATGACAAAAATCGATTATGGCAGTGAGAGTGTTAATGGCCAGATTATTATATTGCTCAAGCTGAATAATTAACAGCCAAAGTTTTAAATAAAATACCGGTATGACAAACAAAGTCTTTCGCCATTCAAAGATAAAACATGCATTCCAGAAATGAGAATCAGCAACTGTGCTGATAATATGTCAGTTTGAAAAGTAAACTGACCAAAGTAAACTAACGGAGTTTTTCCAAATATGATACAGGAAAGATGGACAGATATATTAAAGCATGTGTATAGTTTGTTAATATAAGTGATTCACAAATATGCTGGACAAAGTAAACAAAAATAATCAAACAATCACTGAATGACTACCGGGCATATTTTGTAATAAAAAACTTCACCAAAGATGAATGTCATTGGTGCACATACCGGTAAACAGTGCATTTCCATTCTCTGCGCTACATCCAGCAGGAAATCTAGTAAGCCCATTGTCCTGCTACAAGAGAGATCCAGCGGGAGTTTGAGAATGAACATTGAAGAAGATGAAACAGTAATAAAAACCAGCTTAATAAAAAAGTGGGACATACAATAAGTTAAGATTGTGTGCAATGTTAAAAAACGAGGATTACAAATCTGAACCTGCCCATGTGTTCTCGGAGTCCGAGAGGGAAGGAAAGAATAGCAACATTATTACCTGTTGCGCATGTCGTAGAAGGCGACTAAGAAGATTTTGGCATGGAGTTGGCTGTCCCATCTCATAAAGTGTCAAAGTAACTCAGAAGCCATACTGAAGTTGGTTGTGTCAGGCAGAAAGTAGCTAAGTTGTAAACCATGATACAACGCACTTTTCTCTGGACTACATCCTGCTAATCTGCAGGAGTTTGAGAACGAATGGAAAAGAAGAAGATAACCTGAACGTCAAACTCTATCTCTGGTATAAATAAAAACCCGGACAGGTTTTTAATTCAAACACCTCAGATATTTACTGGGACAGGTTTTGTTTAAAAATAAATTTAAATTAATTTATTACAAAATAATGTTTATGTTTAACTGACATACATTTTAATATAGCCAGTACCACTGAAGTTGGATGTGTTGACCATAGGTGCAAAGACAATGGCCACACAATGCATTACTGTTGTCTGTATTACATTCTGCTGGAGTCTAGTAGGACTATTGTCCTGCTACAGGAGATTCCAGCGGGAGGTTTATAATAAATGTTAAGAAAAAAATATAGCTTGTGACATGATAAAATCTAGTGGCCCCTAAAAAATCCTGGCCACCTTGACTGAAAAGAATGGACGTGCTTGTTTGAGTGTACAAACTATGGTATTGGTGGAAATATTTTGATGGAAATATTTTGATGGAAATATTTTGATGGAAATATTTTGATGGAAATATTTTGATGGAAATATTGTGATGGAAATATTTTGATGGAAATATTGTGATGGAAATATTGTGCGACTTCTCTTCCACTTAAGCAGCTATCCTGTAAATATAGGCTATGCAAGTTATATTTTTCTTAAATATTTACCAATGTTATGATTTATGTATGTATAGTGTTTTATGTATATCGTATTATACTTGATGTTTGGGCTGTAGTATTGCAGTTGCCCACTCCTGTAGCTTGGAGATAGTGAGACTGTCTCTGAAACCAAAGTTGTAATTCAGCTATAGGGAATTGACAATTTAGAAATCATTAAAAAACTACTCTGGTAGTGAATTCAAGTATAGGGCCAACGGTCAAACCCCATTATACAGCTGAAGATGGATGTGCTGGGCCATATAGGGTCAACAGTCAAATTCCAATATAATAACTTGGTCCAGACCCACAAAATATGTATGCAATAACAGAAATTCTGTAATTAAAAAATAAATAGAATTGGGGAGTTTCGAAAGTTCAATTTAAATTTACAAAATTTGTTATAAGAGGATTAGCTTTATGTCTGAATGTTTTCTTGCTGGACATGAACATAAGCCCATGTCTGAATGTTTTCTTGCTGGACATGAACATAAGCCCATGTCTGAATGTTTTCTTGCTGGACATGAACATTAAGCCCATGTCTGAATGTTTTCTTGCTGGACATGAACATTAAGCCCATGTCTGAATGTTTTCTTGCTGGACATGAACATAAGCCCATGTCTGAATGTTTTCTTGCTGGACATGAACATAAGCCCATGTCTGAATGTTTTCTTGCTGGACATGAACATAAGCCCATGTCTGAATGTTTTCTTGCTGGACATGAACATAAGCCCATGTCTGAATGTTTTCTTGCTGGACATGAACATAAGCCCATGTCTGAATGTTTTCTTGCTGGACATGAACATAAGCCCATGTCTGAATGTTTTCTTGCTGGACATGAACATAAGCCCATGTCTGAATGTTTTCTTGCTGGACATGAACATAAGCCCATGTCTGAATGTTTTCTTGCTGGACATGAACATAAGCCCATGTCTGAATGTTTTCTTGCTGGACATGAACATAAGCCCATGTCTGAATGTTTTCTTGCTGGACATGAACATAAGCCCATGTCTGAATGTTTTCTTGCTGGACATGAACATAAGCCCATGTCTGAATGTTTTCTTGCTGGACATGAACATAAGCCCATGTCTGAATGTTTTCTTGCTGGACATGAACATAAGCCCATGTCTGAATGTTTTCTTGCTGGTCATGAACATAAGCCCATGTCTGAATGTTTTCTTGCTGGACATGAACATAAGCCCATGTCTGAATGTTTTCTTGCTGGACATGAACATAAGCCCATGTCTGAATGTTTTCTTGCTGGACATGAACATAAGCCAATGTCTGAATGTTTTCTCTACTGAATTTGAATATCCGGTGATTTTCCCGCGTGACCGCTTCAGAAAAATTTAAATAATTGATTTACAAATGTCAAAGTCAAATCTTGCTGTAATAAAAAATCAAATTTTTGATGACCTTCTACAAAAATGTAAACATAATGTGTTGTAAATAATAGATAAAATGACTTGGAAAAATGTATGCTGCTTATGACAAGTCTGTATTGAATGTTTGTTTTTGCGCAAAAAACAAATGAAGAAAGTGATACATTTATGATGAAAAGCTGAACGTTTCATTTGTTTGTAATAATAGTTGACTGTATACAACTTAGAAAATATAAATTGGTTATGAAACATTTTCTAAGTACTCCAGGCAGACACATAGGTACTCAAGTCTTCCCTAACAAATGTCAAATATTATGGTTGCAGATGGTTCCTATTACTTCCTGATTAAACACACACACCCTGTACTAGCACCCTCAAATAATCAGTTCGAGTATTTGTGTGATTTCTGCCAGGGAGCATGAAGTAAATTGTGCTGCTAGTTTTACAGAGCAGCTGCGTTATGTGTGCCTTTTGGCCCAACACATCAAATTTTGGCATGACACACTTCTTAATATGTATCACTAACAACAGTTTATTGAGTGAGATTAATTAAGTCGCTAGCACACCTGGCTTACCTTCCAAAAGTTCTGGGTTCAATCTCAGGATGGCCACACTCCATTCGACCAAGCTGTAAAATTGGGTACTCTACTGATACAGATGAAAAATTAGGGAAAGTGTACTTGCCCTCCCACCCCACAGACAGCTGAGGCGTAATACTGTGAACTAGACTACATCTCACCCCCCCCCCCCATACGTCATGTGCTACGGGAGTTATATCAGGAAGCAGATTCATGTTAGCCATCATCACAGCCTTTTTGAAAGCTTTATCTGGCCAGCATTCTTGTCTCTGCAAGCTTTATCTGGCCAGCATTCTTGTCTCTGCAAGCTTTATCTGGCCAGCATTCTTGTCTCTGCAAGCTTTATCTGGCCAGCATTCTTGTCTCTGCAAGCTGTATCTGGCCAGCATTCTTGTCTCTGCAAGCTGTATCTGGCCAGTATTCCTGTCTCTACAAGCTTTATTTAGCCAGTGTCCTTGCTACTGCAATTTTGATCTTCATATTGGACTATCTTACATTTTATTCTAGCTACCTTTTGATTACAATATACTGTTAGATCACAAGTTCCCATCCTATGAGTTGCGACTCCAAATGGTGTTGTGAAGGGTTTTTGTGGGGTCACCCAGCTGCTGAACTAGGAAACTAAAAGTGAAAAGTTTTCTGTGGGATTTCCAGCTGAAACAGTAAACTAAAAAAAAATATTGATTTAATAGAAATTGTAATATTAATCAGTGTCTTACAGTTTGGATACTACCATAATTTTTAAATACTGAATCAAACCCAAAAAACTTTGAGTGGCTACACTGAAGTGACTGATAGTACATAGTTACAATGACTCAATAATGCTGAAATAAGTAATTTTGGGAAAATCAATAGCAAATGTTGAATTTATTGATGAATGACAATTTCAATCACTATATTAAATGTGTTATAAGTTCAAATTATTAATAGTACAGTGAAGTCTATTATAACAACTTGGTCTGGGCCGATGAAATATGTATGTAATAACAGAAATTCGTTATATACATTACAAACAGTAAAGAATAAATATAATTAGGGATTTTAAAAAGTGTTGCTATAGGGAAATTTTTTATAAAAGAATGTGATATAGAGAGATTCTACTGTGTTATACTGAAAAATGTATTTTCAACGCATTTTCTTTTAATGAATACAATTTTTTTAAAAAGTTTATCTGGGTCATGGATACTTGGCTTTATTTCAAATGGGGTCACTGATAACTTTTCTTATATAGAACTTGGTGAAGAATAACTTTACTTCTATAAAACGATTCGCTGATAAAATTTGTTTCTTCTTCTTCATTGTTCATTCTCAAACTCCCGCTAGATCTCCCTTATAGCACGGCCATGGTCCTACTAGATTTCCAGTAGGATGTAGTGCAAAGAATGGAAATGCATTGTGTCGCCATTTTATTTCCATCAATGGCTCAACACATCTTTGGCGGAAAATTTGTTTCTAGAAAATGGGATCACAACTTGAGAAAGGTTGGGGATCTCTGTGTTAGATGATAGCGTTATAAACAATTGTTGATGTTATGAATGTATTATGCATTGCTCTTTATGAATGTGATAATATATTTATCATTTCACCAATATGAATCTGATATTGTATGATCAATTTCACAATTAAAGATAGCATTCACAATTTTGCAGCTCTGTACAGATTTTTAACAATGCCATAAAAAATTAATTCAAATAATTGTTTCGCATAAACATAAATGAAAATATTTCGAAGTTTAACTGAAATAACATGGATTGGATTCTATTTATAATGAACTTTATGTTTACCCTCACCCTTTTAATAACATTATATTTAGTACGGATTCTATAATTAAGTTTTTAAGTTGTGTACAAGTAACAACAATATAAGCTGAACTGAAGTTGTGTATAAGTAACAACAATATAAGCTGAACTGAAGTTGTGTACAAGTAACAACAATAACAATGTTATTTGGTGTTCAATAAAAACGTAGGCCTTTTTAAATATGTCCACCCACCTAAGTATGTGTCTGTACTATCATTAGTGGAAAAAAGTGTACACCACACAGATGAAGTCAAACAGTTGAACCTTGAGAAGAAATTATCTATTGACTCTTAATTGACATACAAAAAGTTGACATAGTCACAATCATGGAGAGTGAATGAAGCACTCCTGGAGGATTCAATCAGTACCTATTGTCCTATCTTTCAAAAACTCCTCGATTGGTGATGCTATGAAGAAAAGTAAAGAAGGTGTAACCTTGGAGAAACATTTTCAGGATGTTATGCAACTCTGATATTCCCACGACCGAGGATGAAAACAAAGTTCTAGTTTGAAATGGTTTTTGTGTAGAAATTAGTTGGAATACTGGAGCCAATAAAATCTTCTGGTAAGTCTATTTCTATCACTTCTTCATATTTTTGTGCATAAAATTAATCTTTATGTTCGAAAAATCGAGAACCCGTTACGTAATATAGAATTTCTATCCGAGCACTGTATGGTGTAAATGTATTTGTTACAAAATCTGATTTAAATTGTAAAAAATGTGAAAGCCTATCTGGCATAGTAGATCTTGCAGCAGTAGACATATTTTATGTTGATGTAAATATGTAAACAAATAACATAATATAATTTCTTGTGATAACATTATTCTTGCACAATTATGAAAGCAATTCTTGCACCATTATGTGAATTATGAAAGCAATTCTTGCACCATTATGTGAATTATGAAAGCAATTCTTGCACCATTACCATATGAATTAACAACTAAGTTGAGAATGTCTCTTCACAAATTTCTGTTTATAGTGCAATTCTTTGTTAAATTTTCTCTTCTTTGTTAAATTTTCTCTTCTGTGTTAAGTTTCCTTTCCTCCATGTTAAATTTTCTAGTTTTTAACTCTCTTATGTATTAAATTTCTCATTGCGTTCTGTTTTATGTGTTAAATCTCCAAGTACGCTTATAAACCTCATGAGAATTGACTTCCCTCAAAGCATTCTTATGGATTCTGAACATTACTCTGCAAAACCACATCAATGCTGCCTGCAGTAATTATCCTGTTCATTGATTGTCCATGACTTGCTTCCATACAACAGGATGTTAAAAAAATGTTGTACATAATTCTTTTTTTTCTCTGTACATTAGTGAGTGTATTATTTACATGTAAATTCACATTATACAAAGTATTACATTTTATTTCTTGAGTATAAATTCACATTATGTGATTTGTAATAAATACCACTGTTAATTGTGTTCTGTGAATATGTTGACATGTGAACATGGCCTGATCAATGCAAATTACCTTTGATAGCTCAAAAGTTTAATTACATATTACCCACCATGTGTAGTAGTAGTAGTTGCGGTTGTGGAAGTAACAGCAGTCATACTACACGTAGTCGTGTTACAAGCAGCTATTGTTAGATGCTCTGCCAACTTCCACAGAGTGATATATTGTTTAAAATGGTTTTGTTTTCTGGCTTTTTGGGTGCGACATTCAATTTTTTCAGCAGTTGCAGCTGAATTGTATGACAGAAATAAAGATCCAAATGTGAAAATATAAATTTCATGGTTTTTTTTCATAGTTAGTTAGTTAGTCGTCGGATCATCATCACTGCAAACTGGACACATCCATAGTTGCTCCGATCTCTCCTTGAGTGTATCCGCCATCACACTTCTGCTGACAGTACTGGTCCTATGCTGGTTGACCATCATTCCTCTGCGCCCTCCAAAATGTTCACCCCCAGCAACACCGCACCTCAATCCCCGATCTTCAATCCCAGCCATTGAAAAGGAATCACCATCCACACCAGTCTCACTCTCGCGTGTTAATATCAGATTTGTTATTATTTGCTGGGGTCTGAAAGAGGAGCAATGAATAGTAAAATTGTCACCTATCACACATGCTGTAAGAGGCAAGTAAGGAGGTTTTGGGGTGAAGCTGGCTGGCCTAACCAATAGAGGGTCAAAGTGACCAGAAGCCATGTTGATGGTGAATGTGAAGGCAGATTAGTGCCAGATTTGTTTTCATAGAAATCTGGCACTGTTCTGAAAGGTGAAAGTTCATGACTGCATGTATTCTAGCAGTTTATTACAAATATAAATATTATATAATTATGTATGGTTGTGTTACAAACACTATAATAATTATATGTATGGTTGAGTTACAAAAACTAACATAAAATAATACTAATAATGATGAGGTAATGGCACAATGGCCATCATTGGTAACAAATGGTCATCATCATGTGATGGGTAAACAAAGTAATGAAACAATAATAAAAAATAAGGGTCATAGAAAATAAGGCTGTAGGTATGATTACCTTAAGGAGTGGGTTTTACTGGGGAAAAAAAGTTACAAAGTAGACTTTGGTCTGAAGTTACAAAGTATACTTTGGTCCGATTTCATGTGTAAATTTCACTATTTGACAGACAACTCCTTTTTGCAAAAATAATCTGGAAAAAGGGGAGGGTGAGTGTGGTGGTATTTACTAACCTTGTGGTTAAATTCATATGACTAAAAAAAGTCATATTCTGAATTTCTAAGGAGGGGAAGCTGATGTATGGGCGTGGCAATACAAATTAACATTTCAGTACAATAGTACTTTAATGATTTCTAAATCTTTTTGCCCTAGCTGAACTCTTGAAAAAATACTAGTCTCATAGAACCACTATTTAATTGTATATTTATATTAACTCTGTGTTACCAATGTCAAACATGGCCTATGACAAAGACACTAACAAAAAAAGATCACAGCTTGTGAAATGAAATATTTGAAAAAAGCAGCGATTGTTATTAATCGTGACCAACTGAGAAATGTTGATATCAGGAATAAAGATCATCTTAATTCAAGACTACATCATGAGATAGCAAACCAGATGGTTTGGTCACATCATGAGATAGCAAACCAGATGGTTTGGTCACATCATGAGAGCAAACCAGATGGTTTGGTCACATCATGAGATAGCAAACCAGATGGTTTGGTCACATCATGAGATAGCAAACCAGATGGTTTGGTCACATCATGAGAGCAAACCAGATGGTTTGGTCACATCATGAGATAGCAAACCAGATGGTCTGGTCACATCATGAGATAGCAAACCAGATGGTTTGGTCACATCATGAGATAGCAAACCAGATGGTTTGGTCACATCATGAGATAACAAACCAGATGGTTTGGTCACATCATGAGAAAGGAACCAACGCATCCAGCCCTTCTTGCATACAACAGCAGAAGATCGAGGTGCAAGGCATGAAGAAGACCAAGTACTCGATGGGAGAGACAAAGAAACTTGGGTTGACCATGGCCAATGCAACCCAAATGATGGACAAAGAAAGACAAATCCAACTCCCTCCCCCCTTCCCCAATGTTTAACTAGTGTGTTTCCATTGCAGTGGACTCTGGATCAGTTGAATCTATTGCGAGAGAGGAGAATGTTTTATGATTTCTGTACCAAATAGAATCAGTGACAACTTTGCTACCTATTATAAATGAATGAATTCATCCAGGACGTACTAGACTCATGCAAAACACAGGTTTATATATTGCTTCAATGAGACACGACAGACTATAACTAAAACTAGTTGAATATGACTTCACTCCACTTGTGTGATGTCACTTCACATCCAGCTATATTTGTATGAAGATCAGTTTGGAACACATCTGCACTTTAGAAATCATATTTTGGTTCATTATGGGAATGACTGGTCACATCACATGTCCACATTCCAACTTTTTAATATGCATAATTTCATACAGCTTCTGTGACTTGGAGATTAAAATTACGCAACTTCTGCTGCCAATGAATCGATCAGCGTGCAATGCTCTGAGTCATTCTGGGGCATCGGACGGGGGAGGGGCTCTCTCAGTGCACAGAATGATGGATGCAGCAGTTTATGTCTTTAGCAAAAGCTACATAATAATACATAACACAATTTATGGGCCTGGAGGGAAACGAACGGGCTGACCAATTAGCTATCCACGCCACCACAACAGATGGTCAGTCTATGGACTGAGCAGACATACTCATTGCTCATCATGAGCCTCATTGAGTTGAATGAGCATGTCTATATTGAGAATGCAGGAATTGGGAGTGAAGATGGGCGTGGCCTGTAGAGAACCCCTGACAAAGAGCTCAAAAAGAGCAGTGAACTAACATAGAACCGGAACCATCAGCCGTTATACCCTGAGAGATTTACTGAAGTGGAGATCTGAGCACTTATGAACATGTCTGGTGTTCGAAGAGGATAATCAACAGACCTAATACCTAATTACATAACACAATTTATGATTTGTTCTGTTAAAATGTGGCCACTGATTCCGTATTGGAAAAAAGTACAAAAAAATTTTAAAACAACTTCACACAAATCTAAAACATAAATCTACAGACTTAACAATCCACTTGACAACAGAAAAAAGTTCCGGTCTGTCTGTACTTAAAATAGTTTGAAAATTGTTAAGACTCTTCTCCTCTAAGTCAGACAGACTTTGCTGACCCAGTTTTAGATTGCAAACAATTTCAGTGTAAAATTTGTTGATTTTTTCCATCAAATCTGTTAATTTTTGATGATCAAGATCAATAGATATAGATACAATACTTCCTTTCTCGATGTCAATATTAATCTGTAAAGTACAAGGTGTCTCATCAAACTGGCAACCAGAAAATGTTCGACTCAAAGAAAATTTGGGAGTCTTCCCATATATCCAGTTCCATGACTGCAGACGTTTCAGAACATCAATAACTCCAGGGAAGTCTTTTTCGCTAATTGGGTCAACATAACGGAAGTTTACTGGAGACTTCTGTGGATGAGGGAAAAAAACACCCAGATTTTACAAATCTTGTTCAGAAACAAATTAATTCTTTCATTGATATAATGATGGGTTGTTGCAATATTTTTCCTCTACTTTCATTCTCAAACTCCTGCAGATTAGCAGGAAGTAGTCCAAAGAACATAATATATTGTGCCATGGTTTACAGCATAGCTGTGATTTCTTTGCTATTCAGTCTGACACATCCACCTTCAACATGGCTTCTGGTCACTTTGACCCTCTATTGGTTAGGCCAGCCAGCTTCACCCCAAAACCTCCTTACATGCCTCTTACAGCATGTGTGATAGATAACAATTTTACTATCCATTGCTCCTCTTTCAGACCCCAGCAACACATGGGTGTTGGACCACTATTACCTTCTACTGGGTGAGACAGCCAACCCACGTCAAACCCTACAAACTCTTAGTGGACCAGAGACAATAGGGTATACATAGGGGAAAACGTCAAATAGGTTGTCGCTTGGTCCACTACGAGCTAAGGAATGTATTTTTACAACATGCATTAGTTAATCGTCAGATCATCATCGTGGCACTCCAGAGATGTCCATCCGTGCTCTGATCTCATATTAACTATATCCTTCAGCATGCTGTCACTGACTTCCTGTTCTGTGCTGGTTGATAACTCTTCATTTGATTGATATATGCCGCTCGTTTCTTGCAACATTTCACTCTCGGATACTCCATCCTTGCCACAGATACAGAAGAAGAAGTACACCTTATATCTTTCAACTGGTCTAACTCCTTGATTGCATTTCATACGTCAGCACAGTCCATTGAACTGTCACTGTGGCCACACTGGCAAGTCTGTCTTCTCTTTTATTTCCCTCAACACTCATGTGTCCAGGTACAAAAATTACGGTAGCTTTCTTCAACACAGATTTCGTCATTGACTCAAACCACTGATGTCGTAGATAGCCCAACTGACGCATGTGGTTGCATCTGTGGGTCTCACCAATGGCCCACTAGACAAACCACGCATGCAACAGAAAACCTTAATAGATGAAATGCCGTTATATTGAGGTTATCTTCTTATAGAATCTTCATGGTACATCATCTATACAATTATGCTTATTATGCTGTTATTTTGTATCTGAAATGCGTTTCATGTTTACTTGAATATATGTGTGCACCCTCTGTGGTTGGGAGGGAGCCAGAGATGTACTGTGCAGCACTGGGGAGGAGGAAACTGACAGCACTGTTTTTTCCTATGACTTAGACCCATCATAGAGGCCAGTGACTCAGGACGTGACAATCCTTTTGACTTGAACATTTAGTTGCATGCCTGGAGCAATAGAGAAGTTCAGCATAACCAGTAGTTAATTGGTGGCGGGGAATGAGCACAGTGAACCATATCTTGGCTATAGTGACTCGGAGCAGTGCATAGGTGAAACCTACCTTCCTGGAGGTGTGATAGTAATTCTCTGGCTCTGTCCCGGGGTGGGATGAAAATCCACAGACTTCCCAGCAATATAATGCCATTTAATGGCATTGGGTTAAAGGGCATGAGTCCATAGACCACTGGATCAGCAACCAACCATGGCCCGACTGAACTATTTGAAGTATACTCACAGAATCAGTAGAAATAACATAAACCTGTAGAGCTTTAGGACTCCAGCCTCATCATTGCCTTCATCATTACTATCACCTCCATCATCATCATGTGACTAGTGTTTCTATAGAAATAACAAACATGTCCCCAAGCAGTGCTAGTATTCTTTCATTCCCTTTCGGGCTTCAGCAACACCCAGGCATTGCAAGTATCAGTGCATAAAAACTCTTGATAGGGAATAGAAGATTGTGTTGTCTCATATTTCAAAGAGAGAGCAAGACAATGCAACATACTTATCTATCAGTATTCAACAAGCTAAAACTAGAAATGTCTATGTGCACATTATCTTCTTCTTCTTCTGCATTTGTTTTCAAACTCCTGTACATTAGCAGGAAGCAGTCAGAAAAACATAATTTGCTGTGCCTTGGTTTACAGCATAGTTGTGATATCTGCGCATTCTGTCCTGACTCATCTGATTTCAGCATGGCTTTTGAGTCACTTTAATTCTATATGGCATGGACAGCAACTCCACCCCAAAACCTCCTTAGTCACCTCTTATGGTATGTGTGTCAGGTAACTGTGTTGATATTCTTTCCTCCCCATCAGACTCCTGCAACACACAGGCAATGTGTACAAGTTTGGCAAAAAAATATTTAGTGATCGACATGTTGTCAAGAAACTTGTGATTAACCACATGATGACCTCACATGTTGTCAAAAAACTTGTGATTAACCACATGATGACCTCACATGTTGTCAAGAAACTTGTGATTAACCACACAATGGTTTAGAAAGATTAATCATGGAAAGAGATAAGAGGCAAACCAAGACTATGATGGAGAGTGAAATGAAATGAGAGCAAAGAATAGCAACATTGTTTACTTTCCATGCATGTCGTAAGAGGTAACTAAGGTTTGGAGGTGGAGTTGGCTGCCCATTCCAAATATTGTCAAAGTGACTTTGAATGCGCCGGTCTGAAAGGTGCAGATATCACAGCAAAGCTATAAATCATTAAACAACGTATTCCGTTCTCCGGATTGCATTCTGTTATCTTCAGGAGTTTGAGAATGAACGCAGAAGACATCAGGTAATATGTACAAGCACATTATCACTGACCTGTGCACCTACTTCCTCCAAAAATCTATGACCTATAAGGTTGACCAAGAGTTCAAAGTTCATATCTGGAGCCTTCTCTTCCAAATTTCTCACAGAGGCTGGAACACTTTTAGTGGCTTTGCTGTCAATACCTTGCTGGGACAGACAGTATGGCAGAGTTAACATAGATGATAGTCAAAACAGACAATATTGCAGAGAATAATGATATATTATATGGCAGGTCGGAACAGAGAATAATGATATATCATATGGCAGGTCGGAACAGAGAATAATGATATATCATATGGCAGGTCGGAACAGAGAATAATGATATATTATATGGCAGGTCGGAACAGAGAATAATGATGTATTATATGGCAGTTGCGACAGAGAATAATGATATATTATATGGCAGGTCGGAACAGAGAATAATGATATATTATATGGCAAGTCGGAACAGAGAATAATCATATATTATATGGCAGTTGCGACAGAGAATAATGATATATCATATGGCAGTTGCGACAGAGAATAATGATATATTATATGGCCGGTCGGAACAGAGAATAATGATATATTATATGGCAGTTGCGACAGAGAATAATGAATTATAATATGGCAGTTGAGACAGAAAATAATGAAATATAATATGGCAGTTGAGACAGAGAATAATGATATATAATATGGCAGTTGAGACAGACGATATGGTAGCAAGTCAAGATAAACAATACGTGTCAGAACAGAAAATATGATAGAGTCAGCAGTGTGTATTAGGACAGAAAATATGATAGAGAGTCAGGATAAATAATGAGTCAGGACAGAAAACATTATAGTCAGGATAAATAATGAATCAAGACAGAAAATATTATAGAATAAACAATATGAGACAGGACGGACAGAAAATATGAGTCACGATAACCAATATGAGACAGGACAAAAAATATGGTAGTGAGTCTGGATACCAGTGTGGTAGCGAAAATAGACACCATTTTTATTTGCTATAAACATTACAAAAAGATAAATGCTGGTTTATTTGTTATTTGACTGCTATCAGCCCTTGAGGATCACACTATGTATAGGCCCTTGAAGTGTGAAGGTCACTGACACCCATAAAAAACTATCTATCTGGAAAAACTACATTGAAATTTAAGTATTAAGAAATCTAATCCAAAAAATAAGTATGTGACAATAGGAAAAAAGACGTCGGTTAGTGCCTGGTGGAAGTACAATTTGGAAAACCCATTGATCTTTAAATATCTACCACACTAGCCTGCTAACGTTGGCTTCAGACATGACCAGGCTCGCTTCAGACCAATCATATGTTTACAAATAATGTATGATGACGAGTTTTCTGAGAACTGCAAACTGAGAACCTCTATCTGGTTACACCTGTACATAAGCCATAAACTAGTATTTCTTTGTGTATGTAATTAATTGTGTATAACTTGAAATATGGAAAAAGTAAGTTTATCAGGCTCTAATATTGTTAACTTTCTTTTGACAACTCATGTGTGTAATTTATCATAACAATAATGATTAGTGTTGAAATTGCAACAACTCTGTGTTTCTCAATTAAATAATTTCGTAATAATCAAAATCGAAATTTTCAATCGTCCTGGTATGACAGTTTTCCTTGGATAACTGGTTGTGCTGACAAACAAAAAAGTGATAAATGTTTTGAAATGTATTTTATTATGTATTAATTGTTTGAGGCCAAAGACTATGAATGTTGCAAGGTAGGCATTTTTGATTTAAGCAACTTTATTAGAAAAGCACAGTAAAACGTCAGTATTCAAAACATCATTTATCACACAATGAGGAACTTCATCAGCTGGGCAAGACACGAATTGAACTTGTGCTATCGGAAGCTGCACGACTACAAGAAATAAAACATAATGAGATTGTGTTTTCAAATAGACAATACTTGCAGCGACTCATTCAGTCTGTAATATTTTAAAGTAAACAGGAGCTAGCATTTCGTGGATACAGAAGTAAAAATGTGCTTCTGGTGTGACCCAAAAAAAGGAGGGAATATCATTCCTCCATATGTTTTTTTTCTATAATTTTAAGCACACTAATATTTTTGTGCATGTATAACTATTTTATTTAGTTTCGTCATATTAATTATTTCAATCCAACCTGGTAATTACTGGTAATATACCTAACTATCATATTTTAATGGTTTTAACTGATTTCATGTGCTTTGAATCACCATTTCAGATGAGATGTTGATAAAATTTGTACATCTACAGTGTTTTTTCAAGAGCATTAATGCTAATATTTTTTGCATAACAAACAAACATAACTGAAACACTAGGCAATACAATTTTTGTGTTTGTAATTAGATTATCTACAAAACTGATACAGTCTGAGTGGACATTATTACTTCGGAAGTTTGGTAAGTTGATATTTCACATCAGAAATTATTTAAATGTTTTATATATTATATTTAAATTAAAATTTTAATATTAAATTTATATACAAGACATTTTCAAATGAAACCTGCCTGTGCTGTGTCACCTATGCCAACAAATGAAACCCGCCTGTGCTGTGTCACCTATGCCAACAAATGAAACCCGCCTGTGCTGTGTCACCTATGCCAACAAATGAAACCCGCCTGTGCTGTGTCACCTATGCCAGTACGCGAGAATAGTGAAGAGGTCATCACTGATATAATAAGTACACATCGATGAACGAATGGTCAAGCATGTGGTTATTCTGTTCATATGCTTAGTATCCTGTGCTGGCAGTCAACAACATGGCCGGTTTGATAATGAATCCATCAAAATTTGACCATATTATATAATAAATTAAAATATTTAGAAGTACTGTTTCCTGTTCTTGTGATGTACAATGAAAAAAATATCTGAAAAAGAATAATTCCATCAGATAGCAATGGAAATCCATTACAAATGAGATATGATAGAGTTAGGACATGCAATTGTTGTTGCTCATCCACTACAAGTAGTTACATCCACTTTTGAAATTCAGTTGGAGTGCATGAGTATAGATCATGACTATGAGTTCGTAGATGGCTAATAAGCCCTATTCTGGCTGCAAATGTCCATGACTATGAGTTCGTAGATGGCTAATAAGCCCTATTCTGGCTGCAAATGTCCATGACTATGAGTTCGTAGATGGATAATAAGCCCTATTCTGGCTGCAAATGTCCATGACTATGAGTTCGTAGATGGCTAATAAGCCCTATTCTGGCTGCAAATGTCCTTGACTGTGAGTTCATAGATAGCTAATAAGCCCTATTCTGGCTGCAAATGTCCTTGGATGGTTCAGGCAAGGGATGGCCACTGTAGACGGTTTTTAATCTATCTGTGACTTTCTAGCTACTCTCCGAGGTTGAGCTGCTGCATTTTTTCTCTTTTCACAAGATGCTGCACCTTTTTTGACTGTAGAGAGCCATGTAGATCTATTTTGTGCAAGTACTTCCTGTGTGTCTTGTTCTATTTCAAATGCTTTCAGTGAAGTCTTTAACAAGTCCTTGTAGTGGTTATTTTGGCAATCCTGAGAACATATGCCATTCTGCAACTCACGATAGAGAAGTATCTTTGGCAGGCGATGATCTGGCATACATGACCTGCCCAAAGAATCTGTGTCTGCATCAGGATAGTGTCAATATGACAGCCATGACAAATAATGTGGCATGTCCGTGTGTTCCTGGGACCCAATAGGGAAGCAAAGTGAATGACACTGTTACCTTCCATGTATGTTGTAAGAGGCAACTAAGAAGGTTTTGGGGTGGAGTTAGCTGTCCTACTCCAAAGAGGGTGGAGTGACCCAGAAACCATGCTGAAGTCTGATAGTTCAGGTCAAAAGGCACAGATAATATAGCCAAACTGTAAACCATGACACAGCACATTCTGTTCTCTAGACTACATCCTCCTAATCTGTGGGAGTTTGGTTAGGGTTAGACATTTAGGGTTAGAATGGATAAAGAAAAAGAAATGATGTGGCAGAGTCAGGTCGACAGGCCAGACAAATCAAAGATTTCTAACTATGGGGATGTTCTGAGAAAATATCTACACATCCCATTTTAGATAAACTCATTTCTATGATTCTCACTGAACTCATAATTGACGTTGTACATTCTTATAAAGAATTTCTACCATCGAAGGCAGATGTGTCGGACCACTGACGCACATAAAACGGTGACTCAATGCATTTCCATTCTATGGACAAAATCCTGCTGGGAATCTAGTAACACCATTATCCTGCTACAAGAGAGATTTAGTGGGAGTTTGAGAACCATTGTACTGCTACAAGAGAGATTCAGTGGGAGTTTGAGAACCACTGTACTGCTACAGGAGATTTAGTGGTAGTTTGAGAACCATTGTACTGCTACAAGAGAGATTCAGTGGGAGTTTGAGAACCATTGTACTGCTACAAGAGAGATTAGGTGGGAGTTTGAGAACCATTGTCCTGCTACAAGAGAGATTCAGTGGGAGTTTGAGAACCATTGTACTGCTACAAGAGAGATTCAGTGGGAGTTTGAGAACCATTGTACTGCTACAAGAGAGATTCAGTAGGAGTTTGAGAACCATTGTACTGCTACAAGAGAGATTCAGTGGGAGTTTGAGAACCATTGTACTGCTACAAGAGAGATTCAGTGGGAGTTTGAGAACCATTGTACTGCTACAAGAGAGATTCAGTGGGAGTTACAGAATGAATGCTAAAGAAGTAGAGACTTTCTACCATTGACTAGTCCTTCATAAACAAAGAAGTATGGTTCTTAATTAGAAACCAGAATTATGGGACATTCCCACCAGTGTTCCACTCTACTTTCCAGCATCCATGCAGACTCAAAAATCCAGTCAGATGATTAAGTGATCTTCGGAGGTTTGTTCTATAGAAGACATATGTTCTCCCCTCATGCCTGATTACTCTAATTTCATCTGTTGTATATGCACATTATCACCTCCATCATCACCATCTTTACTCTTGAGTAAATCAATGACTGCCCTTATTAGGTTGGCCCTATCTCTTTTCACTACCATCAATTGCAGCATTGCCCACCAACGAGTCTGCTCTTTCTTAGTCTCTAACCCCTGCATCACCAGGGCAGTATATCCATGTAACACTGCAGACAATCAAGATGTCGAATAATGTGTCCCATTTATTTCTCAGAATAAATCTTTCTATCTTACACAACAAGAAGCTTAACTGCGTCACTGCCTAGCTTCCTAAACCATAGTCGTATAGCACACTTCATACCATGGGCGAGTCCAGCAGCTTCCACAATTGAGATGTGTCTACACCAAGAAGTAGAGTGAAGTGATGGTAACTTTGTATACGACCCAGTTTGGCTGCTGTGCCTGATACCTGGTAACATAAAATGTACACACATTGTATGCATTACCATTACAGACAACACAAGATGATACAATACATACATAACAATAGTAGGTTCAGAGAGAAAAATTCTGTGAATGGCGTGTGCTGAGGAAGTAATAATGTGTGTGTATGGTGGAGTATGCAGAACCTAAAGGAAATGAATAAACCTGACTGTACATTACCAGATTTTCTGAATGAAAACAAACTGCTACTACAAGCATTAAAATAGGTACCAGATGGTAACAGAAAAAAAGAAGGCCAAAAGAAACTCTTCATAGAACAATCATCAAAGATGGTATGGCCTCAACAATATGCAAAAATTACACACAGCAGCATCACATCACTCAGACTGGAGAGCATTGGTTCTTGTCCTACGCACCATATTTGGCATTGAAGGAACATAGATAGAGATTGATAGATAGTGAAGTAAAGTAATCCATAGCATTTATTAATGTCGTAGAGGTGTGCGATGTCAGCGATCTCACATTTCAGTGGCTCTGCTATATGAGGGTGGTAACCATCTCCTCTCCCTTGCAGTCTTTACTTCCCGAAGTAATCCTGTACCAATTTTAAGGCTGGGTCAACCTGGGAGCCATTGTGATCTGAAAAACATTTCCACCTCAACTGGGGAATGAACCCAGAACCACTCATATGCAGCAGTGCACTAACCACTGTCTATCTGATGTGCTATCTGTCAATGCGCTATCTGATAGATAGATAGATAGATAGATATTATTGTTGTTGATTTTGAAGTTTAGGCATTAGTTAGTGAGAATTTCAGATAAGGTAACATTATATACATAGATGGTTTAGTTGTTAGACACGTGTTGTTCACAGGTCTTCACAGATTATATACACAGATGATTTGGTTGTTAGGCATGTGTGTAGCACTGGGGTCTTCACAGATAATTTTTAACAAATTATAATTTTCCAATTTGCATTAAATAATAATTTTCCAATTTTCATCAAATCATAATTTTTTTATTGTCACAAATTTAGTTTTCATTAAAAGCTTATTATTTGACAAGTGTGAATTTTAATTTTAATTTTAAAAATGATTTTTTAAACAGACCAACTGACTTTATAGAACTGATCCAACACAATATCATCACGAGCATTGACAGTCAAATCCAGGTTCCACTTTGACTTGATAGAATTTACAACCAGATGAAGATTTTCTTTTCTGTTGTAGCGGTGACGACTTTTCAGGAAGGATAAGTTGAGATTTCCTTCATCATGGTAGACAGTTCCACCTCCGCTAGATCTGAAACATTAAACAAAATGAAAGTATAGTCACAGTTTTGCAGTAAATTTTGTATATGCACCAATTATGTTGGTTTTTGTTTGACATAACATGTCGCTGCTGCTGCTATTATTGCTGTTGTTATGGAGACGTACAGCATGCAACTTGTGGTGGCCACAGTACCAACTTTAAACCATGTCGCAGGAAATCATGCATCAAAATAATTCAGTAAGCAATGATAACATAATAAACATATTTGCATTGCCTAAAAATTTATAAGCTAAAAATTGCTGGGTTGATTGCTATGTCCTAAACAGGATATGCTACCAATTATTTTAGTTATTATTCCTGCTATTGTTATCATTGCTGCCATTACTGTTATTATTGTAGCCATTACTGTTATTACTGCTGTTATCATTATTTTGTATTACTATTGTCATTGCTGCTGTTACTGTTATTATTACAATTATTACTTGATTGTTGTTATTTTGCTGCTGCTATCACTGTAATTTGTTTACAAGAGATAGACAACTAATGAGAACCCTTAAGCATCTCTACTAAGTGCATCTTATACACAGATAATTCTTACAGCTGACGGGAATTGAACCAGGTCTGTTCTAGCAGCACCGAATCGCTTTGCAACACAAGTAAACAGGTTTTCCGTACTTGACCAACCACATCCCCAAAAAAAGATGTGGCGCGGTCAAGACTTTCAGCCTGTGTACTCAAGTCACTGAGAACAGACCAATCGAAACAAGGACTATTACAACATTAACGAACATCCCGTACAAGTATTAAAGTATCCTCAGGAACACAAACACAGAACATGCATATTCCTACACAAGGACATAAAGGCCTTCTTGTAAACATAAATAACATAGAGACATAACAATGTTGCTTCAAATAATACACAGACAAATCCAAGTTCATATCTCTGATCGCTACTTTATAAATTGAGCATGGCCTACTTGTGTGTGGATCACTTGGCAGTAAAAATAAAGCCTCTATCACAAATTCATTAAACAGCAGAAATTTAACATTAGCCTGCATTGTAAATGTTGTTTTTGCTAAAATTCTGCCATCTAATGCATTTGTGATAGTACCATTATTTTTACTGTTTGTATTGTGTTATCCTGAAAAAGACCTTAAAGTTGAAACTATCTTGAATACTGTTGTTTTGTATTTTTTCAAACCCATATCCAATAGTCTGTGCATTCTTTGTAAAGCTGATTGAGTCTGTGCATTCTTTGTAAAGCTGATTGACCACATGTTTTGTGTGGGTACACTATTTGTTATAGTTTGACAGCAGTCTAACTTATTATTATTGTGTGTGGAGTGAAATTTAGGCCTATAGGCTACCTATCCTAGATAAATAACATCCCTGAACACAACAATAGCTCAATGGAAACAGCTTGTGACTATAATCAGTATATTGAAGAAAGGCGCAAGTTGCTTTTAATTCTTCACTGTGACCTTGGCTCTAGTTTTGAAGTGTATCACCTAACCTTTGCAGAGTGATTAGTAGAATTTGTATTTAGAATTAAGGTATATTAATTGAAAAAGCATATTAATTTAGAATTAGTATTTAGATTAGAGAAGGGGGTTAGGGTTAATTATAAATTTAAAAAATAAATTAGTTATAAAAGTTATAATTAAAAATGTGGCTGATGTCGTTTGTGTCGGGAGATGTGATGGCACAGCATCTATTAATTTCATTGGTGTTACACGGAAATCTGTGATGTAGGCCAGTTAAAAATTTAATCAGTGTGCTACTTATGGCTGAATCCTAGTTTGATACTCCACTGTGACCTTTGGTCTACTTTCGAGGTGTATTCTGACCTTTGTTGTGTGATTTGGCAAGCGTAAGATTAAGTACTAGGAATAGGGTTAGGATTAGAAATAATATTTCTAATGTATGCGCGCACCTCGCTCTGTGTATAGCGAGCAGATATAATGTTCGCTCAGCACGAATAATAGGAAAATTTTTCAAAAATTATATAAATTTGAAAAGAAACAGTATGATAATAAGTTTGTCTGTGTCTAGATTTGAACTCGGTGATTGTCTGGATGTGACGTCACGGCAGCCATTAATTTCATTGGTGTTACACGGAACTCCGTGACAACAGTGTGCAATTTATAGCACAACAGTGACTTAAACTAGGATTCAGCCGCTATTTATTTATAGCACATTAACCCAAAAGCAACTTTTACCTTGAAGAAAATATGCTTGAAAAATGGAAATATGCTTGTCACCGTTTTATTTGCACAAGTGGTTCGACACATCCAGCTTCAGTAGTAATGAGGTACAATCAATGACCTGACCACATATGCACCATAAACATACAGAGCAAAATAGTAAATACATCTAAGATATATTTATTTTTCAGCATGGAGTCTCACCTTCTAGCAATGTCCACTCCTTCCATACATGCTAATGGTATATTAGCTTCAAGCCAAGGATTCTGGTGCCGTCCAAAAACAACAGCTGGTCTGTTCTTCCACATAAAGAGATAATCGGTATTAGAGAAATCAGTATTTTCATACATCCATTCCTCCAAGGCTAAATTCTCATAAATATTCTTCGAACTTGATATAAAAACTAGTCGACTTGCTGCGCAGGATGTTGATGAGCTGCAGGACTTAGGTGCAAAATTTCTTATAAAAGTATTTGTAGCACAGGCTAAACTTACGTGTTTTATATACCACATTCTCTTTATAAATCTGACCATCGTGATTGACCATAGACACTCGCCACCTACGATCTGTCAAACTCAAATACTAGGACGCACTGCGGCACTTGTGTAGTTTCACGTAAGATTGCAAACTTGAATCAGAGTTGTTACACATTTGATACATGTGCCATCGTGCCTAACCACGGCTTCTAGAGGTATATGGTTTGGTAAAAGGAGAACACATACACAATAGTGATATATAGTGTCTAAGCATAGGCCTACACTCACTACACTACACACGAGAAGTGGAGGTCGTCGCACTCAAGAAATTCAAACAATAACACACGAGAAGAAGAACATTTTAATCAGGTATAATTTCCATATATCCTGTACCATAAAACTCGATAAAAACTAATTAATTCGTTATTAAATGCACTATCTCTCAAGACGTAACGATAATATCAAAACAGTAAATATTTCGCAGATAAATAAGATGAAAATATAAATTCCACAGACATGTGAAAATGAAAGTAGAATGACCTTGACCTAATCTCAGAAACAACTAAAAACTAGAAACTCGGCAAGAGCAGATAATTAAGAAATGCACAATCTATCTATCTATCCATACGCACTGGCCCTTGTTTGCGCCAGGGGTGGAAGAGTTCTCTGGAGATGGCATTCTTGTGTGATGTTTGTAAGCTTGTTCCTGTGGCTTCATTGAATTCTGTGATCCATCTTTTACGTGGTCTGCCTCTGGCTTTATAGCAAGTTCAACAAAAATAAGTAGAAGTTTTACCAAAATAAGACATAAAACAGCATAACATGACAAAGAGACACAGAGACAAACGTTATAACTTATTTTAGTAACACTTCTACCTATTTGTGTTTATCTTGATATTTGCTCTTTGTTACTCCAGTCACTTACATTCTGTTTAGGATAGTTACCATGCACTGGAACATGTATCTGGCTTTATGCATTATGAAAATGCATCACGACAAATTTTCCGTACAGCCAAATAAGATCAGGGTACAAATCCAGCGGAATACCACTGAAAAGATGAACAGATACGGTCATAGCACAGCCGAGACCATACATTTGACTTTAGAGCGCAAGCTCGAGCTCCAATCACCCCTACTCTTAACAGTAAAAGTGGATAACAAACCACCTCGGGAAAGACAATAGATAATAGGCTTTATAGCCGTGATGTCTTTGTGTAATGGTAATTTGTGGTATGCTATCTGTTGGTTATCTGGAAGCGTGTGAAAATCACTTGATCTTATGTCTTTTGATGTGTTCCAATACCGGTATTGTTTTAGTTATCTGTCTGGTGTTATCGTTTCTATTTCTATCTCTTAATGACACTCCGAGTATTCTTCGTAGACATGTCATTTCTACTGTCACTATTTTTTTTGGTCTTGTGCTGGCATTGTCCAGGTTTGGCACTGGTAGCACAGTGATGGGATAATAATAGTCTTGCATAATGCAACTTTATTGTATCATCATCAGGTGCCATACCGGCTGGCATAGGCGGTAATGGCTCTCCGCAGCTCTCTGTCCACAGTATTATGTATCATGATCGTTGTTGTTTCCCTGCTGTGCCAGGTTGTCAAACTAATATTTTCTCACATTGTCGCCTTCTGTCTCTGTTGCCTTCAATTTTGCCTGTTGTGATTATGTTCTCCAAACCGTTGGTTGTTAGCATAAATGCTCTTGCATATATTGATTAAAGTTCTGGTACCCCTTATATTGATAGTGTTTCCATAGTTGCTGTCTGTCTACTCTGTCGAAAGCCTTTTCGTGGTCGACGAATGCGATGTAGGCTATAATTCTTTGTTGTTTTCTGTCGCTCTTTATGTTAGTTGTCTAAGTGTAAAGATAGCATCCTTACAGCTTTTGTTCTTATCCATTTGGCGGTAAAAGCCGCCCATTTGGGTGGTTTTTAAGTTGTGGTTCAATGTATGATCGTAATCGTTGTTCTAATATTTTGTTAACAAATTTTTCTGTGTGACTTAGTAAGGATATCCCTCCGTGTTGTGTGCAATTTCTCTTACTGCCTTTTCTCCTCCATATGGGAATGATTGTCGCGTTTCTTCCAGTTTCCATATTACATTGAAAAGTATGTGTAGCCATGTTTTCCCGCTCTCTGCTGCTGCTGCTTTGATTAATTCTGTTTGTATGTTGATTTGTTTATTGTATCTTCTATTTCCGATAGTAGTATATTTGGTTCTGGGTTCGCTGCTGTAGTGTTTATTGTGTCTTCATTTTCTTTTTTTAGGTTTAGTAGTTCCTTGAAATATTGTTGCCATCTTTCCATTATTTGCTTCATTTCGTTCAGTGCATTACCGTTTTAATAATTTATTATTTCTGTTGGTTCATATATATCTTCTTTGTTTCTCGTGTTCTTAATTTTCTTGTAGAACCTCTTTTGTGCCTTTTTGTAATATGCGTTGAGCATGTCTCCATATTCTTTCCATGAGTTGATTTTGACAGTTTTAATGAGTTTCTTGGCATTTGTTTTTGCTGTCTTGTATTCTATGTAATCTACTTGGTTTTTACTTTTGACCCATTTCTTATATTTCTGTTTCTTTTCACTTGTGACTTTTTTTAGTTCTTCATTCTACCATGCTGCTATTTTTTGTTTCTTTACACTGCTATTATTGTATCCACATTCTTCTCCTGCTGCTTGTGTTATAGCGTCTTTGAATAATTTCCATTCTTCTTCTGCTGTTGTAGTATCTACTGGTAGTTTTTCGAATTTGTCTGTGATTTTTGTGTGTGTATTGCTCCAGTACGGTGTCGTCATTAAGCTTGTGTATTTTAATTGCTGTTGGTTTGTTATCTGTGCTGTTGTATTTTTTCTTTCTGTTTGTTTTTACAGATACTATTACTGTTTTATGATCAGTATCTACACACATGTTTGGTATGGCTCTTGCATCTGTTATTTTCCTTCTGTTGGTTCTTCTTGTTAATATAAAGTTTATCTGGCTTTTCCAACTGTACCAGGCGTGAACTTGGGATTCTCTGTGCTTGAAGAATGTGTTAGTTATAAGTAGGTTGTTCTGAATGCACATTTCAATTAATCTGTAACCGTTGTCATTTATCTTGTTTATTTTGTCTCCGATCGGTCAAATGTATTCTTCTATTCCATATCTTTCTGGTCCCAAGTGTGCCTTAAATCTCATAATACAAATCAGTTTTCTTCTGTGTTATTGTTGTTTATTATATCATTTATGTTATGAAAAAAATATTTCTCTTCGTTTCGTTGTTGTGTGCATTATAGAGTGTGTATGTTTGAATGAAATTTTTTTCGCTGTCTATTGTAACTGTTATTGCTATCAACCTTTCGCTCACAAAGGTCGTGTTTATGACATTTTTGGACACCGTGGGGTCTAGGATGAAAGCTACGTCCTGTTTTGCTTTCTTATTCTGGTGTACACCACAGTATATTAATGTGTAGTCCTTCTATAGATCTCTCTCTATACAGGTAAAGACACATCTGTACCTCTGTTTTATAGACTACACGAAAGCATTTGATAAAGTTAAACATAGCGAAATTATACACATGCTAGAGAATTTGAACATTGACAGCAAGGATTTAAGAATAATCAAGAACATGTACTGGCAACAAACAGCAGCAATAAGAATAGGAAATCAATTGGACTCTTTTCAACAAATAAAACAATGAGTCTGACAGGGATGCGTACTTTCACCAGACCTGTTCTCTTTATACAGTGAAAACATAATTCCTGCAATAGTAGATATCTCAGGAATATCAATGGGAGGACATAACATAAATAATTTGAGATATGCGGATGACACTGTTCTGATTGCAAAAAGTGAGGATGACCTTCAAGATTTAATTGATGTAGTAGTCACAGAAAGTAAAGAGAAAGGCCTCTTCCTAAATATCAAGAAAACAGAAGTAATGGTTATTTCAAAGAAACAAAATAACACACCTTGCAAGATCATAGTGAATGATATAGTATTAAAACAGGTCCACAATTCAAATATTTAGGTACAACGATTACAGCACATGGAAGAAGTTCAACAGAAATAAGAAGCAGAATCGGGCAGACGAAAACAACATTAAGAAAAATATACTGTTTAATATGACCTTGTCATTAGAGGTGAGAAAGAGAGTTCTGCAGTGCTATATAACCCCTATACTAACATATGGGTGCGAGTCTTGGACAATAAACAAACTGGAAAGTGGGAAATTAGAGGCAACAGAGATGTGGTTCTACAGAAGAATGCTGAGAATACCATGGACTGCCAAAAAAGCTAATGTTGAGGTGTTGAAAGAGTTAAATGCGAAACAGACCTTAATCAACAATATAAGAAAAAGGCAATATTATTTTTTGGCCACTTCCTGAGACAGGCAGATTTAGAGAACATAGTCACAACAGGCAAAATTGAAGGCAACAGAGACAGAGGGCGACAACGTGAGAAAATATTAGACAGTTTGACAACCTGGCACGGCAAAGAAACAACAACGACCTTGATACATAATACTGTGGACAGAGAGCTGTGGAGAGCCATGACCGCCTACGCCAGTCGGCATGGCACCTGATGATGACTCCCCTTTTAACTTGTGTTTCACATCTGCCATCATTTGTGATTATGTGTCCAAGATATTGATAATGTTCTACTTGTTAACATATGTTTTTATGTTTAGCATCTATTCTTCTGTGTCTTTGCTGATTATCATGGTTTTTGATGTTTATATTCAGTCCATATTTTTTTCTTGATTTATCGACGATCTATTAGTCTTTGTAGTTCATGTTCACTTTCCGCCAAAAGAACAGTGTCATCTGCATATCTAAGGTTGTTTATTATTTTCCCATTGATCTTGAGTCCTGACATTTCGTCTATATTTTTAAAGATATCCTCTGTGTAGATATGAAAAAGTCTGAGTGATAAAATGCATCCTTGTCTTACCCCTCTTCTTATTTCTATATATGGTGAGTAGATGTTTTCACATCTTATTGATGCAGGCTGTTCCCAGTATATACTTCTAATCAGTCTGATATATTTTCCATCTATGCCTATTTCTTGAAGACATTTGATTAATTTTCCATGTTGGACTCTGTCAAAGGCATTGCTGAAGTCTATGAAGCAAATATAGATACATTTTTCGATTTCCATGTATTTATCTATTAATAGTTGGAGACTAAGTATAGCTTCTCTGGTTCCTTTGTTTTTCAGAAAACCAAATTCTCTTCATCGACCTCAGTGTCTAACTTCTTATTAATTCTTGTATATATTATTTTGAGTGCTATTTTGATTATGTGACTCATTAAACTTACCGGTATTGTTCTGTATTCTGTACAATCCACAGCTCTAGCCTCTTATGTAATGGTATCAATATTGATGATTTCAGGTCTTTAGGTATGTGATCAGTTTCATATATGTTATTGCAAAGTTCTGTGATACTTTCCACACCAAATTCATCTAGAGTATTTATTATGTCTGCTGTTATCATATTTACTTATAAATATTACAACATCTATTCTATATTCATGTATGGCTCAGGCTCCCTGTATGGCGCATGCTCCCTTTAGCCTTTCCATATTTTATTGTGTTTTCTACTTCTGCTTTCAGTATTGCCTACAAGACCTCAAAGCTAAAAAAAAAAATTGAGGATATTGTGATATAAACTCAGACTGGCCCACCAACTGAAGGATATTGTAATGTAAACTGAGACTAGCCCACCAACTGAAGGATATTGTAATGTAAACTGAGACTGGAGCAGTAAAAACATACCACTGCTGTATATTTATTATTTTTTTAAAACTCACTATTTCTTTTTAAAATATTAGAATTACTGGAAACTCCTAATCCTTCTGTTTAATTAATTACACACCATTTTCTGCTAGGCAAATACTACACACATTGATCTCGCAAAAAGAAAAATATAACATGGTAGATCCCTCCTCTTGTTCAAAATATTATTTAATTATAAAAAGAATTTTCATTCATTCATTTTCCTTTTGCGCTGAAGTTAGCGCATAGGGCAGAGATCAAATCTCTCCAATTCTGTCTGCTCAAAGTTATTCTGTGCAGTTCTTGAATAGTATGAATAATGGTTGTTTTACTTTCTCTAAGTATTGTTCTTCTGAGTGTTTCTTTTAGTCTACACCTTCCTCTTTTGCCTGTAGGTATCCATTCAAGAGATTGGTGGTGTATTCTGTTAGTGTCTGCGCGTAGGACATGCCTGATGTAGGACCAATGGCATTTTCTGAATAAGACGTCCATTGATGGAGGGTGTTTCTCTAAGAAAGTCTGGGTCATTCTGTCGATCATTGGATTAATCAACTAACATCATAAAGTCCAGAACGATTTGTGTAACAGAAGTCAGTTCATAAAAAGAATATGAGTGGAAAATAAAATATAAGATTAATTTTGAGCTTGTATAACAAAGAGATGAACATAACATTGGAAAATGAAAAAACGTAACCAGTAATAAGGAGTAAAGCAAGGTTGTTTCATAAGATTTTTATATATCATGAGATTATAATCGTACTGTACAAACTATTGAAACATGATCTTTTGATTTAGATAAATGAAAATGTATATGTAGTCAAATTTATCATGATGAATCCAGCATTAGTAGGGATGAGATGTGGTCAAAGGCGGAAAACTTGTTCACTCAAGTTGCGAGGCGAGTTAGGGCTATCTGAGCGGACCTGTTTCAGATCCCGCTTGCTGCATGACTTTTCTTTCCTCGTAATGAAACCAGGAAAAGTTTTTCACAATTAAACAATAGAAGTTACGTAAAACACAAACAAGGCCGATCAGCTTTACAATGAACACACAGACTTTAGGGTATGGGTATGAAAAAATACGAAATAACAGCATACAAGACAGTTTTACCATTTCATCCTTAAGTATTTTGTCAAGAAAATACAAAACAAACAGTGAACAGTAAAACTAATGGCAGCATCATAAAAGCCATTCAAGGTAACAATGACGTATGCACAAGTATTTTCATAGAGATGTGCATTAAAAAATCTGGGGAATGAGAACGAAATAAAATGAAGACGCATGAAAACAACACGAACGACACCAGAACAGAGGCCCCAACGACAAATCTAAATAAATGAATAATTGGTATTAAGACCCAAAGGCTTAAATGTACCAAGCTGCAGCATATAGCGATTTTCAAGGGTGTATCTTGCTGTGTCACTGGTGTATCTTGCTGTGTCACTGGTGTATGATTTTAATGTAGTGACTTGAATATCACAGACATCACAATCATCTGCATCATTGAAATATATAGTGACAGCAGTCAGTGTTCTGTGGGTAATGGCAAGAAGATATTAGCAGAAACAGTCACTTAATCTTTTGCCAGTTTCACTTGTATATCATAATTAAACCATCTTTACTTTCTCATGATGAAACCATTTTTAGTTTCTCATAATGAAACCATCTTTAGTTTCTCATGATGAAACCATCTTTAGTTTCTCATGATGAAGCCATCATTAGTTTCTCATGATTTTTTCAAAATGTTATTAGTTTCTCAGGTTATTTTACGATTTATATTCTTCTTCTTCAGCGCTCATTCTTAAACTCCAGCTAGGTCTCTCTTGTAGCAGGACCATTGTCCTATTAGATTTCCAGCAGGATGTAAGTCCAAAGAATAGAAATGCGCTGTGTCACCGTTTTATTTGCGCCAATGGCCTGACACATCCCTCTTCAGCGGATAACGATTTATATTATATTATTTAACTAGTTTCAACATTTTTAGTTTCTCATGTTCAGGTTTGAAATTGAGCCACACATCTGGTTCACATGTGCATTTCTCTGCAATATTTTGGTGACTATTGCATGAGCTACATATGGAAAGAGTGGTTTATCTTTAAAAAAATTGCTCATTCATTTTTTATGAGTTTATTTTCAAACATGAGATTATCATAGATTCATTTTGAAAAATGGTAGGTGGAGGGGTGAGGGAGAAAAAAGGGGGTGGTGGTGGTTTTTGCAGCCTTTTGGCTAAGTTACTAAGAGCGATGACATGATCTCCTAAGGGGTTCAGGACAAATGAGAAAACTCTTGTGCAATCAAATCCTTTAAACTAGAAGAGATAGGATCAGATGACTATGATCTATTTTTGGACAGATCATAACTTGAAGGTGTTGAATTTTTTATTTCTGCATGAGATTAGCCACACACAAAAAAAGAAGCAAATTATTATAGAAATATAAATGGTGAAATATATGTGTTACAGCAACATAAATGCTTTGTTTTGATTGTCTGCAATTAAGATAAACCACAACTGTGACACCATGCTCCTACTGGAGCAAAATAATGTGAATAAGCCTATGTATTAATAATACAGTCTGATATACTGATATATCAATTTGCAAGAATAACAAAGAGCACCATCTGAATTAAACAACTGGTATCACTCAACAGCTGAATTGGAAGACTTAGTACCTGTAAGTTTGATTGATGTACTATGAGGTCATAACAAATAATAATGACAATAAGTACAATAATATATACAAATGCTATCATCAAATAATGTTTAGGATTTAAAATCAAGAAAACAATAATTCCTTGCATAGAAACTATAATACATGAAAATATAATTCATGAATCTAATAAACATATAAAATCAACCTGAAAATGCAGAAAATATCTGGCAAATGCCCAACATGTGTAGATAGAAATCAAAGATAATATTTACAGATTTGCTTCATCACAGAATGTTAGAAACAAGGTCTCAATCATGATAATGCTTAGTGGATGTACAATCATGATAATGCTTAGTGGATGTACAATCATGATAATGCTTAGTGGATATACAATCATGATAATACTAAGTAGATACATATTTCAGGAAAATATTTGTAGACATATCTATCTCTGGATCAAATTTTTGTATTACATCATTTATCAATGAAATTTTGTCAATTTTTGGACAAAAAATATCAATGAAATTTTGTCAATTTTTGGACAAAAAATATCCATTAAATACATCAAGAATATTTGGCCAATTAATGATCCTCTTACATCAACTATCAAGAATTCAGGGATCCATTCTCTCACCTCTCCACCCCCACAAAATTTTGCAGCTGAAAGTATTTTTTTAAAAATGAGCCTGAAATTTGAGAAAAATGTTTCAAATAAAAAACAATTGCATTATTTTAATTGTAGAAAAACAGTATTGTTGCAGTCAACTTTTGTCAAACCTTTTCCATACCTGCTCCACCCTAATTGTTGACATAATTTACAGGACAGCTCCAAAGGTGCATAAGCCATCAATTACAGGATTAAGATTCTCCATACTCAAACAAAGAACTGATAACAGAGAAGCATGGTGAAATTTTTGTGTTGATGTTTCCACAGTGACACTCCTACAACACTGAAGTGACACTCCTACAACACTGAAGTGACACTCCTACAACACTGAAGTGACACTCCTACAACACTGAAGGGTTATGGGTCGATTATATGATTATTATAAGCCACCGACAGATTATTCCCAAGCAAGTAGCAGCTCAAATCCTGAGAAATTCTTTCCTTTCAGATGTTTACCATTATGTTAATATCGTGCGGCTATATGTTTACTATTATGTTAATATCGTGCGGCTATATGTTTACCATTATGTTAATATCATGCGGCTATATGTTTACCATTATGTTAATATCCTGGGCTATATGTTTACCATTATGTTAATATCGTGCGGCTATATGTTTACCATTATGTTAATATCATGCGGCTATATGTTTACCATTATGTTAATATCCTGGGCTATATGTTTACCATTATGTTAATATCCAGGGCTATATGTTTACCATTATGTTAATATCCTGGGCTATATGTTTACCATTATGTTAATATCCTGGGCTATATGTTTACCATTATGTTAATATCCTGGGCTATATATTTACCATTATGTTAATATCCTGGGCTATATGTTTACCATTATGTTAATATCCTGGGCTATATGTTTACCATTATGTTAATATCCTGGGCTATATGTTTACCATTATGTTAATATCCTGGGCTATATGTTTACCATTATGTTAATATCCTGGGCTATATGTTTACCATTATGTTAATATCCTGGGCTATACTACTTCTCTGCTTTTTGTTATTAGTCGAACTAATTCTTCCAGTTTGCTAGAGATTGAATGACAACTCTTATCTGGTGATAATTGGGGGGGGGGGGGGGGGGAGAAAGAGGTTTTTGTAGTGTGCGACCCATCTATCACCACTTTCACTTAGAGTTTTCTTTTCTGCTGGAGTCTGTACTGTTCATTCCTGTAATTACATGTTTGCAGTTATGCTAAATGATTGTAAACAAATCTTTATTTCTTTCTTTTGTTGATTACTTGTTGTCTACACCATCAAACAAGTCTTATGAATTAACTCCACTGTTGTCTAAAGCACTTCTTTTGTTCCATATACCTGTGCTTGCAGGGCTGCGCCGCCGCTGGGCCACTATGTCTCTTCAATTGTTCATACAGAAGTCTGTTCATCTGTTCCACAAGTGTACAGTAGTGTAGCATACAATGGCATCCTGTGCAGGTGTTTATTTAGTCTGTTGTTTCCTGTTCTCAGGTGAAATATGGTCCATTTATTCAGTCTGTTGTTTCCTGTTCTCAGGTGAAATATGGTTTATCTGTTCATGTTGATTTAGATAGTGATAGTCATCCTTTGTCACGCTATGTTCCCTTCTCCAGAGAACTCTTCCACCCCTGACGCTGCAAGGCAAACAAGGGACACAGTGTATAGACAGATGTTCCCTTCTCCAAAGAACTCTTCCACCCCTGACGCTGCAAGGCAAACATGGGACACAGCATATAAACAGATGTTCCCTTCTCCAGAGAACTCTTCCACCCCTGACGCTGCAAGGCAAACAAGGAACACAGCGTATAGACAGATGTTCCCTTCTCCAGAGAACTCTTCCACCCCTGACGCTGCAAGGCAAACAAGGGACACAGCGTATAGACAGATGTTCCCTTCTCCAGAGAACTCTTCCACCCCTGACGCTGCAAGGCAAACATGGGACACAGCATATAAACAGATGTTCCCTTCTCCAGAGAACTCTTCCACCCCTGACGCTGCAAGGCAAACAAGGAACACAGCGTATAGACAGATGTTCCCTTCTCCAGAGAACTCTTCCACCCCTGACGCTGCAAGGCAAACAAGGGACACAGCGTATAGACAGATGTTCCCTTCTCCAGAGAACTCTTCCACCCCTGACGCTGCAAAGCAAACAAGGGACACAGCGTATAGACAGATAGATGATCCCTACTGATAGTTTTTATAGCTCTTTTCCATTCTTGATATGTGATTTCATTGTTTTCCTGCATACACTCTCCTCCCTCTGTGGCCAACTCATCTGCCTTCTTATTTTACATAGGTAAATATTTTTATGGAAAAACATATTTATAAAAACATTCAGTCTCATAATTTTTCAGCATAATTAAAAACTCATATGGACAGCATTAACAATTACAATTTAAAATCCTTAACTTTGTTTTCGCTATTATCATTTTTGAATAAATTTACATATTATTATAACATGCATGGTAAACAGGTAAGAAATGTGGAAAAACCTGGCATTGTTAATACTTCTCTGAAACAATAACATCAGCAACATCAAGGATGACAAACAATAGGCCTGGCATATGCATATTTTGTAGAAATAATATTTGTAGATATATCTGCAGATATAGACTATACCACTTTCTTAACACAATGTACAGTTCTACACTACATTAATTTCATTGTAGAATTTTTCATCTTTTTTTGTCAGTGTATTTGTATTATGGCACTTAACATTTATATTTATTCTCCATTGTATTACTCGTTATACATTTGTAGCATTTGTTATATAATTTATCTCAATATGTCAACATCATACAACAATATGTCAATGTAATACTTGTCATACAACAATTTGTCAACATAATACTTGTCATACAATAATTTGTCAATGTAATATCTGTCATACAACAATATGTCAATGTAATACTTGTCATACAACAATATGTCAATGTAACATCTGTCATACAACAATATGTCAATGTAACACCTGTCATACAATAATATGTTGATGAAAAACGTGTCAATATATCATATATTTTTGAATCATATGTTGTATAGAGCATTGCTTTTCAAACATAGAACAATGCTACTGTAATACTTGCTATACAAGGACTGCGGACTAAGTTTCAGGATATAGATCAGGAAAGAAATAAAGATCATCTGAAGTCAAGACTACACCAAGAGACAGCAAAACAGGTGGTTCAATAATGTCATGAGAATGGAACCAACACAACCAGTCCTTTATACAACAGCAATTGATTAGACTACAAGGCATTAGAAAGAACAAGAAACAGATGGATGGATACAATTAAAAAAAAATTTAGAATCATTGACTGACTATGGTCAATGCGACCCAAATGGCCAAAGACAAAGAGAGACAACTCGAACTCCCCCCCCCCCCCCTCCATGACTCTTAATTGCAATTGTGGAAATGACAGTAGATAGATTTCCAATAAATCTCCCCAAAAGCTGAATGCAACATTATGAAAGTTTTTGAATCAATTTTTGTTCAAACTAAAATCAGAAATAAATGCACACACGTTGAATATTAGCATCCATTTTTCAAATGTGGTGAGACAAACTAGGTCACTGTCACTTACAAGATTCCACAGAGCTCATGAGCAATTTTGCAGATTTCCAGCTTGTTTACATGATTCCAAACAACACATGAGCAATGTTGCAGATTTCCAGCTTGTTTACATGATTCCAAACAACACATGAGCAATGTTGCAGATTTCCAGCTTGTTTACATGATTCCAAACAACACATGAGCAATGTTGCAGATTTCCAGCTTGTTTACATGATTCCAAACAACACATGAGCAATGTTGCAGATTTCCAGCTTGTTTACATGATTCCAAACAACACATGAGCAATGTTGCAGATTTCCAGCTTGTTTACATGATTCCAAACAACACATGAGCAATGTTGCAGATTTCCAGCTTGTTTACATGATTCCAAACAACACATGAGCAATGTTGCAGATTTCCAGCTTGTTTACATGATTCCAAACAACACATGAGCAATGTTGCAGATTTCCAGCTTGTTTACATGATTCCAAACAACACATGAGCAATGTTGCAGATTTCCAGCTTGTTTACATGATTCCACACATCACATGAGCAATGTTGCAGATTTCAAACTTGCTACATACATTGTCATGTGGTTCTCATGTGCACTTGGTTAAATATCACTACGCTACATGCTACAGTATTCCGGGGAAATATGCCCCAAAACTTCGTAAACAGCCCTACTGCAATGTCAAAATATTATATATATGTATAATTGAAGCATACTTTGTATAGCACGTTGCTATTCAAACATAATTTGTCAATGTAATACTTGTCATAAAGCAATCTTTCAATGTAATATATGTCATAGACAATTTGTCAATGTAATAGATGTCATAGACAATTTGTCAATGTAATATATGTCATAGACAATTTGTCAATGTAATAGATGTCATAGACAATTTGTCAATGTAATACATGTCATATATATTTTGACAGTAATAGATGCCATAAACTTATACAATTTGACAGTGTAATAGGTGTCATAGAGAATTTATCAATGTAATACATGCCCATAGACAATGTATCAACGTAATACTTGTCATAAAGCAAAATCTCAATGTAATACTTATTATTCCATAACTGTTCAATATTATAACTTGAATTATAAAACTTTGTCAACATAACATTTGTTACACGATTGTCTTTCAATGTAGAATGTCTTATACAGGGTGTCTATACAGTTGCTGTACACTCAATTACATTGCTTGTGACGCAACATCACATGAATTGTGGGTATTTTGTGCATATCTGTTTAATATCATTGAACGCTATAACATTTATAAAAAAACACTACTGCTCATGTCAAACAAATGTTGGGTAAAGTGGCTGGTAGCACCACAATGCTAGCTCTATAGCTAACAGCAATCAGTCGAGTCTCGATGTACACTGGATCATGTAAATACACAATTTTCAATGATATCATATTGAACACATGTATCTCATTTCAAATTCAGTGTAAACAGACTGTATAGACACCCTATAACAAATTCAGTGTAAACAGACTGTATAGACACCCTATAACAAATTCAGTGTAAACATACTGTATAGACACCCTATAACAAATTCAGTGTAAACAGACTGTATAGACACCCTATAACAAATTCAGTATAGACACCGTATATAACGATCTGTTAATGCAGAAATTCTCATACAATGATCTGATATTTTATGTAGTAATCAGCTGCAGCTGTCTATCATTGTAGTACATGTTGCACACTTGAGTTTCAATGTAGCATATTCTAGACAATTGCCTCTCAAAGTACTTGTACCACCCTCTGACTGTAGATATTTGTGACACTATTACACATAATTGTTGTATCTTAGTCATCGTCAGAGATGAAGAGTAGTCAAGGACCCTCTGAGTCAAGCCTGAAGAGTAGTCAAGGACCCTCTGAGTCAAGCCACACTTTCGGCACATTGTACACACATTTGTGACATAGAAATGGCCTTAACCTACAGATTAAACTGACTGTTTATGGAGCAGTGGTACTTCCAATGCTGTTATACGCTAGTGAAACATGGACTGTGTATAGATGACATGTGAGGAACTTTCACAAAACTTGTCTCAGAAAAAGTATGAACAGCAGATGACAAGACAAGATTCTGGCTACCACTGTCCTTGACAGATCTAGTATTCCTAGAATTGACACTATTCTGATGCAGACACAGTTTTGTTGCACAGGTCATCTGGTATGTATGCCGGATCATCACCTGCCAAAGATACTTCTCTATGGTGAGTTACAGAAGGACATACAATCACAAGGTGACCAAAAGAAGTGCTACAGAGACTTGTTAAAGACCCCACTGAAAGCCTTGGAAATAGACCAAGATACATGAGAAGAACTTGCACAAAATAAAGCTACATGGAACTCTAGTAAACAAAAAGGTGCATCTTGTGAAAAGAGGAGAAATGCAGTAGCTCAACAGTGGAGAGTAGCTAGAAAGTCAGGGTTAGATAAAAAAACCAGCTACAGTGGTCATTTCATGCTTGAACTGTCCATGGACATTTGTGGTCAGAATAAGGGGTATTAGCCATCTACAAACTCATAGTCAAGGACATAACTCTGAATTTGAAAAGTAACAAATGGTCGTCATCATCATGTAATGGACAAACAACATAAGTATTTATTACACTATAGCATATCATTGTTGTACTTCAGTCATCCTCAGAGATGGAACTGCTAAAACTAATGCCACATGCATCATCTTAAGAAAGACCAAGGACACACCCAAGGAAGGCTATGAGATTTCTCCGTGACTTCAGATAAAGACCAAGGATACACCCTAGGAAGGCTATGAGATTTCTCCTTGACTTCAGATAAAGACCAAGGATACACCCTAGGAAGGCTATGAGATTTCTCCTTGACTTCAGATGGTAGAATCAAGGTGTGATGAGCTTGGGTATATTTTATGCTGATATTTTTCATCCATTGCATCCAGATCTCATAAAGGTGAAATGCTCCAGGCTCAAATGAGATGTTAGCAATCTCACATTTCAGTGGTTCTCCTATATGAGGGTGGTAGCCATCTCCTCTCTCAATAGTCTTTACTTCTCTGGAGCCTCTGCAGTCTGAAAACCATTTCTGCCTCAACTGGGGAATGAACCGAGGAGCACTCATATGGGAAGCCAGTGCGTTAATCACTGCACTACACAGTTATTCATGATAAGAAAGCAGAAAATTATGAAATAATCTACAGAAATGGGTCAGGCATTCATCATCAACTTTGCGCTGTGACTTTTTTTTTGCATGGTCTGGATGGAACACTAAAAATCCAGCGGTTGATTCATCACAACCACCAGCACCTTAAGATGGAGATGAAAGTTATGATGGTGGCACTATCTTGGCTTGTATCTCAAGACTATTCTCAAGCGTGCATACTAAGTGACTCAATGAACATGCTCCACAATTTTGTAAGACAGAGACTATTCTTTACAAACTATTTCAGGCCTACTCTTTATCTACAAACTGTTTTAGGGTAGACATGCCGAATATAGACTACAAGTATTCAATGGGTAAACCTTATATTCACTGAGGCTATGATAGATATTCAAGTTTGTGCTGTTCTGTTGTTACAGAAGTTGATATTGGGTGTTACCATGCTGTTGTTACAACAGCTGTTGATGATGCTGCTGTGTGACACAAAATCTGCGGTCTGTAACATGGGCAGCCTGATGACTGCGTATCTGAGCCTGATTCATATTTCCATTAAGGCCCTGACCTCTAAGATCTAGATGACCTCTTTGATGATCAATATTTGGAGTGTCTGATCTCTCAGAAGATGTGCAAGAAGTGTTGTGAGGTTCACATGATGAGCTGGATCCAGATCTGTGAAATGAGTTAATAAGTATGTCAGTTATGATAATAGAGACAACTCTACATTAACTTCTGTCTAGTTCAGAGTAATCTTTTCATAATAGATAGATGGAGGCATACAAGAAAACACACCCAAATCGATGTTCCTACCAAAAAATCTCAATCAGAAACAATAAAATGCACAGCAGATGAGGATGCATCATGTACAATCACATCATAATGATAAATTAAAACACAACTTTTATGCTGAGTAAAAGACAAAGCTGTCTATCTAGCTTTAAGAGTTGTGTGCTATGTTGTGTTGTTGATCAAGTATTTTGGTCAAAACGTAGATATGTGTATTTTTTTTCCTTTATGCTTCCAGTATTTCACAAAACTACATTTCCCTGTTTTTCAATTGTCCCCTGATGGATTATAGTTGTGCTGCATTTTTACCTATTATTGATAATGATGATTGCCTTTACTGTCCTTAGAGTCAGGAGCAGTATCAGGCTAGTGTAAAATTTCAAATGGACTATGAGGCCCTCAAAATTTAAAACATGATTGCTTGCTCCTGGGTAGGCTTTATGGAGAAAGTGCCTGCCTTGTCCATTAGACTAACCCCCCCCCCAAGATGGTTTAATACACTGTTGACTGCCTTAGGGTATCACCTCCAGATTTTATGTAGGGGTTGACTCCCTTAGCATACTGTGCTAACCTGTAAGGGTTACCTATTATTACTATTACTCTAACTTACAAGAATTGTATGAAATATTTCCAACCTATCTATATATTACACAAACAATTATTAATTTATTTTCCAGGTGAGGTTTTATTTCCAGAAAATAGTCGTCTTTATTGATACTCTGAACTCTTCACAATTCTGGGTGAGTTGATCAACTGCAGTCACACGTCACCCGGTCAAGCTACGCTCGACAGCTATAAGTATATTGTCTGTATTGATACCGTCACCCGGTCAAGCTACGCTCGATAGCTATAAGTATATTGTCTGTATTGATACCATCACCCGGTCAAGCTACGCTCGATAGCTATAAGTATATTGTCTGTATTGATACCGTCACCCGGTCAAGCTACGCTCGATAGCTATAAGTATATTGTCTGTATTGATACCGTCACCCGGTCAAGCTACGCTCGATAGCTATAAGTATATTGTCTGTATTGATACCGTCACCCGGTCAAGCTACGCTCGATAGCTATAAGTATATTGTCTGTATTGATACCGACACCCGGTCAAGCTACGCTCGATAGCTATAAGTATATTGTCTGTATTGATACCGTCACCCGGTCAAGCTACGCTCGATAGCTATAAGTATATTGTCTGTATTGATACCGTCACCCGGTCAAGCTACGCTCGATAGCTATAAGTATATTGTCTGTATTGATACCGTCACCCGGTCAAGCTACGCTCGATAGCTATAAGTATATTGTCTGTATTGATACCATCACCCGGTCAAGCTACGCTCGATAGCTATAAGTATATTGTCTGTATTGATACCGTCACCCGGTCAAGCTACGCTCGATAGCTATAAGTATATTGTCTGTATTGATACCGACACCCGGTCAAGCTACGCTCGATAGCTATAAGTATATTGTCTGTATTGATACCGTCACCCGGTCAAGCTACGCTCGATAGCTATAAGTATATTGTCTGTATTGATACCGTCACCCGGTCAAGCTACGCTCGATAGCTATAAGTATATTGTCTGTATTGATACTCTGAGCTCTTCACAATTCTGGGTGAGTTGATCAACTGCAGTCAAGGACATGTTTAAACACATTGTAATATCTCTTGTCCATCATCATCTGACATCCCTTTCCTCTTCTACTGTCTTCCACTGCTTATTTTTCCATACTGTTATGTCAAATTATTTTGTCTTCTTCTATGTTCATTCTCAAACTCATGCAGAATAGCAGGGGATGTAATCAAGAGAATGGAATACACTGGGCCATGGTTTACATCCTGGCTGTGGTATCTGTGAGTTTTGACCAGCCACATCTGAGTTCAGCATGTCCCATGGGGCACTTTGATTTTCTATCGGATGAGACAGCCAACTCCAAATCAGACTTAGTCACTTCTTACAACATACATGGCAGGTAATAATGTCACTATTCTTTGCATAAAATTGTTTAAACAATTTCAGATATCTCTAATTCATCATCATCAATTTGTGTTGCTGTTACCTCTTATATCAGCAATCATACCTTCTAATACTATTTATTCCATGCAAGGACATGGATTTGTCTAAGGGATAGGGGAGGGGGGGGATTTACCTAAAAAAAAGGCATTCATCCGTATGTAACACTCTTTTCTTCATGAGAAAGTCGATGACCCTGTTATTATTGATAATAATGAACTTTAAGACATTTTTTCCTAAATTTACATTGCAAGAATGAAGCCGAGGTATTTTTGCCATATATATAGACAACAACATGGAAATATGACCTTAATCAAGAACACATTCACAAGATAATACAATGGGTAATAATGGCACTATTCACGATCATGTGGCAGAGCTAAATATAGATACACATAGAAAGAGTAAAAACTAGAAAGTCAGATACGAAACAATACAAACAGAAAATAGACAGAAAACACCCAAATACTGATCAAATGAAACAAGCAGAAAAGTGACGAACAACAGGATATTGACCTGTAATAATAGATACTTGGGCAGAGATGACCTTTGTCAGCCTGTGTGACTAAAATAGATACATGGGCAGAGATGACCTGTGTCAGCCTGTGTGACTAAAATAGATACATGGGCAGAGATGACCTGTGTCAGCCTGTGTGACTAAAATAGATACATGGGCAGAGATGACCTGTGTCAGCCTGTGTGACTAAAATAGATACATGGGCAGAGATGACCTGTGTCAGCCTGTGTGACTAAAATAGATACATGGGCAGAGATGACCTGTGTCAGCCTGTGTGACTAAAATAGATACATGGGCAGAGATGACCTGTGTCAGCCTGTGTGACTAAAATAGATACATGGGCAGAGATGACCTGTGTCAGCCTGTGTGACTAAAAACTATCTTCTTACCTTGAAGATGGAATCCTGTTCACAGACTCATGTGAAGGACATACTGGAGGGGCTGCATATGGTTGGGGAGAATATAACTGACCACCAGTGTGTTGTCTGTGATGTTGCGGCCGTGGGAGGTCATCCAAATCGGTGTCACATATTTCATGCCCTGTCGAGGGATACTCAAAAAATGAAGGGCCTTGTTTATGGTTGTGACGGAATGACTGGAAAGCAGACCACTGTGGCTGGTGGACATTGTTATTATGAATGTGTTGTTTCTTCTTAAATTGTCCATGTTCCTCTGGATGTGGGAGAGGGTTTTGGTAAATGTGTCCTTGGTTGTACTCAGGTGAGGCTGGAATAACTTCAGAATTGGGGTTGAACTTGCTGTGAGGTTGGGCATAAACATACTCATTTCCTGTTTGATAATGGGAGCTATTATCCGTGAGTCTGTCTTTTACTGGACCTTCCATCAACAAGTGAGTCATCATCTGATGGCCCATAGATGCTCCCTGGCCACCGCCTTGCACAGAGCTATTGCTAGGGTCTACAAAACTATTTCTCCTCATCAATTCTTTGTCAACAGCATTCATATAACTCTTTGGCCTAAGCTTCTGACTGTCCAAAACTGAGTGGACGGTGTTAGGTACTGTCCCATATGCAGTTATTTGTCGTCCAAGAATTCTGGGTGGCTTTGGAGGAGCAGAATTTGCATATAGATCTTCTGGGTGATGTGTTGAACTTGATACAAATTGTTGCTCCTGTCCTGGAGGAAACACTTCATCAATATCCTCATAATTTTCTATGGACGAATTGGCTACTGGGACAAAAGCATTATTATAGTGAGTACTGTGTTGGTTTGTATGGACTGGGTTTGGGTTTGGGTAATGCATGTTCTGACTGGGATTCAAGGGTGATGGTAGATTCTGGAAGACATCTTGTGTGGCCATCTTTGTACCAGATGAATAATTAGAAACAGCGTTTGACTTTTTTAATATTCCATTTGGTACAAAATGTGAAGAGCTGGGTTGCTGTGGCTGCTTCTGCGAACTGACTGCTTGAGAACTGCAATGTCTGGGTACAGTCTGAGGACCGATGTAGTTATTGATGACAGGAGTAGTCAAATGAGTCTGGTGGTCAGAGAATGAAGGATGATGTAGATCTAATGTAGAGTCTGGTGTTTGAGGATCTGATACAATCTTTCTCTGAACATTCTCCCATAACGTCTGGGCCTGTTTTGGACCATTTTCCATTAAAGCCTGCCATCGGTCAGCCACTACCCCTCCCTTACTTGTATTGGAGTCTGTCCTACTTAAACCAGGTGACGGACCACCTGAGACTTGGGCTATTTCATCTTCTTTCTTAAGATTTTTCTCCTTCTTGGATAACTTTTTCTTTCCTTTAGTTTTAGATGTTCCAGTTTCAGAGATCTTTTCTTTAGAAGGAACAAGCTTTCTAGTGTCTGAAGGTGAGCTCTCAATGCTAGGCTGAGACGAGGTAGATGCCTGTGAGGTCTGTCTGCTAAACTGGTTTCGTGTTTTTCCAGCTCCCTGAATATTACCCCCTAGTATCAGGACCTGATTCACAGGATCTGGGGACTGATGAGCTTGTGCAGGCTGTAACTGCCCAGCCTGGATCATTCTGGAGTTAAGCGTAACACTATTTGAAGAAAGCAGCAAAGGAGAGCTAATTGATGGATGACCATCAGGACTATAGCAACTGAGTGACCCTGTTACTGATGGAACATTCTCATAGACTATTGGTCCAGTCTTAGTAACGTTTCTCAGGTCATAGGTTATCAATGTTGGTGGCTCCTCCTCCTTTTGAGCAACAACATGTGATGGTTGCTGCTGCTGCTGCTGTAGCTGTTGCTGCTGTTTATACTGCTGATAAGGCTGAAACTGATGAAGCTCTGACTGACTATTCATGCTCTGATTATACTGACTAGGATTCTTAAAATGATATGGCTGAGGTGTGTGTGATCTAGCCAGCTTGGCTGGCCTGTAGTCTAGGTCATCATCTGTGGTCCTGCTGCTGGACAAGCGTTCCTGTCGTGGCGTTGGTGTTATGGCTCGACGTTGTTGGTCACTAAATACGGGAAGATCATTATTATCTTGGCCAGGACCATTCACTGGGCCTCCAATATTGTTATTGTTAATATAACTGAAATTGTTGTTGGTACATTCTCTCTTGGCTGATTGATCAGATTCCTGCAAATACCTCATCTGAAGACTAAGAATCAACAACAGCTGTTCTCTATCTAATCCATGCAAAGTCACTGCTCTTCTGCCTTTCTTTCGATGTTCTTTTAATTTTCCAGGACCTCCTTCAGACCCGCCCATATTTCTGTCTCCACTAATAAGAGAGACTGTTTGACTAGATGTCGAGCTTCCTGGGCTGCCTTCTCGCATCCCCGATCTTGGCTGACTGAAGCTCTGACATCGTCTCATACGACATGCTTCAGCGTAACCCATTGGAATGTCTGCTGGGCTGTATATGAGATCACTCGGTGTTGTGTTGCCATCGCCATCATCATTGGTGTTACTCTCCTCCTCAGTTGCAGTTGTGCTTGGATTGGTGTAGATGTTGACCAGGGCAGTTGAGTTGGTCATTGGTGTTAGATGTGAAGTAAGCATAGTGTGATGCTCAGCATAGTTTTCAGACGATGATGGACTGGAAGGTGGGCTGTACGTGTCATCTTCTGTATCCTTCAGATAAAAATACAGTGAAATTTAGTATCTATTTACAGGGAAAATATGATCAATAATTTCATAAGTTTCTGTCACTTTTGTGTGATCTATATATAAGTTTCTGTCACTTTTGTGTGATGTATATATAAGTTTTTGTCACTTTTGTGTGATTTATATATGTTTCTGTCACTTTTGTGTGATTTATATGTTTCTGTCACTTTTGTGTGATGTACCCGGTATATCTATATATAAGTTTCTGTCACTTTTGTGTGATTTATATATGTTTCTGTCACTTTTGTGTGATTTATATATACATTTCTAACACTTTTGTGTGATCTACCGTATATATATAAGTTTCTGTCACTTTTGTGTGATCTATATTTAAGTTTCTGTCACTTTTGTGTGATCGATATATACATTTATGTCACTTTTGTGTGATCTATATTTAAGTTTCTGTCACTTTTGTGTGATCGATATATACATTTATGTCACTTTTGTGTGATCTATATTTAAGTTTCTGTCACTTTTGTGTTATCGATATATACATTTATGTCACTTTTGTGTGATTTATATATAAGTTTCCATCACTTTTGTGTGATTTATATATAAGTTTCTGTCACTTTTGTGTGATTTATATATAAGTTTCCATCACTTTTGTGTGATTTATATATAAGTTTCCATCACTTTTGTGTGATTTATATATAAGTTTCTGTCACTTTTGTGTGATTTATATATAAGTTTCTGTCACTTTTGTGTGATCTATATTTAAGTTTCTGTCACTTTTGTGTGATCGATATATACATTTATGTCACTTTTGTGTGATCTATATTTAAGTTTCTGTCACTTTTGTGTGATCGATATATACATTTATGTCACTTTTGTGTGATCTATATTTAAGTTTCTGTCACTTTTGTGTGATCGATATATACATTTATGTCACTTTTGTGTGATCTATATTTAAGTTTCTGTCACTTTTGTGTGATCGATATATACATTTATGTCACTTTTGTGTGATCTATATTTAAGTTTCTGTCACTTTTGTGTGATCGATATATACATTTATGTCACTTTTGTGTGATCTATATTTAAGTTTCTGTCACTTTTGTGTGATCGATATATACATTTATGTCACTTTTGTGTGATTTATATATAAGTTTCCATCACTTTTGTGTGATTTATATATAAGTTTCTGTCACTTTTGTGTGATTTATATATAAGTTTCCATCACTTTTGTGTGATTTATATATAAGTTTCTGTCACTTTTGTGTGATTTATATATAAGTTTCTGTCACTTTTGTGTGATTTATATATAAGTTTCCATCACTTTTGTGTGATTTATATATAAGTTTCTGTCACTTTTGTGTGATTTATATATAAGTTTCTGTCACTTTTGTTTGATCTATGACACTTCTGTTTGAAGTTACTTCAAGTTTTCATTTCATGATATATCTGTAAACTCTTTACCCGTTAGAGTCGTAGGGGGGTACCACATCAAGTGTCCTGAAATACTACTGCTACACTGAAATGTCTTCCTTCTAGGGCCAAACATACACCTATAAGCCCCCAACATAATGCCTTTGAGACAATGAATTTCATTGTCACAAAGGCTATGGGGTGTCAACAGCTAGCCACTTACAGCTAAAGGGAATATTAGAATGTCATCACCGGGTCCTCCGTCGATTTTTATCTTCAACGATGGGGATAAGTGAGTAAAAATCTTATATTGTTCAGTACTTGATGTTTTCTGTCAATTCTTTTATTTGTCCTCCTATGTTTCTTCTAAGTTTAACAGTTTCCTGCAAAACATTTCATGATAGTGGAAGCTAAATCCCAGGTTACCACTAAAATTTTAGAAATATCCTAGATTTTCTTAGAAAAAAAAATCAGCTTATTTTTGTGCCTTTAAATATATGGGATAAATGTTGCTTAAATAATGTTTGTTGGTACAACTTTAGAGCAATTAAATGTTGCTTAAATAATGTTTGTTGGTACAACTGTAGAGCAATTAAAGTGATTGCTGTCTCTAAGGAGGAGAGAATGTTTACCTACTTTTTGCTCCCTAGCAACATTTGCATTTGATCTCAAACTCACGCAGATCAGTTGTAGAATACAGTCCAGAGAAGAGAATGTGTTGTGTTGTAGAATACAGTCCAGTGAACAGAATGTGTTGTGTCATTTGCAGCTTGGCTGTGATATCTGTGCTTTTTGACCTGACAAGTCCAACTTTAGCATGGCTTCTGGGACTTATGACTTCTGATATAGAAGTGTGTTATTGGACTGGAAGGTGCAGATACCAAATTAAAAAAACCAAACTGTCAGGGGATATCCGACAAAGTGGAGAGTGTCGCAGTATGGTTCTGTTGGCCGTTAACTTAGACAAAGTCCTTATTCCTTTTGTTTTAATTTTCTTTTTACATTCGATTTATTATTTGTCAGTTATTAGTGAAACCAGCAACAACAGTACATTAACTTAGCTATCGTTAAATTGTAAAACATGTCACAATGCATTCTGTTCAACTGGACTACATTCTGTTCAACTGGACTACATTCTGTTAATCTGCAGGCCTTTGAGAATGAATGCAAAAGAAATAATGACACTCTTGAAATCTAAGGACCTTTCATAAAAGGATATCGCAAGCTATGTGACATATATTTGTAGTACTTTTCATTTTGGTATCATCCCCTGAAATGGTGTCCCCCATGATGGCTATACACTTCTGTCACAAAACTGGCCAGCACAAACAATGAACACAGAACAGACCAAAAGGCATTGATGATATTATGTAACATAAACAAACCATATGAGGACAAATCCTGGCCAGTATCAATCATCCCTTCCCTTCTGCCAGGACTCTACCTTTTGTCTGTTCCCAGGTGAATGATGGTTAATTGTATCTACGCTGTTAAGTGTAGCAGAGGGAGCCTCAGTTGCAGTTCCAATGCCAGATGTGTTGCCTTGGTTACACCGAGTCCATATTTTTTCAAGGTTATCTTGATGTTTTCTATCCACCTTTTTTTCCATCCACCTTTGGCTCTATATCCGCATATTCTTTTGTTATATTTGATTTGTGTTTGTTCTCATAAGATGACCAAACTATGTTACTTACTGTCTTTCAATATGCTCAATACATATTGAATATTGAGTTATATCAACTCTTTTTCTAATTTCTTATTTTAACTAATTTAGTAACTGTATCAGCTTTCCTTAGTCGCTTCATTTCACATGTAATGATTTTACATTTCTGCAAGACTGTTAAAGATCATGTTTGACATTGGTAGCAGAGTCTATCTATCTATGTTTCTTCAGTGCTGAATACGCTGCATAGGGCAGAAATCAGATTTATCCAGTTTGAGCGATGTGATGCTACAAGCAAAGTGTTGGTATAAAAATTAAGGATATTATCTGCCTTTCAATTTCCATCTTGATCTTTGAGTGGAGAGGTAATGGGGAAAGTTGGTAGATCAGTGTGTGCTTTCTGACATCTTGCTTCTATTTCTCTGTCTAGTTTTACATTGTTGGAAAAATTGCTGCCTAGATATTAAATTATTTGGCTTGTTTCACTTTCATGTTATCTATTGCTATAATCCATTTGTGTTGCAGACTTGCTAATTTTCATAACTTCTGTTTATTGTAAGTTCATTTTCATGTTGTATTGCTTACAAGAAGAACACGGAAACGATGGATAGAAAATGTCAGGGACATCCTGAACAAACACGGTCATAGCACAGCCGAGGCCACACACCTGGCTTTAGAACGCACGCTCGAGCTCCAATCTCCCCTACGCTTAACGGCAAGAGTGGATCACAAACCACCTGGGGAAAGACAATAGATAATTTCTTACAAGCTATTAGCAATGCATTAATGTAGCTTTGCAAGATTATACCTTTAGCTACAAATAAAACATATAACATTTGACATGACTACCAACCTGCAAGTATTTTCTTCTCAGTTCAGTTTGGTACACCAACAATGAGATTACTCCAGCAACAGCACAAACAAGAGAAACAACTCCATATAAACCAATCATGGTAAACAGCATGCCAGGTAGGACATCTTCAATATCTCCACAGCTGGACACTTCTTGCATGATCAGGAAAACATGTTCTGAAAGATCAATGACAGATTATAACAATGACAGACTGATGAAACTTGCGACAGTTATAATGGCACATTGTTACAAATTATTGTAATATGCTGATGGCAAATTATGACCACTACAGTGACAGACTATAGCAAATTATTACAATGATAGACTGATAACAATTTATGATAACTAGTGACAGACTGATGACAATTTATGATAACACTGACAGAAATTTGACATCACCACCATGCACATACTTTAATGACAAATTATGACAACTAAAACAGTGACATACTGGTGACACATTATGACAACTAAAACAGTGACAGACTGATGACAAATTATGACAACTAAAACAGTGACAGACTGATGACAAATTATGACAACTACAACAGTGACAGACTGGTGACAGATTATGACAACTACAACAGTGACAGACTGATGATAAATCATGAGAACTGCGACAGTGACATATACCCTAATGTGATTGCAGACTGTGGGATGTGACAGATATTTCCTCCCCCCCCCCCCCCCCCCCCACCAATGTGATTACAGACTGTGTGGATGTGATTAATGTCATCATACAAAACTGTGAAACATGCCATCAACATACATATAGATTCCCTACAGTAAAAAATTCTGAAAGCATTACCGCTGAGAGCTGGGGTCTCTTGTGTATGTAAGAAAGGTCTGGAAAAAACTTTCCTTCTCATTACACAGAAAACTACAACTTCATCTTTGTAATTCCTGGCATCAAAGCAAACATTTGGTTGCAATGTCTGTGTTTCAACCTGGTAGATCTAACATCACTAGGACAGTTTTTAATTACACAGATTTTCTATAAGATGGAGTTACGAAGCCCACCCCAGTTTAGAAATGACTAATGGCAAGAAGCGATAAATACTATGTTAATATTGTTACTATGTTAATATTGTTACTAGATAATCCAACTACCAAATGTATGTGTCATGTGACGTATTCTTTCCAGAACCTAGTCTTCCTTATGAATCTCCTGAAATCCCAGCAGTCTCTGGCAAGTTGTCCCGCCTCTTCCAGCGACATGTGTATGTATTCCTGAATATCTCTTGTCCAACGACATCTTGGTCGGCATCTGCCTCTACAGCCTTCTATTGCCCACTTCCAACAACACTCTTTCCATACCATCGTGTCTCTTTACATGCCAAAAAACCTAACTTTATATTAAAGAAACTTGCCATGTCACAACCCATAAGTGGATCTTTCTGTGTAAATATATATATACATACACATATATATATATATACACATCTTGGTTTTATTGTTGCTGCAGTCTCCACCTTGTTGGATGGTTTTATTGTTGCTGCAGTCTCCACCTTGTTGGATGGTTTTATTGTTGCTGCAGTCTCCACCTTGTTGGATGGTTTTATTGTTGCTGCAGTCTCCACCTTGTTGGATGGTTTTATTGTTGCTGCAGTCTCCACCTTGTTAGATGGTTTTATTGTTGCTGCAGTCTCCACCTTGTTAGATGGTTTTATTGTTGCTGCAGTCTCCACCTTGTTGGATGGTTTTATTGTTGCTGCAGTCTCCACCTTGTTGGATGGTTTTATTGTTGCTGCAGTCTCCACCTTGTTAGATGGTTTTATTGTTGCTGCAGTCTCCACCTTATTAGATGGTTTTATTGTTGCTGCAGTCTCCACCTTGTTGGATGGTTTTATTGTTGCTGCAGTCTCCACCTTATTAGATGGTTTTATTGTTGCTGCAGTCTCCACCTAGTTAGATGGTTTTATTGTTGCTGCAGTCTCCACCTTGTTGGATGGTTTTATTGTTGCTGCAGTCTCCACCTTGTTGGATGGTTTTATTGTTGCTGCAGTCTCCACCTTGTTGGATGGTTTTATTGTTGCTGCAGTCTCCACCTTGTTGGATGGTTTTATTGTTGCTGCAGTCTCCACCTTGTTAGATGGTTTTATTGTTGCTGCAGTCTCCACCTTATTAGATGGTTTTATTGTTGCTGCAGTCTCCACCTTGTTGGATGGTTTTATTGTTGCTGCAGTCTCCACCTTGTTGGATGGTTTTATTGTTGCTGCAGTCTCCACCTTGTTAGATGGTTTTATTGTTGCTGCAGTCTCCACCTTATTAGATGGTTTTATTGTTGCTGCAGTCTCCACCTTGTTGGATGGTTTTATTGTTGCTGCAGTCTCCACCTTATTAGATGGTTTTATTGTTGCTGCAGTCTCCACCTTATTAGATGGTTTTATTGTTGCTGCAGTCTCCACCTTGTTGGATGGTTTTATTGTTGCTGCAGTCTCCACCTTGTTGGATATTCTCTGACAGTTTGATTATTCATACTCTTATGGTGTGCATGGCAGGTTAAAGTTCTGGGTTGTGACATCACTATACAAATATATTTTCTATTTTATTTTCTGTATTTATATACAGAATATATTTGGTATGCTAGATAGTAACAAAAAAAAATCAGGCCTCCCCCATCCCACCCCGTTGTGGCTGTCAGCCCTATATTTAAAGATCAATAATATGTAATTACTGTGCAGAACTGAAATCCAACAGGTAAATTCAGGATCAGGATAATGAAGCTTTGCTAATCAATCAAGACACACACAAACAAACAAATCAACGTTTTGACCAAAAGGACTTTATCAACACCAAAATTAAAACACAATTTAAACATAGGAAATGGACTACAGAAAATGGACAATAAGAATTATAGAAATGAAAGATCATGTTTTTCGTCAATTATACACCAGGGTCATCCTACTAATGTTATGCATTTGACTTTTCCCGAGATGTTCAATGGTTATTTGGTGTCGAAGGCCAATCAAAATCTCGGAAAAACTCAAACTGTGTCATTCATTATGGAAGGATTATTTTCAATCAATGTGTCTAACATGTTAAAAAATGTATATATGTGGCTGTCCATACATTACTTCAGTAATTTCAGGATTGAGGCTCCGAAAAAAAGTGTGCCATTTTTGATAAGGTGAGGAAGAGGGGGATGGGTTGACATAGTATTGTTTTTGCGCATTTATTTGCACATTTTATTGGTGGGGGTGAATTTTTGACATTATTATGAGACAGGAGGGAGAGGGGCCCCCAATTCTTGACAGTTGTTTATAAGTAATATAAGGAAGGGAAGAAGCAAAAATTGTTGACCGGACCAGAGTAGGTAGTCTAAGGTATATTAAGGTATGAACAACAACAAAAAATATTAGTTATACCTCCATCTGCTACTCTCTCTAATTCCAGCCTGTCTCTCTTGAACTGTGTCACACATCGGCACATCTTGTCTCTGCGACTGTACACACATCCTGACACACTCAACAATGGCTGCAAGACATGTGTGCCAGTTAGGACAGCAGCAATAACACAAAGTACAACTGTCACTGCAGACAGCACCAGTGCACTGTATACCTGTTTGTACATAACGCATAGAAATATTAGGATGATTAATATAAAACATCACAGATGAAAAATCTATGGCAAGGGATAAACAGAAAAACAAAGTTATAATTACTAAGATGATATATCTTTCCAGTGGCAACATAACATCTCCGCAATGGATGTACTTGGGTTTTCACAGCTCATTGCTCAGGTATAACGATCAGGGAGGAGAGTAGGGCCTTTGCGGTTACTACGAGTAGCATGACCATGGAGACTATGGTGATGACCAGGGTGTTGAGTGGGTTTGCACAAAGAAGGTAACGCAGGTCTGCATCTTGAGTGACTCTAGAGTATAATTAGGAAGGTACACGTGGGTCTCATTCGCGAACAGTGGATTGAGGCCTTGAGAAAGGCGAGGCTGAAAGTGGTTACATTTATTTTCGTGCCGTGCATGTGGGTGTTCGAGTCAATGAAAGAGCAGATTAACTGGCGTCATGCGCAATTGTGGCACAGGGCAATACATCGAGCTGACGTTTTGAACTCCTTAAGAGATATAGAACGCCAGAGTGAGACCAGTGTGGATGATGATTCCTTTTCAATGGCCAGGATTAAAGATCAGGGATTGAAATGCGGTTTTGTTAGAAGTGAACATTTTGGAGGGCGCAGAAGAATGATGATCAAATAGCATAGGACCGGTACTGTCAGCAGAAGTGTAATGGCAGATACACTCAGGGAGAGATCGGAGCAACTATGGACGTGTCCAGTTTGCAGTGATAATGATCCGACGACTAACTAACTAACTAACTAACTAACTAACTAACTAACTAACTAACTAACTAACCAACTAACTAACTAACTAATTAACCAACTAACTAACTAATTAACCAACTAACTAATTAACCAACTAACCAATTAACTAACTAACTATCCGCAACGGAAAACAAAATATCGGCATGTTAAATGAAATGATATAGAAAGGTAATAAGAATATCATGGACAGAAAAACTAATCAACGGAGACGTCCGCAAAGATCTGAGAATATAAGAACTAACACAGATGTCCGCAAAGATCTGAGAATATAAGAACTAACACAGATGTCCGCAAAGATCTGAGAATATAAGAACTAACACAGATGTCCGCAAAGATCTGAGAATATAAGAACTAACACAGATGTCCGCAAAGATCTGAGAATATAAGAACTAACACAGATGTCCGCAAAGATCTGAGAATATAAGAACTAACACAGATGTCCGCAAAGATCTGAGAATAGAAGAACTAACACAGATGTCCGCAAAGATCTGAGAATATAAGAACTAACACAGATGTCCGCAAAGATCTGAGAATATAAGAACTAACACAGATGTCCGCAAAGATCTGAGAATATAAGAACTAACACAGATGTCCGCAAAGATCTGAGAATATAAGAACTAACACAGATGTCCGCAAAGATCTGAGAATATAAGAACTAACACAGATGTCCGCAAAGATCTGAGAATATAAGAACTAACACAGATGTCCGCAAAGATCTGAGAATATAAGAACTAACACAGATGTCCGCAAAGATCTGAGAATATAAGAACTAACTCAGATGTCCGCAAAGATCTGAGAATATAAGAACTAACACAGATGTCCGCAAAGATCTGAGAATATAAGAACTAACACAGATGTCCGCAAAGATCTGAGAATATAAGAACTAACACAGATGTCCGCAAAGATCTGAGAATATAAGAACTAACACAGATGTCCGCAAAGATCTGAGAATAGAAGAACTAACACAGATGTCCGCAAAGATCTGAGAATATAAGAACTAACACAGATGTCCGCAAAGATCTGAGAATATAAGAACTAACACAGATGTCCGCAAAGATCTGAGAATATAAGAACTAACACAGATGTCCGCAAAGATCTGAGAATATAAGAACTAACACAGACGTCCGCAAAGATCTGAGAATATAAGAACTAACACAGATGTCCGCAAAGATCTGAGAATATAAGAACTAACACAGATGTCCGCAAAGATCTGAGAATATAAGAACTAACACAGATGTCCGCAAAGATCTGAGAATATAAGAACTAACACAGATGTCCGCAAAGATCTGAGAATATAAGAACTAACACAGATGTCCGCAAAGATCTGAGAATAGAAGAACTAACACAGATGTCCGCAAAGATCTGAGAATATAAGAACTAACACAGATGTCCGCAAAGATCTGAGAATATAAGAACTAACACAGATGTCCGCAAAGATCTGAGAATATAAGAACTAACACAGATGTCCGCAAAGATCTGAGAATATAAGAACTAACACAGATGTCCGCAAAGATCTGAGAATATAAGAACTAACACAGATGTCCGCAAAGATCTGAGAATATATGAACTAACACAGATGTCCGCAAAGATCTGAGAATATAAGAACTAACACAGATGTCCGCAAAGATCTGAGAATATAAGAAGACTGGCTCCTCAAAATTATCTACCCCCCCCCCCCAATAAAAAAATGCAAGCTACCATATAAGTGACATATTGGTTAAGACATATTAATCATGGAGGGAATTTTAAAAAAAAACAACTAATATAAAGATCGTGTGTTTTCCCAGTGACAATATATGGATGAAGTAAAACATTCATTTGAAATGAAGTGCTACAGAAAATCATGGACAGAGAAAAAGAAGAAAATACATTTTGAAATTACTGAAACTAAATGAAGAGTAGCTTCTAAATAAAATCATAAGAAGGAAGCTGAAGTATTTTGAACACTAAAGGCGCATGATGACATCGAAATGTAGATTCTGGAATGCAGAGTGCCAGGGAAGAGAAGAAGTGGAAGACCAAGAAGGCGATGGAATAGTGACATCGAAGAACCTATGAACATGGTCTGGTCAATGCGGGTCTTTCTACCAGGGACAGAGAGGAGTTCAGAGTATACACGAGACGAAAACAACGTTCTAGAAAGAATATGTCATTTGATATTTAATACATAATACTCTCTCCATCAAATACAAGATGGTAAACATGAAAGTTTGTTAACAAATACGAGATGGTACACATGGAAGTTTGTTAACAAATACAAGATGGTACACATGAAAGTTTGTTAACAAATACAAGATGGTACACATGCAAGTTTGCTAACAAATACAAGATGGTAAACATGAAAGTTTGTTAAAAAATACGAGATGGTACACATGAAAGTTTGTTAACAAATACAAGATGGTACACCTGACAGTGTGTTAACAAATACAATATGGTACACACGAAAGTTTGTTAATAATACAAAATGGTACACATGAAAGTTTGTTAACAAATACAAGATGGTACACATGAAAGTTTGTTAACAGTTTACATATTCCATTCTTCATACGTAGTATTATCGCATTCTGTATGTATATCCATTTTGAAAAAAGATCTGTTGGTTGAAACGTCGATCTTTACATTTCAGTGGCCGAAAATATGGCGCATGACCGAGAGTAAAAAGCTGTGATCTCACGTGAGAGGTCCAGGATTCGATCCCAGGTAAGCTTTAATTTTACGTGAGAGGTCCAGGATTCGATCCCAGGTAAGCTATGATCTTATGTGAGAAGTCCATGATGAGGTAAGGACTCGACTGCGTTCGTTGCTTTCAGAGTGTAAATAAAAAAAGCCACCATGATCACGAGATGGCAGAAAAAGGGGATACAGTCTTTATCACATTAACCAAACTTCCCTGAAACACACTAACACGACAGATGCAGTATTGACAGTTTTTGACTGCAGAAAAAGTTAAGTAACCTGTAATAAACGTAAATTGAGAACTCTCTGAAGACAATACAATGGAGAAATGAAATGATGTGAACTATATGAAGATATTTTATCAAATATTTCGTGAATCGTGCAGGTTGAAGAATATATTATTTTCACTTACTAGAACTTTATATCTCTTCCAGAACTGAAGCAGAACTAGCAGACCTGCCAGGCCACTCTGAGGATGACACAATCAACGACATGTCAATATAGCAACGACACAAAAACTGTTGGCGTCAGCATATATCAATATAACAACATAAAAACTGTTGACGTTAGCATACATAAATATATAAACATAAAAATTGTTGGCGTCAGCATACATAAATATATAAACATACAAATTGTTGGCGTCAGCATACATCAATATAACAACATAAAAACTTTTGGCGTCAGCATACATCTTCTTCAGCGTTCAGTCTCAACCTCTCGCTGGATCTCTCTTGTAGCAGGACAATGGCTCTACCAGATTTCCAGCAGGATGTAGTGCAGAGAATGGAATGCGTTGTGTCGCAGGTCTTATTTGCGCAAATACCCCGACACATCCGTCTTTGGCGGAGTATACATCAATATAGCAACGACAGAAAACTTTTTACGTCAGATTACTTCAGTATAACAACATAAAAACTGTTGGCGTCAGCATACATCAATATACACAAAAACTGTTGGCGTCAGCATACATCAATATAGCAGCGCCACAAAAACTGTTGGCGTCAGCATACATCATTATAGCAGCGACACAAAAACTGTTGGCGTCAGCATACATCAATATAGCAGCGACACAAAAACTGTTGGCGTCAGCATACATCAATATAGCAGCGAGTCAAATATACTCCGTTCATTAACTAATAAATCGTATACTTAAATAAGCATAAAAGGGTATAACATAAAGAGAATATAAGCGAAAAACAACAATTCCAGCTGCAAGCCCGTAAGTAAAGGAAGGAGGGGGTGGGGGGAGTTGTATTGTACATTTTACCCTCTAAAAAAAGAGGAGAGCATAAGATTTAGAACTTTTGTTAAGTAAAATGAAGCTCTTAAGGTGATGTACGCTTATTTCAACCGCGTACGTTAGTCCAATTTGGTTATATCAAAGATTCACAACAACTAAAAGTAGTGGAGGTCACAGCTCTGATAATTCAGTCATCACGACCTTTAGATTTATACAGTTAGTACTAGGAAACGTAAACAGTTTATGAATACCCGTCCCCTCCCCCCCCCACACCACACATACACTTAGCTGGTTTCTTAAAGGAGATATACAAAATCCCACACAAAAGGAGATATAAAAAATCCCACACAAAAATTACAATTTTCCTTAGATAAAGCTCCCAACAGTTTTTTTACGAATTCGTATCTACGGCACTGTACAGATGTCAACGTTTACTCACAGTGGCTACGACCCTGTGCAGATTGACAACGTTTACTCACAGTGACTACGGCCCTGTACAGACGTCAACGTTTACTCACAGTGTCTACGACCCTGTGCAGATGTCTATGTTATTGTTTACTCACAGTGACTACGGCACTGTCCAGATGTCTATGTTATTGTTTACTCACAGTGACTACGGCACTGTCCAGATGTCTATGTTATTGTTTACTCACAGTGACTACGGCCCTGTACAGATGTCAACGTTTACTCACAGTGACTACGGCCCTGTACAGATGTCAACGTTTACTCACAGTGACTACGGCCCTGTACAGATGTCAACGTTTACTCACAGTGACTACGGCCCTGTACAGATGTCAACGTTTACTCACAGTGACTACGGCCCTGTACAGATGTCAACGTTTACTCACAGTGACTACGGCCCTGTACAGATGTCAACGTTTACTCACAGTGACTACGGCCCTGTACAGATGTCAACGTTTACTCACAGTGACTACGGCCCTGTACAGATGTCAACGTTTACTCACAGTGACCACGGCCCTGTACAGATATCTATGTTTACTGATACTCCTTTAGCTGTGCGAAACAGGTATCTCTTAACAGGACATAGCCTTTATGATAAAAATCATAGGTCTTCCACAATTAGGTAACCGAGGTGACACTCAAACACATAAAATTTGCTCTCAAAGGAATATTTGTGTTTAAGGGTAGGTTGATGGACGTAAAGTAAGTAAGTAAAGTTACTCATACAATTTATTAATGCCTTAGGGCTGTGAGATGTTAGCGATGTCACATTTCAGTGGCTCTGCTATATGAGGGCAGTAGCCATCTCCTCTCCCTTGCAGTATTTACTTCCCGGATTAATCCGGTACCCATTTAACGCTAGATCGACCAGGGAGCGGTTGTGATCTGAAAAACACTCATATGGGAAGCCAGTGCGCTAACCACTGCGCTACGCAGCTCAATGCCGTTATGGACGTATGGTTAGTTCTGGATGGATTCGGGTGTAACAGTAGCCCAGAATCAACAAGTTCTTCCAGGAGTGCTGCATATACGTCTGGAACAACTTTCTCATCAATCTTACGTCAGATCTGTTATCACATCTGTAGTGATGTCATGTCTATCAGCCCGTGTCACGTAAGAGTATGCCACAAAAGAACATAGGTACAATGTTCACTGGCCTGTATCTCTCCGTCATCCATGTAGACTATTTGTTAGTAAAGAAGAAGTAAGAAATTGAGACGACTTGAAGTGAAAATGACTTTTTCTCACAGGTGACAGGTTGTCAGCCCGTACCACAACATTCCGTAGTCGTTTCCTACGACATGCATGGAAAGAAGACAGTGGCCTAATTCTGCGCACCATGAACGGGAAGTCCGGGTCCGTCCTGGTTGTCATATTGCGTGTTAAATAGCGAAATTTGTTATAAAATAATGCGTTATATAGGGATTCTATTGTAATAATGCATTTTTTTCTTTCATCTGCACTGTAGTTTATGTATGTGAATATTTGGTGCATCTACCGCACTGTGCTTTATGTATGTGAAGATTTGCTGCAAGTACCACAGTGGTACTTTTATATGTACATTACATCCTGTATTAACGACAACATATGTGTTGTACATCCTCGCCATTAAAGTATATGTGTACAGTGTATATTAATGTGTACATTATACCTGAAATAAATCTTATGTACATTTAACATCCTTGTCATAAAGTTTACATGTACAGTGTACATTGAACATCCTGATGTGTACATTATACATCCTCACTATAAAACTGTATGTGTACAATCAACGGCACATTACGGGCAGCAATGATGATTTTTTAACGAAACAAATACGTAAATTATTTCACGAAACGAAATATCGATAATGACGTATTTCACAGTAGTTAAGGCTACTGGAAGATTCAGTGATCTGCCCGATACACACTGAGAACCCTATCCCCTTGGATGACCCTGGGGGACTGGGGTGGGGGCTCACAGTACGTATCAGATAGATTTAGACCTATCAATATTTTAATGAGTTCAGCGAGGTCACGAAAGCTGAAAAGAAAAAGTTGAAATCTGGTCATTGTTTCCTGTAAGGAACCCATTCAACATTCTCGCTATTAAAGTATGTGTACGTTTTTGTAGGTTACGTTTCGTGGAACTATGAAAACAATACTAATATTGAGGTCGACTCGGTTATAGAATCTGAGTTTCCTCGACTAAAGTTCAACTCCTGCTCACGAAATCCCCAAATATGCTCACTCGCACGAAGTTGTAAATATGATCTTCTCTGCCTGTCCTCTGGTACTGGAACCCTGGGGTGGTGCAGATGGTTTAGAAAACGCCAGTCTCGTTGGTGATACAGGACTGGCAAAATTACGCACGATTTTGTGTGTATTAACGTGAGCACACTGGAACAGATAATCGCTGAGGTCATGAGGTCATCCACTCGCGAGAATGGTGAGTCAATTTCCCACGGTCTCTTCTTGTAGAGAACTCTGCCGTTTTTGTGAACCTGTCGGGTGCAAGTTTTCGGGGTAATGACTCGTGGACAGCGTTGCCACAGAGTGGTTTTTTTTGGTCACTTGTTCTGCAGTTTTGGGTCGTCGTTTGGGCTCCTCGGGTTATTTTGACCAAATTTTCCGTACTATTGGTTTTTTTCTAGGAATTTTCATGACATCCTAGGAATTTAACAGGTCACAAAAACAGTCTAACAATGGAAGTATGCGCCGTAACGCAGGAACTTAACTGGCTTGAATCGCAAGCCTATTCCCATATTGCATACTAAGTGACTCAATGAACATAAATCAGAAATTCAAAACAGGCGATGAACGTAGGGGATGGGTGGAGTCATTAGAGAGAGCTAAAATACGGGAATCACTACGCAAAACTCACGCTTATTTTTGTCACCGGACACGCGGGCGTAGAGGGAAACGACCGAGCCGACCAATTAGCTAGCCTCGCCACCATAACAGACGGTCAGCATATGGACCGAGCAGACATACTCGTTGCTCTTCGTGAGTCCTCACGATCAGAGGATTTTAAGATGAATGAGCATGAATCAATATCGAGAATGCAAGAATTGGGAGTGAAGATGGACGTGGCCCGTAGAGAACACCTAACAAAGATTTCAAAAAGAGCGGTGAACCAACATAGAACCGGAACCATCAGCCGTTATACCATAAGAGATTTACTGAAACGGAGATTTGAGCACCTATCTACATGTCCGTTGTGCGAAGAGGATAATCAACATACCTAATGCCTGAGGTAACCAAAAGTCCCAGGAAGACGATGGAATTGCACACAAAATTGGACGAATTATCTTATTTATGTATATTCATTATTGCTCTAGTCGTATTTCTATTGATTTATTTAGCCTTCGGCTATCTGGACCTTTTATAATAGGGATTATTTTCAAAATGTCAGTGGTAACACTGATCGTGGGTTAAGAAGGGGGTGGAGAGGCTAACAGAACAAATAATACTAAAATATTCCAGTAATGTTACAGTGATGACCTGATGGAGAGAGAGAGGAGAGGGAGAGAGAGAGAGAGGAAGATATAGAGAATGATGGAAGATATAAATATTTGTGAATACTTACAGAAAAGAGAGTCCTGAAAACGCGACATTAATAACTTAATTTCATTCTGTCGCCTGCGTGATGAAACTTTTGTCTATGGGCTGGACCCTGCCCGATAAGCAAGTGAGTACAGCTCAGAAGCACAATGTAATGGTTTTTTATCAAAGTCAACTTCAAGCAGTTGGGCATTATAACAGTTCAGAAAGCTATGGCAGCCTAATGAACGTAATCATTGCATGGAAAATAACAGTTTAAAATGCTAGGGTTGATCAAGACTTCATCAATGGGATATGGCCACCTATAAGTTTCCGGGTGGGGGGGCTGAAAGGGGAACAAAGAATAGCAACACTATTTACGTTTAATGCATATCGTCAGAGACGACTATGGTAGTGTGTCCTGATATAACGAAATTGTACTTTGTCGTCCTCCGGGTTGAAAAGGCGCGCCTCTTCAAAAGATAGCTAAACTCATTAACTACCTCATTTTCATTTGAATTTAGTTTCTTCTCCGGTGTTTTGGTTTTTTCCAATTTTCGCAACCATGTGTTAATAAGGATATTACACTGAAGTTGAACAGCCGTAGTTGGACATATTTATTTGTTTTTCGATGTCCAGATTTTTGTGGCGGTTGAACGCATTTCATGCCAACCAGCATGTGATGGTATAAATCTCTTTAATGTGAATGTCACGTGAAAGTCACGTGAACGTTTTGATTTCTTATATATTTTATATTGCAGGCGGTTATGAGTCAACTTTCCATAACACGTGACAATGTTATAAAACTTGCTTGTACAGATAAAAAGTTGAAACACAAATAATGAAGTTTTACAATTCATTAAAAGCACGGAGAAAACCCAAAAATAGACGTTTCGATCACAAGTCTTTATCATGAACAAAACAATACACAACGCGCAGAAGACATCACTGAATATAAGCGCATCACTGCATGATCAGATTTCCAAGTAGTATTTGTCAACTCCGATACTTTGGTATATAATACTATTATATCAGTCTATCGGGCCAGAGAAAACGGCCTATTGGGTCGTATTTTCCCCCCATAATTGCTAAACCATTCCTTCGTATAAATACAGTGGAATCCCTATATATCGCATCTTTTTATAACAAATGTCCCTATTTAACAACACTTTTCAAAATCCCCAATTATTTTATTTTTATTAATAAAACAGAATAGACACAACTCACACAAATATCTATGAAAACAAACAAACAGAGAAGGGATGGAACAACAGGATATTCGGCATCAATGCCCGTCAGCCGTATAGATAATATCACCATTTGTTTTGGTAATATCACCATCATAAAACCCACCATTTGTTTTGTTTCATGGATATATGTGGGTGTATTGTGTCTATTTTCTGTTTGTGTTGTTTTACTCTCCTGGTTATATTTATATTTAGCTCTGCCATGTTCTTACTCGTCGTTTTGTGTTGTGAATGTGTTCTTGATAAAGGCTTTTAGGTCGAAATCTCGATTTGTGTTATTATGTGTGTTTCCAGTGATTAACACAATTTTATTACTCTGTACCAAGTTTCACCTGTTGGATTTCAGTTTTGCTGCAGTGAGTACATATTATTGATTTTTTTATCCGGTCCTCCAACCAAAAATGCTTGCCTGCCCCTGTTGCAGACAGGCATGGATGAAGTCTGCCTAAGACCCACGCCTGTACCTTAGAGGGCTGGGGAGAGAAACTAAGACCCACGCCTGTACATTAGGGGGGGGGGTGAGCAAACAGTAATCTCAGACATACTTATTCTTCATTCATTCTCAAACTCCCGCTGGATATCTCTTGTAGCAGGACAACATTCTCAAACTCCCGCTGGATATCTCTTGTAGCAGGACAACATTCTCAAACTCCCGCTGGATATCTCTTGTAGCAGGACAACATTCTCAAACTCCCGCTGGATATCTCTTGTAGCAGGACAACATTCTCAAACTCCCGCTGGATATCTCTTGTAGCAGGACAACATTCTCAAACTCCCGCTGGATATCTCTTGTAGCAGGACAACATTCTCAAACTCCCGCTGGATATCTCTTGTAGCAGGACAACATTCTCAAACTCCCGCTGGATATCTCTTGTAGCAGGACAACATTCTCAAACTCCCGCTGGATATCTCTTGTAGCAGTACAACATTCTCAAACTCCCGCTGGATATCTCTTGTAGCAGTACAACATTCTCAAACTCCCGCTGGATATCTCTTGTAGCAGGACAACATTCTCAAACTCCCGCTGGATATCTCTTGTAGCAGGACAACATTCTCAAACTCCCGCTGGATATCTCTTGTAACAGGACAATTGCTTGTAACAGATCTCCTCCAGAATGTAGTCCAAAGAATGGAAATGCATAGTGTTACCGTTTTATTTGCGCCAATGGCCCAACATTTCCATCTTCAGCGGGATCTGGAACACGCATAACCCTTTGTGCACACATTTATTAGATAAAACAATAAACAATATAAAATCTGTATCCAATTTACTTTTGGTGTGCCGCGGGATTCTGGGAATAGCTTTTATGTGTTGTTGGTAAGAAATCGTCAAGGTGCTTAGCATTTTTAATGGATCAAGAAATAAACATCAGAATTGACAATGGGTATTAACACCATCCACTAACTACAACAGTTCGCAGCGAACCGCAAGGCATGGGGAAACATGACTTCTACCCTATGTGTCATCCTTGGCACCAAAGGAACTACCTAACTAAATGACAAGGCATTCACAACAATGAACGGACTAACAGAAAGGTTATGTGGAAACCAAAATTAACAGTGAAAGCTAACTCCTGCCTTACCGGGCTTGTGTCCTCAGTACCGTCCTCTACGACAGAGAAGCATGGACAACTTGTATGCATCAGGAGAGACGACTAAACAGCTTTCACGTGCGGCGCAAAGATAGAATTCTTGGAGTTGTGTGGCTGGATAAAGTCACCCACACTGATGTATAATATGTACTTACTGCGCAAAACTGAAATTCAACACGTATATTCAGGAACAGGGTAATGAAGTTTTGCGAATCATTCAAGACACATATAATAACACGCACAAATCGACGTTTTGACCAAAAGGCCTTTATCAATCCAAAAATTAAAATTAAATTAAAACATACAACGGAAAACGGACAGAAAGGATATGGACGTTCACATCAGCATGTGTAATATAGACTGACCGGAAGAGGCGAAACAACACTGGAAAAGGAAAATATATAAAATGACTACATACATGTGACACGAAACAAACAGACTTTGGAACAACGAGAATCATACATGAGACATGCCGCTCATTGATGTCGTCGGGTTTAAGAGTGCCATATCCGACTTCAGCATGGTTTTGTGTCACTTTGATCCTATATGGGGTGGGACAGGTAGTCATCTCTTCTTCGTAGTCTTTACTTACCGAATGAATCTGGTACTCAGTAACACTGGTGTATGTCAGGTCAAAGTCGCTAACACTGATGTATGACAGCTCAAAGTCGCTAACACTGGTGTTTGTCAGGACAAAGTCGCTAACACTGATGTATGGCAAGTCTAAGTCGCTAACACTGATGTATGGAAAGTCTAAGTCGCTAACACTGATGTATGATAGGACAAAGTCGCTAACACTGATGTATGTCAGGACAAAGTCACTAACACTGATGTTTGTCAGGACAAAGTCGCTAACACTGATGTATGGCAGGACAAAGTCGCTAACACTGATGTATGACAGGACAAAGTCGCTAACACTGATGTATGGCAGGACAAAGTCACTAACACTGATGTATGGCAGGACAAAGTCGCTAACACTGATGTATGGCAAGACAAAGTCGCTAACACTGATGTATGGCAAGACAAAGTCGCTAACACTGATGTATGACAGGACAAAGTCGCTAACACTGATGTATGACAGGACACAGTCGCTAACACTGATGTATGACAGGACAAAGTCGCTAACACTGATGTATGGCAGGACAAAGTCGCTAGTACTGATGTATGACAGGACAAAGTCGCTAGCACTGATGTATGGCAGGACAAAGTCGCTAACACTGATGTATGTCAGGACAAAGTCACTAACACTGATGTATGGCAAGACAAAGTCGCTAACACTGATGTATGACAGGACAAAGTCGCTAACACTGATGTATGACAGGACAAAGTCGCTAACACTGATGTATGACAGGACAAAGTCGCTAACACTGATGTATGGCAGGACAAAGTCGCTAGTACTGATGTATGGCAGGACAAAGTCGCTAGCACTGATGTATGGCAAGACAAAGTCGCTAGCACTGATGTATGGCAGGACAAAGTCACTAACACTGATGTATGGCAAGACAAAGTCACTAACACTGATGTATGGCAGGACAAAGTCACTAACACTGATGTATGGCAGGACAAAGTCACTAACACTGATGTATGGTAGGACAAAGTCACTAACACTGATGTATGGCAAGACAAAGTCGCTAGTACTGATGTATTGGAAAAAACAAGAAATATCAGTTTCATTCTATGCTCAGTTTGTGTAGACTCAGTGTCTGGGAAACACTTGGAGAATGGAAGATATATGGGAAACACTTGGAGAATGGAAGATATATGGGAAACACTTGGAAGGTGTAAGATGACTGGCACACAAGAGAAGGATGGAAGATGGCTGGGACACACAGGGAGGATGGAAGATGACTGGGACACACAAGGAGGATGGAAGATGGCTGGGACACACTAGGAGGATGGAAGATGGCTGGGACACACCAGGAGGATGGAAGATGCTAATTTATGTAGAATTACAGTCTGGGATAGATCGCAGGGCTGACTTCTTCCTGCGTACAATGATGTACACAAACGCGATGTGCATAATAAATGAATTGATACGGAATTATTGGAACAGGATGCCTTGTATCGTGTTGCATGGAGGGAACAGATCAAGAATGGTATAAAGACAAAGGAGAAATTGATCGTAGATAGTTCAACGGCTGCACGTCTAAGAAAACACACAACAGCTCCCGAGTGTACATGTGGGACTGTGGCTCCATATAAAAGTAAAGTAAAGTTAACCTATAACATTTATTCATGTGAGATGTTAGCAATCTCACGCTTCAGTGTCCCTGCTATATGAGGGTGCTAGCCATCTCCTCTCGCATGAAATCTTTACTTCCCGATTAATCTGGTACCCAATTAAGGCTGGGTAGACCCGGGAGCCGTTGCAATCTGAAAAATATTTTCGCCTCAGCTGGGGAATAAACTCACGACCATTCAAAAGCGAAGCTAGTGCGCTAACCACTGCGCTACGCGGCCCCTGGTATGCAGTAGCAGACTTTTTGTGGCCCCGATTGGTCTGTCGTGTGTGTCATACCCATCATTGTCATGCAAACACGTAAAGAAGGAGAGGGAAGGGGGTGTTCAATCTTAGGAAATCAGAACAATGCTTTTAGTACTAGGAATTTAGCCCCACGAGGTGGTAACCCCCATGCACACAAATGTTGGTAACTCCCCCCCCCCCATGCACACATGGTGGTAACCCCCCATGCACACAAAAATACCGTTCTTAATTTATTATAATACCCTTCCCATTTATGAAAGCGTATCTACGGCCATGTCGTCATTGATGGTAGATTATATTTCTTATATCACAACATGAATACTATCATCTGCAACGACAGAAAGATGCGTACTACGTAAGATGTGTGTTGTACGTCATTATGCACCTGAGTCGTATATTATATTTCTTATAGCACAACGATAGTACTATCCCATGGAAAGACGGAAATGTGCATACCACAATATATCTTCACTTAAATTCTTTGGACTACATCCTGATCATCGACAGGCAGGAGTTTGAGAATGAATGAATGAAGAAGAAATATTGTGAGTTTTGTTATCCAATTTCTTCTACTGTATCCTGATCTCCCGCGCCCGCTCGGTACCACATCAATGATCTACAGCGGACTGTGTCCTAATCTCCCGCGCTCGTTCGGTACCACATCAGTGATATTCTGTCAATGACATCCATTTTCTTCCGCTCAAAGATATTACCGCAGGGGTCTGCCGGAGCGTGGGAACTAACTACCGGTGCTGTTACCCCTAGCTTCTGTCCTCAATATTCTCGTTGTGGGCGTGGAATGTGTTCCTGTGTTTTATTGAAAAGTTGTTATTTAAGAGGTTAGACGGGCCAGTATTGTGTGCGTGTGCTGGGAGGTAGCATGAGGGGGATAATAGGACTGGGTGTGTGTTCTGGGAGTGGCATGAGGGGATTATAGACTGTGTTCGTGAGTGTGTGTTCGTGAGTGTGTGTTCGAAAGAGTCTTTCAAGTCTTTTTTTAGGGCACGAGGGTAATTTCTGCTAGAGATATAGCCATAATTCTGTAAGTGAATGTGTATTCGGACATAGTGAAGAGAAAACATTTTCTTTGCCAGGGCCGGTTGTAGGTGAAGGATAAGGGTGGGATGGAGGCGGGAAGGGTAACAATAAGAAGAGTTTGTTTTCTTTAATTATTCAAGGTCATGGCGACATGCATATCTGAACTTCGATTTCTGTTTTATTTTGTAATGTGGTTTCGATTGTGTAGTTAGCTTATTAATAAGAGACAGTGTGATGTCAAATTTGGTTCCAACCTGTAGGATCTGTGTGTGTGTGTGTGTGTGTTTTTTGTTCTTATTCGATTATAGGAGAGTGTAAATCATTCGAGATTTCTACGACTTGCGAATTACCTATCTTCGATACAGACAAAAAAAAATGACGTCTTAACTACTCCAGCTAACGACTAATTTCATACTGTAGAATATCATCGCAAAGAGACATCCAAAAGGCAACAGCAGGGAATGTCCATCCCTAGAGATAAAGTCTGTGACGGCGCACGAGGCAGAGGAATACAAATGGATCAACGGCTGAAATGGCGAAACAGCAAAGTGTGTGGTGCACAAGAGGCAAATTCTGGGCATAGCAATGAATGTTGGCTGGCCCCTGTGGAAAAGACTGGCACCTTACCAAATACATCCCACAGCCAAGCAACGAACCAACAACATCTAAAGATTAGGAAGTAACGTATTACATTAGGAACATGGAATGTTAGAGCACTACACCAGTCAGGGAAGCTAGAAAATTTAATATTAGAGGCAGAAGCATTATATGTAGATATTCTAGGAATAGCAGAGACAAGATGGAAAGATGTTGGGTACACAAGAAAGGAAAATTTTAGTTTTATACATTCAGGAGGAGATTACCATGAACGAGGGGTAGGAATACTGATCAAGAAAGACAGAAAAATACATCAGCGGGTACTTGGCATATACCGACAGAATGATTATACTAAAGATAAAAACAAAACCTTTTGTTTTAGCCATTATACAGACATACGCACCAACTACAGATTACACTGACGAAAAAAATCTAAAGTTACTACGAAGACCTACAACAACTACTCACACCAGTAAAATCAAGACATTCTAATAGTCATGGGAGACATGAACGCAACAATGATGATGATGTTCCTCCTTCGCAAGCGAAGATGAGCATGGCATGAAAAACATTAAATGTGATGGGGAAAAAAAATTATAATAGTTAAAATTGGTAATTTGGTTTGTGAGTTCGTAGATGGCCGATGAGTCCGATTCGTGCACGGAAAGTTCTATTGCAGTGCATGCAGGAGAAAAAATAGGGAAAGGAAAACACAAGAACACTGTAGGGCAATTTGGACTAGGGACAAGAAAGGACATAAGAGAAAGACTTATACAGTTCTGTGAGGAGGACAACATGACCATATGTAATACATTCTTTGAACACGAAACTTTTGTAATGTTCATAATCGCTCCTCTGTTATATTTTGTAATGTCCATAAGCTCTAACAGTAAATAATGGATTGGTTCCAGTGTTTGGAAAGAATGTGTGTATGGAAGTGCTACAGACGATTGTTAAGAAATAGTTATATATAACTCAAGAAAATACTCATTGTCCGGCAGCAAATAAACAAACTTGTAGGTCATCAAGAATCACATTTGGCAGTGGTGGAACGGCGTAAGCTATTTTGGTTTGGGAAATGACTCACTTTCTAAAATTATTTTACAAGAAACAATCGAGGGTAGAAGAAGAGGCAGACAAAAACAATATCGGATTAATAACACCAAGGAATGTTCTGGTCATGATTTTCCTACATTTCTCCAAACGGCTGAGGATAGAAGTGTTTCGAGGTCTTTCTGTGCTGTTGTGTCCATTGTGGTACCCCAATTACCATGACAGATTAAGGGTATTATTATTATTATTATTATTATTATTAGTAGTAGTAGTAGTAGTAGTATTACATTTGATGGTTGAGTCTTCAATTCATTTCTCAGGCTCTGGTAACCCTCCAGCAACACTCCGGTCACACTCTGGCAACACTCCAGTAACACGCTGGCAACACTCCGACAAGTAATATTTCTAAATAAGAGCAATCATTAGATAAGAACGTCTTCTATAAGAGGAATACTGGTAGCAGATGAGGGGAAGTACTGTAAAGATAACATTTCTTTACGATCCCAACTGGTAGCAGATGAGGGTAAGTACGGTTAAAAGAGAAATTTCTTTACAATCCCAACTGGTAGTAGATGAGGGAAAGTACGGTAAAGAGAAATTTCTTTACAATCCCAACTGGTAGCACATGAGGGGAAGTACGGTAAAGAGAACATTTCTTTACTTTCCTAACTGCTAGTAGATTTTTAAGGCCAGAACAATTTCTAAAGCTAACAGTAAAAAAAGAATATTGTGACAAAAGACATCACTGTCGCACCCCAGTTCATATTTGAAAACTGTGATTTTTGAAGTTCTTCATCGAGAACCCTACATTCAAATCCTTCCAACGTTTCCTTTGTTAAGTTTGCATATTTTGTTGAAACTCTATTATGCGTCAGTAGCTTCCAATGCGAGAATACCAAAACTGAAAAATGGTTTTCATATGGCACACATCTTATACAGGGTGTCTATACAGCTGCAGCGCACTAATTTACATTGCTAGTGACACTACCTCACGTGAATTGTGGGTATTTAGTTTAAATCTGTGAAACATGATTACCGCTATAACAGTTATTCTTTTTTAAACACCACAGACTCAATGTCACTTGCTTTTTAGGTAACGTGGCTTGTAGCCAACAAAGTGATTTTTTGTCCGCCAATGAAAGCTGTCTCTACAGCTAACAGCAACTGTTGAGTAACGATGTACATTGTTGGACAATGGAAGTAAACAACTTTCAATGACGTCAGGTTGAACACATATTTCAAATTCAGTGCACAAAAAATTTATATACGCGCTATATTTAGAGAGTATTCTTTTTTTCCGTTTACTTGAAAATCTGTCTATAACTGAAATTTTCTCCGTTCAGTCACATATCATATGCCTACCTATTTTTTCCCGGAACGTGGACGAAGTTTGATATTTGATATTATGCGCAGCTTCATTCAAAGTTTGTTATAGTGCGCGCAGTTTTCATGTCGTTAATGAAATTACGTCACCTAGCAGACCGTGTTTCCTGGAAAACAAAATGGTTAATTTTAGCGGAGATTAAATTATGCCACGATTTAATGCCACAAATGCGCGTGGGAGGAGAAGGGATGATCGTGGACGTTAGGGATTGCTGCCGGTTGCATCGATCTGAGCGACACTGAGTACCCCCCAACCCGCCTCCAGGGTCTTACAAGAGAGACAGGGGCTCTCAGTGAATTGCGCTAAGATCGATGCATCCGGCAGAAGATCGATGCATCTAGCGACAAGAAATAGGAGGGGACGGGAAGACTATTTAGGAGGGTTGCATGGTTGGGAACCATCTGGGGTTATGGAGGTAAGATTTATTGTCGGATTAGTCAGGTGGCCAGAGGTCTCCCATTTTTCTCAAGTATTGAGTAAAGTGGATTAGCAAAAACGGATAAGCCATTTCGTTAATAGAAATGAACTGGCAGTGACATCACAAACTACTAACAAAATTATAATCGCAGATGACATCGCAAACTATTTTAAAAAACCGATTATCACAGATAACTTACAACTGTGAGCATGGTAGGTATGTGATATGTGGTTGAACCATTTTCTCTCTTGAATAATCTTTACTATTTTGTAATTCATACAATGTAGTCCAGTGAACTGTATTGTGTGCAATTAATCCTGCCATTCTTGCGGTTGTTTTTTACACGTCACAACTGAGTCGACAGTGTTATGTGACAGTGTTATGTGACAGTGTTATGTGACAGTGTTACACGTGACAGTGTTATGTTCTGAGGCATAGATTGACACCCAGTTCTGGTCTGGTCATAGTTTGATAATCATAATGTGCGGATATTTGTTGCTTTTTAATTGATTTCAGTATTTGTATCTTCTGGTTGTAAGTAATTGGTATTTCTGGTTAGTCATCAGTCATCATCATCAGGTGCCAGGCCGGCTGGCGCAGGCAGTCATCAGTTGTACCTCCCATATCCAGTTCACCTGCTCTCTTATTTGATGTTATCTTACAGATCCGGGTTGTAATTTCTCTCTTAACACGTCCACTACTCAAGTCGACTCAGCTATAACTGAGTACCTGACACATTAGTTAGGAGAGGTAAAGACAGCAAGGAAAGTCACTGGACACTCCACCAAAAGCCTGATGTGGCTTAATACATGAAAATGTTATCATTCTTCCTGACGGCAGATTGTTGCTATGAGACCTACCTTTACCTTTACACATGATATTAACTGTACGACACATGGCAAGAAATAAACCATGTTACAAGGGAAGAAATAAACCACGATACATTGGAAGAAATAAACCAAGATACATTGGAAGAAATAAACTAAGATACAGGGGAAGAAATAAAACAAGGTATAGGTGATGACGATACATGAAATATAGCTACATTGCACTGTATAGTACGTGAAACGGCGTAGCGTATTCTGAAAAGAATAGAAATACAACAGCACATCAACAGTAAAGAGTAGAGAGAAAGTCACAGGTAGATTAGAAAAAACACCCCTCTACAGTGGTCATCCCATACCCGAACTGTCCAAGAACATTTACGGCCAGAATAGGGTGTATTAGCCATCTACAAACTTATAGTCAAGGACATAATTCTAACTGAATTTGAAAAGTGGACGTAACAAATGGTCATCATTATCATCTGTAATGGACGAATAACATCTTATAGCCAGACGGTATTCAATACATGGCTACATTAGAATATTACATATATTTAACGGTTGTCTTACAGTCAGACGGTATTCAATACATGGCTACATTAGAATATTACATATATTTAACGGTTGTCTTACAGTCAGACGATATTCAATACATGGCTACATTAGAATATTACATATATTTAACGGTTGTCTTACAGTCAGACGGTATTCAATACCTGGCTACATTAGAATATTACATATATTTAACGGTTGTCTTACAGTCAGACGATATTCAATACATGGCTACATTAGAATATTACATATATTTAACGGTTGTCTTACAGTCAGACGATATTCAATACATGGCTACATTAGAATATTACATATATTTAACGGTTGTCTTACAGTCAGACGATATTCAATACATGGCTACATTAGAATATTACATATATTTAACGGTTGTCTTACAGTCAGACGGTATTCAATGTTACGTTGTATTTTGCATAAACAAATGTTATTACAAAATTTTAGCAGTCTCACTAATTGTAGATGGAACAGTGAGAGTACAATGTACAGACAGAACAACGAGAGTACAGTGTACCGACAGAACAACGAGAGTTCAATGTACAGAAAAAACAGTGAGAGTACAATGTACAAACATAAGAACTAGAGTACAGTGTACCGACAGAACAGTGAGAGTACAATGTACACACAGAACGGATGAGGCGATAACGCAGTTAACAGTGGAACTAATACCCTTAAAGTTCCATTTCACACAATAATTTCACATTATTATAGAAATATTTGCCGTCTGCCCCTAAGGACTCGTTGAAAACGCCTTGAGATATAGGTCAGTGTGGTGCACTCAACCGTGACTAATTTCATTCACAGACAACACCAGACATTCACCCACGTGATAATGAAAATTGGTCATTTAAAAAATCCAAACTTGTGGAAAAATACTTTGAGCATTAAAAAAAAAGGGGGGGGGGGAACAAAACAGGGCTGTAGATATGTCTTCGAGGAAGAAAAAAGCGGAGAGGGACGAGCTTGCGTACAAATAATCGTGCCCGGAGTTCATTACGGGGGAGTTCAAATCTGTTTAATTCGGTGCCCTTAGAATGGACTGTTTAATTCCCGTTGGTCTCAAATTTTTTTAATCCTCTTGCTTCCTACTTGAAATTCGGGGGGGGGGGGGGCAGTGGCCAGATTTCAACGTTTTAATATTATGCGCAATTTCATTCACTTTCGTGTTATCACTGAAATCAAATTACATGATAGTTCTGTATTGATCTGCGCGTTACGCACTTACAGCTCTCCCCCTCCGTCCCCCTGGTCATCAAAATAGGGGGGGGGTGACGGCTCTTAGTGTGCAGCAGGCAGATCGCTGGACATGACAGTGGTCTTATCTATTGTGAAATACATTTTTATCGATATTTCGTTTCGTTAAATAATGTATGTATTTGTTTCTTTAAAAAGAGGCTACTTCTGCCCGTAATGTACCTTGACAGATACATTATATTACCAGCAGTGGCGTAGCGTGGGTCAATGCCGCCCGGGGCGGAATCATAATTTTCCGCCCTTGTGGCATTAAAAAATATATGGCAGTGATTAGGAAAGCCTGGACGAGAATAAAATTGCCGCCCTCCCGATGATGCCGCCCGGGGCGGTCCGCACCTCCGCCCCCCTCTCGCTACGCCACTGCTTACCAGAAACTGTATTTTTCTAAAGAAAACCTTTTCTGAGATATTAACAGGTATGGGGAGAAGGTTCGGGTTTCCCAGAATTTTTTTGCTTGCTGCCTAGCACTAAATTTCTTAGAAAACTCAAATATTCGTTGGAAAAATTCAAGTTCAACAGGCAAGTAAGAGAAGAATTCTAGTTATTAAGAAAGCAAATAAGAGAAAGGCACCAAACAGCAATATGGCTCTACAACAATAACTAGACAACGCTGGACTTGTATGTTACATGCACTTATAATTAATGAAGACAGACTGACACTACAAGATTTAAAATGGGTACCAGATGCCAAAGAAAAATAGGAAGACCAAGAAAGACTATATGCACCCCATTGAGATCAGATCATTGCTGCGGATAAGGGTTCAGCCAACTTCGACTGCGGATAAGGGTACAACCAACTGAGACTGGCAAGGACCTCCAAAAATCGAGCAAGATCACAGTCTGGTCTAGAAAGTGTAGAAGCTGAAGAGGGACACAACCGGCCAGGAGGAGCATAACAGCAATCAAGATGTCACGCACCAACCCACCAATGGAAATGTGTTTACACTGGATAACTTTAGATATTAGCACGCTCCAAGCGAACGAAAGTAGACGACGATCCCTTGAAGGAAAAGCCATCAAAGAGGTTATGACTATGGGTCTCAACAACATGCACGAATGACACACAGCAGCATCACATCGCTCGAACTAGGGAGCTGTGATTTATACCCTATGCACCGTATTCGTTACTGAAGGAACACACACGCACACATACACACACACACATATATCTATATATATATATATATAGAAATATATAAAGATAGATAGATAGAGGGATATATATATATATATATATAGATAGATAGATAGATAGATAGATAGAGGGATATATAGATAGATAGATAGATAGATAGATAGATAGATAGATAGATAGATAGATAGATAGATAGATAGATAGATAAATAGATGGATGGATAGATAGATAGATAGATATATAGATAGATAGATAGATAGATAGATAGATAGATAGATAGATAGATAGAGATAGATAGATAGATAAATAAAGGGAGAAAGAGACAGACAGACATATAGATAGATAGATAGATATATAGATATATGGACATACAGACAGACTGTACTAAACATCATGGTGTAGTTTCCTATAGTAAGGGGTTGAACCCTCACCCACTTCCTTGTCTACAAGCTTATCTACACGTTTTCGTATTTCCCGACAATAGTATTGCTGCCGTGGGTGTGCTATGAGACTTCCTAATACAGGGACATGTTTAAGAATAACAAGAGCTCGGTTGGAAACGCAAGAATATGGAAGAAGATACAGAAATATGGCAGTGCCGTAAAAGATGACACATTTTGACCTGACTCAACTGATGTTCTTGGCAAGAAAAAGGGTAAATATTGCTTTATTTAAGAGAGAGTTGTCAGAGGACCAGCTGTTACTTGCATATCGTATTCAGAGAGTAACGATGTTTAATATTTAAACAAAAACAAACTAAAAATAAGAATTATAAAATGCTACATCTATTACACAGAACACAGAAGAAGATTGGCTTCTCAAAAACTATCCAAAAAATGCAAGATAATATAATTCGGGAATATAAAAAGAGACACTACGGTTTAGAAAGATTAAGTGTAATTAACCAAAATGTCAAAGGATGTACGACAAAATAGGGAGTTCCGCAGTAATAAAACAAATACACGATAATTTATTAACTTCCTTTCTGTTTATGTACAAAAATATCTTGGTATAAATATCGTTGTACATAAAAACACGTTTTTGTTATTGTCGTATATTTTCGTTTCTTGAGAAAGGTGTTATTTGGATCGCAACGTGGAAAAAGTCCTTGTTATTGTGTTTATTGTTATTTAGTTTCGACATTGTTTTGTTTATTTTGATAGTTAGTATTATAGTAATATTTTAAACTTCATATAGTCTGTTATCGCTTAAAAAGATTAATCATGGAGGGAAAAAGGGAAAAGTTCCAGGCAAGAGAATAAGAGGCAGACAAAGACTACTTGGACATGCTATCGAAGACTTTCTTAAAATAACACTAGATGATGCTGGGCAGCTTGCGCAGAACCGAGAGGTTTACCGAATGGCAACGATGACTTCTGTAAAAAAACCACTTTAAATAGATAAGATATATATTAATGTATGGTTGAGAAACATGGACAATGAACACACAATTATAAGAAAAAGTGATACCTTTGAGATGTGGCTTTATATCTTAGAATAAGAAGAACATCGTGGAAAGAGAAAACGAGCAAAGAGGTTCTAATAATAATTCGAATACAACAATAGAACTATTAAAGAAAATAAAGATAGAACAAATACTATTTTTCTATAAATATATTAAAAGAAATGACACTGTTGAAATCATTACTTGATAGGGATAAATGTTCCAGTGTAAGGTAGCAACCGTAAACAGGAAGTAAGTGGCTGAAATAGCACAGGGCAAATATCAAGATGAACAAAAATAGGTAGAAAAAATAGTTACCAAAATAAGACATAAAACAAAATAACAACGAGATAAAGTGGACGGAAGTCGAGCTAGAAATCCTTACTTGAGAGTACAGTCGGCAGAAGGCGAACACGAAATAGACAAATACAAGTGGGAGAGAAACATGAAATAGGTTGCAGATTTTAAGTAACAGAGGCGAACCAAGTCACATAGACAAATTTCAAGTCACAGAGGTAAACTTTAAGTCACAGAGCTACATCCCATGTCACAGAGCTGAACTCTATGTCACAGAGCACGACTCTATGTCACAGAGCTGGACTCCATGTCACAGATCTGAACTCTATGTCACAGAGCTGGACTCCATGTCACAGAGCTGGATTCCATGTCACAGAGCAGGATTCCATGTCACAGAGCCGGAGTCCATGTTACAGAACCGAACTAATGTCGCTTCGTGTCATCATCAGGTACCATGTCTTGGACAAGATGTAGCAGTCAACAGATTTTCATAACTCCTTCAGACCATGTTCCAACCTTCCTACTCTTTGAGTGTCACATTCAGATATTTGTTAATATCTTGCGTCCATCTTTTTCGTGGTCTACCTTTTCTTCATTGCCCTGGCATGATCCTCCCATTAAGATCTTTTCTAAGTTCTCGTGTCGCTTATTATGGCCAAACGATTTTAATTTTCTAGGGAACCTTGTTGTTTAGCCAGTTTTTCATGATTTTACATTTTACTTCAAATGTTACAATTTTTACGTTTTACTTCAAATGTTACAATTTATTTCTCACTTTATTATTCAGATTCACATTAAACAGAGACGCTGAAATCAAATATGATGTACAGGGGCTGTTCGTTCCTCTCGCCAGTAGAAGCCTTACGAGAATCAAAAGTCTTCAGACTCTAAACGTAATGATTGTGATTATTGTCGTCAGTTCAGTTTGTTGCTCTCGCTATCTCTCTCTTTATATATATATATATATATATATATATATATATATATATATATACACTTCGTGATAGGATTGACAAATTGCCAAAACCGACCAACGAAAAGCACAGAAATATTGGAAAACGTTACGTAGATAGGCTTGTTTCTATTCTGCTAGTAGGTCTTTTATTTGGGAGAGTCACGTACCGTTGAGGCGCGTCTGTCGTCAAATATACAGCACTGCTCATGACCGGTTCTAGTATAGACATCTCAACAGAACGTAAACACTTCATTCCTGATGTTTTTGATTATTGCCGTGATTTCGTTGGTCACTATTATATATTTGGAGTCTATTGCAAAAAAATATATGCTGACCAACGAAATTCACGGAAATAATACAAAATGTGTTTTCTATGTCATGTTTACTTTCTATTGAGAAGTCTTCTAGTAATGTAGCGGGTTACAGTCCTACTAATTCATCGGAGATAATCCTTCTAAATGGTGCATTGACTTTTTCCGTGATTTATGTTAGTCACTTTTTGCATGCTTTGTATCGGCAGCCAATGAAAATTGCGCGCAGTGTCACATGGGTAATTAAAAGAATGATTCACAATTTTACCCACATGCCTTCGTATAAAGTCGATGGTCACGGTAGGTAACACGTTTAAATTCATGCTACACCGGAAATGAAACAACAAGGTTAATCACGTTATCGATAAATACGAGGAAGATGAAGGGCTCAGTACAAGTTGACGTCACCACATAGTTGAGTTATTTCCCTTGTCTATGTACATTTCATGTTCATCATTTAATAATTTAACTATATGTTTTAGGGTTTAGGTTAGGGTAGTTGTGTTTTACATAACTAACCCCAACCCCAATCCTAAATAAATAAATATTTCAATTATTAAATGATGAACATGAAATTTACAAACATAGACAAGGGAAATAATTAAACATGTGGTGGCGTCTACTTGCACTGTTAAAAAGCCAGATACTATTCACAGTCACTGACTGAAACATTCCTAGATTTGCATGTAGCGGAAGTTTGTATACATAAATTGTTACAGATTTGGTAACAGAGGATAAGCATGTAACAACAAAAGTTTATATACATAAATTGTTACAGATTTGATAACAGTGGATGAGCGTGTAACGAAAGTTTATATACATAAATTGTTACAGATTTGATAACAGGATGAAAGGGGGAGATTTTAAAAACCAGGTCAGCCACGAATAAAGAAAACAAGCGTGAGCCGAAAATGGCTTTCTCGTGTATGCGCGCACAATTTTTTAATGTTCATTTTCGTAGATGAGGTAACAAAAAAATGGTGCCATCATTCTCAGTGCCAGAGATTGCCTCCCCCTGGTTACCAGGAAAGATAGATGCGTTATTAGATGCAGCGAACAGATTTTGAAAACATATGTACAGAAGTGTAGGCATGATTCACAGGGGATGAGGAGAGAGAAGTCAGAGAATGATGCGATGGCGACTGATAGAAGAGTGCGATCGCAACATGAGTGTTCATGAATCTCCATGATGTGTTAGATCGGGGGAACTTTTTATGTGTGGGATTATGAACTCTCACATCTGTCAATATCTGTCAATTCAAGAGCCCCTATCATGTGTGATATTGGGGAGCCGCGTAGCGCAGTGGTTAGCGCACTTGTTTCGCATATGAGTAATCCTGGGATCATTCCCCAGTTCCAGTTGAGGCGGAAATATTTTTCAGATTGCAACGGCTCCAAGGTCGACCCTGCCGTAAATAGGTACCGGATTATTCCGGTAGTAAAGACTGCGAGGGAGAGGAGATGGCTACCGCTCTCATTTGCAGAGCCACTGAAATGTGAGATCGCTAACATCTCACACCCCTACGGTATTAATAAATGATATGGGTTACTTTACTTACTTTATTATCATGTGTGAGTTAAAGACACAAATTCAGTGCTACTTTATATGCGAGTGGTAAAGAGCCCTAATGTGTGTTCATTTATATCCCGTATCATGAGAGTGGTAAAGAGCCCTAATGTGTGCTAATTTATATCCCGTATCATGCGTGCGTGGTAAAGAGCCGTAATGTGTGCTAATTTATATCCCGTATCATGCGAGTGGTAAAGAGCCCTAATGTGTGCTAATTTATATCCCGTATCATGCGTGTGTGGTAAAGAGCTCTAATGTGTGCTAATTTATATCCCGTATCATGCGTGCGTGGTAAAGAGCCGTAATGTGTGCGAATTTATATCCCGTATCATGCGAGTGGTAAAGAGCCCTAATGTGTGCTAATTTATATCCAGTATCATGCGAGTGGTAAAGAGCCCTAATGTATGTTAATTTATATCCCGTATCATGAGAGTGGTAAAGAGCCCTAATGTGTGCTAATTTATATCCCGTATCATGCGAGTGGTAAAGAGCCCCAATGTATGTTAATTTATATCCCGTATCATGCGAGTGGTAAAGAACCCTAATGTGTGCTAATTTATATCCCGTATCATGCGAGTGGTAAAGAGCCCCAATGTGTGTTAATTTATATCCCGTATCATGCGAGTGGTAAAGAGCCCTAATGTGTGCTAATTTATATCCCGTATCATGCGTGCGTGGTAAAGAGCCGTAATGTGTGCTAATTTATATCCCGTATCATGCGAGTGGTAAAGAGCCCTAATGTGTGCTAATTTATATCCCGTATCATGCGAGTGGTAAAGAGCCCCAATGTGTGTTAATTTATATCCCGTATCATGCGAGTGGTAAAGAGCCGTAATGTGTGCTAATTTATATCTCGTATCATGCGTGTGTGGTAAAGAGCTCTAATGTGTGCTAATTTATATCCCGTATCATGCGAGTGGTAAAGAGCCGTAATGTGTGCTAATTTATATCCCGTATCATGCGAGTGGTAAAGAGTCCTAATGTGTGCTAAGTTATATCCCGTATCATGCGAGTGGTAAAGAGCCGCAATGTATGTTAATTTATATCCCGTATCATGCGAGTGGTAAAGAGCCCTAATGTGTGCTAATTTATATCCCGTATCATGCGTGTGTGGTAAAGAGCTCTAATGTGTGCTAATTTATATCCCGTATCATGCGTGCGTGGTAAAGAGCCGTAATGTGTGCGAATTTATATCCCGTATCATGCGAGTGGTAAAGAGCCCTAATGTATGTTAATTTATATCCCGTATCATGAGAGTGGTAAAGAGCCCTAATGTGTGCTAATTTATATCCCGTATCATGCGAGTGGTAAAGAGCCCCAATGTATGTTAATTTATATCCCGTATCATGCGAGTGGTAAAGAACCCTAATGTGTGCTAATTTATATCCCGTATCATGCGAGTGGTAAAGAACCCTAATGTGTGCTAATTTATATCCCGTATCATGCGAGTGGTAAAGAACCCTAATGTATGTTAATTTATATCCCGTATCATGCGAGTGGTAAAGAGCCCTAATGTGTGCTAATGTATATCCCGTATCATGCGTGCGTGGTAAAGAGCCGTAATGTGTGCTAATTTATATCCCGTATCATGCGAGTGGTAAAGAGCCCTAATGTGTGCTAATTTATATCCCGTATCATGCGAGTGGTAAAGAGCCCTAATGTGTGCTAATTTATATCCCGTATCATGCAAGTGGTAAAGAGCCCCAATGTGTGTTAATTTATATCCCGTATCATGCGAGTGGTAAAGAGCCGTAATGTGTGCTAATTTATATCTCGTATCATGCGTGTGTGGCAAAGAGCCCTAATGTGTGTTAATTCAAGAGCCACTATTATATGCGAGTCTAGTAGCTTTTATTATGTGATAATTCAACAGCCCTACACTTGAATTAAATAGCCCCCAATATGTGTTATTTGAAAATCCCCTATCATTCGTAAGTTAAAGAGCCCCCAGTATGCGTTCATTCAAAAGCCACTATCATACGTCAGGATATAAATTATGCTAAAGAGCCCCTATCATGCGTGAGTTAAATAGCTTCGCCCTCACATATGTGTTAATTTCTTCTTCTTCTTCAGCGTTCATTCTCAAACTCCCACGGGATATCTTGTAGCAGGACCATGGTCCTAATATATTTCCAGAAGGATGTAGTCCAGAGAATGGAAATGCGGTGTGTCGCCGCTTTATTTGCGCCAATGGCCCGACACATCCGTCTTCAGCGAGATGTGTTAATTAAAAAACATCCATCATACGATAATTCAACAGCACATATTATGCATTAATTCAAGAGCCCCTATCAACATGAGTCAATTCCATAGCCCCTAATATACGAGAGTTCAGCGACCTCCCTCTCCCCATTATGTGTTAATTCAAGAACCCCTATCGTGTGTGAGTTCAACAACCCCCATCTCCCCATTATGTGTTAATTCAAGAGCCCCTATCGTGTGTGAGTTCAACAACCCCCATCTCCCCATTATGTGTTAATTCAAGAGCCCCTATCGTGTGTGAGTTCAACAACCCCCATCTCCCCATTATGTGTTAATTCAAGAGCCCCTATCGTGTGTGAGTTCAACAACCCCCATCTCCCCATTATGTGTTAATTCAAGAGCCCCTATCGTGTGTGAGTTCAACAACCCCCATCTCCCCATTATGTGTTAATTCAAGAGCCCTATCGTGTGTGAGATCAACAACTCCCATCTCCCCATTATGTGTTAATTCAAGAGCCCTTATCGTGTGTGAGTTCAACAACCCCCATCTCCCCATTATGTGTTAATTCAAGAGCCCCTATCGTGTGTGAGTTCAACAACCCCCATCTCCCCATTATGTGTTAATTCAAGAGCCCCTATCGTGTGTGAGTTCAATAAACCCCATCTCCCCATTATGTGTTAATTCAAGAGCCCCTATCGTGTGTGAGTTCAACAACCCCCATCTCCCCATTATGTGTTAATTCAAGAGCCCCTATCGTGTGTGAGTTCAACAACCCCCATCTCCCCATTATGTGTTAATTCAAGAGCCCCTATCGTGTGTGAGTTCAACAACCCCCATCTCCCCATTATGTGTTAATTCAAGAGCCCCTATCGTGTGTGAGTTCAACAACCTCCCTCTCCCCATTATGTGTTAATTCAAGAGCCCCTATCGTGTGTGAGTTCAACAACCCCCATTTCCCCATTATGTGTTAATTCAAGAGCCCCTATCGTGTGTGAGTTCAACAACCTCCCTCTCCCCATTATGTGTTAATTCAAGAGCCCCCATCGTGTGTGAGTAAAGTTTGCAGTGTGATCTAGTTAATACTCTTCTGGTTGTATGTACTTCTGAGCCATATCGAATGTGTTGAAAAAGCAGGTTGAAAAAGTCTTGCCTGACACGACCGTTTATCCAGTCGAGTCAGCTGTAAATGGGTACCGGACGCATTAGTTATGGGAGGTAAAGACAGCAAGGAAGGGAACTGGATACCCCGCTTAATAATTGATGCGGCTTAATACATGAAGAGTCAGTTTCATCCTCGACGGCAGGTTGCTGCCATGAGACCTACTTTAACCTTCACCATCTCGTAACATTAAAGGGAATATCCGAGTTCTGGATCGTGAAATATGTAGGAGGCTAGTAGATCAATTATCTTCTTGACCTGTCTAACCTAACTCATGCGGCAAAATCAGCTTATTCTTCTTTGTTCATTCTCAAGCTTCTGCAGATTAGTAGGATGCAGTCCAAACAACGAAATACATTGTGTCATAGTTTATAATTTTGCTACGATATCTGCGCCATTCGGAATGATACATTCGTCTTTATCATAACATCTGGGTCACTTTTGACCCTATAAGGGATAGGGCAGAAAACCCGACCCCATAACCTCCTTAGTCGCCTTTTGCAGCATACATGAAAGGTAGATAGTGTTGCTATTCTTTGCTCCCCTTTCAGGACACATCAACATACAGGAGAGATTCTACGGGAACATGTCTGTAACTGGAAGTGACTCCTTCAATATTCAATTGATAAACTTTAGATCTAGCCACGTGACTGCACCCTCGTTCAATGTAACCAGTTGTACAGTTTCTAGTTACTAACTTTCCTACCCGACCGTGTTCTTCCTGTTCAATTATTGGCTGACAAACATAAAGTGCACAATACCTGTACAGTCGATTACATAATCTGCATAGGTGAACATTTTTACCTGCAGTTTCTGAGTTGCTGGATGAATACCCCTGAAGTAACCTGCCGTGCACGTGCTCTGTCTGACACTATCGGCAAAAATAATACACACTGGAAGTTTTCTGTGTGGGCACGGGCGTCAGTTGTCTCCATTTTTTAAAAGAAAATAACTGATTAGAGTAAAATAATGTACACCCCGCCAAGGCAGTAGACGTGTTTCCCTTAAACAAGGTGCGTAACATTATGAAAAAACACGAAATAAAAAGGTCATTTCTTGCGACAATTATTCCGTTTGATGAAAAATGTGATGACCGTATTGTGTGAAAAATCGATAGGGGGGGGGGGGGGGAATGAAAGTTGAGCTTTTGACTAAGTTCTACCTTAAACAAAACTAACATCTGTTTCATTGGAATGTCTGATTTCTACCAATCTCAAATGTGTTAAGAAATACAATGCATGAAAAAAAAATAAAAAAAATAAACATCTACAAAATAGTAAAACATCTAATATTTGTCAAGTGTTGGGGATAGAATAGAAGGATGATGAAGGGTAATACACGTTACAGTTCATTTTGAAATATGTCGGCGACGCCATCTATTCACACGTCGCAGTGCAGACACGTCATCAATTATTGTGTACACAACCCAACAATGGCTAACATTGTCCAATGTGTCAAAGATAATTTTCTTTGTTTTGTATGGTCTGAAGGTGACACAGATAACATGTCGAGTCAGAAAATAAAAGAAAATACAAATATAATCTCAATCAATCAAGTGTCTTGAGGAGTGTCTTGACGAGTGGCGTAGGCAATTATGTTGCTTTCTCTGTTTTAATTCGTCGCTGATTTTCTCCATGACTCTACTGCTTCGCCGGGACAACGGTGAAAAACAGGACGTTTTTTAAATTTTATCTTCTACTATTCAACATCTTCTAATATGTGCATTGTCGTCAGTGTCTATAGCTGTTCTTCTCTTGCTTCTTTCTATGGTAGTCTGTCTGCCTCGTCATTACCATGTGTTTTGCTGAATGGTCAGTAATTCGGGCATAACATTACTGACCTCATGAGATGTCAGCATATAGACAAGACTGGTCTGCCTGTAAGTATATAGACAAGATTGGTCTGCCTGTAAGAATATAGACACGAATGGTCTGCCTGTAAGCATATAGACACGATTTGTCTGCCTGTAAGCATATAGACAAGACTGGTCTGCCTGTAAGCATATAGACAAGACTGGTCTTCTCGTAAGCATATAGACAAGACTGGTCTTCCTGCAAGCATATAGACAAGACTGGTCTTCCTGTAAGTATATAGACAAGACTGGTCTTCCTGCAAGCATATAGCCAAGATTGGTCTACCTGTAAGCATATAGACCGGATATTGTTAAAAATATTAAACTATATCTATTTTTGATCAACAACTGGCTATGCGTGAGTCTGCCAACAACTGGCTATGTGTGACTCTGCCAACAACTGGCTATGTGTGACTCTGCCAACAACTGGCTATGTGTGACTCTGCCAACAACTGGCTATGTGTGACTCTGCCAACAACTGGCTATGCGTGAGTCTGCGATGTAAGAGCAAATGTCTAATTGAAAAATAAACCTTCGAAAATGACCCTTTTGACTATTCCCTTTATTTTCATTAGCTGTCTTACAAAGTATATCCAGACATCTTGGTACACCGACCAGACATCTTGGTATACCAATCAGACATCTATGAAGACTGATATAAAAATTAACAATACTTACCGCTGCTGCAGGAACAAACGATGGCATGACCTCCACATTGTCCATGCTTGTGGTCAGAGAACGGACATTCATGTACACTCCAGTCAGTACTACACTAAACACAAGAGCCAGAATTCCAAGCACTAGAAATATCCACACCCTTCCCTCGCCGCAACAACTTTCCATTACTCCACCATCTATTTCTCCTCCGTCGTCGTCGTGTCTTCTCCTCCCTCTTCTTCTTGATGGCTTATCCTCATCCATATCCTCTTTTCTCACATCCATTCTACAGAACACGTTCTACTGTGGAACTACATGCAGGTGCCAAATTGTCCTTGACAACAGGAAATAAAAGAGGTTAAGTCGTTTGAAAGCTGATCGTTGTTACTAACTTGCTAGCAAGCTTGCCTTCAAATATCGTAACATAATCAGTCGATCCAGCTGTAAAAACTATAGTCAATGTTATGAAGAAAGCGCTGTGTTGTATATACATACAGCTGTGTGGATGAACTCATTGTGAATTCTGTAGCTATTAATCCATCAATCTCGGCTGAATTCTAATGTATATCCATCAATCTTGGCTGAATTCTAATGTATATCCATCAATCTTGGCTTGATTCTAATGCAGAAGTCAATTACATGTTCTTACCAGCGTGACTTTTGCACCTTGTTATAAATTGAAATTATATATTGCGTAGTGTTCGCATGTTTAAAATAATAACTCAAACGTGTGCAAGTGTGGCATAGCTAGTGGCAGCGCACAAAACATAACGTAAGCTAAAACCGACGATAGAGCTGTTTGATTGCTGACAGAATGATCGATGAGAAAACATTAGCTGTTGAAACTGTCTCTCAAATTTCAACGTGTCTAGAAAAAATTTCTCCTCAGGATCATTACACATGAAGCACTGCTGGATTGTTCAAAAACGCCTACTACTGATTTCTTTTCTAACCAACAAATCACTCCTATAGTAAACGCGAGACTAGAACTAACACTTGCACGTTTTAATAAGAGTGAATGTCTATAGTAACATTGAATACTTTCAGCTCCGTCTGTGACATTCTATTTGTGGTGGCATCTTGTTCTGGCATTAAATATGTCGACGGTAAATCTGAAAATACACAGAATTAAAAAAAAAAAAAAACAAATTAGATGATATCACCCAAGTGTTTTTCTGAATGACATATCGACTTCAGATCACGGACATGGTAGCATACATTTGTGTACAATTATCGGAAATTACCACACAGAAATGTCAGTTGACGGTGATAATTAGTCAGCACATATGTTGTTCTCAGTTACTAAAAAGAGCTATGGGGTTACACACAGGCAGGACCGTAAATATGCTCTCCTAAAATGGGGGGGGGAGTGAACTAAAAAAAGTCTTTCGTGTATAAGAATTACCTTTTTTAAAATATTAGATTTGATGACTTTTTTGTGAAAAATCACTCGGGCGGGGAGGAGGCGCTAAAATAATCTTCAGTATTGCGAAAGTATGTTTCAGCTTTCTATATTTTACTTATCTAAGAGATTGGAAGAGATTGGGGGGGGGGGGCATGTTTGAATATCTCAATTGCCTCTTGGTCACACGCCCTATGGATCTTGACTGTGTCTAAATTTTTACTGTAAATTGTCGTTCTGCTCCAGCAACGCGTTATAGACGTGCATTGCCCTGGAACCCGCATAGACAGAGAAAGACCAATACATTCATGGACAACCAGGGAACAATTCAGATACACGCAGGACTGCATAAGATATAAGATATAGATATAGGATGAACTATAAACTAGAGTTAAAGATAAGGACAAGACAAGATAGTTAATCAACGGAATAGTGATGAATTACATTGAGACAGCAGAGATTGTGGTTTTATAGAAGAATTAAGAACACCACGGACAGATAAAAAAAAACATAACGAACATACATTGAAAGAAGTTCATAGAAGTTTGTATTCCTGTTTCAGAAAAAAATCAGGAATTTGTATTTCTGTTTTAGAAAGAAATTAGGAATTTTTATTCCTGTTTTAGAAAGTAATCCGAAATTTTTTAAATATATTTAATTGGCTATCTCCTAACGAGTTTCCGTTTCTGCCGTCCTATATTTAGAAGTTACTGTACAAATGCAGATTTTATCAACTTACCAAAACATCCTCAGTGTCGAAGTGGCGGGTTTATCAGCTTGCCGGTTATAACGAGTTAATGTTAAAATTGAGCATGGCTTAAAATTTCGGCCTGACACATCCGACTTCAGCATGGCTTTAGGTCACTGACCCAATATGGGATGGGACAGCCAACTCCATCACATAACCTCCTTAGTCGCCTTTTACGACATGCTTGGAAGGTAAACAGTGTTGCTATTCTTTGCTCCTTTTTCGGGCCCCGGCAACACACGGGCGTTAGCATACGATTTTGTGTTTTCTTTCTTTAAAAATTATTCTTTACGTATGGAAGTCTGCTATGATTTAGCCAGGTACGCTGAATCTGTTTCCATGTGAAAGTGTTTGTTATTCTTGGTTACGCGCCATGTTTCCTCGCAGTAAAACATGCCAGATTGTACATTTCTCATTACTATTAGGAAATCGTATCTACCTGTTTTTGATTGAAGCATGGCAACTTAAAGGATGCAACACTTGTCTGGCAAGTTGTATTTTGAGCACATGATGTTCGATAACACGTCCCTCCTACCCCTCAAGTAAAACCTACGAAATGGTTATCTTGTATATTTGTTACTGATTTAACAGAATCGATTTCACATTTGGTTAAAGAAAACTTGACATTGAATCAGGGACTCTCCAGCCTGCACATGTGGAGCAACAGCACAAACACTAGAGCATACAAAACGGTAACATATCCTACAGGGGCTGTCCATACTAAGGCAACGCTCTTTTGGAAATGTAACCCTCCTGCCCCCCCCCCCCCCTCCAATTTAATGTTTACATTATCACAATATAATGTTCATATTCACATATTTCAATGTTCATATTCACACAATTTAATGTTCACATTCACACAATTCAATATTCACACAATTCAATGTTCACATTCACACAATTTAATGTTCACATTCACACAATTCTATTGTTGCATGTGAACGTTTTGTTGACGTCAGATTTTGCCACATCACCCCCCTCCCCCCGTTTGTGAACAGCTAAACATTTTCAGACCCGTCCTTCCCACTAATTGTCTATATCTATCTATATATTCGTTAAACCTTTGGTTGCCTTTCAGCGTCAAGGGTAGACAATTTCTCTGGAGAAGGCCTTTGTGTGTGCCGAGTATATTGTGGAATTTGTCGCCTCTTTTATTTCGGTGGTCTATCGTTTTCGTGGTCGGCCTCTAGGTCTGTCTTCACTGTATCTGTGTAGCATAGTTTGCTCTGGTATGCTGTCTGATGGTAGTCTGCTGATGTGTGCAAACCATGTTTGACACTGGTAGCACAGCGTTGGCATAATAATCGTTTTGAATAGTGTTATTTTGGTGTTTAAATCTACATTTTTGTCTCTGAAGATTGGTGTCATTTGTCCTAGGATTTGGTATGCTTTACTACATCTATTGTGTTTTTCTTTGCTGATCTTGCTGTCTGTTGTTATATTGCTTCCGAATTGTTGACGTATGATATGGACATCCGCCAGAAGACCGAACCGCACAAATTCAAATTGTGGTGAATCTACAACCACCTAAAAACAGCTCATACATGACTATTATCTGCTTCGATAAATAGCAATTTATCCGTCTGTGCGTTGCCAGGGCCTAGACAGTGAACACAGAATAGCGACACTGTTTCTACTCACGCATGTCGTAAGAGGCGACTAAGGAATGTTTGGAAGTGTAGCTGGTTGTCGCATTCCGTGATCTATAAGTCATATTGAAGATGATGTGTCAAGATTAAAGGTACATATATCGCAGCGAAGCGGTAAACCGTGACACTATGCATTACGTTCTCGGAGCTGTAACCGGCAAATATGCTGAAGTTTGAGATTGAAAGGAAGATATTTCGATATTGTCTTCTACAACCAATTGTTTTCCTTTCTTCGACAATCAACATTAGTATCATCTTCCCATGTCTTCCCCATATTGGAATACATCAAAAGACAACAGATCAAGTGGTCTTCACGCACTTCCAGACTACCATATTGGAATACATCAAAAGACAACAGATCAAGTGGTCTTCACGCACTTCCAGACTACCAACAAATAACAAAGCAGAAATGGTCATGACACATAGACATCACGGCTATAAAGCCAGGGGCAGAGGGGCAATCCATGTCAAATATATATATAGACTTCACTATTATCCTCCCAGACTTTCTCATCTCTAATATGAGTGTTGTAGTATCATCCTCCCAGACTTTCTCATCTCTAATATGACTGTTGTAGTATCATCCTCCCAGACTTTCTCATCTCTAATATGACTGTTGTAGTATCATCCTCCCAGACTTTCTCATCTCTAATATGATTGTTGTAGTATCATCCTCCCAGACTTTCTCATCTCTAATATGATTGTTGTAGTATCATCCTCCCAGACTTTCTCATCTCTAATATGACTGTTGTAGTATCATCCTCCCAGACTTTCTCATCTCTAATATGACTGTTGTAGTATCATCCTCCCAGACTTTCTCATCTCTAATATGATTGTTGTAGTATCATCCTCCCAGACTTTCTCATCTCTAATATGATTGTTGTAGTATCATCCTCCCAGACTTTCTCATCTCTAATATGATTGTTGTAGTATCATCCTCCCAGACTTTCTCATCTCTAATATGACTGTTGTAGTATCATCCTCCCAGACTTTCTTATCTCTAATATGATTGTTGTAGTATCATCCTCCCAGACTTTCTCATCTCTAATATGATTGTTGTAGTATCATCCTCCCAGACTTTCTCATCTCTAATATGATTGTTGTAGTATCATCCTCCCAGACTTTCTCATCTCTAATATGATTGTTGTAGTATCATCCTCCCAGACTTTCTCATCTCTAATATGATTGTTGTAGTATCATCCTCCCAGACTTTCTCATCTCTAATATGATTGTTGTAGTATCATCCTCCCAGACTTTCTCATCTCTAATATGATTGTTGTAGTATCATCCTCCCAGACTTTCTTATCTCTAATATGATTGTTGTAGTATCATCCTCCCAGACTTTCTCATCTCTAATATGATTGTTGTAGTATCATCCTCCCAGACTTTCTCATCTCTAATATGATTGTTGTAGTATCATCCTCCCATATCTTTCCATTTCTAAAATGCATGCTCCACCGGCACCATCATCCTCCCATATACTTCCATTTCTAAAATGCTCACTACAGTACATTTCATACTTTTCATCATGCCTCGTCTTCAACCCAGTACATTTTCATCCTTATCATAAGCACTCATTTTTAACCCAGGTGTTTATGCAATGAAACCGTCATAATCTTCAACACTTTATCCAGCACAAGAAAACCAAGTATTCCCCGAGAAAGTATCAGCAAGGATATTTCTGTAACGATAGCATCTAATTCCGGCATACAAGCACCGCCAGATACAATATTTATCTCCCCTGCCTCTCATCTCTCGATATTATTCCCCCCTTCTAATTTCATTTAGCGCGAGAACAAAAATAAACAGAACATAAACAAACATATACATCTGTATTTTGGCAGCTACACTCATGAGAAGATGGAGATGATTCTTTCATCTAAAGCCCCCCCTCCCCCCCCAAACCACGTGCAGTTTTAGTAGATCTAATGAATACTTCTGAAGTATAACAGAAAATGCATAACATTATTAGGAAGTTCCGAGAGAATGTTTATATTTTTTCGAACCCACAACAAGAAGGACTAATGGTCCGTGCTTTGTTGGAATTTTTTCAATGTGACTTTAGGTTATATTAGCCTACAAGAACCTACAACAAGAAGGATTAATAGGCCGTGCCCTTTTAAATGTGTTTTTCTATATTTGTGCTCTAATCTGTTTTTATCACTTTCTTAATAAAGATCTCTTGGTCGAAACGTCGATTTATCATGTTGTATGCTTTCTTTAAAAACTACGAACCTGAGGGGTTATGGGTTTATGGATAGACATTTTCCCATTTCCACGCCATTGAAGTGTATTGCGGAAGAAGGTGTTAGGCCCGTATTTCTAATTGTCCAACAGCATGCCTATGAATAATATGATCACATCACGTCCGCCACCTTTACCTTCCAGATCTGGTACCCATTTCCCTAGGCTGGGCCGAACTTGGTGATTTAAAAATTATTTCCGGTGCAACCTTGTAATGAATAATAATTTAGAAGACATTTGAGATGTGGATACATAGAAGAATAGTAAGAATTTCATGTAGGTAGAAGTAAACGAATAAGGATGTCCCAGAAATGAAAACAGACATGAGAAATTAAAATAAGACATTCACAATATTTAGTCCGCTATGTGTTCCATGGTATGAAAACGTCAAGTTAACACAATGTCAAGTTCACCTACTGTCAAGTTAACAGATATAATTTATTCATGCCGTAGGGGCATGAGATGTCAGCCATCTCATATTTCAGTGGCTCTCAGATGTTATGAAAGGGAGCAAAGAATAGCGATACTGTTACTTGCCATGTACATCGTAAGAGCAACTAAGAAGGTTTCGGGGTGGTGTTCATTATCTTATCCCATAGAGTCAAAGTGATCTAGAAATGATGTTGAAGTCGCATGTGTCAGGACAGAAAGGCGCAGATATCGCTTCCAAGCTGTAAACCATAGGTACAACTCATTCCGTTCTCCTCACTCATCATCATTAAGTGCCGTCCCCACAATGAAGGGTGGCTGAAATATACTTTCAACATTCCCTGTCTCTTGTCTTGGTGGTGTCCTCAGCTGGACTGTAACCTGACAACTCTCGTGATGTTACTCTCCTACTTGTATCTCTGCCTACCACTTGCTCGTATCCCTTCGACTTTACCCTCAAGTAAGATGTTCAACAAGGTTTTAATGTGTCTTTCAATATGTTCAAATGTTTTATGTGATCTTTATTTACTTTAATAATTCTTTCTTTATATTACGTGTTGTTAGAACGTCTTTGTTTGTGTTCTTCTCTTTCCATAATGTTCTCCCTATTCTTCTATATATCTACATCTCAAAGACATCAATGCATTCTGCCTTCTAGTAGTTTGTTGTGTCCATGTTTCTGAACCATACATTAAAATAGAATACATGTAACATTTTATCATTCTCATTTTTAGCTTGTTTGTAATTTGTTTTGATGCTAATATTTTCCTCAAGCCATTAAAAGCCCTCTTAAGATCATGTGTTTTCCCAGTGGCAACATATGGATGCGAGACCTGGATTTTAAACAAGACAATATCCAAAAGAATAAATTCATTTGAAATGAAGTGCTACAGAAAGATCCTACGAATATCATGGACAGAGAAGAAGAAGAACATTGAAATTTTGAAATTACTGAAACTAAACGAAGGATGGCTTCTAAATACCACCATAAGAAGGAAGCTACAGTATTTTGGACACTTAAAGCGACACGATGGTATCGAAAGGCTGATTCTAGAGGGCAGAGTGCCGGTCCAGAGATGAAGAGAGCGATCAAGAAGACAATGGACCAGCGACATCGAAGATTGTATGCACATGTCTCTGGCCAATGCATGGCCTGTTTGTCCGGGACAGAGAGGCGTTCTGGACAGAATATGTCACTTGATATATATATATATATAGAAAGCACTTTTAGCCATTCATATACCCTTTTTTAACGTCTGCTTCACATCTACCATAATTTGTGAATATGTGTCCGAGATATTGATAATGTTTTACTGGTTGCAGTTTCACTCCATCTATTTTTATGTTCTGAACCTGTTCTATGACTTTGTTAATTATCATTGTTTTTGTTTTGTAGATGTTTATGTCCTTGTCCTTTACTGGATTTATTGACTTGATCTATTAGTCTTTGTAGTTTCTTTTCACTTTCTGTTAACAGTGTCACCTGCATTTCTTAGGTTGTTTATTTTCCCACTGTTCTTGTCCTGACATTCCTTCTATATGTTTAAAGATATTCTCTGTGTAAATCTTAAATAGAATCAATGATAAAAACCTTTTTCTTATTTCTATGTGTATAGTGGCTATTTTCACACCTTATTGATGCAGTCTGTTCTCAATATATATATATATATATTCCTAACCAGTCTGATGTCTTTTCCATCCATGCCTATTTCTTGAAGACATTCAATTAATATTTCATGTTGAACTCTGTCAAAAGCCTTGCTGTAGTCTATGAAGCAAATACAGATGCTGTTTTGGAACTTCTATATATTTATCTATCAATAGTCGGATACTAAGTATAGCTTCTCTGGTTCCTTTGCTTTGCTTTCTTCTTCTTCTTTTGTTCACTTGAAACATGTCTATATCTGTAATTGTGTCTCCTTAATAAAACTCACTGTCTTTTGTAGTTCACACACTGGTCCATAGAGTTTTGATTCCAGTGTTGCTTCCTCTGACCAACATGTCTTCCTCAGTATTTCATGATCAGAACACTCTTGAAGTATATGTTTGGCACTCTGTGCTGCCTGTCCACATGTACACATGGCCGTGTTGCCAATCTTGAACTTTGTATACATGTGACTGCGGAGTCGGTTGTGTCCTGTTCTGAGACGTAGAATTACAACTTGTTCTGATCTATTCATAATGTGATAGTCATTTTGTGTTGGTGTTTGTGGCTTTCTTTTTGACTTTATCATCTGTTTTTTTTCTGATGGTAGGTGATTGGTATATCTGGTTGGTCTTCGGCAACACCTTCTTTAGCCAGTTGGTCTGCTTTTTCATTTCCTGGTATTCCACAGTGAGAGGGTATCCAGTTCATGGTTACCCTATACTGGTAAGACAATTCTCTAAAAAGTTTTTTTCAAGTCTGTTAGTTTTCCAGACTGGAGATCTTGAAGTAGTGACCTTGCATCTGTCGGGAATACCACGGGCTGTGGGCCAGGATTGACGTTCAGCAGTTTCTCAGTTGCCACCCTAATTGCCTGGATTTCTGCATCATAATTATTGTAGAATTTCCCTGTCACTGTTCTGAGTGTATCTCTAGGCTTGTGTGAATATTCTATATATAAACCTGCACCTCCATTCCTCACTGCATTCTGTGCTGACCCATCTGTGTACACCCTGACCCATATGTCGTGTGGATATTCATCTTCCAGGAAACAGGGTGACTGTCCTTCGCTGCACACTGTTCTGTTCGTCCTCTCTTAGAATTTCTGTTGCTTTTCCTAAAACCCAATTGTTCTTCACCGACCCCAATGTCTATCTTGTTTTTAATTCTCTCATGTATTATCTTGAGTAATATTTTGGTTATGTCATATCAAACTTATTGTTCTGTATTCTATTGTTCTGTATTCTATTGTTCTGTATTCTATACAATCCACAGTCCTAGACTTCTCCGAACGACATCCTGGTAATAGACGACTTAGACAGACGGAGACGTTAACCATAAAACAATGTGGAAATATAAGACGACGTACCACGTTGTTGAAGATCTTACAGAGATAACTCAACATGGTTGGGAGGACAACCAAAAACACTGGAGATATAATAACTAGGGTAACACACCTCGTAGTGATAAACGGATACATTCATAGGTGCTAATATTTAGAAATATAACATTAAAATAAAAGAGAGCCCACAACGTTTTGGCTAGAAGTCTTCTTGAAGATCATATTAGAGAAAATGGCCAAGGACTTCTAACACGGAGCAAAGATATAAATAGGAAAGAAACGCATAGAGATGAACAGATTAGTTTGTCAGAATATTTCATGAAACGATACAGAAATTTGAGATTCATTGATGATAATCTTCGCTGCGGAGACGGCATGTTATCTAAAGGTTTGAATAACAGATACTAATTATCTTTAAAAAAAACTAAACGTTGCAGTGCTTCTGTTTAAAAGCCAAAAAGTCTTACCTTTAAAGAAAAAAAAGGACTCTTTATTCCACACAGAATAGCTATTACATCCAGAATTGTGAATATGTCTGTGCCACTATAACTTGCTTGGCTTCGTCCCGAAGCAAGATCAAACGTTTCTTCTTTGTGTGAAGGAAGAAGTCTGCTATTTCACGCACCAAAAGACTACTTGACAATTTTTCTTCAACGTCGTTTAGTAGCGTCGGTCCCTGATTGGTTGAACTACCTCGCGCAGTTCACGAGGAGGGGTGGAGATTTGTGTACCTCTGGCTTGTAATGGAGGAAACATAGTAAAACTTGGAATATTTGGTCTCCCAAAATTCTCCTGCAAACAGTGACAGGGAATTGTAAAGTACACAAGGAATCATCTCTTTCTTCATTTTAAATTCATCTTCTGTGTGCGTTCTCAAACTACTGTACATTAACAGGACGAAGTCCAGAGAGAAGAAGGCGTGTTGGTGTTGTAATATCTACTCTACTATTTTCGTCTGACACATCCAACTTCAGCACGACTTCTGTGTAACTCTCACCCTTTATTGATAGTGGTTCTCAACCTACCCAGTGCCGTAACTCTTTAATACAGTTCCTCATGTTTTTGTGACACATCAACCTATCTACTACCGCTACCATCTAATACAGTTTCTCATGTTTTTGTGACTCACCCCCCCCCCCCAACATAAAATTATTTTCATGCTACTTTATAATATCGATGGTCATAGGCGACCTCGTGAAAGGGTCACTCGACCCCCAAAGGGGTCATAACCACAGATTGAGACCCACTGCTTTATTGTATCAGACAGACAATTCAGCCCCCATAACCTTCTTAGTTGATTTTTGTGACATGTATGATAGATAAGAGTATTGCTATTCTTTGATACAAGCCCATAGATATGGAGGGAGGGGTTTTCAAACCCTTCCCTTAACAAGTCAGAACATGACTGTTAGTACTAGAAAATTAGCCAGGAGGTTGATATAACATTTCCTTTGTATATTTTTTTTCACGTCATCAATATCCTCAACCAAAAACGGGGGGGGGGGGGGGGGGAGAAAAGAGAAGGGGGCATTCCTGCACTCCTGGCATTTTTTAGTCGAAAGGTATCTACGGCCCTGCTTTGCTACCAGTTTGGGCATCGACAATAAAGTAATTTAATAACTGTTTGGAAATAAAGGATACAAGCATAAGTGTTGCTAATATTTTGTTTGGAAATAGAGGATAACGAAGCAAGCATATTCTAACTTGCCCGTGTACTGTAAAAACGCTTCTTGTACATGTGTAACGTTATTAGTAGCAGAAATGAACGATATTGTAACACAAATTGAAATTTATCCTTGAGTGAAAAATACCTCAGTTATCTATATATTGTAACCTTATCCTTGAGAGAAAAATACCTCAGTTATCTATATAATGTATTGTAACCTTATCCTTTAGAGAAAAATACCTCAGTTATCTATATAATGTATTGTAACCTTATCCTTGATAGAAAAATACCTCAGTTATCTATATATTGTAACCTTATCCTTGAGAGAAAAATACCTCAGTTATCTATATAATGTATTGTAACCTTATCCTTTAGAGAAAAATACCTCAGTTATCTATATAATGTATTGTAACCTTATCCTTGATAGAAAAATACCTCAGTTATCTATATATTGTAACCTTATGCTTGAGTGAAAAATACCTCAGTTATCTATATAATATATTGTAACCTTATCATTGAGAGAAAAATACTTCAGTTATCTATATAATGTATTGTAATCTTCTATTAAATTATTTAAGGATCTCAATGATAAAAATATGATTACTTAATATTTGACGTTTATTAGGTTCAGGCGTTAATAATATGTAAAAATAAAGGCTAGGAAACGTTGTATATTACTGTTTCTATAGATGTGGTACCCTTTTCTATATACTATGTTTTTTTAGGAAAGGGGATGTATTTTTATAACAACTAAATAAAAAAACCAAACTAAAGTGGTATCAATACTGACTAATTTATTGAAAAAACTAACTAAAGTGAAATTAAGTAAGAAAAATATATCTCGTAAAAATGTCAGGACATTTTTTATTTACACAATTGTTTAGCAAAAATTGTTTTTACAAATTGAAATGTACACAAATTATGTAACATTTGGAAAATTGCAAGGATACTTCTCAAAACATCTGGCTGTATAAGGGAAATAACCGCTAAAATTGTGAACGCAAAACATGCCGATATTTGAGACCTAATTGTTTTGTTGTAAGAAAACAGGCTACTCTGTGTAATATTGGGTTTTATATCTCGTGACATTCAAAATATATTCAATCAGTTAACTCTCGGCCTGAGTGTTGCCGGGGTCATAAATGGGAGCAAATATAACAACACTGTTTACCTTCAATGCATGTCACAAGAGGTGACTGAGAAAGTTAAGGGGTGGAGTTGTATGTCCTATCTTATATAGTGTCAAAGTGATCCAGAAACAAGGCTGAACTCGGATGTGTCCGACAGAAAGGCTCAGATATCGCAGGAAAGCTGTAAACTATAACACAACGTATTCCGTCCTCTAATTAAACATCAAACATTCTCATTAAATGTTTCAAGAAGCACTTTCAGCTGTGGTGAAACGGCGTGAACTTGTTTGGTTTGGACATGTAACGAGACACGGTTCACTTTATAATATTAGATTGCAATAAACAGTCGAGGGTTGAAGGAGAAGAGTGGTTAGGAGAAAATCATGGATTGATAGCATCAAGGTATGTTCTGGGCGTGGTTTTCTACACTTCTCCTAATCGCTGGGGATAGAGATTTTTGGATGGCTTTTTCTGCTGATGTCCCCATTGTGACACCACTACAACACTGACAGGTTATGTCTCCATTGTGACACCACTACAACACTGACAGGTTATGTCTGCATTGTGAGACCATTACAACACCGACGGGTTATATGTCTTATTGTATAGAATGTAAAGCTTGGATAAGGAAAAAAGTCCTTGTGATTCTCACAGGCGCTCTTTCTGCATTGGAAACCCTAACTTAGCAACAATAGCAGAGTTGCTTATGTGCATCTGTGAGTAGTTTTAAATAAGTTATCATTGTGTTACATGTAATCGTTCTATTTCTGTTTCTATCAATAGTGTGAAAATTTCAGACGAGCACCGATGTTGCCCATAAGTAAACATGATCGCGCTTTTTCTCTTTTCTAATGCAGTGAGATGGAGTAGTGAGACCATCTCATTTCGTTTGGTAAGTCTGGGTGTTTATTTCTGGCTTGTTTTTGTGTCTTGATAAAGGTTCACATTGGAACATAACGTTGGGAAAAATATGGGTACAGTACAAGTAGACGACACCACATTATTTTCATTATTTTTCTTGTCTATGTTTGTAAATGTCATGTTCATCATTTAATAATTGAAATATTTATTTATTTAGGATTGGGGTTAGGGTTTGTCATGTGACGTATTCCTTCCAGAACGTTGTCTTCCCAATGAACTCTCTGAACCTCTCTCTGTCTTGGGCGATGTGGCTTGCATTTTCTAGCGATGTATTCATATTATCTTTAATGTCGTCAGTCCATCGTCTTCTTGGTCTGCCCCTTCTCCTCTTCACAGGTACTCTTCCCTCCATTATTTGTCTTTCTAAACAGTTATGTCTCTTTATATGACCAAACAGGCGTAGTTTTCTTTTTGTTATTGTGTTTAGTAACCAACACTCTGGAATATTCAGTGTGTTTATAATATCTGAGTTTCTGATTTTAGCCTTCCATGATATTCTAAGTATCTTTCTGTAGCATTTCAGCTCGAAGGCGTTGATCTTCTTTGCCGCTGTTTTACTTAGAGTCCATGTTTCACAGCCGTATGTTGCAACCGGAAAAATAAAAGTTCGTAACATTAGCACTTTCGTTTCTAATTTGTTGTTTTTCCATATGTTTTTCAGCCGTGTTATTTTGCAATATGCCATTGCCAATCTCTTCCTTATTTCTGCCATGCAGTCTCCTGCACCGTTGATGTTTGCTCCTAAGTATTCAAATTTATCCACACATTCTAACCCGGTATTGTCTATTCTGATTTTTGGTTGTTGTGTTGTTATATCTGTTGACATGATTTTTGTTTTCTGCGTGTTTAAATACAAATGTTGTGCTTCTATATTTCTTTGTGTTCTTGATTAGTTGTTCCAATCCCTTTATATCGTTTGAAAGAAGTACTGTGTCGTCTGCGTAGCGTAGTTCCGAGATTAGGAATCCACCTATGTTTAAAGCGTGGTAGTCAGTGTTGTGTATGTCTTCTCTCACGTTCCTCATTATACTTTCAGCGTAGATGTTGAACAGGTATGGGGAGAGTGTGCACCCTTGCCTTACTCCACTCTGTACCTCAAACCACTCTGAGAGATCGTCCTCTAACTTCACTGCAGCCTTTTGATCTTGGTAAAGTTCCTCTATTAGATGAATCAGATGTTTTGGGAAACCCATGCTGTTCATTATCTCCCATAGTTGCTGGTTTTGGACGCAGTCGAACGCTTTTGAGTAATCTATGAAACACATGTGCAGGTCAGTTGAAAATTCCCTACACTTTTCTATGATCAATCTCATATTAAGAATGTGATCTCTTGTTCCTCTGCCCGATCTGAAACCAGCCTGTGTTTCATTTATCTCCATCTCTAATTTCTGTTTGATTCTTTGCATTATGATGTTTAGCATTATTTTACTTGCTTGACTTATAAATGATATAGTTCGGTAGTTAGAGCAAATCTGAGGGTCGCCTTCTTTTGGGAGGGGTATATATAATGATTTTTCCATTCATCCGGCCATGTACCGCTTTCCCATATTTTGCAGCAGAGTTTGTGGTAAATCTTGATTCCGGCCTCGCCGCCTGCGTGTATCATTTCAGTTGTTAAGCCATCATTGCCTGGGGCTTTACCTTTCTTTAAACTTTCTATTGCGTATCTTACTTCTTCCTTTGTGGGTTCTGGCTCCTTTTCATATTCGTTTATTGTTCTGTTTTTGGTTTTTCTTGGGTCATTATACATCTCACTGCAGTATTCCTTCCATCTATGTAAGATATGCTTCCCTTCTGTTAGTATGTTTCCTTGTTTATCTTTCAGCACTTTTAATGATGGTTGAGGTTTGCTGTCTCTTAGGTGTCGTACATTTTCGAACATCGTTTTACTGTTACCTTGGCTTTTCTGCCCTTCTATTTCCAGGCATATTTTGTTTATGTAGCTTTGCTTGTCTTGTCTAATTCTTCTTTGTATATCTCTTGACAGGATTCTATAATTTGTTCTGTTTTTACAACTATTTTTGATGTGTCTTCTTTCTTCGATAATGCTCATAGTTTCTTCTGATATATACTCTTTCTTCTTCCTGCTCTTTTTGTGTAGCATGTTTTTTGCACAGTCATTGAAAATGTCACTTATTTTGTTTTCAAGTTCATTTGGAGAGTATTCTTCTTGTATTTCTAGTAATTTTTCGAATTTGTTTTGAATTTCGATGTTGTATTCTTTCGGTATTGACGTCATTTCGTATCTGGTAATCATTGAAGTTTTTGTTGTCTTTTTTATCTTTACCTTGAACTTTGCGATGAGTAACTCATGATCAGTGTCGTAGTCTCGCCTGGTAGTGTCTTGCATTGAAGAATGTTTGTTTTCCATCTTTGATCTATTCATATGTAATCTATTTGGTTAGGTAAAACACAACTATCTTAACCATAACGCTAGCACAAACTCTAAAATAAAGTAATATTCAAATTATTATATGATGAACATGAAATTTACATAGACAAAGGAAATGACTCGACGATGTGGTGGGGTCAACTTGTACTGTACCAAAAAACCCTGCTCCTTTACTTTTCTTTTAAATTTATCACTGTCATTAGTTTTACTATTTATTAGTTGCCTGTGACAGTAATACATTAGCATAATTGTGTCAAAGTGTGACAAGAGTTGCATTATCATAGGTGTGTCACAGAGTGACAAGAGTAGCATTATCATAGGTGTGTCACAGAGTGATAAGAGTTGCATTATCATAGGTGTGTCACAGAGTGACAAGAGTTGCATTATCACAGTTGTGTCACAGTGTGGCAAGAGTTGCATTATCATAGTTGTGTCACAGTGTGACAAGAGTTGCATTATCCAGCAGATACCAACACATTGCAAAATTCATGGAAATGAAGCTCCAAACTCGTCAAAGACGGCTGTGCATTGCAACACAGTGACGTAGTAACTATGCATGTAGTAGCCGGTGCATTGCAACACAGTGACGTAGTAACTATGCATGTAGTAGTCGGTGCATTGCAACACAGTGACGTAGTAACTATGCATGTAGTAGTCGGTGCATTGCAACACAGTGACGTAGGAACTATGCATGTAGTAGTCGGTGCATTGCAACACAGTGACGTAGTAACTATGCATGTAGTAGCCGGTGCATTGCAACACAGTGACGTAGGAACTATGCATGTAGTAGCCAAATCAACTTTTTCTTCAGTGTACATTCTCAAACTCCCGCTGGATCTCTCCTGTAACATGACAATGTCCTACTAGATCTCCAGCAAGATATAGTCCAGAGAATAGAAATTCGATGTGTCCTCATTTATTTACATCAATAGACTGACACATCCGTCTTCGGTTGGGAGCAAATTAAAGTGGGTGCTGGCACACTTGGAACAAATACAAAAACCACCTACCACAACTCTCCAGACGGGAGCATAGCAGCACTTGTCGATAACAAACTCTCCAGACGGGAGCATAGCAGCATTTGTCGATAACAAACTCTCTAGACGGGAGCATAGAAGCACTTGTCGATAACAAACACTCCAGACGGGAGCATAGCAGCACTTGCCAATAACAAACTCTCTAGACGGGAGCATAGCAGCACTTGTCGACAATAAACTCTTCAGACGGGAGCATAGCAGCACTTGCCGATAACAAACTCTCCAGACGGGAGCATAGCAGCACTTGTCGATAACAAACTCTCTAGACGGGAGCATAGTAGCATTTGTCGATAACAAACTCTCCAGACGGGAGCATAGCAGCACTTGTCGATAACAAACTCTCCAGACGGGAGCATAGCAGCACTTGTCAATAACAAACTCTCCAGACGGGAGCATAGCAGCACTTGTCGATAACAAACTCTCCAGACGGGAACATAGCAGCACTTGTCGATAACAAACTCTCCAGACGGGAACATAGCAGCACTTGTCGATAACAAACTCTCTAGACGGGAACATAGCAGCACTTGTCGATAACAAACTCTCCAGACGGGAACATAGCAGCACTTGTCAATAACAAACTCTCCAGACGGGAGCATAGCAGCACTTGTCGATAACAAACTCTCCAGACGGGAGCATAGTAGCACTTGTCGATAACAAACTCTCCAGACGGGAGCATAGCAGCACGTGTCGATAACAAACTCTCCAGACGGGAGCATAGCAGCACTTGTCGATAACAAACTCTCCAGACGGGAACATAGCAGCACTTGTCGATAATAAATAGGATATAGTCGACTTGGTTACCATCTATATCACAGACATCAGATAGACACAACCGATTTATGCATCTGTGAGTCCAATAATATGACAGCCAAATACTTGTTGAAGAACTGCCCAGCACAAGTTGAAGATCTGCCCAGCACAAGTTGAAGATCTGCCCAGCACAAGTTGAATAGCTGCCCAGCACAAGTTGAAGATCTGCCCAGCACAAGTTGAAGATCTGCCCAGCACAAGTTGAAGATCTGCCCAGCACAAGTTGAATAGCTGCCCAGCACAAGTTGAATAGCTGCCCAGCATAAGTTGAAGAACGGAGAAACACATGTCCTTTCCCTGTCTTTCTGCGTGAAAAAACTGAACGTCACTGCTCGAAACATTGTTGTCCGTCCATCACATGATGATGTTGACTATTTGTTACATCCACTTTTGAAATTTAGTTAGCTATGTCCTTGAGTATGAGTTGGTTGATGGCAAATGAGCAGTATTCTTGCCGCAAATGTCATTGGTCAGTTCGGACATGGGATGACCACTGTAGAGGTTTCTGTTTTACCCGTGACTTTCTAGCTACTCTCCGTTGTTGAGCTGCTGCATTTCTCTTTTCACAAGATCCTGGGAATTTTGTTTTACTGTAGATCTATTTTGTGCAAATTCTTCCCATGTATGGAAGTCTATTTCAAAGGCTTTCAGTGAGACCTTAACGAATACTTGTTAATGATATTCTAGCATCATTGAGACCGTATTACCTTCTGTAACTCACCATAGAGAAGAATCTTTGACAGACAAGTTGACTGATACTTGTGATAGTCATCAGTGTAGAAATGTGACAATGTAGAAATGTGAAAATTTGAAAATGTAGAAATGTGAAAATGTGAAAATGTAGAAATGTGAAAATGTGAAAATGTAGAAATGTGACAATGTAGAAATGTGAACATGTGAAAATGTAGAAATGTGAAAATGTAGAAATGTGAAAATGTAGTAATGTGAAAATGTAGAAATGTGAAAATGTAGAAATGTGAAAATGTGAAAATGTAGAAATGTGAAAATGTAGAAATGTGAAAATGTAGAAATGTGAAAATGTGAAAATGTAGAAATGTGAAAATGTAGAAATGTGAAAATGTAGAAATGTGAAAATGTACAATGTGAAAATGTAGAAATCTGAAAATGTGAAAATGTAGAAATGTGAAAATGTACAATGTGAAAATGTAGAAATCTGAAAATGTGAAAATGAAGAAAGAAAAAGGTTGGATAACTTGGTAGTCTTACTATAGTGCGTTCATAAATAGTTGTCCACCGATATTTACATTTTATTCTGTAATTACTGAGTGTATTTACTTCATATTTTGCATGAGTACATCATTTCATAACAACGTTACAGTTTTATGATTATTTATTATCTAAATTCAGCGGATTTATCGCAGCAGTTGCTACGAATGTCTCTTTTTAGGCAGCATTTTTCTTGGATTGCGAGTACAAATATTTGACTGGTCTATAGTAACAATTATAATATAATTTGGTCCAATCATGCGAGAAGTTTCTTAACAAAGTTCAAGAGATGAAACTCTTGTCAGGAAACAACCCGATATCGGAAATGAAAGGGCTGAGTTAACACGAAGTAAATATAGAAATGTACGGAAATAGGTACAAGTGTTATCTATATTTATACAGAAATAGCTCTACTTCTGCGTTCTTCTTATTTTTAACGAGCAAGTACCTCATCCCTGATCTGCAACTCCATAACCAGCAAGTACCTCATCCCTGACCTGCAACTCCATAACCAGCAAGTACCTCGTCCCTGATCTGCAACTCCATAACCAGCAAGTACCTCATCCCTGACCTGCAACTCCATAGCCAGCAAGTACCTCATCCCTGATCTGCAACTCCATAACCAGCAAGTACCTCATCCCTGACCTGCAACTCCATAACCAGCAAGTACCTCATCCCTGACCTGCAACTCCATAACCAGCAAGTACCTCATCCGTGATCTGCAACTCCATAACCAGCAAGTACCTCATCCCTGATCTGCAACTCCATAACCAGCAAGTACCTCATCCCTGACCTGCAACTCCATAACCAGCAAGTACCTCATCCCTGATCTGCAACTCCATAACCAGCAAGTACCTCATCCGTGATCTGCAACTCCATAACCAGCAAGTACCTCATCCCTGACCTGCAACTCCATAACCAGCAAGTACCTCATCCGTGATCTGCAACTCCATAACCAGCAAGTACCTCATCCCTGACCTGCAACTCCATAACCAGCAAGTACCTCATCCCTGACCTGCAACTCCGTAGCCAGCTAGTATCTCATCCCTGACCTGCAACTCCGTAGCCAGCAAGTACCTCATCTCTGACCTGCAACTCCGTAACCAGCAAGTACCTCATCCCTGGCCTGCAACTCCGTAGCCAGCAAGTACCTCATCCCTGACCTGCAACTCCATAACCAGAAAGTACCTCATCCCTGACCTGCAACTCCGTAGCCTTCAAGTACCTTATCCCTGACCTGCAACTCCGTAGCAGAAAACGTGTAGTTGTACCAGAAATTGGATGCCTCTTGTGATTTGAACACGAATTCACACAGCGTGTGAACTGAATGTTGAAGCGTGACCTGGCTCCAGGAAAGACATGGATACAGAATGTAAACATGACCTGAAAGGCTGATTTTTAAATTTTTTGTTCCGTTCATTTAATTGGTCGTATAGCTGTCTATTTTTTCGTATGTACTACAAATATAAATAGTGAGCAATGAAAATCAGGACAATAACACACACAAAACGTAACAAATGAGTCTTCTTTATTTTCTGTACAAAGGTCTTTAACATCGGCAGTCACGATTAAAGCCTGCTCTAGGTGGATGTACCCACATTTAAACTATACACAAATCACAGTTTATAACCATTGAAAAATATAGTCGACCCAAGCCACTTTTTATATCTGATATATGCACAGGATCAGTCACCCATTTCTTTCAGCACAACTTGCGTAACGTGTTAAAGTGTTTTTCTAACACCAATAGGATATTCATATAGCCAGCAGGACTAACACAGTTTTCTCTCTTGTTCGTCAGTTTTGAAGTGTCAAATACCGCTGTTAACTTGATATTACTAAAGGAGATATCTATTCAAAGGTGATATGTTTTCAATTTTAACTAGTTTTATGTTCATTTTTTTTAATCGTTGAAAATATTTGAGAACTACTTTCTGCTTTATTTTATTCTTATTACATCTATATGCCTATTATTTATTTTGGAGATTATTGTAATCAGGGCTGGATTAGACTTGATAAGGCCCTAATCTTTCCGAACGTGCGGCACTGGGACAAATAATGCTGCAATATATTTACGTATATATGACAATTTCTCAGGAAAGTGGGTGCCCTAAGCTATAGCGTGTGTAGCCTATATGTCAATCCTGCACGGACTGTAATTTCATTGCGATCAACTTACGACAGTCTATTTTTTCTTTCATCTATCTCAGTATGATATAAATGCCTAATGTTTTCAGGGCCCTAGATATGATCTAAAGGAGGAGGTGGTTTCTACGTAAACAAAAAAAAAGGGTAATGAACTGTGAATATCAGCAGTCATAGATTTGATAACAAGCTGTGAATAACATCAATCTATTGTCTATTGCCTGTCCCCACGTAGATAATGGTAAGTATTCACACTTGGCGCTAAGCGTAGTAGTGGTGACTTGGAGCTTTAGCTGTCTATCCAAGGCCATATGTGTCGCCTTGACTGCATTGAATGAGTATTTATTCAATGTTGTCTTGATGTTATCTATCCATCTTGTTCAAGGTCTTCCTGTTGTCTTGTATCCTAGTCTTCTTATATTATATGTTCCTGTTGGTAGTTGGGTATGGTTCATTCTCATAAAGTGTTCAAACCATTACATTTGTTGTTTCTCGATGTATTCTGTGCATGGTCTTATACCGTTTCTTCTCCTGATTTCACCATTTCTCATTTTGTCTGATTTGGTCACTTTTGCGGTTTTTTTCTCAGGCATTTCATCTCACATGTTGTAATTTGTCTCTGATGGGCTTCTGTCAGCGCCCATGTCTGGTATTGATAGTAGTGTGTTGACATAAAAATACATCTGTCTCTTGACTTCCATCTTGATTTTTGGGTTGAACAGTAATGGTGATTGTAGTATGTCACTGTGTTTGCTTTCTGGCATCTTGTTTCGATCTCACTGATTTATCGTTGTCTGTGAATATATTTCATAGGTATTTAAATTCAGAGGTTTGTTTCACTTTAGTTTTGTTTATTGTTATGTTCACTGGATTTGGTGACTTGTTTATTGTTATGTTCACTGGATTTGGTGTCTTGTTTATTGTCATTTCTTCTGTTTTCTGATATTTATTTGCATATTATACCTGGTGCATGTTGCTGTGAGTGTATTCATATAATTTTGTAACTTCTGTTCCTCGTAGATAAGCCGTTGATATTAGCAAATAGCAATTCGTTGATTGCGTTATTTATTTCCTTATAAGATTTTTCTCTTATTACTTTACTGTTTACTCTCTTGTTTTGGGATTATTTTGTTATTATTTCCATGTATATGTTAAAAAGTGTAGGTGAGAGTACACATCCTTGTCTTACTTCTGATTTTGTTTCGAAAGATGAAGTCATTCCGTCAGTATTTCTTACTCCCATCATAGATTTCATAATAAAGTGTGAAAGACATCAGTCATAGATTTAATAGCAAGCTATGAATAACATCAGCCATAGATTTAATAGCAAGCTATGAATAACATCAGCCATAGATTTGATAACAACGTATTAAAAACACCAATCATAATTTGATAACAATGTGAGGATAACATCAGTCATAGATTTGATAACGTGTCTTCTCTGTACTCTAGACAGCATAAATAATAATACAAGAATGATTAACGCTCTAAATCCCGGAGAAAAATGTTTGATAGATGCACAAAGAAAACAGAAACAGGACAGGAAACAAAGTGAGAACAATAGATAACAATGTGACAGGAAACAAAATGAGAACAACAGCTAACAATGTGACAGGAAACAAAATGAGAACAACAGCTAACAATGTGACAGAAAATTAAATGAGATCAATAGCTAACAATGTGACAGAAAACAAAATGAGAACAATAGCTAACAATGTGATTTTTATTTTCTCTCTGCTTTTGCTGTAAATCGTCGAGGGATTGAATGAGAATCTGTTTCCGAGCTATGGCACGTTTGATTGCTAGATATGCAGTAGTTTTATTGTGACTTCTCAGAATGTTGATGCCTGTGCTCTGTGAGCAGATCTTGTTCCAATCTGTAAGAGATTTTCTAATTTTCTAAAGTTCTTGCACTGTATCTAAAGCAGATTTCTGTGAAAAACTTGATTCTTGATTATAAACTGGCATCACAGCACGTAGGGGCATTCTCATAAGTGCTCCGCCCCTCTGTTCTAGCAGCCAACTGACTCAATGGTGTTTCGAGTTTAATGCCGCCGAAACAGACGTCGACATCAGTGCACAACTCTGGCCCGTTTGACAGGTTTCTTTGTTCTTCTGCCACCCACGTAGTGCCCGTAACTAGTTCGAGCACAACGTCAGCCCGTCGGAACAACATGGTAACTGTTATCGAAGGTTACGACTACGGGATTGTTTAGATGACGTGCCATGAAGCTTCTATAAGAAACTAACCTCAATATAAAGGCATGTCATCTACTAAGGTTTTCTGTTGCATGGTTGGTTTGTCTAGTGAGCCATTGGTGAGACCCACAGATGCAACCGCATGCGCAAAAACTCAAATCCTCTAATGGTTTGCTGGACACTTTCAACCTTGAATGGACACTTAGTATATCATAAAATCACAATTAATACATTCTCTGAATTTATCACTAAAAATGTGATAAAATAGGTTATCGACAGACATTTCTGCAATGAACCACCTAAAACTGACTCCTATTGTCATATATTTAAGTGGCTCTGATCATCGATATGCCAGTGATATTCAGGTCACTGCTCTAAGATCCTGCACAGCATGCGATAGAGCTAGGTTCGTCCTTGAAATTCGGTATATATTTCAGTTTGGTACCCGCAAGCCATTTGGTCTTAATTACAATCATTCATTTATTTGGATTTTGACTTCTGTTGTATTGTCGCTCATGTTGTATTCCCCTTTTTTTAAATGTGCGTCTAAATGACAATACTTGTGTATGTGTACGTCATCATTACTTTGGATATCTCTGATGTTCAATGTCTGTTGCCTAATACTTTTGTGATAGTGCCATTATTTCTCATGTTTTTACTGTTTATTCGCTATTTTTCTTGTAATTTCTTGAAAAATAAAGTAAGGTTGAAACTTTGAAAATGTCTTGCCTATTGTTCTTTGCATTTTTTCGTATCAGTTCCCTATAGTCTGATAGTGTGTACGTTTAGTGTAATGCTTATCAAATGTACGTTCTACGCAAGTACTATTAGGATACAGTTTTCGAATACCTATGCTACTTAGGGAGCTGGTGGTGTGTAGATTAATAAACAATCAATTAGGTTTGTCGTTGATGCTATTTAACATGAGTTGCCTAATATGTCTGAACAGAGGAAGAAAGAAGTGACAACTGACATGTCATCAAGTACAGATTTGTCAGATTACACCTGTACCCTGAGTCCAGATGTGCTGGTCAAGGCTAAACAAGAGCTGAATGAAGACCCAAATACTCATAATGCCAGTAATAATATTATAATAACAGTAATAATAGTCTTATAATAATAACAGTAATAATATTCGAATAATAATAACAGCAGTAATATAGTTGAAAGATGCAATGTTGAGTAACGTACACAAACACATACAAAATACTTTAAAAACTCTGCATGGTGTAGCGATGAAATAACGAGGGTTGTTCAAGTGATGAAACTGGTTCAATACATGGCTAAAGTCTAAGCAATAAGAACACTACATAAAATATAGACAAGCAAGGATTAACGCATGATAAAATAAGCACATTCTAACTCCTGGAATAAATATGGAGAACATTTAACAGATATCTGAAAGACAAAAATTCGAGAATTTTTCAAAAGTATCAAATCAATGAGAGTACGAGAGAAAGCTACAACCCCATCACAATCATCAATGATAAAAAAAAGGCAATCCTATACTGAATAGCATAGAAAGGAAAGAAAGATGGAAAGAATATTTTCAAGAGTTATACAATCCCAATATAACAACAGAGTATAATTACATTCCAAGAAGCCAAGAAATCGCAGAACCTGACATACTAAACAAGAAATAAAAGCAGTCTTAAAATCTAGCCCCAATAACAAATCACCAGGAGCTTACGGTATAACTAATGAAACGATAAGAGCATGCAAGGAAACAAGGGTGAAATGGCTAGCAAGACAATTTAATACAGCGTGGGAAGAAAGAAGACTGGCTAAAGAAGAAGGCAGGAGACTGGCAAAACTTAATAAAATATTACCAATATGGAAGAACATAGAAAAAAAGAGAATCTGAATCATACAGAGCTATCTCCCTACGAAGTCTCACAGGAAAAAAAAATATGCCAAAATATTTGAAATACGTGTAAGACACATCGCAGACCCACAATTGAGCTCCTGCCAGTTTGGATTCAGAGAGGAGTATGTTGTACAGATGCTCTTTTTTTCTTGAGACAACTAAGAGAAAAAGCTCTAGAATATGATCAACTACATTCACGTAGGAAGCATGAGGGTACACATTCTTGAGACCAGTGGGAATTGAACCAAGTATGTTTTCCATCTCACCAAATCACCATGCAACTAAAGTAAACGGATTTTGGCATCGACAAAATCGCATATTTTTTGTGAAGATGTGGAGAATCAAGTCCTGAAAAACCTGTTGACTTAAGTTGCAAGGCGATTTAGCCAAAAAACACTGCATCAAACAAGTCACTTTGAATTTTTGTTGAGTGGACAGGTCACATTAAATTTTTGTTGTGTGGACAACTCACTTTTAATTTCTTTTGTGTGGACAAGTGACTTTGAATTTGAATGACGTAGACGATAAATTTATGAAATGCATCGATGAAATTGTTATATTACATTAGGTAAGTGTTGTTCATGGCCATAAGGATAGATCACCGGTGTCCGAACTGAAACATCCAGTATTTGTCTCCAGTTAGGAATACTTTTCAAAGAAGTCTATAGAACGAGAATTTCACAGGTATAATGTTCGTAAAAATAACAAAGTGCGATAAAACAGTCTAGAAAAAGAGAATTACACAGGTATATTGTACGAAAAAGTAGCATGGTACAATACAACACAGACTTCTAGATACATTATTTATATTTCTGTCCATGGGTAACGTTGGCATTAGTGTTGTGCTCTCTATTATTGCTTACAGATTTGAGAAGACCATGCATCGCCACTGGTCTTATGCCTAGATATGTATGTTATGTTGTTCGCACATCACAAGTGATGACCATTTGTTACATCGCCAATGGTCTTATGTCTAGATATGTATGCTATGTTGTTCGCACATCACAAGTGATGACCATTTGTTACATCGCCAATGGTCTTATGTCTAGATATGTATGCTATGTTGTTCGCACATCACAAGTGATGACCATTTGTTACATCCACTTTATAAAATTCAGTGAGAGTTATGCCCTGACTATGAGCTCGTAGATGGCGAGTAAGCTCTACTACTCTGGTCGCAAATGTCCTTGGACGGTTCGATCATGAGATGAACACTGTATATGGTTAATGATCTACCGGTGACTTTCTAGATACTCTCCGTTGTTAAAATGTTGCATGTCTCTTCTTGTCAAATGGTGCGATTTTTTTAGAGTGCCATGTAGCTCTATTTTGAACAAGTTCCTCTCATGTATCATGTATATCATGTATCTCATGTATCATGTATCTCATGTATCATGTATCTCCCATGTTCAAGAGCTTTCAGTTATGTTTTTCACGAGTCATTCTTGCTTTTTTTGTGTGTGGCTTCCCTGACAACGTTGGATTTCTGCAAATCACCATAGGGAAGTATCTTTGACAGGCGATGATAGGCATGCGTACCACATGACATGCCCAACGAATCTGTGTCTGCATCAGTATTGTGTCAATGCTAGGGTTTACCAGACTTGTTAAGGACAGTGGTATCCGGAATTTCTATAGCTAAACAACTGTCTTATTGATGTATGCAACTGTCTTATTGATGTATGCAACTGTCTTATTGATGTATGCAACTGTCTTATTGATGTATGCAACTGTCTTATTGATGTATGCAACTGTCTTATTGATGTATGCAACTGTCTTATTGATGTATGACTGCAACTGATCATCTTCCCCAGGTTTATGGGATTTCGATCAGATCAAGTACACTGAAGTAGTACAGTCTTTCTATGTGGTCGCGACCAAAGTTTTGGAAGTGAGTACAGTCATGTGTATTTGGAAGTGAGTACAGTCATGTGTATTTGGAAGTGAGTACAGTCATGTGTATTTGGAAGTGAGTACAGTCATGTGTATTTGGAAGTAAGTACAGTCATGTGTATTTGGAAGTAAGTACAGCCATGTGTATTTGGAAGTGAGTACAGTCATGTGTATTTGGAAGTAAGTACAGCCATGTGTATTTGGAAGTGAGTACAGCCCTGTGTATTTGGAAGTGAGTACAGCCATGTGTATTTGGAAGTAAGTACAGCCATGTGTATTTGGAAGTGAGTACAGCCCTGTGTATTTGGAAGTGAGTACAGTCATGTGTATTTGGAAGTGAGTACAGTCATGTGTATTTGGAAGTGAGTACAGCCCTGTGTATTTGGAAGTGAGTACAGTCATGTGTATTTGGAAGTGAGTACAGTCATGTGTATTTGGAAGTAAGTACAGTCATGTGTATTTGGAAGTAAGTACAGCCATGTGTATTTGGAAGTGAGTACAGTCATGTGTATTTGGAAGTAAGTACATCCATGTGTATTTGGAAGTGAGTACAGCCATATGTATTTGAAAGTGAGTACAGCCATGTGTATTTGGAAGTAAGTACATCCCTGTGTATTTGGAAGTGAGTACAGCCATGTGTATTTGAAATACATTTCAGGCATATTTTGTTCTGTTAGAGCGTGCATTATAACTGAACAGATTTACAACCAGTAGTTAGACATTTAGTAGAGCACATTTAGTGGAGCGCGTGACCGGACTGCTAGAACGCCGGCCTCAGATTCCTGAGGTCTCGGGTTCAATCCGCGGTTGGGATAAGGATTTTTGTCTTTCGGAGGTGCAACAAAAAAATTCTTCCTGTACACGTCGCGGCGACAGCTTTAACAAAGCGGTCTTTATTTCCACAGCCACAAAAGCCTCCCTGCACTCTTTAACAGGAAAACATGCAGTAATGAAAGTTTAGTTAGACAATTAATTTATGACTGAACAGATTTACAACCAGTAGTTAGACATTTCATTTATAACTGAACTGATTTACTACCAATGAATTAAAACACGATTTAATTTATGTGTTCTTTACTATTTAAATATGTGTTCCTTGCCGAAAATGGATGTGCTTGGCCGGAAAGCGCAACATAATTCAGTATTGGTGTGACACCAGCAACACAACGTATGCGACACTTCCATATGGAAATCACTTGAACGATCCTGGTGGTTGGCGGAGAGCGAACGCGGAGAGATGAGGAAGATTAAGTTTATGTCTGTTATGCGAGTGTAAGACTGTGGGACGTTTCTGTGAATTTCTACCTAAGTGAATTTTTCTGTCTGTGAATTTGTATCTGTGTTTAAGACTTTATTTGAATTTATGTCTGTTTATGTATCTCTGTGAGTCAAGTTGATAATGATACCGAAAACAACAAAGAGTCAAACAAGTTTGAACGCGGCTAGCCTTTAGATTGGTTACCAGCGTGCAGTGCGGGTAATGCCTATAAACATGTTGCAACTTACGGTTGATCTGCTAGCGAAATGGTTACGAATTTCCATATTTCAGTGAAAGTAAACACTGGGCGCATTAGTTGTCATCGCCGAAGTCAGATGTTTCTGACCACTATTGAAAATAAAAAGAGCACACAACGCATCTCCATTCCTGCTGGAAGTCTGGTAGAACTATTGTCCTGCCACAAGAAAGAACCAGCGGGAGTTTGAAAACAGAAACACACGAACTTATTTGATTACACTAATTTATTTCTGTGTGAAGTTATATCTATACAAGTTTGTGTGAATTTGTATTGGTGTGACTTAATTTCTGTGTTTGTGAATTTATGTTTGTATCTGACGGTGCATAATTTTATGTTGGTATTTGTGACTATTATGTTATATTTTTTAATTTATGAGCTTGATTTTATATGTGCGTGACCATATGTGATTTGTTGTTGTCTCTCTGTGTGTGTGACTGATTTTATGACTGCATATGCTGTTGTGCTTACAACTGTGTACAGTGGCGTAGCGAGGGGGGGGGGAGCGGAGGTGCGGACCGCCCCGGGCGGCAAAATCGGGAGGCCGGCAAATTTATTTCAGTCTTTCACAATCAAAGACATTTTTTTTAGTCACAAGGGCGGAAAATTATGATTCCGCCCCGGGCGCCATTGACCCACGCTACGCCACTAACTGTATATGATTTTATCTTTGTCTTTGCGACTATATGGGATTTTATTTTTGTGTTTTTATGTGTTTGTGGATATATGTGTTTTAGTGTTTGTGACTGTGATTTTATGTCTGTGTTTGTGATTATTTGATTTTATTGCAGTTTATTTCTTCATGTCTCTCTTTTGTGACTTAAGTCTGTGCAAATGTATGCTTGTTTGTTTGTTCAGGATGAGAATGTCCAAGTAAATGGAGTTCATATTCTTGAAAGCTTTCATGGATTTACAGTGAAACATGCATCACACATCACTCCAAGCTTTGCGAAGAGTTTCGCTCAAATTCTTCAGGCACGAGCTGAATGTTGTAAAATCATAGTTAGTTAGTTAGTTAGTTAGTCAGTTATTTAGTTAGTTAGTCGTCGGATCATCACCACTTCAAACTTGACATGTCAATAGTTGCTACGATTTCTCCCTGAGTGTTCGCCATTACACTTCTGATGACAGTACCGGTCATAAGCTGGTTGATAATCAATATTCTGCGCCCACCAAGATATTCACTTCTAGCAACACAGCATTTCAAACCCCGAAACCCTGCTCTTTAATCCTGGACATTGAAAAGGAATCATTATCCACACTAATCTCACTTTCGCGTGCTATATATCTTGTGGAGATCAAAACGTCAGCACGATCCATTACCCCATCGCCCTGTGCCACAATCACGTATGCCACCAGTTGATCTGCTCTTTCATTGCCTCGAACACCTATATGTCCTGGCATGAAAATTAATGTAGCTACTTTTAAAGTAGCATTTCTCAAGGCCCCACCCCACTGTTCGCGAACGAGACTCACTTGTATCTTCCTAATCATACTCACAGAGTCACCCAAGATACAGACCCATGTTACTAACTGTATGCCTACCCGCTCAAATGCCCTGGTCACCGCATAACTCACTATATAATCACATCCCCTTTTTGGCATTTTCACTGACCAAAGCCTGCACCTCTGGTTCCTCAGCCGTGGGACACCTTTCTCTGCATTTCCTGCCAAGTGTTATTACTACTATCAAACAAATTTCGAAATCTGTGGGTAGACCTATCCATTTGACATATGCTGCCACATCTTGCAATCTGCAGACGCTTTGCATGACATCCTCATCACGTCCAATCCACGACTTCTCTCTCTTAAATCTGCTACCTTTAATTTTCTATATTTGGAATGCAAAGGATGTTCCTTATCTGCAAAAATCTGAAGGTATGCCCGTGCACGGCAATACTGTAATCTGTGCTCAGCCGTAAGACAGTCGAGTAGGTGCCGCACACCTCTTGTCGATGTGTCTCTTATGTACCCTGGAATGATGCTGCATTCTGATACTGCTAATATCTCAAACTCCCGCTGGATCTCTCTTCTAGCACGACCATGGTCCTACTAGATTTCCAGCAAGATAGTCCAGAGAATGGAAATGCGTTGTGTCACCGTTTTATTTGCGCCAATAGCCCGACACATCTGTCTTCAGCGGATATAAAATAATATCATTTTTGTATGTAACATTCATGTACAGATCCGTATACGGTGGAAGATTTGGGGTGTTCAAACCTCAAAATCCCTTCCGAAATCAAATATGAACTTGGCTTTAGTACTAGGAACTTGATTTTAGTACTAGGAACTTGATTTTAGTACTAGGAACTCGATTTTAGTACTAGGAACTTGATTTTAGTACTAGGAACTTGATTTTAATACTAGGAACTTGATTTTAGTACTAGGAACTTTATTTTAGTACTAGGAACTTGGCTTAAGTACTAGGAACTTTGCTTTAGTACTAGGAAGTACTAGACGTACTGACACAACAGGGCAACCCTGCAAGCAAAGATATATGGAACCAAATTAGAGCTTCAGACAATATTGAAGTTCATCAAATAGACTTGTCTTAAAGTGTAGACATCAAGTAACGAACACAAGAAAGACAACTTTGCTAATAGATCTATGCAACTTCCTTAAAAAATAATATTCCTTTTCAAATGAAACATTTTGAGATATCAATAGCTTACTCAGTCATAAAACCAAAACATGGGAGGGGGGTTGGGAGTGCGTTCCTTCGGTTTTATATTAACCTATCCCTCGTTGTATTCATTATAAGACTTTATTATCTAAAGCAGTTTAGATTCTCAATATTAGTCTGTCAGTCAGTTCCTCTTTCGCCAAGTTTGGCACATAGGGCGGATGACATAGTTCTCCATGCCTGTCGGTCAGTTGCCAAGGATTGCAGGTCTTGTGCATTTATGCCTGTTGATTTTAATTCATTCATAAATGTTCTTCTGAACGTTGTTTTTGGTCTTCCCTGTTTTATTTTACCATCTGGTGTCCACGTGAAGGCTTGTCGTGAAATTCTGTCTTCCTTCATTTTAAGTATGTGGCCGATGTATGTCCAGCGGAGTTTTCTAATGATGTTCGTCACATATTCTTGTTTTGTCTCCTCTCTTAGTATGTCGTTTGATTTGAAGTCTTTCCAATTAGTATTTGTGATTTTTCTGAGGCATCTATTCTCGAAGGCAACTAACTTCTTATCCATTATTGCGGTAGATTTCCAACTTTCACATCCATATGTCAATGATGGAATCACACTTGTGTTGAATAGTCGCAGGTTAATTTGTTTACTTGCGATCTTCGATCTCCAGATGATTGAGAGTTTGTTAAAGGCATTGGAGGTGAGAGCGATTCGAGTCTTGATTTCTGAGTTGGTATCCCCGTCTGTTGTTATGGCTTTAGCGTCCTTGTCAAGGCTAACTGTGATTTGGAAAAGCAACATCAGTGTTGGAGTGAAAATCAAACTGTATAAGTTGCTGGTGCTTTCTGTTGTGTTGTATGGTTGTGAGAGTCGGACACTCACTGCAGACATGGAGAGAAGATTACAGGCTTTCGAGTACAAATGCTAAAGAAGAATTCTACGAATTTCCTATAGGGAACATAAGACCAATGTGTACGTAAGAAATAAAGTAGAGATGTGTGCAGGTGTTCAGGAGCCATTGCTTTCAATAGTGAAACGACGAAAACTAGCATGGTTTCGGACATGTATGCAGGCACGATTCCTTGTCAAAAACAATACTGCAGGGAACTGTCGAGGGTGGAAGAAGCAGAGGAGGACAAATAAAGACATGGACAGACAACATCAAGGAATGGACAGGGCAAGATATTTCCACACTCATCCGCATCGCTGAGGATAGAATTCACTGGAGGACTCTGTGTGATGAAGCATCCAATGTGGTACCCCTACGACCCTGAAGGGTTATGAGTTTATTTATTGATTGATATACGAAATTTGAAACTTTGTCTAGTATATTGTCATCTAATTTAATTGATTCTGTCAGGCCGGTAAAGTTTATGATTTTCGTTTTATGTGTGTTTATTTGAAGACCTATCTGTTGCGCAAAAAATTTGAGTCTTTCTGTTTTTCTTGGAGATCTTGGTGTGGTGAACTCAGTAGAACAATCTGCGAAGGTGAGATCTTCCAGGGTCTTGTTATTTACCCATTTGATTCCTAGTTGTTTTTGGTCTGTGCATTTCTTCATCACCCAGTCAATCGCGATGCAAAACAGTATTGGGAACAAAACACATCCTTGTTTTACTCCCGTTTTCACTAGGAACCAGCTGGAAAAACCACTTTCAGTTTTTACACAGCAAGCCGTATCAACTTTAATGATACTGATGTATTTCGTCAGGATGCCGTAAAGCGCAATAATTTTCCAGAGTGATGGTCTGTGAAGACTTTGGAAAGCCTTCTGGAAATCTACAAAATTGATCATGAGTTTTGACTGTCTTTCTGTGGATTCTTTTATTATTGTTCTTAAAGTGTAGATGTGATCTATTGTTGAGCGGTTAGGTCTGAAGCCCGCTTGTTCATCGCAGAGAGCCTCATCGATGGAGTCTCTCAGTCTTTGTAGTAATATACGAGTACTAAGAAAGACTTTACCAGGGATGGATAGTAGTGTGATACCTCGCCAATTGTTGCAGTCAGACAGATCTCCTTTCTTTGGTAAATTAACAATTATTCCATTTTCCCATTGCTGTGGTTGTGATTCACTCTGCCATATTTGGTTGAATAGAGATAATAGATGGTTTAGGGAGGTGTAGTCAGCTGCGTTTAACATTTATCCTGAAATGTCGTCATCTCCAGTGGCTTTATGATTTTTCAATTATTTGTTATAGTTGATTTGATCTCCTCAAGTGTTATATTCTCACATGATGTATTTAATAGTGGCATTTGGTTATCCTCCCTTGTGGTGGGGATGTTTGTGATTATTGGTCTGTTCAAAAGTTCGTTAAAGTGTTCAGCCCACCTTAATTTTTGTTCTTCTTCTGAGATAAATATTGTGCCGTGCTTGTCTTTTACATGAATGTTTGTTTTTGATGGGTTATTACCTAATTGTTTTATGATATTAAATAGTGTTCTGCTGTCGCCAAGTTTTCATGCGTTTTCCGCTTCAGTTGTTAGATTTTCATTGTAGTGATATTTGTCCTTTTTTAGTGTTTGACTTCACTTCTTTTTCTAGAAGGTTGTTTTATTGTTTGCTGAGTTCTTGAGCTGTGGTTGATCTTGCTGCTATTAAGTTCATTTTATCTTGTTTCCGTTCTTGAAATTTGGACCAGGTGCTATTGATAATCCAAGGCTTCTTTTTCTTTTGTATAAACCCTACAGTATTAAATAAATATCTCAATATTAACTTATCATAAATTAGATGAGATGGACTTTTGAGTTTTTCATGTTATAATTCCTGCTTTTCATGGACTGGAATTTGTTTAGGTTGGTGCAGAATTAAAATAACAAAGAACTAGCAACAATAAACTTTAGGATAAAAAAATGTAGGTTTTGTGTATACCAGCAGGTTTTGTGTATACCAGCAGGTTTTGTGTATACCAGCAGGTTTTGTGTATACCAGTAGGTTTTGTGTATACCAGCGTAACCTGAGAAAACTTTGGGGCATGACGTATATCAGAGAACTCCCAGAAAAAAGGTGGGGAGGGGGTTATGGCGTAAACCCGCGTACCCCCAGAAAAAAGTACTATCTACATGTTACAGTTTTTTTTCTGAATTGTTTCAATGTTACAAATTATTAATTTCTCCGTATTACAGGATGTTTTGCCCATGAGATTAAAATTACTTGATCTTGTCAGACAGCCAGCAAGTTTTGATCTTATTTGGGCAATAGCCAAACCATTTCTCAAAGACAAAATAACTAGCAGGGTAAGCCAATTGTTCGTCTACTAAACACAAACATTATATCTCATGCCTTAGACGGCACAACCATGGCAACAATTCAGATCCGTGGTGTATAACCAAACAAGCAATGGTGGAAATGGTTCAGATTCGTATTGGAGTTACAAGGTGAATTAGAATAATTAAGGTTGGTTGGTCCCTGATCCAGCTGTCCATGGACTCATGACCTGTTACCCAATGTCATTGTGTGAAATATGCATGTGGTCGTGAAATGGACGTTTGTTCCATATACGATATCCCATTCACCCGTGTGTTTCCAGGACCCAAAACGGGAGGAAAGAACAGCACCATTATGTACCTTCCATGAAAGTCGTAATAGACGATTGAGGAGGTTATGGGGTGGAAGTGGATGTCTCATACCATATAGAATCGAAATGATCATAAAAAATACCCGTTACGAATAAATCTGTTAGTCTGTAATTTCATGGTCAAGCTGACTGATCTTGTCTTTTACGTAAGTATTAATTACTGTTTTACAGTTTTACAGCTGTCTCACTTATTACTAATCTGCAAGAGGTTTGAGAAAGAACTAATCAGCGATTGGTTTGAGAATGAACTAATCTACTAGAGGTTTGAGAATGAACTAATCTGCAAGAGGTTTGAGAATAAACTAATCTGCACGAGGTTTGAGAATGGACTAATCAGCGATTGGTTTGAAAATAAACTAATCTACTAGAGGTTTGAGAATGAACAAATCTGCAAGAGGTTTGAAAATAAACTAATCTGCAAGAGGTTTGAGAATGAAATAATCAGTGATAGATTTGAGAATGAACTAATCAGTGATAGGTTTGAGAATGAACTAATCTACAAAAGGTTTGAGAATAAACTAATCTGCACGAGGTTTGAGAATGGACTAATCAGCGATTGGTTTGAAAATAAACTAATCTACTAGAGGTTTGAGAATGAACAAATCTGCAAGAGGTTTGAAAATAAACTAATCTGCAAGAGGTTTGAGAATGAAATAATCAGCGATTGGTGTGATAATTAACTAATCTGCAAGAGGTTTGAGAATGAACTAATCTACAAGAGGTTTAAGAATGAACTAATCTACAAGAGGTTTGAGAATAAACTAATCTGCAAGGGGTTTGAGAATGAACTAATCTACAAGAGGTTTGAGAATGAACTAATCAGTGATAGGTTTGAGAATGAACTAATCTACTAGAGGTTTGATAATGAACTAATCTACTAGAGGTTTGAGAATGAACTAATCTACAAGAGGTTTGATAATGAACTAATCTACTAGAGGTTTGATAATGAACTAATCTACTAGAGGTTTGAGAATGAACTAATCTACAAGAGGTTTGAGAATGAACTAATCTACAAGAGATTTGAGAATGAACTAATCTACTAGAGGTTTCATAATGAACTAATCTACTAGAGGTTTGATAATAAACTAATCTACTAGAGGTTTGAGAATGAACTAATCTACAAGAGGTTTGAGAATAAACTAATATGCAAGAGGTTTGAGAATGAACTAATCAGTGATAGGTTTGAGAATGAACTAATCAGTGATAGGTTTGAGAATGAACTAATCTACAAGAGGTTTGAGAATAAACTAATCTGCACGACGTTTGAGAATGGACTAATCAGCGATTGGTTTGAAAATTAACTAATCTGCAAGAGGTTTGAGAATGAACTAATCTACAAGAGGTTTGAGAATGAACTAATCTACAAGAGGTTTGAGAATAAACTAATCTGCAAGAGGTTTGAGAATGAACTAACCTACAAGAGGTTTGAGAATGAACTAATCAGTGATAGGTTTGAGAATGAACTAATCTGCAAGAGGTTTGAGAATGAACTAATCTACAAGATGTTTGAGAATGAACTAATCAGTGATAGGTTTGAGAATGAACTAATCTGCAAGAGGTTTGATAATGAACTAATCTAATAGAGGTTTGAGAATGAACTAATCTACTAGAGGTTTGAGAATGAACTAATCTACTAGAGGTTTGATAATGAACTAATCTACTAGAGGTTTGAGAATGAAATAATCTACTAGAGGTTTGAGAATGAACTAATCAGTGATAGGTCTGAGAATGAACTAATCAGTGATAGGTTTGAGAATGAACTAATCAGTGATAGGTTTGAGAATGAACTAATCAGTGATATGTTTGAGAATGAACTAATCTACAAGAGGTTTGAGAATAAACTAATCTGCAAGAGGTTTGAGAATGAACTAATCAGTGATAGGTTTGAGAATGAACTAATCAGTGATAGGTTTGAGAATGAACTAATCTACAAGAGGTTTGAGAATAAACTAATATGCACGAGGTTTGAGAATTGACTAATCAGCTATTGGTTTGAAAATAAACTAATCTACTAGAGGTTTGAGAATGAACAAATCTGCAAGAGGTTTGAAAATAAACTAATCTGCAAGAGGTTTGAGAATGAAATAATCAGCGATTGGTTTGAGAATTAACTAATCTGCAAGAGGTTTGAGAATGAACTAATCTACTAGAGGTTTGAGAATGAACTAATCTACAAGAGGTTTGATAATGAACTAATCTACTAGAGGTTTGATAATGAACTAATCTACTAGAGGTTTGAGAATGAACTAATCTACAAGAGGTTTGAGAATGAACTAATCTACAAGAGGTTTGAGAATGAATTAATCTACTAGAGGTTTGATAATGAACTAATCTACTAGAGGTTTGAGAATGAACTAATCTACAAGAGGTTTGAGAATGAACTAATCTACTAGAGGTTTGATAATGAACTAATCTACTAGAGGTTTGAGAATGAAATAATCTACAAGAAGTTTGAGAATGAACTAATCTACAAGAGGTTTGAGAATGAACTAATCTACTAGAGGTTTTATAGTGAACTAATCTACTAGAGGTTTGAGAATGAACTAATCTACAAGAGGTTTGAGAATGAACTAATCTACAAGAGGTTTGAGAATGAACTAATCTACTAGAGGTTTGATAATGAACTAATCTACAAGAGGTTTGAGAGTGAACTAATCTACTAGAGGTTTGATAATGAACTAATCTACTAGAGGTTTGAGAATGAACTAATCTACAAGAGGTTTGAGAATGAACTAATCTACAAGAGGTTTGAGAATGAACTAATCTACAAGAGGTTTGAGAATGAACTCACACTTTTCTTTCTTCGATCGTCTGGAGCTTGCTTACATATTTCGAGTTGTGTCTCTTCTATAAACTTGACTATGTTTTGTAACTCGCACATATGTCCGTAGAGTTTTTCTTTCATTGTTGTTTCTCCGAGTCTGTGTATTTGCCTCGGTCTTTCATATTCCAGGCAATCCTGAAGAATAATCTTCAACTGTCTGAGATGCCTGTTCACATGTAGTACACATGATCGTGTTGCCAATCTTCAACTGTCTGAGATGCCTGTTCACATGTACACATGATCGTGTTGCCAATCTTCAACTGTCTGAGATGCCTGTTCACATGTAGTACACATGATCGTGTAGCCAATCTTCAACTGTATATACATGTGACTGCGGAATCGGCTGTATCATGGTTTTAGACGTAGTATGACAACGTGCTCTGCTCATAATTTGCTATTCATCTTGTGTTGGAGTTGGCTGTCTAATTACCTTAATCGTCTGTTACTATTGATGGTAAGTTAGTGGAACATCCGGTTTATCATCAGCAGTTCCTTCCTTAGCCAAACAATCTGCATTCTCGTGTCCAGGTATTCCACAATGCGATGGTATCCACTGTTTATCTATTGGCAATTTACATTACTTAATGTACTCGCAATTTACGATGTTTATCTACTGGTACTTTATGTTGTTTATCTACTGGTACTTTATGTTGTTTATCTACTGGTACTTTACGTTGTTTGTCTACCGGTACTTTACGTTACTTATCATTGTTTAGTTAAACGAAGAGTAATTATACTAAATGCTAGCACTAAAAATGACCATGTTATTATTTTTCATCTCTTCTAGATCTACTTCAATGGTGAAAAGGTAGATAAGATACATGCCACAATTGACCCGAAGTTCCTACCGACTGACTTTGGCGGTGATTTACCCATGCATAGCAACAAGGTAAGTTCAACATTTATATCGGTCGTTTCAGTCAAGTTACAACAAGGTGAGTTCAACATTTAAATCGGTCGTTTCAGTCAAGTTACAACAAGGTGAGTTCAACATTTAAATCGGTCGTTTCAGTCAAGTTACGTCAGACTTATATCTTTCAGTCTAGTTGCATTAATAAAATTATATGTTGGTTAGCCTGCAGATAAGGGAAAAGGGGTTGGTATGACTTTTTATATGTCCAAAGTATTTTATTTATTAACCTTTTATTTTCCTTTATAAAGACTATGTTCTACATAGTGTTGCTATAGCCCTCCTAGTCATCTTTAAGAATGTATTCCACACATCAGTTATTAATTCTATTGTCTAGTAGTTTTTATATTGTCCACGTTTTATGAAACATACTTCTTCTTCAGTGTTCATTCTCAAACTCCCTCTGGTGCTCTCTTGTAGCAGGACAATGATCCTACTAGATTTCCAGCAGGATGCAGTCCACAGATTTATGGTCGTTTTTTAGCCCCAATTGTTCGACACATTCGTCTTCGGCGAAAAAATCCATACGCTAATGTAGAATAGTGTTAATGTTGTACTGTTATCCAGGATTCACGAGCGATAATCTTACTTCCTATGTGAAATTGGCACGTTCGTACGTTGACAGAATCGAGCATGACACGGAAGTCCGTAAAAAGTCCCGTATGCAAAGCATCCATTGCCTGCTGATTAGGTTCCAACTCCACTGGACTTGCCACATCGTCCGTATGCCGGACAGGCGCCTTCCAAAGAGATTATTTTATGGGGAGCTGTGCGATGGTAAACGTTCAAGCGGAGGGCAGAATGAGCGCTTCAACGATCACATAAATAACTCTTATGCACTGCAACATCGATCCTAGCTCCTGTGAGACTACAGCACTAGATCGCTCAGCTTGGCACACCCAGATCCTAGCTCCTGTGAGACTACAGCCCTTGTTCGCTCAGCTTGGCACACCCAGATCCTAGCTCCTGTGAGACTACAGCCCTTGATCGCTCAGCTTGGCACACCCAGATCCTAGCTCCTGTGAGACTACAGCCCTTGATCGCTCAGCTTGGCACACCCAGATCCTAGCTCCTGTGAGACTACAGCCCTTGATCGCTCAGCGTGGCACACCCAGATCACTACTGACATCACTAAATTTGAAAAAGAAAGAACACTGTGGGCAAATTACAAGAGACGGAAGCGAAAAGACAAATTCAAAAACTCTCCTACCCTGACCTCTCTGCACTCCCGCATGCACCTGCGATAGAACTTTCCTGGCACAAATCGGACTCATCTGGAATCTACGAACTCACAAACCAAATTAGAAAATCACAAATGTTTTTTTTAATCGTTCATAACATTTATTGTTTTTCATGCTATGCTCATCTTTGCTTGCGAAGGAGGAACATCATCATCATCATAATAATAATCATCATCATCATCATCATCATCATCATCATGTGAAATGGGGTAGTTTCTCCAGTGTGTTATTTCACACACAGAAGACTCACTCCTAGAGGTGTTCAATACTTTGAGAAATCTCATACACAGAGGAGATACATTCTACAGGTGTATCTCTTTTACCTGTCTGCAGCATGCAGAGTTGGGGTCATGGGCTTCATCTCCCTGCCAAGCACCACTTCCTGTCAGGTATCCATAGCTAGCAAACGCTTGACCATGGTAACTGGAATGGGTGGATCAGCCAACTATGCACCCCCTCCCACATCTAAGTATGCATGTCTAATTTGTTTGCCTGAATCTGGGCTCTCCCAGAGAATTGTCACATCCTGCACAGAGTTGTTATTCAGCACACCGCCATGTTCCCCCTGCTCATAGCTCTGTCACCTTGTACACATTGGCAGCTAGGAGACCATGTTCACGAGTGGAGCTATTTCGACTCCACCAGCGTGACGTGCAATGCTGGGTTCTCTGAATGTTACACCACAAAGGGAAAGGAAATTGTACAGATGAAGTTCTGTGGGACTTCCATAATAGGATAGCCTCATTATATTGCCATGTCACCTACTAAGAGCTTAAGGTTTCATGATGGTTATCTGGTAGGTCACTAGTGTGACCTTCAGACCTTTCAGGTGTCATCTACTGAGAGTTTACTGTTGCTTAATAGTTGATTAGATAGATCAATAATGAGACATTCATACCTTCTTCTTCTTCTTTCTGGGTGTAGAGTATATGAAGTACATCATCATCAAGTGCCGTCTCGGCAAAGGTTGACTACAAAGGACCTCCAAATTCCCCTGCCTCTTGCCTTGAGGATGCACTCTGCTAGAATTTAACCTGCACCATCTTATGGTGTTTCTCTCCCACTTGTATCTCTGCATATCCCTTGTTCTCGTCCCCTCTAATCTACCCTGAAGTTAAATCTCCAACAAGGTGTCACGTGTTTTAATATGTCCATCGTAGAGAAAGCCCTAGTCACTTTGGAGATTAGTAGTTTCGTTATGTCATTGAGAATTCTTGTGACCATTCATAATATCTTCTCAACCTTTGTTTCACATCTGCCATCATTTTTGAACAAGATACAATCAGATACTATTTCTTCGTTGCATCATCTCTAAGTATATCCTATATTCAGCACTGTTTTCTCTTGTAATCTGCCTGTTCCATGGTGTGTTTGATCTGATGCTAATATCTAGTCAATATTCCCTGCCTGCTTGATGTGTCTACTTGTTCTACTGGATTATGTAAATCTTGTTTCTGTCTGGTAATAGTACTATTTTTTAATTTGCATAATGAAGATATTTTCTTTATTTGTTACCTGGCTGTTATTTTCTAAATAAAACTTTAATTCTGTATATTTATTATCTCTATAGATTATGTACCCAGTATGTTTATTGTCTCTATGGATCCTGGAATATTTATTTTGTATATATTTTGTACCCTGAAAATTTATTTTATATATTTTGTACACTGGATTTTTATTTTATATATTTTGTACCCTCGATGCTTATTTTATATATCATGTACTTGTGATGTTAATTTTTTTTTATCTATCTTTAACCAGGATATTAATTTTCTGTACTGATCTTGAGCGTAGCACTTATTGGATTCTCACGTCTGCCTGAATTATTCTTTCCAATCAAGACCAGATACTTTCGTAAATGATGTTCACACTTTCCTATCACAAAATCTTCTATTGAACTTGTTGACAAAAATGCTATGTTAACCTGTGTGCGCTCAAATGATCACGCCTTGCACATTTCTGTTGGTTGCTGCTCCAGCGGTCCATGATTGGTTGGTTGCTGCTGCAGCGGTGCATAATTGGTTGGTTGCTGCTCCAGCGGTGCATGATTGGTTGGTTGCTGCTGCAGCGGTGCATGATTGGTTGGTTGCTGCTGCAGCGGTGCATGATTGGTTGGTTACTGCTCCAGCGGTGCATGGTTGGTTGGTTGCTTCTCCAGCGGTGCATGATTGGTTGGTTGCTGCTCCAGCGGTCCATGATTGGTTGGTTGCTGCTCCAGCGATCCATGATTGGTTGGTTGCTGCTCCAGCGGTACATGATTGGTTGGTAGCTACTCCAACGGTCCATGATTGATTGGTTGCTGCTCCAGCGATCCATGATTGGTTGGTTGCTGCTCCAGCGGTACATGATTGGTTGGTAGCTACTCAAACGGTCCATGATTGGTTGGTTGCTGCTCCAGCGATCCATGATTGGTTGGTTGCTGCTCCAGCGGTACATGATTGGTTGGTAGCTACTCAAACGGTCCATGAGTGATTGGTTGCTGCTCCAGCGATCCATGATTGGTTGGTTGCTGCTCCAGCGGTACATGATTGGTTGGTAGCTACTCAAACGGTCCATGATTGGTTGGTTGCTGCTCCAGCGATCCATGATTGGTTGGTTGCTGCTCCAGCGGTACATGATTGGTTGGTAGCTACTCAAACGGTCCATGAGTGATTGGTTGCTGCTCCAGCGATCCATGATTGGTTGGTTGCTGCTCCAGCGGTACATGATTGGTTGGTAGCGACTCAAACGGTCCATGATTGGTTGGTTGCTGCTCCAGCGATCCATGATTGATTGGTTGCTGCTCAATCGGTGCATGGGTTGATGCCCAGCACTTGTTTGTCAATTTAGTCAGAATTGTTGATTAACCCTTCATGTTGTCGTTCTACCTTGTTTTGATATTCTATTGTAACAGACTTCTAGGTCGGTGTACAGGTTATGTTTGTGTCCTTGTGAGGTAAGTCTCATATTACCTGCTCTCATTATGGAAACAGTCTTAGCACTGCCTGGTATGTATCATGCAGATTGAATCCACTATATCAGAGCAGGTATCAACAGTTGGCAAACCCATACATAGCATTGGAGAGTGGGTGCTTCCACTCTACTATGTAAATATGACATGAAAGCAATATACAACTACGAACTCGCCAACCTTCACTTTCAATTTTTTGTTTTATCTTCCAAACATTTTCTAAAATTCAACCAAAAGTAACATGAACAATATAAACATAAAGCATAGAAGAGTTACAAAACAAATTCGAAGGCAATAGATTGGATGTTTGAATTAGGTCCATTCAGCCGACACCTATTCGCCTCGCTACTTGAGACAACTTGTTTTCTGAATTTGAATGACCGAATAGATCTGGCAAGATTAAATCTTAAAAGGAACCAACATCTTTTTAAAAACACCCCCTTCCCCTTCGCTTTTTCTTCTCCTCGCAACCATACCCATAGCCCTGATAGATATATATATATGTGTGTGCGTGCGTGTGTGTGTGCGTGTGCGTGTGCGTATGCGTGTGCGTGTGTTCCTTCACTTTGACTTTAAGCAAGACAATATTCAAAAGGATAAATTCATTTGAAATGAAGTGCTACAGAATGATCCTACGAATATCGTGGACAGAAAAAAAAAGAACATTGAAATTTTGGAATTACGGAAACTAAATGACGGGTGTGAGCTAAATACCATCATAAGAAAGGAGCTACAGTATTTTGTACACTTAAAGCGACATGATGGTATCGAAAAACTGATTCTGGAAGGCAGAGGGCAAGTCAAGAGAAGAAGAAGAAGACGATGTACCAGCGACATCGAAGAATGTGGGAAACCATACAGGCCTGCTTGCTCGGCGGGACAGAAAGTCGTTCAAAGTATTTACGATGAAGACAACGTTCTGCATAGGACAGAAACCAGATCTCTCCAGTTCGAGTGATTTTTAAGCTACTGTCTGTAATTCATGCACGTTATTTAGACTCATAGTCAAACCATTTTTGATCTTTGTTCTCGAAGAGTCTCTTTTGGTCCTCCACTTTTTTTTTGCCACCTAGTACCCATTTTAATACCTGATAATTGCTATAGGATTTATTCTATGCCAGATTCTTCTGCATTTTAAAGTCTTCTTATTGCTTCAAATACTGACGGGTATTTCCTGCAAGAGAAGAACTGTTTACCTCTGATTTTATTTTATATATGTATATATTGTTGCTGATACCGTAAATATTTTCTCATAATTTATCTCCATCTATCTTTGAGCCAGGCTTGGATGGATGCTCTACTTGCTTCAGATGCTCAATTTCAAGAAGACAACAAGTTTGGCTTTGTACAGATGAAAGTCAACAGTGGAAACTCTGTGAGCAAGAGTGGAGATGCTGGCATGCAGGGACTCGGAGGAACATTCAAGAAGTTGAACGTCTAATCATGGCAGCAAATATGTCTATACTCAAACAGTATTCGAAATGTGGCAAACAAGTTTCATTCCTTGATCATTCAGCAAGTAAAAATAACCAGTCAGAGGGTATTCGACATGGTGTAACAAAACCAAGAAATTAATGTAAATAAGAAGTAAAAAAGAGAACCGCAACGTTGGACCGCTACGTTGGACCATTACGTTGAGCATAGTGTTGGACCGTAACGTTGGATCGTAACGTTGGACCGTAACGTGGAGAAAGTTATTGTTTCTTTTGTTATGTCTGTTATTTCTTTCTTACGTTATTTTATTATTTGTTAGTTATTACGTAAACTAGTAACAATAGTACATGATCTTCGTTATAGCTTTATTCAGCAAATATCACCGCCTCGCTACAGAAGACAAAGTATTGATTTACTCTTACAGCAAGCATCCCTAAAAAAGGTTGCTACCTTAATCTAAATGTTTTGATACATATTCTCCTTCAACCTTGGCATATAGACACCTATCAATTGAAAGACAGATCACAGTTACTACTAACTGCTTCTTTAGTCGAATCATCAAGCCTGAACTTAGAACGACATTTCAATAAATTAACGATAGTAAGTAAAGTAAAATTAACCTATAACATTTAACTGTTGTAGACTTGTAAGATATTAGCGATCTCACATGTCAGTGGCTCTGCTAAATGAGGGCGGTAACCATCTCCTCTCCCTCAAAGTCTTTACATCCCGGAGTAATCCGGTACCCAATTAAGGCTGTGTCGACCAGGGAGCCGATGCGGTCTGAAAAACATTTCTGCCTCAAGTGGGGAATGAGCCCAAGACCAGTCATATGCGAAGCCAGTGCAAATCAACCATAATCATCTTTCAGTCATGGTGTCAAGATACAACATACATTTTTAACTTGGAATAAATTTACAACAAACCTATAGCACTTTGACCTCAAACAATGCTGTAATTATCTGATCAGCCATCTAACGTATTAATACAATTTTTTGCATATAGTCTTATATTTGATTAAACCCAATAAGTAAATACTTTAAATTTGTGCATTATGTACAATTGTTATACATGAATGAAATCCTTTGATCTTTGTTTGCATACTAATTATTGTGTGTTAGACGTACTAGAACTAGATTTCAAGAACCGCGAACTCCACTATTTTTTTATGATTGAAAGCTCTGATGTCGACCAGCATCTGTGGTTGAAATAAGCGCAGCCCATCGTAAGAGATACATTTTACTTACCTGAGAAAAGAAATATTTATTGTTTATCAAAAAGATTTTACCACTTCCGACACAGATTCTGTGAGTTTAGTCATAGGCGTGTCTACTATTCCAATTATGTGTCCACCATGTTTGGATATAATACCTGTTGAAGATAATTTCTTAAATGATCTGTATACGAGATTATCAACAACACTAACAATCAAATAAATAAAAAAATACATCAATAAAAGTAACATTTTCATAGCAATCCACAAGGTAAGATAAAATCCCAGACGTCTGTTTCAGATACTACTATAGTTAAAAATCTCAGACGCCTGTTTCAGATATTGACTACTATAGTTAAAAATCTCAGACGCCTGTTTCAGATACTGACTACTATAGTTAAAAAGTTATTACGTAATTTATTACGTCAGTAGCATATCCTATTCAGGACGTAGCGATAAATTCAACATTTTTTTATAGCAGTAATAATCTATTCTATATAAATATATTCAGTGGACTTCCGGTCCAAGATAGCAAAGACAACGTATGTGTTCTCATATTGTCATATATACTCGGATGTTCTTCGGAAGGCAACGGCAAACTACAATAGTATTGTGCCAAGAATGTCCCTATGGATGTGTTGTACGTACATGTGTGTTCCTAGTGGCGAACTACGGCTGCGAAATATGGGCAATAAATACAGCTACAGCAAAGAGAATAGAGGTTTTAGAAATGAAGTGCTATAGAACAGTCCTGAGAATACCATGGACAGCAAGAAAGACCAACCAAGACGTGCTCAGAAAAATCAACGTTAAATACGGCTGGTTTTTAAATGCGATATTAAGAAGGAAATTAAGTTTTTTTTCGGCCATGTGAAGAGACTCTGTAAAGAATCTATTGCCGGACATGTAAAGAGTGTTCTTGGAAGGAGGTGGGGGGGGGAATAGAAGACAGCAGAGGCCGAAATGCACGAAATTTAGAAATGTACGCAGATGTCGTTAGAGGAAGCGAAACAACTTGCCAGATACCGCGGGGATTTGAGGAGTTTATAAGGAAAACTACCGTCTGAAAAATAATACATGACATGGCGCACGGGTTGCTGTTGCTTTGTGAATAGTCCGGATACTCATGTGCCTGCGAACTGGTTTGAACCTGCTACCTTGACTATCTGAGATGAACTATGTACCAATCGGCCACAGAATGAAACATTTTGTTAAAACAAACGGTACACACAGCGCAGTTGTGGGAGTTACGACGTTTCAGGTATGATTTCTTGCTAAAAGTTCCATTGTCCATTCTGCTGCCATCCTGTCCTGACCAGATAAATATCAAGTGGCATACACTTTCCAGAAGGGTGTCTTTGTCGTAGATATGCTGAACGTCTCTCTGTCCCGGGCAAGCATACCTTCATTGGCCAGACTTGTTTACACATTCTTTGATGTCGGTGATCCATCTCTTCTTGTCTTCCACCACTTCTATTTCCTGGAACTATGTCCTACAGAAACAGTATTTCGATGCCATCATGTCGCTCTGCGTCCAAAATACTGTAGCTTCCTTCTTATGATTGTATTTAGAAGCCACCATTCATTTAGTTTTCGTAATTTAAAATTTTCTGTTTTTCTATTTTCTCTGTCCATAATATTCGTAGGATCTCTCTGTAGTATGTTACTTCAAAGGAATTTTTCCTTCAGTAAATTGTCTTGTTTAAAGTCCAAGTCTGGCATCAGGCAGGCAGAGAAATAAAACAGTCAGGAGGGCAATCAATATGTCGGATTCAGTCACCCCAATCATCATCATCATCAGGTAGCATGTCATGGACAGGATGTAGCATTCACAACAGCCTTTCAAATCTTCCCTCTTCTGTTAGTGCCATGTTCAGGTGGTATTTGCTACGTGGCGTCCATCTACTTTGTGGCCTAAATCTTATTCGTTGCCCTGGCCTCATCCCCTCCATATTTTCTAGGCTGTCATGTCATATGATATAATCAAAATATTGTAATTTCCTAGAGAGAACTTTGTTGTTTAGCCAGTGTGATTTTACGTTCAATTCTCTCAGAATATCCCCTTTGGTGATCTTTTTGGCCATTGGTATTCTGAGAATTATTTTATAACTATTGTCTATTTTCTATCCCCAGGTGGAAGTTGTTGATAGCATCCATACTTGCCGTTAAGTGCAGGGGTGGGAGCTGTAAGTTTCAGTTCAAGGTCAGATGTGATGCCTGAGTCGTACTGAGTCGGTGTTTATGGATGGTGGTCGTGAAGTTATTGGTTAATCTCTTTCTCGGCCTTCCTTTGGCTATGTATCCAGAGTACAAAAGGTTTCTATTATAACATTTTGTTTAAATTTCTGCAATTTTATATTTCCCACCTTATTGGTGATTGTCCAAGATTCACATCCATATATTGCAGCTGGAAAAATGCAGACTCTAAGACAAGTTTAATATTTTTATTTATAAAATTTATTTTTACCCCCACGAATCTTGTCTTCTTGTCTTAGATATGTGTGCCGTGATGTGTCCTGAGATGTCGCAGCCACGTGTGCCGTGATGTGTCCTGGGGAGTCTAAGAATTCTCTATTGCCGGGTGTGTTGCTTTAGTTGTAATCCCATGGGATTGTAGAATGTCTCTGATAGTGTCAATCCATTTACATCTTGGTCTTCCTCTGTCCCTCATTCCAGATATTCTTCTGTTATTTACACTCGACGGGAGACAATCATGCTCCATTATGAGTAAATGTCTGAACAATTTAATTTGTTGTTTCGTCATGTATTCATTAACTGGTGTATATTTTGGGTGGTCCTATATTCCAAATATCGATTATATATTTCCTTAATTTTATTATCGTATACACTACATCATAAGCTCATACGGATAGAAAACGTCAGGGACATACTGAACAGACATGGTCATAGCACAGCCGAGGCCACACATCTGGCTTTAGAACGCAAGCTCGAGCTCCAATCACCCCTACGCTTAACTGCAAGAGTGGATCACAAACCACCTAGGGAAAGACAATAGACAATAAGCTCATACACTCTCTATCTTTGTTTCTATGGGAAACATAGGACCCCCCACTAGAGTTGATTTCTTACGGGAAGATCAGCGCAGGTATTACAAGATTTGAACAGTTTAAAACATTACAGGCCATTTAAAAGAGACAAAAGCGAACGGCTCTACCACTACGCCGGTGAGATCCCCTCCATTTCTTTTTAATCGTCTCTTATAACATGAATGACAGGTAGGTTACAGTGTTGGTGGTATTTGTTTCCCTAACTAAAGAGGGTTTGAGTGGGGTTTACCACCCATCACAATGTGATTAATAACCATACAAAATGCCATAAAATTGTGAACTCAAAAAATGATGAGGATTATTGAGTCTAATTGTTTTGTTGTAAGAAAACACACACTACTCTGTGTAATATTGGGTTTTATATCTCGTCACATTCAAAATATATTCAATCAGTTAACTCTCGGCCTGAGTGTTGCCGGGGTCATAAAGGGAGGTAAAAAATAATAACATGATTACCTTCAATGCATGTCACAAGAGGTGACTGAGTAGATTATGGGGTGGTGTTGGCTGCCATATCTTATATAATGTCAAAGTGATCAGAAATAGGGCTGAACTCGGATGTGTCAGACAGAAAGATTCAGATATCGCAGGAAATCTGTAAAGAATAAAGCAACGCATTCCGTTCTCCGGAATATGTCCTGCTAATCTGCAGGAGTTTGAGAACGAATGCAGAAGAAGATAACGTTCAAATATTCTCATTGAATATTTCAAGAACCACTCTTGGCAGTGTAGAAACGGCGTAAGCTTGTTTGGTTTGGACACGTAACAAGACAAGGCTTACTTTATACAATTATTTTGCAATTAACAGTTGGGGGTAGAAGGAGAAGAGAAGATAGGGGAGAATCCTAGATTGATAAGATCAAGGAATGTGCTGTGCGCGATTTTCTACACTTCTCCCAATGGCTGAGGATAGAGATGTTTAGAGGGATATTTCTACTGATGTCTCCAGTGTGGTAGTCCTACGATACTGACGAATTATGTCTTCAATGTGGCACCACTACGACCCTAAGGGATTATGTCTCCTCTATGACACTCCTACGTCACTGACAGTCTATGTCTCCAGTGTGACATCCCTACCACTCTGTCGGGTTATGTCACCAGTGTGACACCCCTACCACCCTGACGGCCTAAGTGTTCAGTGTGACATCCCTACCACTCTGTCGGGTTATGTCACCAGTGTGACACCCCTACCACCCTGACGGCTTAAGTGTCCAGTGTGACACCCCTACCACTTTGTCGGGTTATGTCACCAGTGTGACACCCCTACCACCCTGACGGCCTATGTGTCCAGTGTGACACCCCTTATGGCAGTATTATTTTTGGCCGGTCGATAGTAAGAAATAAATAGCGTATTCTAAGGTGACAGCAACACCCAACAACCAATATATAACCTGATTATGGCTTCATCACAACGTCCAGATTTACAATATCTAGTTGACAACATGCAAGGTTACGACATCAATAAGTCAATGTACAGCATTTTAAGAAATTAGCTCTCAGTTTACAGGCTTTCCTAGAAACTAAATCCGTCTCTCTACTGGGAGCTAATCAAGCTCTACTAAAGCTTTCTATCTACAACTTAGAAACTAAATTTCCCTAACTTGCATCTAACTTATTCCAGCTCCGATCTCAAACTGAGTCCCTAACCTAGTCCTGGTCCTAGTCCCTGGACTTCGTCTTCCGGTCACAACCGTCTACGTCTACCCCAAAATCAAGAGATCCTCAGTATTTGAGGAAAACTTCTGACCAATAAAAAAAAGCTTCCCTCGGACATTCTCACATCCGTTTTAAAGTCAGACCCTCTTTTACATAAATTGATAACGCAGGAAACATGCATCCCAGACATTCCGTCTGCAACTCTTTTATTTAAGGGATAAATGTTCCAGTGTCGGGTAACAATTCTAAATAGGAAATTGGTGGCTGGAGTAACACAGGACAAATATCAAAATCAACAAACATAGGTATAAGTATTACCAAAGTAAGCCATAAAACAACTTAACAACGAGACACGTGTCTGTCACTGTATCACCGTCTTCTTCTTCAGCGTTCACTTCTCAAACTCCCGCTGGAAATCTCTTGTAGCAGGACTATTGCCATACTAGATTTCCAGCAGGATGAAGTCCAGAGAATGGAAATGCGTTGTGTCGGCGTTTTATTTGCGCCAATGGCCCAACACATCCGTCTTCGGCGGTACTGTATCACCTTGTTAGATTGTTTTATGACTTATTTTTGTAACACTTATATCAGGGGTTCCTTAACTGTTTAAAGCCATTGCGCCATTAACGTTCAGATTATTTCCGGCGGCGCCCTTAATATGAAGAAAAACTAGAGACCTGATAATTATTAAATTATTAAGTCTAAATATTAAATTTAAATAAATACTGATAATTATTAAATTATTAAGTCTAAATATTAAATTTAAATAAATTCTATGCTACCATCTCTAAATTTAACTTTTAAATTTTTATAAGATTGTAGTTTTGTTTAAATACTTTGTGAATAGTTGTTGGTAAATCTGTTGTTTTTTTATAATTGTAATAAGGAGGAAAAGGAACACGTAAACAAATAGAAATATAAAGAAAATCACAAATATTTTGAGAACAGAAATAGTAATTAATTAATGTAAAACAGAGAATCAATTTAAACGTAATTAAGTAATAAGAGCTACACAAATATTTCCTGTCCTAATGAGAGGGGATGTGCTTGTTTATCTTTGATCAATTCCTGGAATCTTGGTGTTATTTTTGATACAGCAACACGAATTACATTAGCGATTGTAAGGTTACCTCTGTATTTAGAGTTCATAACGGAATCTGCAGAAAACTCACATTCACACAGGTAAGAACTGGCAAACGGTATCAATGATCGAAGTGCCTTCTTGGTTAATACTGGATACTCATCTTTGATACTGCACCAACAAATCATTCAAAGATTTAGACTGGAGTCTAGAATTTAAAGACGAGTCTGTAGAAATGTCAACGAAATGTTCAGCTTCTTTGTTTGTGAAAGTCTCAAGAATCATAGGATTACTTACCCGCTGTACTGATTTTATTTCATCTTTCGGGAGTTATTCGTGAAAATAGAGCTCCAATTTGGATAAGGGATAAGTTGCTGACGAACACACTTTTAAGTTCATGTTTTAACATCAAGCTATTCTGTTTAAGTAACTGGTCCAGGGAACAGAAATTCGTATTAACAACTTTTACCAAGTTATTCTTCCATAGTTAAGCATTAAAAAAAAATCCTTCTACTTTATCAAAGAGCTGAAAAATGTTTGTATTATTACCTTGAAGGGAGCTGTTCAGAATATTTAACTTTTGAAAAAGGTCAGTTAAAAAGGGATAAATGTTCCAGTGTTGGGTAACAACCCTAAACAGGAAGTAGGTGGCTGGACTAACACCGGGAAAATGTCAAGATAAACAAAAATAGGTAGATGTGTTACCAGAATAAAACATAAAACATCCTAACAACGAGATAAAGGGACAGACGACGTGTCGACTAAAAAGCCTTCATCAGGACAAACGAAAGACAACAGTACAACGAATCTTACATGGAGACAAACGTGGTTCACATGGAGGAAAGAGGAAGAGAGATAGCGAATAGATAGTGGAGGAAGAAAATAGGGAGCAGCATATCAGGGAGGAAGAGAGTATGAGGAGGAGAAGTGAGGAGGGGAAAGTGCACAGAAGGAGGTGAGGAGTGAAAATAGATAAGGTGTAGTAGCAAGTAAAATAAGATAAATAAGGATTAATTAAGACTATTACCTTAAAAATGGCAACAGGTAATGAGTATTAGCATACAGTCGTGATGGAAAAGCAAAAGAGGATGGTACGAGAGATCAGGTGAGAGAGAGAGAGAGAGAGATGGAGATGAAAAAGAAAAAAGATTTTAAAAAAAGAAAGAAACGACCGAGCAGATATGGGCAGTGGAGAGAAACTATATGTAGGAGTAGATAATGGTAGGAAGAAAATACAGTGATAATACAATGATGAATGCAAGTGACAGTAAAATATAAGTGATAATAGGTAAAAAAGGAAGAACCAAAATTATCTGATGCGTTGAGAATGGCGTGCTTGAGACCAACAGTCACACTCGTGGGTCAGAGTCAATGGACAATCACTTCTCTTTTTTCTTTTTCATCTCCATCTCTCTCTCTCTGTCTCTCTCTCTCTCTTACAAAACAAAAGAAATTAATGTTCAGTGCCCATGTCTTTACACATTTTGGCAACAAAAATCTAGCTGTGTGGGTTCTGCTTGTAATAACATTTATTGTCCGTATCACTAGTTTTAAAGTGTCGTCCACACCTTTACTAAATTTTTCTGATGCCAAAGCCTACAAGTGTATAATACAGTATTTCTAAAGAGCGTTATGTGGTTTGGGCGGAATGTGTGATTTTAGTTCCTGGTAACAGCCTGCCATTGATCATGCTCCATCTGTACATACGCCAACACATTTTTCCCAATCAATGTTATTCTCTGTCATAAACTTGCCCACAACCTCGAACACGTTCTTCCCAGTTGCCCCCCCCCTCACTCTCTTGACAAAATAATCAATCTTCAAACAACTGTTTTTGTCAACATATCTAACATAACAGATTAAATGAGCATCTTTGTGGCCATCTTTGTGGCCATCTGTGTGGCCATCTGTGTGGCCATCTGTGTGGCCATCTGTGTGGCCATCTGTGTGGCCATCTGTTGCCTCATCCAGCTGAATCACAAAATCTTTATCTTTCAGAGCATTTACAAGTTGATCGCTAATATCTACAGCTATGTCACAAATTCTCCTACTGATAGTGTTATTGGACAGTGGTATTCAAAAGCTGCTTACCGACATTCTCCCCGAGCATATTTCTTGCCATATCGACAGCAGCAGGTAAAATCAACTCTTCTGCAATCGTATGAGGCTTCTTACACTGGACAATTCTATAGGCCACTTTATACGATGCCAAAAGTGCACTACTGTTGACTTGAGAATGTTTTCGAAAATGCAGACTTTTGATCGTTTGCTGCTGTTAATATTCTTGCGAAATAGTCCCTTGGTTTACCAACCATATTTGGGCGAAGAGTTTGAAAGTGCATGTTAAGTTTACTCGGAAGCAGAGATTCAATACATAAAATCTTCATACAAAGAACACATTGAGGATGCTCTTCACCATTAACATCCACACAAGAAAACCCATAATATAAATATTTTTCATCATACTTTCTATATTTGATTTTACGAGTCCCCAATAGAGTTCATACCTTCTCCAAACCTGATGAATCCTCTTCATTTTTCGATGACAACGTTGGCATTAAAAACCTCTTCATAATGAACACAATCTCAACTCACTTGTCAATCAATTACTTCACGATGAAGTATAGTTGAGCACATGTCTAGTGACACTGACTCATGTCATTACGATAGCAGATTTTTATATGGACGTACGAGTTGTTACGAATATACACAACAGTTATAAGCGCTTCTATAACATTCCACAAAAGCAGCGCGATGATTGGTTTGCTAAAAGTTGGGGGGGGGGGGGGAAGGGGGCACTGTTGCTTACCAAAACTGTTGCTTAGACACGCACGCACACACATTGACAATCGATTGGCTCTGCCGAGCACACACGCTCACTTACAGACGACGGATCTTTTATTATTTGATCAAGTGATATTGGCTCCGCTGGAACTTCTACAAGCTATTGTGAAATTAAATCTAACGTTCAATTTACAAAATGATATTTATTTTGAGTAAATCAATGTTGATTATACTTACAGTCAAGTGTAAAAAAAGTTTTTCAATAAAAATACATTTTATAACATTATATTTTTTATTTTTTTAATGTCTTGACGAGGCTGCCACCGGAGCCTCTGGAGACTCTATGCAGCGACCGAGGCGCCCACTTAGGGAACTTTTGACTTATATCTATTTTTGTTCATTTTGACTCTTATGTTTAAACTGTTGGTGTGTATCTAACCCACCAGAGGTGAAAGCCACGCCTCCATACTTCAGCACTCTATTTTCACTTTAATGATCAAAGGCGAACGTTAGCTTTTATCTGGTATGTCAATGCCGGGCAGAATGGGTGTCTCTTCCTCTGGAGCAGACGAATAATGTCCCTTTGTTAGGCAGTTGTTGACCCATGTCGTCTGAATTTATAGCGTCGTGGACACTGACGTTCTTAAACATGGTTTAATGTGCCCCGAAGGCAGGTTTCTCACACAATATTGTTCCTACACTTTACTTGTTCATATGGTTCTGTTAGACATTCTTTCTGAATTTGACTAAACAGCCGATCCACTGGTGTATTGTACCGACTTGCCAAACTCAATCTATTACACCCTACCACCCTGACGGTGTCATGTCTCTAGTGTGACATCCCTACTACACTGACGGGTCATGTCTCCAGTACGACATCCCTACTACATTGACGGGTCATGTCTCCAGTGTGACATCCCTACTACTACATTGACGGGTCATGTCTCCAGTGTGACATCCCTACTACACTGACGGATCATGTCTCCAGTGTGACATCCCTACTACACTGACGGGTCATGTCTCCAGTGTGACATCCCTACTACACTGACGGGTCATGTCTCCAGTGTGACATCCCTACTACTACACTGACGGATCATGTCTCCAGTGTGACATCCCTACTACACTGACGGGTCATGTCTCCAGTGTGACATCCCTACTACTACATTGACGGGTCATGTCTCCAGTGTGACATCCCTACTACACTGACGGGTCATGTCTCCAGTGTGACATCCCTACTACACTGACGGATCATGTCTCCAGTGTGACATCCCTACTACACTGACGGGTCATGTCTCCAGTGTGACATCCCTACTACACTGACGGATCATGTCTCCAGTGTGACATCCCTACTACACTGACGGGTCATGTCTCCAGTGTGACATCCCTACTACTACATTGACGGGTCATGTCTCCAGTGTGACATCCCTACTACACCGACGGGTCATGTCTCCAGTGTGACATCCCTACTACTACATTGACGGGTCATGTCTCCAGTGTGACATCCCTACTACTACATTGACGGGTCATGTCTCCAGTGTGACATCCCTACTACACTGACGGATCATGTCTCCAGTGTGACATCCCTACTACACCGACGGGTCATGTCTCCAGTGTGACATCCCTACTACTACATTGACGGGTCATGTCTCCAGTGTGACATCCCTACTACACTGACGGATCATGTCTCCAGTGTGACATCCCTACTACACTGACGGATCATGTCTCCAGTGTGACATCCCTACTACATTGACGGGTCATGTCTCCAGTGTGACATCCCTACTACACTGACGGGTCATGTCTCCAGTGTGACATCCCTACTACACTGACGGATCATGTCTCCAGTGTGACATCCCTACTACACTGACGGGTCATGTCTCCAGTGTGACATCCCTACTACACTGACGGATCATGTCTCCAGTGTGACATCCCTACTACACTGACGGGTCATGTCTCCAGTGTGACATCCCTACTACTACATTGACGGGTCATGTCTCCAGTGTGACATCCCTACTACACCGACGGGTCATGTCTCCAGTGTGACATCCCTACTACTACATTGACGGGTCATGTCTCCAGTGTGACATCCCTACTACTACATTGACGGGTCATGTCTCCAGTGTGACATCCCTACTACACTGACGGATCATGTCTCCAGTGTGACATCCCTACTACACCGACGGGTCATGTCTCCAGTGTGACATCCCTACTACTACATTGACGGGTCATGTCTCCAGTGTGACATCCCTACTACACTGACGGATCATGTCTCCAGTGTGACATCCCTACTACACTGACGGATCATGTCTCCAGTGTGACATCCCTACTACATTGACGGGTCATGTCTCCAGTGTGACATCCCTACTACACTGACGGATCATGTCTCCAGTGTGACATCCCTACTACTACATTGACGGATCATGTCTCCAGTGTGACATCCCTACTACTACATTGACGGGTCATGTCTCCAGTGTGACATCCCTACTACACCGACGGGTCATGTCTCCAGTGTGACATCCCTACTATTACATTGACGGGTCATGTCTCCAGTGTGACATCCCTACTACTACATTGACGGGTCATGTCTCCAGTGTGACATCCCTACTACACTGACGGATCATGTCTCCAGTGTGACATCCCTACTACACCGACGTGTCATGTCTCCAGTGTGACATCCCTACTACTACATTGACGGGTCATGTCTCCAGTGTGACATCCCTACTACACTGACGGATCATGTCTCCAGTGTGACATCCCTACTACACTGACGGATCATGTCTCCAGTGTGACATCCCTACTACATTGACGGGTCGTGTCTCCAGTGTGACATCCCTACTACACTGACGGATCATGTCTCCAGTGTGACATCCCTACTACTACATTGACGGGTCATGTCTCCAGTGTGACATCCCTACTACTACATTGACGGGTCATGTCTCCAGTGTGACATCCCTACTACACTGACGGATCATGTCTCCAGTGTGACATCCCTACTACACCGACGGGTCATGTCTCCAGTGTGACATCCCTACTACTACATTGACGGGTCATGTCTCCAGTGTGACATCCCTACTACACTGACGGATCATGTCTCCAGTGTGACATCCCTACTACACTGACGGATCATGTCTCCAGTGTGACATCCCTACTACATTGACGGGTCATGTCTCCAGTGTGACATCCCTACTACACTGACGGATCATGTCTCCAGTGTGACATCCCTACTACTACATTGACGGGTCATGTCTCCAGTGTGACATCCCTACTACTACATTGACGGGTCATGTCTCCAGTGTGACATCCCTACTACACTGACGGATCATGTCTCCAGTGTGACATCCCTACTACACTGACGGATCATGTCTCCAGTATGACATCCCTACTACATTGACGGGTCATGTCTCCAGTGTGACATCCCTACTACACTGACGGATCATGTCTCCAGTGTGACATCCCTACTACTACATTGACGGGTCATGTCTCCAGTGTGACATCCCTACTACTACATTGACGGGTCATGTCTCCAGTGTGACATCCCTACTACACTGACGGATCATGTCTCCAGTGTGACATCCCTACTACACCGACGGGTCATGTCTCCAGTGTGACATCCCTACTACTACATTGACGGGTCATGTCTCCAGTGTGACATCCCTACTACACTGACGGATCATGTCTCCAGTGTGACATCCCTACTACACTGACGGATCATGTCTCCAGTGTGACATCCCTACTACATTGACGGGTCATGTCTCCAGTGTGACATCCCTACTACACTGACGGATCATGTCTCCAGTGTGACATCCCTACTACTACATTGACGGGTCATGTCTCCAGTGTGACATCCCTACTACACTGACGGATCATGTCTCCAGTGTGACATCCCTACTACTACACTGACGGATCATGTCTCCAGTGTGACATCCCTACTACACTGACGGATCATGTCTCCAGTGTGACATCCCTACTACACTGACGGGTCATGTCTCCAGTGTGACATCCCTACTACACTGACGGATCATGTCTCCAGTGTGACATCCCTACTACACCGACGGGTCATGTCTCCAGTGTGATATCCCTACTACTACATTGACGGGTCATGTCTCCAGTGTGACATCCCTACTACACTGACGGATCATGTCTCCAGTGTGACATCCCTACTACACTGACGGATCATGTATCCAGTGTGACATCCCTACTACTACATTGACGGATCATGTCTCCAGTGTGACATCCCTACCATCATGACGGAGTATGAGTCTTATGTCTGGATATACTGAATATGAAACGCGGATACAGACACAGACTTGTCATCTCATAGATGCTCTTTCAGTTCCATAATAACATTGGCTTATGTGCACTGCCTGATCTCTTGTAGCAGGAAAAAGTTCCTACTAGATATCTCTTGTAGCAGGAAAATGTTCCTACTAGATATCTCTTGTAGCAGGAAAATGATCCTACTAGATATCTCTTGTAGCAGGACAATGTTCCTACTAGATATCTCTTGTAGCAGGACACTGGTCCTACTAGATCTGTCTTTGAAGCAGGACAATGTTCCTACTAGATATCTCTTGTAGCAGGAGAGATTCCACCTACTATTGACTCTCCAGACGGGACCCGGGGAGTGTTCTCCGACTACGAACAGAACATATTAAACGGTTAGCATCTGTATCACAGAGACCAGGTGGACACAACAGATTTATACACCTGTGACACCAACACTATGACAGTCAAACACTTGGTGGAGACTTGACCACAATACGATCAAGAACGGAGAAACGGTTTATCTTGTTCTAGTTCAAATATTTTCAGTGAGATCTTGAACGAATCCTTGTAAAGCTTCTCTTTTTACAACATATAGACCATATCACCTTCTGTAACTCAACATAAAGAAGTATCTTTGACAGAAACGTTGACTGCAACTTGTGTTAGTCATCAATGTGGAAATCTGAAAATGTAGAAGGAAAAAGCTTGGATAGAAAAACAACTTGGTAGTCTTACTAGTTCAACAATATCATCCCATCATTGCTATTCAATCATGCGAGAAGTTTCTTAACAAAGTTCAAGAGAAGCATATCTTGTCGGGAAACAACCCGATACTGGAAATGAGAGAGATGGGGTAATACGAGGTAAATATAGAAATGTACGGAAATAGGTACAAGTGCTATATATTTGTGTAAATGCATATCTCATCCTCTGCGTTCTTCTCATTGTAAAATAGCAAGTATCCCATCTCTGACCTGTAACTCTATAACCAGCAAGTATCCCATCTCTGACCTGTAACTCTATAACCAGCAAGTATCCCATCTCTGACCTGTAACTCTATAACCAGCAAGTATCCCATCTCTGACCTGTAACTCTATAACCAGCAAGTATCCCATCTCTGACCTGTAACTCTATAACCAGCAAGTATCCCATCTCTGACATGTAACTCTATAACCAGCAAGTATCCCATCTCTGACCTGTAACTCTATAACCAGCAAGTATCCCATCACTGACCTGTAACTCTATAACCAGCAAGTATCCCATCTCTGACCTGTAACTCTATAACCATCAAGTACCTGATCTCTGACCTGTAACTCTATAACCAGCAAGTACCTCATCTCTGACCTGTAACTCTATAACCAGCAAGTACCTCATCTCTGACCTCTAACTCTATAACCAGCAAGTACGTCATCCCAGACCTGTAACTCTTTAACCAGCAAATGCCTCATCCCCGACCTGTAACTCTATAACCAGTAAGTACCTCATCCCTGACATGTAACTCCATAACCAGCAAGTTCAATATCCCCGACATGTAACTCTATAACCAGCAAGTACCTCATCCCTGACTTGTAACTCACTGACGGGAAAGTGTAGCTGTGCCAGAAATATGATGTCTCTTGTGATTCTTGGTTCTTAGTTAGAAACTGGCTTCACAGCACGTGGAGCATTCCCATAAGTGCTCCGCCCTCTGTTCCAGCAGCCATCCGACTCGATGGTGTTTCGAGTCAAATACGATGAAACAGATGTCGACATCAGGGCACAACTCTGGCCCTTGCGACAGGTTTCTTTGTTGTTCCGTCCACCGACGCCGTGCCTGTAACTAGTTCAAGCACAACGTCGGCCTGCTGGAACAACATGGTAACTGTTATCGAAGGTTATGACTACGGTGTTGACAGTATGTGATATGAACCTGTAAGTGCAGATTCACAGTGTGAAACTTGATCTACCCCCCCCCCCCCTCCCATTTCAACTAAGAACGTATCACAATTTATAACTGTTTAAAAATTCGATCGACCGAAACCACTTTTCTCTAATATTTTCCTATGATCAATCATGCATAGTTGAGTTTCTTCAACGTAACTTGTTTAACTTGTTACCAGCTTTTGTAACACTGATATTCATACAGCCAGCGGGACAGTTATTTTCCTTGTTCGTCAGCTGTGAAGTGTCAGATTCCACTGTCAGTTTTGATCGAGCTAGACGAGATAACTATACAAAGGTGATATATTTTCAATTTTAACTAACTTCATTTTCATCTATTCTAATCTCTACAACATTTCCGATAATCAATGTCGATTTTATTTTGCTCGTACTGAGTATAAGCCCGTAAATTAATTTTAGACCATGTTTATATGAAAAGTAAAGTACAGATGTATGTCTGTCTGTCTATGTTCCTTCAGCGAACACGGCGAATGCATAAGGCAGATACTAGAGATCTTCAGTTCTCTCATGGAAAGTTATATCCAACTATATTTCATATCTATCTTCTTCTTGATCGTTCTCAAAGTCCACTGGATCTCTCTTGTAGCAAGACACTAGCCCTGTTAGATTTCCAGCAGGATGTAGTCCAGAGAAATATCTCTGTATTGATAGCATATTCAGGACGTAGTTATCAACCCATCATTTGTTGGCTGTAATGATTTTCTAGACAATATATATACGTTCAGTAGTTTGCCAGTGCTTTCTGAAAGGTCCGGATGCACAATTCCCTGTGGTATCGAACTCGGTACCTTGACCGTCACAGAGACACTCTGTACCACTTCGCCACTTAACGTTTTCATAAAGGTATATACCATATACAGTAAATGAATCAGATTACTGATTGTTTTGTTCATCATTCAGTGTTTGTATGACAGAAAAAAACATATTGACTGCAGAAATGTGTGACAGATCAATGCATATTGACTGCAGAAATGTGTGACAGAACAATGCATATTGACTGCAAAAATACATTAAGAAAAAACTAGCAAAAACCAAAATAATGCGCTATACCAACAAGTTAACTAATCATCAGACATTTTAAAGTTTTTTTCTTCAGAATACATACGTAAAATAAATGTTTTATTAGCTTAACTGGTTCCATTCTATGATAGCGCAGATCTAATATTTCTATACCGTGACCGACTTCGGTATAGAAGACCTCCTCGCAAAATTCAGTTGAATCCCATTCTTTACAACAGTTGAATCCCATTCTTTACAACAGTTGAACCTCATTCTTTACAACAGTTGAATCCCATTCTTTACGACGATTATTTTGTGACTTTCAGTTGATTACTATGTATATACTTGAAAATGCAAGCCAAAAATAGCCAAGAATATTCCAATTATATACATTTTAACCAACTAAAAGCAAAACACTAATCAAAACACGTAACGCATGAGGTTCAACTTAATTTAGCAAAGAGGTCTTCTATAACCGCGGCCGGTTTCGGTTATACATTCTTTGTTATCCTTAAGATACGTCCTTGAAATTCGGTATACATTTCAGTTAACTAACCTTAAACCATTTGGTCTTTATTCCCATCATTCATTTATTTAGATTTGTATGAGTTGGGCCTTTGTTGTATTGTCGCTCATGTTGTTTTCAGCTCAAGTTATTTTATTTCGTTCTCATTCCCTATATTTGTAACAGCGCGTCACTATGACAATACTTGTGTATACGTCACTGTTACCGCGTATATCTCTGCTGTTCATGCCTGCCAACTAATTAGTTTGTGATAGTGTCATCATGTTTCACTCACAGTTCACTGTTTGTCTTGTATTTTCTTGAGAAAGACCTGCCAACTGTCAAGGTGTGACAAATGTCCTGCATATCGTTCTCTGTATTTTTTTTTTTGGTAGCAGTAACGTGAATGTACATACCAGAAAAGATGCGTATAACACCATTCAAACCAAAATGCGCAAATGAAGAAGAACCTGAAATCCTGGAACATGAAGTCAGAGAATTTATCAAGAATAACATAAAGAATATTTCGGCAGGAATTGATGGAATAACAACTGAAGAAATACAGGCAGCCCCTGAGGAGACATATGTATCAGTGTAGGGTAACAACCCTAAACAGGAAGTAAGTGGTGGAATAACCTCATGACTTCACATCTTCAGAAGGGATTGGGAAGAAAGAGCCAACAAATTGGCAATCATAGTATCAGTATGGAAGAAAAACGGGAGCAAGCAAGATTGTGGCACATACAAAGGTATATTCCTGTTTAGTCATATCGGTAAAATGTTTGCTAAGATTCTTGAGAAAATGATAAAACATATTTTGTTTCCAGTGTTTAGTCCGGAACAGTTCGGGTTCACACAAAAAAATTTACCTGATACAATATTGTCGCTACGACAAATTTGCGCATGCGGTTGCGTCTGTGGCTCTCACCATTGGCTCACTAGAAAAACCACCTATGCAAAAGAAAACCTTAGTAGATGACATGCCTTTATGTTGAGATTATCTTCTTATAGAAGCTTCATTTATACAATCCTGTAGTTGTAACGTTCGATAACAGTTACCATGTTGTTCCGACAGGTCGACGTTGTACTTGAACTAGGACGGGAACGACGTGGGTGGGTGAGACAACAAAGAAACCTGTCGCAAGGCCAGAGTTGTGCAGGAGCAACACCGCAGAAGAAAAGAATAAAGAAGAGAATAAAAAGAACCTATCCTAAATCTGTGAAAAATCAGAAGAGGCAGTTCAAAGAGTACTATTACAAGAGATGTCTAAGTGTACTATTTTACAAGAGATGTCAAAGTGTACTATTTTACAAGAGATGTCAAAGTGTACTATTACAAGAGATGTCTAAGTGTACTATTTTACAAGAGATGTCAAAGTGTACTATTACAAGAGATGTCTAAGTGTACTATTACAAGAGATGTCAAAGTGTACTATTACAAGAGATGTCAAAGTGTACTATTACAAGAGATGTCAAAGTGTACTATTACAAGAGATGTATAAGTGTACTATTACAAGAGATGTCAAAGTGTACTATTACAAGAGATGTATAAGTGTACTATTACAAGAGATGTCTAAGGCATATTTTCACTACTTGAACGAACTGGTAGCCTTGAGATAATGGGGGACATTCAAAGCAGATTTGATAAAAAAACTTAAAGGTATATGTCGTGAAAGTAGAACAATACAGAAACAGAAGACAACGTGGTGGAATGAAGAAGTACACGTAGAAACAAAAAGAAATGTTTCAAGATATGGATAAAGTCCAAACAAAAACACAACTACCTACAATACAAGAAGGTCAGAAAACAAGCGAAACATGCCATAAAAAAAACCACAGATTATTCATGGACTAAACACGAGGAAAGTCTAGTCCACACACACATGAGGGACAGACACAAGATCATTTTTTAACAACATGAACTCAATGAGAATAAGAGACGAAAGATATGACCCCACACCAATAATAAAACCTAAAGAAGGTTCATTGTAAAGCTTATCATCTTCTTCATCGTTCATTCTCAAACTCCCGCTGGCTCTCCCTTGTAGCAGGACATTCTCAAACTCCCGCTGGCTCTCCCTTGTAGCAGGACATTCTCAAACTCCCGCTGGATCTCCCTTGTAGCAGGACATTCTCAAACTCCCGCTGGATCTCCCTTGTAGCAGGACATTCTCAAACTCCCGCTGGATCTCCCTTGTAGCAGGACATTCTCAAACTCCCGCTGGCTCTCCCTTGTAGCAGGACATTCTCAAACTCCCGCTGGCTCTCCCTTGTAGCAGGACATTCTCAAACTCCCGCTGGATCTCCCTTGTAGCAGGACATTCTCAAACTCCCGCTGGCTCTCCCTTGTAGCAGGACATTCTCAAACTCCCGCTGGATCTCCCTTGTAGCAAGACAGTGGTCCTACTAGATTTCTAGCAGGATGTAGTCCAGAGAATGAAAATGCGTTGTGTCGCCGTTTTATTTGCGTCAATGGCCCGACACATCGTCTTCCGCGGGTAAAGCTTATCTAACGTGCGTTCTACATAAGTAATAGACGATACAGTTTTTGAAAACATATGCTCCTTCAAGAAGTAGTTAGATCAATAAACGTTAAGAGGGCTGGCTCCTTCAAGAAGTAGTTAGATCAATAAACGTTAAGAGGGCTGGCTCCTTGAAAATACCTTAACAATAAAGGCTGTGATTTTTTTTGGGTCATATAAAGAGATTTGAAGGATAACTTCAACGAATTGCTATTTGTAGACGACCAAGTACTAGTAGAATCACAAGACAACGACAGCACAAGATAGACGTAAACCTGTGACAGCTGAAATGGCATGTTTGCTCAGAATCCTAGGAATATCGCTAAGAGACAGAGTGAGAAATGAGAACACTAGACAAAGAACCGGCACCGCCACAATCTTTGAATATATTACGAGACAACATATCCAATTGTTTGCACACAGCAGACTACCATCAGACAACTTACCACAGCAAGCTATGCTACACATATACAGGTAGGCAGACCTAGGGACAGACCACGAAAACGATGAACCACCGAAATAAAAGAGGCGACAAACTCCACAATATACTCAGCACACACGAGGGCCATCTCCAGAAAACTCTACTACCCTTGACGCTGAAAGATAACAAAGCGTTTAGCGAATAGATAGATACATAAAGAGATATATCAGCATGGAAAGAATAATACCTGGATGTAGGAGTTCAGGCAACAGGGAAAGAGGGCACCCAAGACGACTATGGTGCAATGATATATCCGATTGCAAAAACATATCTCTAGCTCCGGCAGGTCAAATCGCCCAGAATCGCGGAGTGTTCAGAGAATCCATAAGTAAGATTATATCATATTATAACGATACGCCTGAGGGAGTTGGTGGTGAGTAGATTATTGACAAATGTAAGTTTGTCGTTGATGTGTTATTTAACATGAGTTGTAAAATATGTCTGAACAGAGGAATAAAGAAGTGACAACTGACATGTCATCGAGTATAGATTTGTCAGATTACACCTGTACCCTGAGTCCAGATGTGCTGGTCAAGGCTAAACAAGAGCTGAATGAAGACCCAAATACTCGTCAGATTGAAATGAAAAATTTGAAGGCTCGATTAGAGAAGTGTCCAGGTATAGTACTGTAGTAAATGTTGTAGTGATTTCATGATGTAATAGTAGTACTTGTGGTGGAGGGGGATGATGGGAGTAGTTTCTCTTAAGGGGGAGTGGCGGATTTTCTAATTTTGAAAAATAAAACGAAAAAAAACAATCAATCTACGTTGGATAAGTTCCTAGTGCTAAAAGTCATATTTTTAGGTGCCAAGTTCCTAGTACTAAAAGTCATGTTTTTAGGTGCCAAGTTCCTAGTACTAAACGTCAAGTATTGGTATGCTAAGGGGAAAGATGAGCGGGGGGGGGGAGGGCGAGCCCCCACCCACTCCTTTTCTATCTACTGCTTTAGTGTTATTGCGGGCACATAGAGAGAATTTCAGAAATGGGAGTATCTAGAGTTGAGGGAAGGAAAAGTATATTTTTTGGAAAGTTCCGAAGATCACGCAATCAACACTTGACCGGGATTCTGAGTCTACATACACTGGGATGGCTGCTGGAACGGAGCACTTATGGGAATGTCCCACGTGCTGTGAAGCCATTTCCTAATCAAAAATCAAGTGGTAGTACTGTAGTAAATGTAATAGTGATAGAAGCAGTAGCAGTACTTATGGTGGGGATGACGATGGTAGTCATGGTGGAATTGGTGATTACGGTAAAGATTATGCTAATGGGTGGTGGTAGTAGCAGTGGTAATAGGGTGTTGTCACTCAAATGTGTTCAATGTTTACTTTCACACATGTCATAACAGACGTCTAGGGAGATTTTGGTTTGTATGTTTATAGCTGGCTGTTCTATCTCATGTTTATAGCTGGCTGTTTTATCTCATGTTTATAGCTGGCTGTTCTATCTCATGTTTATAGCTGGCTTTTTTATCTCATGTTTATAGCTGGCTGTTCTATCTCATGTATGGTCAAAGTCTCCCATAAACCACGTTGAAGGCAGGTAATTCAGGCTGCAAGTATCGTAGCTAAACTGTAAACCATAACACAACACGTTCCATTCTCCGGACTATATCCTGCCAATCTGCAGGAGTTTGAGAACGAATACAAAAGAAGTATACAATGTGCATGCATATGCATGGATGAATTATTGGATTTATACGTGGATTGATGGTTGGTTGGATGGATACGTCGATGGTTAGTTGGTTTGATGGGTGGGTGGTTGATGACTGAATGCATAGATGGTTGGCTGGATCGATACATGGATGGATGGATAAATGGATGGATTGATGAATGAATGTATGGATGTATGAATGAATGAGTGGTTGAATTGATGAAAGGATGAATGAGTCGATGGATGTGTGTATATGTGAATGAATGAATGGATTGCTTGGTTAATGCATGAATACATGGGTGCACGGGTGAACGGATGGATAAATAGATGGATGAATTAATGGATGGATTGATGCGAACATTAATTACAGAATGGATGAATGAATTGAAGGATGATGGACGGATTATGAGTGGATAGATACATATATGAATATGTGCATGGATGCATGGATGGATGGGTGCGTTAATGGATGGATATATGGCTGGATGGTGGATAAATGGATGGATGGATATGTGGGTGGATAGGTTACTGATGAGAGTATGGTTGGGTGGATGGATGGATATATGAAGGGATGTGTGGGTGGGTTTGTGGATGGGTGAGTAGTCGGATGGCCAGGTGGACGGAGGCGTGGATGAATGATGAGTGGTTGGTTGTGTGGGTGGATGGATGAGAATGGATGTGTGGATAGATGGGTGGGTGAATTAATGGATGTGTTCGTAGGTGTATGGATGGATGGGTGGCTTGGTGGATGGATGCACCGGACGAGTCCGGAGGGGACTAATTCTGACTGTCGTATAAATAAGAGATTCTTTGTAAATTTGTCAAGAGAAATATAGAACTGAACAGAGAAAGTCGTATATAACTTGTGACACCATCATCTAGAACTGAACAGAGAAAGTCGTATATAACTTGTGACACCATCATCTAGAACTGAACAGAGAAAGTCGTATATAACTTGTGACACTATCATCTAGAACTGAACAGAGAAAGTCGTATATAACTTGTGACACCATCATCTAGAACTGAACAGAGAAAGTCGTATATAACTTGTGACACTATCATCTAGAACTGAACAGAGAAAGTCGTATATAACTTGTGACACTATCATCTAGAACTGAACAGAGAAAGTCGTATATAACTTGTGACACCATCATCTAGAACTGAACAGAGAAAGTCGTATATAACTTGTGACACCATCATCTAGAACTGAACAGAGAAAGTCGTATATAACTTGTGACACTATCATCTAGAACTGAACAGAGAAAGTCGTATATAACTTGTGACACTATCATCTAGAACTGAACAGAGAAAGTCGTATATAACTTGTGACACTATCATCTAGAACTGAACAGAGAAAGTCGTATATAACTTGTGACACCATCATCTAGAACTGAACAGAGAAAGTCGTATATAACTTGTGACACCATCATCTAGAACTGAACAGAGAAAGTCGTATATAACTTGTCACACCATCATCTAGAACTGAACAGAGAAAGTCGTATATAACTTGTGACACCATCATCTAGAACTGAACAGAGAAAGTCGTATATAACTTGTGACACTATCATCTAGAACTGAACAGAGAAAGTCGTATATAACTTGTCACACCATCATCTAGAACTGAACAGAGAAAGTCGTATATAACTTGTGACACCATCATCTAGAACTGAACAGAGAAAGTCGTATATAACTTGTGACACTATCATCTAGAACTGAACAGAGAAAGTCGTATATAACTTGTGACACCATCATCTAGAACTGAACAGAGAAAGTCGCATATAACTTGTGACACCATCATCTAGAACCGAACAGAGAAAGTCGTATATAACTTGTGACACTATCATCTAGAACTGAACAGAGAAAGTCGTATATAACTTGTGACACTATCATCTAGAACTGAACAGAGACAGTCGTATATAACTGTAGTCAAGTATTCTTTCGTCTGGATTATTTGTAGAAACATCGTTCTCAACTAAAGTAATTGATGTAGAGTAATTGATGTAGAGTAATTGATGTAGAGTAATTGATGTAGAGTAATTGAGAGCGCAATCATTCTTGAAGTGAACACAACTGTACCGTACTGCTGTGAAAGTGAATGGATTATATATATATATATATGTGTGTGTGTGTGTGTGTGTGTCGTGTGTGCTTGTGTATTGTATGTAACTGAACTATTACTGTCAACCTGGAATTTATAAACTGGATAATCGAAATCTAGTATTTGGAGAAATTCGCCTTGAAATCTCATGGATGTTTATGGTTAGATGAACGTGTGCCTAAGTTGACAGATTGATTCTTATTACTGAGCCTAGCAGGAGAGGCAAGTTGACAGAATGATTCTTATTACTGAGCCTAGCAGGAGAGGCAAGTTGACAGATTGATTCTTATTACTGAGCCTAGCAGGAGAGGCAAGTTGACAGATTGATTCTTATTACTGAGCCTAGCAGGAGAGGCAAGTTGACAGATTGATTCTTATGACTGAGCCTAGCAGGAGAGGCAAGTTGACAGATTGATTCTTATGACTGAGCCTAGTAGGAGAGGCAAGTTGACAGATTGATTCTTATTACTGAGCCTAGCAGGAGAGGCAAGTTGACAGATTGATTCTTATGACTGAGCCTAGCAGGAGAGGCAAGTTGACAGATTGATTCTTATTACTGAGCCTAGCAGAAGAGGCAAGTTGACAGATTGATTCTTATGACTGAGCCTAGCAGGAGAGGCAAGTTGACAGATTGATTCTTATTACTGAGCCTAGCAGAAGAGGCAAGTTGACAGATTGATTCTTATTACTGAGCCTAGCAGGAGAGGCAAGTTGACAGATTGATTCTTATGACTGAGCCTAGCAGGAAAGGCAAGTTGACAGATTGATTCTTATGACTGAGCCTAGTAGAAGAGGCAAGTTGACAGATTGATTCTTATGACTGAGCCTAGCAGGAGAGGGCAAGTTACTTGAAACCTATACTTCTTCGCGATGTTCTCAAACTGTATTGGAGAGATATAAGTTATAAGTGGATGGATACATGCAAGAGTGAGTGGATGGATACATGGATGAGTGAGTGGATGGATATATTGATGAGTGAGTGGATGGATACATGGATTGACGGATACATGGGCGGATGGACACACGAATGGATGTATGCATACATTGGCGGATGGCTGGATGGATGCACGGAAGAGTGAATGGATGGATTCAAGGGTGGATGGATGAAGGGATGACTGGAAGTGGATGTATGGATGGATGGGTGAATGTATGGGTGTGTGATGAATACATGGATGAAAAAATTGATATTCTGACACAAGGAATGCCGGATGAATTATTATATGGATGAATGGATACATGGACGGATGGATATACGGGTGGATTGATTCAAGGATGGATGGATGAATTGGTCAGTGCATGAGGATGTATGGATAGATGGATCCAAGGATGAATGGGTGGATGGATGGAGGGTAAGTGAATGATGGATGAACGATGGATGGATGTACTGAATGGAAGGAGTGATTTTTACATAAACTATGTCCACTCTTCATGTACTAGAATAAGATGGACATTGTAAACCTGAGCTAGTTGAAATATATCACCATGTCAACCAGCTGCTTATATCCTATGCAGTCAGCATTGTTATGCAGTGGATTCCGGCCACTTAAACATACATGGAAATGACAAGGCAGATATATTAGCAAAGAAGAAAGTAAAACCAGAACAACAATCTACGCAAACAACCATGCACACAGTTAAAATGATGTTGAAATCTTTGAACAAAGAGAATTGGATGAACAGATGGGCCATGGGAAAAACTGGAAAAAAACTATAAATATACGACAAGCCCAAATTTTGAAGGCACAATCAACCTGCTAGGGTAAAAAAAAAAGAGTATAATTTTTCGATTTCGCACACAACATGTACAGCTTAACAATCCACCGGATCAGAATACAACCACAACACACTCCAGGGTGCCGGATGTGCACTAATCATTATAAAAATGCTGGCCACAACCTCTTTGAATGTCCAGTGCTGGATGACGTCAGACTTTAGCTATAGTCAGTCGTGTCTCATTGAAGCGATATATAAACCTGTGTTTTACGTAAGTCTAATTGTTGTTACGTTTCACACAGTTACCTTGTATTGATTGTCATGATGACGTCAGGAAAGTGCGTCTCTATCAAAGGCCACATAAATCAAATACATTATATGGAACAACAAAACAGCTCACAAACACCTGCATATATCACACAATGGCAATGGGTCTAAGGGCATGGGCTCATGGACCGCTGGATCAGCAGCCATCCAACCAACCATGGAAATGAGGATGGATTAATTGATAACTGAATAAATAAGTGAATGGATAGATGGTGGATGAATGAATGGATGGTTGGATGAATTAATGGGCTGATAGATGGATCTTCGCTACTGTACCTATTCGGCGTTTCCCTTTGAATTTGAATCTGGACATTGCAGCCGATGACATTACAAATCTAGTTTACTAATACCATCTACTATTGTCTTACATTGGTATGTTCATGTGTTTCAATATTTTTGTTATATGTACACGGTGTCAACAATGTCACTGAGCACTCATTTACTGCATGGCGACATGACGTCATATCAGTTACGAGTATTTACTACAGTATATCTCGAAATTGTAAAAAAAAACAAAAAATACCACATGATAATAAACAAAATTGCAGAAGAAGAGGTGCTAAACTTAAAATATACGTGGAGGGTACTACAACAGGTAGAGCATTACCAATATCTAGGACACATGATGATGGCAGATGTACAACAGAAGTCAAAAGAAGAAAATGTATGGCTAAAAGTACAATGACACGAGGAAAATATTTGCATCTAAATAAATTATAAACAAGCTAAAAATAAGAATTATAATATGCTACATCTATTCTATATGAATGTATGGCTCAGAAACATGGACAATGAACAAACAACTGGAAGATAGAATTGATGCTTATGAGATGTGGATATATTGATCTATTGCCACCAACCTTGGTTGCGGAGACGGCATTTGACGATGATGAGGGTGGATCTGTGTGACGTCAATGCACAGTGACGTTATCGGAACTTTATTGTCTTGCATATTGTCCATATATCAGTAACAGGCTTCTACATAGATTTAGGTTTTGTTTGCTTAACGAGATTAATATTCCAACTTTTTATAAAGTGTACGCCGATCCGAGATTTGGTGAAATTGTATGACGTCACTAAATGCCAGCTCAGTTCTAGATACAAAATGGTGTAAGTGTGTTGGAGATGTAGTTAGTCTATTAAGCTGCGAAAACTGCTGTTGGTTGCAAAGTGTTTGCGATATATACTAAGATACTATACCCATGCAAACCTCCTAAATTAAATATCTCGACTGACGCGTAAATATATCCAAGGGAAATAATCACTAAAACACGAAGAACATAGATTTGTCTGCCCCTTGCAATTTATTACGTTTCGCTTCACGCAATAAGCGTAGTCCCGTTTAGTAAACATGAAACAATATTTATAATAATAAATATACTTTCAGGCCTTCAACCAAGGACAGATGCACAATTTCTGTTACGTTTTTTACGAGCCCGCAAGTTTGACCAGGAGAGAACGTTTGATCTAGTGAAGAAGTATTACAATGCCAGATTACAGTATCCAGAGATTTTTGATGATATCAAGCCTTCTCGTGTCAGACATATGTTAGAAAATGGTACAATTGAGGTTCTTCAACAAAGAGACATCAATGGCTGTGCAGTTGTTGTTTTGAGACCAGGTGAGTTTACACTATTAACATTATCAGACCAGGTGAATTAGCAATAGTAAAACTATCAGACCATGTGAATTTATAACAGTAAAACGGTTCGTGTTTGCTACGTGTGTGCCCCTATGTAATTATTTCCCTTGTCTATGATTATCAGTTTATGTTTATCATTTATTAATTTAAATATAAATTTATTTCGGGTTTTAACATATACTTAGAGCACATCATACAAGAGACATTACATGACTACAACACGTCTATATCGATCGGAGGTCGCCCTATTTGCAACTTGCGATTCGCTGATGATATTGATCTTATAGCTGGGTCAGAACAATCATTGCAAGAATTAACATCAAAGTTAGAAAAAGTTACCAGCAAGTACGGAATGGAAATCAATTCAGATAAGAGCAAAATTTTGGTAAACAGCAGAGACACAGAAAACCAGACTAATATCATGATGAATGGACACAAGCTTGAAGAGGTGAATACCTTTAAATACCTCGGATCCAGTATATGCAGCGATGGTAAATGCAAAGCAGAACTAAAAATAAGGCTGGAGATGGCTTTAGCGTCATTGTCAAGGCTAACTGTGATTTGGAAAAGCAACATCAGTGTTGGAGTGAAAATCAAACTGTATAGGTCGCTGGTGCTTTCTGTTGTGTTGTATGGTTGTGAGAGTTGGACACTCACTGCGGACATGGAGAGAAGATTACAGGCTTTCGAGTATAAATGCTACAGAAGAATTCTACGAATTTTCTATAGGGAACATAAGACCAATGTGTACGTAAGAAAGAAAGTAGAGATGTGTGCAGGTGTCCAGGAGCCATTGCTTTCAATAGTGAAACGACGAAAACTAGCATGGTTCGGACATGTATGCAGGCACGATTCCTTGTCAAAAACAATACTGCAGGGAACTGTCGAGGGTGGAAGAAGCAGAGGAGGACAAATAAAGACATGGACAGACAACATCAAGGAATGGACAGGGCTAGATATTTCCACACTCATCCGCATCGCTGACGATAGAATTCGCTGGAGGACTCTGTGTGCTGAAGCATCCAATGTGGTACCCCTACGACCCTGAAGGGTTATGGGTTTATTGATTGATTAATTGATTTCGGGTTAGGGCTATTTACTTAAAACATAACTAACCGTGACCTCTAACACTATTCTAATTCTAAAAATGAATATTTAAATTAACTATCTGTATAATATTCAGATTTATTAACTATAAAATAAGAAGGCGGACACGCGTTGCAAACAAGAACCAATTAAAATAACAGATCAGGTGAGTTAGCAATAATAAAATTATCAGACTACGTGAGTTAAGAAAAGTAAAACTATCAGACCAGGTGATTTAACAATAGTAAAAGTATTAGGCAAGGTAATTTAGCAATAGGTAAGCTATCAGACCAGGTGAATTAGCAATAGTAAACTTACAGACTAGGTGAGTTAGCTATAGTAAAATTAACAGACCAGGTGAGTTAAAAGTAGTAAAACTATCTGTCCAGGTGATTTAGCAATTATAAACATATCAGACCAGGTGAGTTAACAATAGCTAAATTGCCACACCACGTTGATTAAAAGTAATAAAACTATCAGTCCATGTTGATTAAAAGTCGTAATACTATCAGACCAGGTGAATTAACATAGTAAAACTATCTGACCAGGTGTTACCAATAGTAAAACTATCAGCCAAGGGGATTTAACAGTAGTTAAGCTATCAGACCAGCGAATTTATAAAAGCAAAACTGTCAGAGCAGGTAATTTAACAATAGTAACATTATCAGGTTAGGTGAGTTAACAATAACAAAACTATTGCGGTAGCAGATCGATGAAACATGCTGAAGACCTATGAGTATACAGCTGGGAGGCAACCAATTCTTATACGTAGAATATCTTGAGGTTGTCTGGAAGTCATAGTAAAATCCTTTTCAGAGTAGAAGACTGTTAAACACATGGCTTTTCACTCTACAGCAACATACAGGTGAAACAGTCATCTGGTACTTGTAGAATCTCTTAAATAATATCGCTAAGAGGCGATGTCACCATCAACTCTGCCATTTTTTTGACAATATTAATACTAATATAATAATAATGGCCATTTATCTTTTTCTGTAGAATACAATGTAGCTCTATTTGGTGCAAGTTCTTCCTATGTATCTTGGTTTATTTTTGTATGTCCTATTGCCTCTTGTAGACGGTCTGGTACCAAGAAAAATAAGTAATCAGTTGAATATTTTCTCAGGAGTTGGGACTTTTAAAACGATCATATTACAGCAATGGAAGATTTTGTTTCTATCTTTCTCTTTTTTATTCCATATTTTTAAACATATTATTTCTGAACAATGCTGCTCCCGCACGCATGTTCTACCTCCAGACATCCGGAGTTTTGTCAGTGTTTTCCCAATTTTTTAAATTCTACGTTAGTTAGTCGTCGGATCATCATCACTGCACACTGGACACGTCCATAGTTGCTCCGATCTCTCCTTGAGTGTATCCGCCATTACACTTCTGCTGACAGTACCGGTCCTATGCTGGTTGACTATCATTCTTGACTATCAAAATGTTCACTTCTAGCAACACCGCATTTCAATCCCATAACTTGAATCCTAGCCATTGAAAAGGAATCATCATCCACATTAGTCTCACTCTCGCATGTTATATCTCTTAAGGAGTTCAAAACGTCAGCGCGATCCATTGTCCCATCGCCATGTGCCACAATCGCGCATGATGCCAGTTGATCCGCTTTTTCCTTGCCTCGAACGCCCACATGTCCCGGCACGAAAATAAATGTAACCACTTTCAGTCTCGCTTTTCTCAAGGCCTCAATCCACAGTTCGTGAACGAGACCCACTTGTACCTTCTTAATCATACTCATAGAGTCACTCAAGATGCAGACCTGCGTTACCTTCTGTGTGCGTAGCCACTCAAATGCCTTAGTCACCGCCATAGTCTCCGTGGTCAAACTACTCGCAGTGACCGCAAAGGCACCACTTTCCTCCTTGATCGTTTTACCTGCGCACTGAGCTGTGAAGGTCCAAGCACTGCGAACATGCCTAATCACTGATCCATCAGTGTATATAATCACATCCCCCTCTTTGGTATTCTCACTGATTAAAGCCTTCACTTCTTTCTACACAGCTGTGGGACACCATTGTCTTCATTCCCTGCTAAGTGGTATTACTACTCTCAAACAAGTTTCGAAATATGTGGGTAGACTTATCTATTCCGCACCTGCTGCCATATCCTGCAATCTGCACACGCTTTGTATGACATCCTCAGCATGTCCCATCCACGTTCTCCCTCTATTGAGTCTGCTGCCTTTAACTTTCTGTATTTCGGAATGCAATGGGTGTTCCTTATCTGCATGTATTTGAAGGTACGCCCGTGCACGGCAATACTGTAATCTATGCTCAGCTGTTTGGCAGTCAAATAGGTATCGCATAGCTCTTATCAATGTGTCTCTTGTGCATCCCAGTACGATATGCATTGCTGCATTCTGGATTCTATCCAGTCTTTCGATCTGTGTTTGGCTAAGAGTCTCAATTGCCAGTGAAATTCTACATGAAGCCTTTAATTTAGGATTTTCATATGTCTTTGTACCTCAGCATTGGTCTAACAAAGGCTCGATGGCTTTCAATCAGTTTCCCGAATAGTACGTGTTTTGGGAATGCAGCAGTTTGGCATTCTGAAGACGTGACACAGCCAACGCAATCTATTTATATTGAGTGTTTCCATGGCAGATGGTAGCTGAGTGCGGCGCAACACTTCCATGGCAGATGGTAGCTGAGTGTGGCGCAACACTTCCATGGCAGATGGTAGCTGAGTGCGGCGCAACACTTCCATGGCAGATGGTAGCTGAGTGCGGCGCAACACTTCCATGGCAGATGGTAGCTGAGTGTGGCGCAACACTTCCATGTTGATGATTTTGACATGGCATTCAATGTTTAAGATGTTGCGGAGATATCTTCGATGAAAGATGTTGTCAATATTAGCTTATGGTTTTTCCAAGCTGGCTTTGACGGTCCGTTAAAAATGGTAGTCGCTTTCCCTATAGGTGCGTTTATTTCGTTGTCCTTGGAAAGGGTGGATGTAATAGTGGATTCCTTGTTGTAAAAGTTGTCGACCTGCTGTATATGATTGATGTTTAAAGTAGTGTTTGTTGTTACTGTAGATCCCTGACACAAAACTATACAACTTTCTTGTTGACTCAAGACTGCAACTGATCATCTTCACCAGGTTTATGGGATTTCGATCAGATCAAGTACACTGAAGTAATACAGTCCCTCTATGTGGTCGCGACCAAGGTTTTGGAAGTGAGTACAATCATTTCTATATGGAGTGTTAGTCAGATGTTGTTAAATTAGAATTGAAATACAGACTGATTTAAAAGATTACAACCAGTAGTTAGACATGATTTTATTTATGACTGAAGATATTTACAACCAGTAGTTAGACATGATTGTGTGACTGAACAGATTTACAACCAGTATTCCGAAATAACGCAGTTTTGGTCTTAAACTAGCAGCACTCTTTTGACGTTTACTGGTGGAAATCATTTGAATTTGTTAGTTACCAGAGAGTGAACGCAAGAGAAGAAAAAAAAGTTTAGGTTTGTGTCTATTATCCTATTTTATAACTGTGAGATTCTTGTGTGAATTTTTACATGTGTCAAGTTGTCCGTCTATGAATTTATACATGTGTCAAGTTGTCCGTCTATGAATTTATACATGTGTCAAGTTGTCCGTCTATGAATTTATACATGTGTCAAGTTGTCCGTCTATGAATGTATACATGTGTCAAGTTGTCCGTCTATGAATTTATACATGTGTCAAGTTGTCCGTCTATGAATTTATACATGTGTCAAGTTGTCCGTCTATGAATTTATCTCTGTATTTAAGACTGCATTTGAATTTATGTCTGCTTATGTTAGTGTCTGTAGTCAAGTTGATAGTGACAGAGATAGCGACAAAGAATCAAACAAGTTTGGATGCTGTTAGCCTTTGGATTGATGAGCAGCGTGCAGTACGAGCAATTCTTATAAACATATTACAACGTAGTGTTGATGTACTAGCGTATGTACTCCACGTTTGGTCTGCACATGTAACGAGACACAACTAGTGTTTACGGATGTCCACCTTCAATGGAAGTGGTAAAACACTGAACGTATTAGATATCATTCCCGAAGTCCCGCCGAAGACAGATGTGTCGGGTCATTGGCACAAATAAAACGGCGACACAACGCATTTCCATTCTCTGGACTACATCCTGCTTGAAATCTAATAGGACCATGGTCCTGCTACAAGAGAGAACCAGTGAATTATCGCCGAAGAAGAAGAAGATTTCCGAAGTTAGATGTGTCAGGCCACTATTGTTAACGAAATGACGTCACATCGCATTTCCCTTCTCTGGAATACATTCTGTTGGATGTATTGAATAAGCATTGCCCTGCTGCAAGAATCACTATATTGATGCAAGAACCACTGTCTTGCTGCAAAAACCACTGTCTTGATGCAAGAACCACTGTCTTGATGCAAGAACCACTGTCTTGATGCAAGAACCACTGTCTTGATGCAAGAACCACTGTCTTGATGCAAGAACCACTGTCTTGCTGCCAAGAAAGGTCCAGCGGGAGGTTGAGTTCAAACACAAAAATGTCTGCTTGTGTGATTACACAAATTTATGAATTTATGTCTGTGTGAAGTTATATCTATCTATATGAATTTATGGGGCTTGGTATTTGTGACTTTATGTTTGTATCTATATATGATTTTATGTCTGTGTGATTACGTGATTTTGTGTTTGCAACCATATATAATTTTTTGTTTTGGTTTGTGAATACATGTATTTGTAGAATTTGTGATTGTGTTATGTTTGAGTATTTGTGAATTTATATTTGTGTTATGTGATTTTATGTCTTATTACTTCATATGCCTATTTCTTTTTTTTCTTTTCTTTTTTTACTTTAAATCTGTGTGACGTTATGTTTGTGTGTACAGGATGAGAATATCCAAGTCAATGGAATACATTTTCTTGAAAGCTTGTCTGGGTTTACAATGAAGCATGCAGTCAACGTTACACCAAGCTTTGCCAAGAGTTTTGCTGTAATTATACAGGCAAGAATTGAAAAATCATATTCGTTTTTTATAAAGGCAAGAGTTTATTGTTGTAAAATAATATTTGTTTTTTTTACAGGCAAAACTTGATTGCTATAAAATCATATTTAAAATCATATTTGCTATTAAAATCATATGTTCGCAGTGATTGGGCCTTCACAGCTCAGTGCGCAGGTACAACGATCAGGGAGGAGAGTAGTGCCTTTGCGATCGCTGCTAGTAGTATGGCCAGGGAGACTATGGCGGTGACCAGGGAATTTGAGTGGCTACGCACACAGAACGTAACCCATATCTGCATCTTGAGTGACTCTATGAGTATGATTAAGAAGGTACAAGTGTGTCTCGTTCGCAAACTGTGGATTGGGCCTTGAGAAAAGCGAGCTTGAAAGTAGTTACATTTATTTTCGTGCCGGGACATGTGGGCGTTCGAGGCAATGAAAGAGCGGATCAACTGGCATCATGCGCGATTGTGGCACAGGGCGATGGGGCAATGGATCGCGCTGACGTTTTGAACTACTTAAGAGATATAACACGCGAGAGTGAGACTAATGTGGATGATGATTCCTTTTCGATGGCCAGGATTAAAGATCAAGGATTGAAATGCGGTGTTGCTAGAAGTGAACATTTTGGAGGGCGCAGAAGAATGATGGTCAACCAGCATAGGACTGGTACCGTCAGCAGAAGTGTAATGGCGGATACACTCAAGGAGAGATCGGAGCAACTATGGACGTGTCCAGTTTGCAGTGATGATGATCCGACGACTAAATAACTAACTAACATATTTGTTTCTTTATTCAGGTAAACGTTGATTGCTATAAAATGTTGAAAGCTCCTCAGTGCCCTCTTATATCTTTCTGTGGATATCCATCTCTTTGGGCCAGTATTCTTCCCTTAAATGGTTTAGTGTATTGCAGTCTTACAGGATATGTTCAGCGGTCTGTGCTGCCTGCTCACAAGGGCACAGAGGTGATTGGAACAGTCAGTATATTTAAGTCTGTTGCCTTCTGTAATTTCCTGTTGACGATCTTTATATGTTGTTATTCTAAACACCACACCACCAAGTCATCAGCATAAACTGCAGATGTTACACCTTGTGCCAATTCACAAATTATATCATTTATAAAGACAAGAAACAGAGTTGCAGACAGTACTGATCCTTGAGGAACTCCATGTTTTAGGAGAACTTTCTCGCTGTTGTATCCTTCCTTGGTGACTCTCTTGCTTTTCTATTGTGTAGGAAGGAACGATTATTTTTATGCTGTAGACACTCATATGATCATGTTAGATATATTTGTTTCCTTGCTGGGTTACCCCTTCAAATCATCTCTTAGTCACAGGCCTACCATGAATCTTATTCTGCTGATATGAACATCTGTAGAAAAGACTCCATCTGTCATAAAAACATGACAACAGTAAACAAAAACAGAGATATCCCTACGTGCCGTGGTTTTTTTTCTAGAACAAAATGTCAACTGGAATGATGATGAAAATCATGATATCTGCGGTTTGCTTGCCTGCGACTAAGGAGTCTTATGCGTGCCCGGAATTGTCTACCACACTCTGAGCATGTGCGGGAGGAGCATGTGGGACATTGAGCATCTCTTGCCTTCCATCTAACTCGTTCTTGTTCAGCTTGATGTCTGAGGTTCTCTGAAACTGTTGCACCACTCTTGATTTCACGACACCAGTCGGTTCTGTCTTGTGCAACATTCTCCCATGAGTTTGTGTCTAGTTTGAAGTTAGTCAGTGATGTCTTGAGAGTGTTTTTAAAACTCATCTTCTGTCCTCCTGCCTTGTGGGAGCCAGTCTGGAGTTGTCCATGTAACAGCTATTTTGGAAGAAGATAATCTTTCATGCGGACCATGTGTCTAGCCCAGCGTGTCTGCACGTTAATCAACTTTGTATGTATGCTTAGAGAGTTATATGTCATCAACATTGTATGTATGCTTACAGAGTTATATATCATCAGTACTTCAATGTCTGGTATTTTATCTCACCAATGGATGTTGAGTATCGTACGAAGGCAGCTTAGGTGAGAGTGGTTGAGTCTTCCAGCATGTCTGGCATATACTGACCATGTTGTACAGGTAAAAAGTTACTAAATTCAAGTAGGACGCAAGAGTATAAGTTTAAAATTCCTGGGATTAACGGAAATGGAACTAGTCCGTTCTAACGGCACGGAATTGCATGGCAACTTGAAAAATGTGATTTTCCGTACTTGACTAACAGAGTGGTAACAAAATACATATTTTTGTTCATTTTAAAAATGCTATGGGCTGGTCGTCACGGTAGACTGGATGCAACAAGTAAATGTGCGACATACTTCATATTCCTAGGATAGACTTTCGCAGTAAACATTAGATTCTGACACACCTTTATAACAACACAGTTCAAGATAATCTATCGATAGAATGCGACCCAACAACTTTATAACAACACAGTTCAAGATAATCTATCGATAGAATGCGACCCATCAACTTTATAACAACACAGTTCAAGATAATCTGTCGATAGAATGCGACCCAACAACTTTATAACAACACAGTTCAAGATAATCTATCGATAGAATGCGACCCATCAACTTTATAACAACACAGTTCAAGATAATCTGTCGATAGAATGCGACCCATCAACTTTATAACAACACAGTTCAAGATAATCTATCGATAGAATGCGACCCATCAACTTTATAACAACACAGTTCAAGATAATCTATCGATAGAATGCGACCCATCAACTTTATAACAACACAGTTCAAGATAATCTATCGATAGAATGCGACCCATCAACTTTATAACAACACAGTTCAAGATAATCTGTCGATAGAATGCGACCCATCAAACAAGACTAATCCACTAGCTAACAACTATAATAATCAAGAGATGTCTCCAGCGCGTTTCTGTTTTTATTAATGACTTTTGTTTGTTACGTAAATCCTGGATTCTACCCAGCCATCTCGGGATGCCTGGTCACGTCACTTTCAACCTGAGTCCTAAAATATGTTGGTTATATCACAACGCTGGGTACGGTCGTGAAACTGACGAAAAGTAGTTGAACCTCAGCGAAAATGTCGAAAAGACTGTCGAAAGTTGCTGATGCTTGTTAGTACTCATGGACGAACTGCAGATGAAGAATCGATTCTCTCTTGAAAGTTTCCAGTCCACATCAGACTGTTCCCATTGCAGCTGGAGATCATGTGATCCTTGCTAACTTAGCCAAAATTTTCTTTTGCTCGGAGTATCAAGGTATTGACACAGTATGAGTCCTGGTCCTGGCGAGCGAAGAGAGCCTTCCGTTCGATTCAACGTCTCTGCATATCTTATTACTCATTTAGAAAATTGGTAGTTAAACAGTGTACCGCTCTGTCGGAGAGGCACGCCACTTTCAACCAGCGGACTACAAAGTCAAAATAGGCTACATCAGGACGCACTACCATAAAATATAAGAGATACAAATAACTCCAAAATTTAATTATAATAATTTAAAGTTAGATAAAAGTGGTCTGTTTGTGTGTGTGTGTGTGTGTGTGTGTTTGTGCGTGTGGGTGTGTGTGCCTGTGCCTAGCTGGCGGAGTGTTAACCTAGGGAAAAAAAGTGGCCCAACAAAATAGACCCTGTTGGCGGAAGGATCACATAGTGGTCAACCTACTTTAGTGCATTGTAAAATAGTTGCCCTCATATTGAATTTAATATTTCCATAACAAATAAGCGGAATTTAATGATATTTTGCACAGCAGTTTAAATATTGAACGACATAAGTATTTTATAAATTTCATTTCACCAGGTGCCACCATTTGCACGTGGCGGCATATTCCTTTGATGTTTGTGAATGTGTGACTACTATAGTGACAGAAGAAATTAATGTTACAGTAATTGTTCAAAATAGATTATGAGGCTCATATGTACAGACAAAAGTCTTCCATTGACCTAGAGCATCACATTTGACTCATATTTACGTTAAAATCGTGCGCAGCGTTCAAATCGAGACACAAACAGGTTTATTCTAAATTTCACACCAAATGGTCGTGTACGGCAGCTTCATTGTTTTTAAGACAAACATATTCAGTGTTTGTTCAATAGTAATGCAAATATTTCTACATTATTTCGTTAAGTTTATAAAACACTTCTGAAAATTTCATGCATTTCTGTAAAATAGTTGCGGAGTTGAATATTTTTTAGCACCGGCATGTATTTTGAAATGCATTATAGCAAGTTCGGACACGTTTCATAACACCAGTAAGTTCAGCAAGGTTACCCAGCAAGTCCACACACACTCTAACACCTACAGAGGAAGATAACTCGAGAAAACACAATAAGGTCAGCAAATTGTGGGACAACAAGTGTAGATAATGATAACATCCAGAAAATTTAAACAATCAGACAAATAACAAGAAAACTATAGAAAATCAACAAATCAACCATAAAGGTAAAGTCAAATCTAAAAAAAAATAACCACCGTCTTTCAATTTGTAAAATACAAAACCTCAGAAAATCTCTGACAACCGGTGCTTTCCTTGGAATTAATTCGTCTTTATTAATTGTGCCAGGCTTTTCTTTCTTTGTCTTTGGTACCATGGAAAATATAGACAGAAAATAACGCACTACACTACTCACCTGTTTACTGCGTTTTCCTAGTCTGTCTATACCAGTAGTTCTAAATTTAGTTGATCTCTACCTCTAGTCTCGGCTAATAGACCCAGTATATACCCAAACTGTTACAAGAGATCATAATGGTGTTTTTTATATCTTAATTATTCTAAGTTTAGCATTTACTTATTTCTTCTGGTTACAGGATGTGTTGCCAATGAGAATGAAATTATTTGAATTAGTCAAAGAGCCAGCATGTATTGAAATTGCATGGAAAGTGGCCAAACAATTTCTTAAAGACAAACTGAGCAGCAGGGTAAGCCAATTGACACTTTAACTAATTCAAGAATAGTGTCACTCATGTCTCAGACTTGACATTTTCTGTAACTGAAATTATCAAACAAACAACAATGACAATTCTAGACTCAAGTTGGAGTTTAAAGTTGAATTAGTATAATAATGATTGATTGATTGGTTGATTGATTGGTTGATGATGTAAAGGTGAATTAGTATAATAATGATTGATTGATTGGTTGATGATGTAAAGGTGAATTAGTATAATAATGATTGATTGATTGGTTGATGATGTAAAGGTGAATTAGTATAATAATGATTGATTGATTGGTTGATGATGTAAAGGTGAATTAGTATAATAATGATTGATTGATTGGTTGATGATGTAAAGGTGAATTAGTATAATAATGATTGATTGATTGGTTGATGATGTAAAGGTGAATTAGTATAATAATGATTGATTGATTGGTTGATTGATTGGTTGATTGATTGGTTGATTGATTGGTTGATGATGTAAAGGTGAATTAGTATAATAATGGTTGATTGATTGGTTGATTGATTGGTTGATGATGTAAAGGTGAATTAGTATAATAATGATTGATTGATTGGTTGATTGATTGGTTGATGATGTAAAGGTGAATTAGTATAATAATGGTTGATTGATTGGGTGCTGATGTAAAAGTGAATTAGTATAATAATGGTTGATTGATTGGTTGATTGATTGGTTGATTGATTGGTTGATGATGTAAAGGTGAATTAGTATAATAATGGTTGATTGATTGGGTGCTGATGTAAAAGTGAATTAGTATAATAATGGTTGATTGATTGGTTGATGATGTAAAGGTGAATTAGTATAATAATGATTGATTGATTGGTTGATGATGTAAAGGTGAATTAGTATATTAATGGTTGATTGATTGGGTGCTGATGTAAAGGTGAATTAGTATAATAATGATTGATTGATTGGGTGCTGTATCAACGTTGACTGGTGCAATAGTGTCTACATTCAACAATTGTATCCTCGATGTATCATTTATAGTAGTGTCTACAAGGAAAATCAACAAACACAACAAAAGAGAAAGCTCACTACGTGTGATATGAACAAGAAGAGATCATGTGAGGAATAAAGCGGATATAAGAACTGTTGGAACAACGTTATGTAGTCAAATATATTTCAAAAACAGAGACTGAAATGGTTCGACAACTTAAATTAGAATAAACCCTTATTGGTCAGCGAAACGTGCATAAAACATGAAAATGCAAACAGAAAGTTACAGAGGAAGACCAAGAGGAAGGTCGATTAAAGGAGTTACCAACATTCAGAGACGTCAACAATATGCAATCAATCAAGTGTCATGACGAAAGGCGAAGGCGATCATGTTTCTCCGCGACTCTCTGTCTTTTGTGCTGTAGCGTCGTCTTACAGGGAAAGCAGAGAAAAGACAATAGATGGACATGAACGTACATTCGACACAAGCTTCTATATGCTGTCTTGTTTCAATGTGTGTCTGTTATAGAGTTGAGTGTTAAGCTATTCATAGATGTAATCAAGAGAATTGAGTCATTGGGAACTCCCGTGTGTTTCAGGGGTTCAAGGGGGAGCAGAGAATGGTGGCACTTGTATCTGCCAATCATCTTGTTTAAGGAGGTTTTGAGAGTGGGGTTGGCTGTCTCTTCCTGTACCAGCCAAAACGACACAGAAGTCATGCTGTCAAGTCGAAAGATGCAAATGCCACAGCCAATTAGTAAAATAATAAATACAGCATCCTGTTCTCTGGGAAAAATCCTACTAATCTGCAGTACTTTCATAAAACACAATATCAATCAGTAATCTGCAGTACTTACATAAAACACCAGATCAATCTGTGTTACAATGAACGCACAGACTATAAAGCTATTGGGTAATCGTATGAAAAAATACATATAACAGTTTGCAGGAAAGTTTCAATGTTTCAACCTTAAGGTTTTTTTTCAAGAACACACAAGACAATCTTTAAACAAACTGTTAAAACAGCAAAACATAACGGCACAATCACAAAAAGCACTAGACGACAGACATGTAACAACAGAGATATCCATGGTAACAATGACATACTTATACACAAGTATTGCCATGGAGACGTACATTTAAACAATACCTGTACCCAAAAGTCTGTTAGTCTGAGCGTTCATTGTCAAGCTGATTGAGATTATGTTTTACGTAAGTATTATTGTTACACAGTTTGACAGTAAACTCAGTTATTACTTATATGTAAGTGATCTTAGAATGAACTAATCTGCAAGATGTCTGAGAATGAAATAATCTGCAAGAGGTTTCAAAATGAACTAATCTGTAAGAGGTTTAAGAATGAACTAATCTGCCATAGGTTTAGGAATGAACTAATCTGCAAGAGGTTTGTGATTGAACTAACTTGCAAGAGGATTTAGAATGAACAAATCTGCAAGAGGTTTCAAAATGAACTAATCTGCTAGAGGTTTCAAAATGAACTAATCTGCAAGAGGTTTAAGAATGAACTAATCTGCAAGAGGTTTGAGAATGAACTAATCTGCAAGAGGTTTCAAAATGAACTAATCTGTAAGAGGTTTAAGAATGAACTAATCTGCCAGAGGTTTAAGAATGAACTAATCTGCAAGAGGTTTGGGAATGAACTAATCTGCAAGAGGTTTGTGATTGAACTAATCTGCAAGAGGTTTGAGAATGAACTAATCTGCAAGAGGTTTAGGAATGAACTAATCTGCCAGAGGTTTGAGAATGAACTAATCTGCAAGAGGTTTTAGAATAAACTAATCTGCAAGAGGTTTGAGAATCAACACGTAATAGTTATAATAATATTTTTTTCTATTGTGATCCCGGTACAGAAGGTCATCATCATCAGGTGCTATGCTGGCTGAAGTAGGCGATCATGAATCTTCACAGCTCTCTGCCCACAGTATTATATATCAAGATCGTTGTTGTTTCCCTGCCATACCAGGTTGTCAAACTGTCTAATGTTTTCTCACGTTGTCGCCCTCTGTCTCTGTTGCCTTCAATCTTGCCTGCTGTGACTATGATCTCCAATCCCTCCCCGTCTCATGAAGTAGTCAAAACATGAAGAGTGTTTTTCTTATATTGTTGATTAATGTCCGTTTCGCATTTGACTCTTTCAACACCCCCACATTAGTTTTTCGGGTCATATTACACAATATATTTTTTATGTTTTTGAATGTTGTTTTTGCCTGCCTTATTCTGCTTCTTATTTCTGTTGAACTCCTTCCATCTGCTATAAGTGTTGTACATAGATATTTGAATTGGTGGACCTGTTTTATACTATATCATTCACTATGATCTTGCAAAGTATTTTGTTTCTTTGAAATAACCATTACTTCTTTTTTCCTGATATTTAGGAAGAGGCCTTTCTCTTTACTGTCTGTGACTGCTACATTAATTACTTTCTTAAGGTCTTCCTCACTTTTTGCAACCAGAACAGATTCATGGGTACAGAAGGTAGTTCTAAAATAACATTGTCATTATTCTATTTTCTCTTATAGTTCGTTTTTAATGGTGAAAATCTGGAGAAGATACATGCCACAATTGAACCAAAGTTCCTGCCGACTGACTTTGGCGGTGATTTGCCCATGCATAGCAACAAGGTGAGTTCAACATTTATATCGGTCGTTGCAGTCAAGTTACTTTATAATCATATTAACTTTCAGTTTAGTTATGTTACAATCATATTAACTTTCAGTCAAGTTACGTTGCAATCATATTATCTTTCAGTCAAGTTACGTTACAATCATATTATCTTTCAGTCAAGTTACGTTACAATCATATTACCTTTCAGTGAAGTTACGTTACAATCATATTATCTTTCAGTCAAGTTACGTTACACTCATATTACCTTTCAGTCAAGTTACGTTGCAATCATATTATCTTTCAGTCAAGTTACGTTACAATCATATTATCTTTCAGTCAAGTTACGTTACAATCATATTACCTTTCAGTTAAGTTACGTTACAATCATATTATCTTTCAGTCAAGTTACGTTACAATAATATTATCTTTCAGTCAAGTTACGTTACATTCATATTACCTTTCATTCTAGTTACGTTACAATCATATTACCTTTCAGTCAAGTTACGTTACAATCATATTACCTTTCAATCAAGTTACGTTACAATCATATTATATGTTTGTTACCATGTAGATACGTAGGGGAGGGTATTAAAACCACTTCCCTCTTAGCCAATCCGAACAAGACATTTAATAGGTCATGTACCAGGAACTTAGCCAAGAGTTCGATGAAATCATAATCTATTGTCATTACCACAAAAAAAGCCAAGATTGACCAACGAAATGATAAAATAATGTACAAAATAATAATAAACATAGTACAAAAATAATACGCCTTGAAGGTCATGTTTACTTTCATGTCATGTTTACTTTAAGGTCATTTTACTTTAAGGCCATGTTTACTTTAATGTCATGTTTACTTTAAGATTATGTTTACTTTAAGATACTGTTTACTTTATGGTCATGTTTACCTGCTGTTGAGAACTCTTAAAGTACTATCGAAGGTCATAGTAAACTTCCCCCTCCTTACCCCCTTAACGATTTATCACAAAAAGGTCATCAAACGTTCCACCACACAGAAAAATGTACACAGGAAATCGTACGAATAACTGGAGTTGGCCATCACATTCCATAGAAGATCAGAGTGACCCAGAAGCCATGATAAAGTCGGATGTGTCAGGTCAAACGTCGTAGATATTGCAGTAAATCTGTAACCACGACGCAACGTATTCCGTTTTAGCACTACATCCTGGTAATATGCAGGAGTTTGAGAACGAACTCACAAGAAGAAGAAGAAAAGAAGACTACTTACATCTTCAATAATTCTCAAATGTGAGTTTAAATATGTTTTTACAAAACCGAGATCAACCTTATATTGTAAGTGTAGATAAAAAAAACAACTTGTCTTGCAATGGCATTATCGATTAGAATCCAAGATCATGGCACACGGGCATTCCCATAAGTGATTCACTCTTCGCTCCAGCAGCCATCCAAGGATATGCAGACCCATTGTCTCAGATGTTGATTATGCGATTTTATGATCTGTCCAGAGAGGACACACTCTCTCTCGTGACAGCTTTGGTCAGCCCCTCAATTTCTGTGCACGTGCAAGTTATCACCTCCGTGTTGCCTCCTCCGTTCATCATCATCAAGCACAACGAAAGATCTCGCTACGACAGTGAAATGTTATGGGTTAACTTTACTTATCAATGTTAATACTTAACAATTGCTTTATAATTTATTTTATGCCAGATTCTTCTGCATTTTAATTTCTTCTTATTACTTCACATAACTCTTAACACATCACTTCACATCACTTCACATCACTTCGCATCACTTCACATCACTTCACATCACTTCACATCACTTCATATCACTTCACATCACTTTACATAACTTCACATCGCTTCACATCGCTTCACATCACTTCACATCACTTCACTTCACATCACTTCACATCACTTCACATCACTTCACATCACTCTTAACACATGACTTCACATCACTTCACGAGAGGAACTGTTTTTTCTTTTTATATACGTATATATTGCTGCTGATACAGTAATTATTTTCTGATATATTCTCTCCATCTATCTTTGAGTCAGGCTTGGACGGATGCTCTACTTGCTTCAGATGCTCAATTTCAAGAAGACAACAAGTTTGGTTTTGTACAGATGAAAGTCAACAGTGGAAACTCTGTGAGTAAGAGTGGAGATGCTGGCATGCAGGGACTTGGTGGAACATTCAAGAAATTGAACGTCTAACCTAGCCGAAAATATATATTTATGTTCTTTCAGCGTCGAACACCGTGCATAGGGCAGAATCTAAGGACATGTCTGATACAAGTCCATCGTTTTATTGTTATTGTTGTAGAAATATGTTGATGTTTGGTGACTTCTCTTACTTGCGTGTTTGACTTGAATTCTTCCCAAACAATATTTAAGAGTCTTCTAAGACATTCATTTTCAAATGAATTCAATCTCCTCTCAAGTACATTTTTCATTTTCAACTTTCTCAACCACGGATATCACATTTGTACTTACGTAAAACACATGTTTATATAACTTCTTCACTTGTCTGAGTGAAGCGATTTATATAAACCTGTGTTTTACGTAAATACAATTGTTGTTACGTTTCACACAGTTACCATGTATTAGATATCACATTGTAGTACATTGTCAACCACTACGCAAGGGAGATTCCCTCCATTCCTCTTTAATCGTCTCTTGAGACATGAATGGTATGTGATAGTGTTGTTCTTCTTTGTTCCCCTAACTAAAGAGGGTTATGAGTGGAGTTTAATGTGATTAATAACCACACAATATGCTATACGCCAAGTTAAAAAAACTCGGACAGTCCTCCATCCAAAATAGGAAGTCCTCCATCAGTAAAAGGAAGTCCTCCATCAGTAACATGAAGTCCTCCATCAGTAACATGAAGTCCTCCATCAGTAACATGAAGTCCTCCATCAGTAACATGAAGTCCTCCATCAGTAACATGAAGTCCTCCATCAGTAACACGCGCAAAAGGGTTGAGTGCATGTTAAGAACTGAAGGAAAGTAAAGCTAAAAGAACAAAGGTCTAAAATGTTGAATGTCTAAATCCACAGTGAGCTGAAAGTTGAATGGAATATAACTCTAGTTTTAGAAGTTGAAAATAAACTCGATTTAAAACATACAATCAACTTTTTTAAATGTTTACTTTCTTATGTGGTTGCTTGAGTAATTAAAACACTTTCACAAATCTGCTTTAATTACATTACATTACCGGCAGAGTGGTGAGGAAATATTTGACAATCCACACTGGCACACATCAATGAAATGTGTTCTTGTCCTTTACACGTAGTTGTGCTCGCGGGCATTCTGTAAGGTTCTCGGTTATGCACAAGCTGCTCAGTTACTTCGAGTGTTATGTCAAAAGGTCTTCAATACCATCGTAGTCTTGATCTGCCTCTTGTTTTCTTTCTTGGAACATTTCTGTCTATAATCAAACCTTTCTAAACAATTTACAAAATGATTTTAAAACCAATTGTTTGCTTAATTAATTGACAGAACCTACAGATTTTTCGACCTTTTATTTTGTAGGAAGCAATTTTTTTATTCCTTTAGAAGTTTTAAGATTTTATTATTATTTCTTAAATTTTTATATTTGCGTCGATAAACTCAGCTACAAAATCAATTCCTTTAAATTGAAGGTTTATTTGCTTTCAGTATAACGCCTAATGTTCGCTTCTCTTCTTAAACAGTATGTAACAGAGCAAGCATTGTCTAACTTGCCCGTGTACTGTGACCACACATCTTGTACATGCGTGACGTCATTAGTAGAAGAAATGAACGAATATTTTAACACAAATTGAAACTTATCCTTGAGTGACAAATACTTCAGTTATCTATATAATATCTTGTAATCTTATCATTGAGTGACAAATACTTCAGTTATCTATATAATATCTTGTAATCTTATCATTGAGTAACAAATACATCAGTTATCTATATAATATCTTGTAATCTTATCATTGAGTGACAAATACTTCAGTTATCTATATAATATCTTGTAATCTTATCATTGAGTGACAAATACTTCAGTTATCTATATAATATCTTGTAATCTTATCCTTGAGTGAATATATCTTGTAACTTTATATTACACTATGTCAGGTTCTCCATAATAAAAATATGATTACTGAATATTTCAAATGTATTAGGTTAAGGTATTCATATGTAAAAATAAAGGTTTGGAAAAGTTATATATTAATGTTTCTATATGCGTGGTACCCTTTCAAATAGTTTTTTTTCGAGGTAAGGGAGTGTATTTTTTTTTTTTTACAAAAACTGAAAGTAGAAATAAACTATAGTGGCATCGATACGGCATAGTTCCTTTCAGAAAACTAACTAAACTGAAACTAAATAAGAAAATATACCTTGTAAAAATGCCTGGACTGTTTTTCATTTACACAATTTTTTATTAGAAATTGTTTAGTAGAAATTGTTTTTACAAATTTAAACGTGTGATAATCATGTATCATCTTGAAAATATCCAGCTACTTATCAAACTTTGCTGTGATAACAGGGAACATCTCAAGCGTGCTTAGAAAATCTGATGTGATCTTGCTATATACGGGATATAACCGTTAAAATTGAAAACGCAGAAAAAAATGATGCCGATATTTGAGACCTAATTGTTTTGTCGTAAGAAAACACACACTACTCTGTGTAATATTGGGTTGTATATCTCGTGACATTCAAAATATATTCAACAAGTTAACACTCGGCCTGAATGCTACCGGGGTCATAAAGGGGAGCTAATATAACAACACTGTTTACCTTCAATGCATGTCACAAGAGGTCAAGATTATGAGGGTGGAGTTGGTTGTCATATCTTATATAATGTGAAAGTGACCCAAAAACCTAGACGGAACTCGGATGTGTCAGACAGAAAGGATCAGATGTCGCGCGAAAGCTGTAAACCATAACACAACCAATTCTGTTCTCCAGACTATGTCCTGCTAATATGTGGGAGTTTGAGAACGAACGCTGAAGAAGAAGTTAACATTCAAACATTGTCATTGAATGTTTTAAAAACCACTTTTGGCAGTGGTGAAACGGATGAACGTGTTTTGTTTAAACATGTAACGAGACACGGCTGACTTTCTAAAATTATTTTGCACTGATCAGTCGAGGAACGAAGAAGAAGAAGAAGAAGAAGAAGAAGAGAGAGAATCCTAGATTGATAAGATCAAGGAATGTTCTGTGTGCGATTTTTCTACACTTCTCCCAATGGCTGGGGATAGAGATGTTTGCAGGGATATTTCTGTTCATATCTCCAGTACTACACCAATGCGACGCTGACGGACTATGCCTCCAGTGTGACACCCCTACCACCCTGACGGTGTATGACTCCAGTGTGAAACGCCTACCACCCTGACGGGTTATGTCTCCAGTGGGATACCCCTACCAACCTGACGTGTTATGTCTCCATTCTCCAGTGTGATACCCCTACCACCATGACGGGTTATGTCTCCAGTCTCCAGTGTGATACCCCTACCACCCTGACGGGTTATGTCTCCAGTCTCCAGTGTGATACCCCTACCAACCTGACGTGTTATGTCTCCATTCTCCAGTGTGATACCCCTACCACCCTCACGGGTTATGTCTCCAGTCTCCAGTGCGATACCCCTACCACCCTGATGGGTTATGTCTCCAGTCTCCAGTGTGATATCCCTACCAACCTGACGTGTTATGTCTCCATTCTCCAGTGTGATACCCCTACCACCCTCACGGGTTATGTCTCCAGTCTCCAGTGTGATACCCCTACCACCATGACGTGTTATATATCCAGTCTCCAGTGTGATACCACTACCACCCTAACCGTGACTGTTTATGTCGTTTCCAGTGTGAGACCCCTACTACCTTGTGAGATTATGTCTCCAGTGTGACACCCCTACCTCCCTGACGGGTTATGTCTCCAAGTGTGACAACTATATCACCCTTACGAATTATGGGTCTTATGACCGATATATTAAATATAAAACGTGGATACAGACACACGCTTGTCATTCTCGGAGATGCTCTTTCAGTACCACATCATACACACCACAATATAATTGGCTTATGTGCACTGTCTGATCTCTTGTAGCAGGACAATGGTCCTACTATATTTATCTTGTAGCAGGACAATAGTCCTACTAGATCTATCTTGTAGCAGGAAATGGTCCTACTAGATCTATCTTGTAGCAGGAAATGGTCCTACTAGATCTATCTTGTAGCAGGACAATGGTCCTACTATATTTATCTTGTAGCAGGACAATGGTCCTACTATATTTATCTTGTAGCAGGACATTTGTTCTACTATATTTATCTTGTAGCAGGCAATAGTCCTACTAGATCTATCTTGTAATAGAACAATGGTCCTACTATATTTATCTTATAGCAGGACATTTGTTCTACTAGATTTATCTTGTAGCAGGACATTTGTCCTACTAGATTTTTCTTGTAGCAGGACAATGATCCTATTAGATCTTCAGTAGAATGTAACCCATAGAATAAAAATTCGCTGCGTCACCGTTTTATTTGCTTTAATGGCTCGACACATACGTCTTCGGGGGGACAAAATCAATTATTATAGCCGCTGTCAATGAAAAGTGGAAATTCGAGCACTTGGATCACATGAAAATTCCACCTACCACAACTCTCCAGACGGGACCAGTGGAGAGTTCTCCTACTACGAACAGGACATATTAAACAGGGTTATCATCTATATCACAGGTACCAGATCGACACAACAGATTTATGCACATGTGACACTAACACTATGACAGTCAAACACTTGTTGAAGACTTGCTCAACATATGATAAAGAATGGAGAAACGGTTTATCGTGGTCTAGTTCAAATACTTTCATTGAGATGTTTACAAAATCCTTGTAGCGCTTCTTTTGGCATCATATAGAACATATGCCCTTCTGTAACTGATCACAGAAAACATATGATTCTTGATTATGAACAAGCGTCACAGCACTGGGTTCATTCCCATATATGCTCTGCTTGCCGTTCCGTCAGCCATCTAAAAGTGTATAAGATCAGTGTCCCAGTCAGTTGTTGATTACGCGTTCTTCTGATCTCTCTGGAGAGGGAGCACTTTCTCCCATCATCTCTAGTCACTCCCATTTCTACCATTCTCTGAATATGTACATTGTCATGTTCGACTTCCTCCTCGTCTTCTCGTAGGGTATCCATGACTGCTCTAATCAATTCAATCCTGTCTCTTCAAATCTCGGTGCCGTTCACCAAAGCTTTACCGGCCACAACATAAGCTCTTTCGTTTCCCCTGACCCCAGCATGACCTGGATAGTAGATCCATGTAATACTCTGCACATTGTTGAGAAGAGTGACCCATTCAGTTCTGATCATATATTTTTCTATCTGTCGCAGCATACTTTGAGAGTCCGATAGAATCACCGAGTCTGTTGGTGGTTGCGTCGCCAGCCAAGTTAGAGCTGCTGTGAATGACCTTCTGTAACTCAACATAGAAAACATATAGCATTATGTTACACACTATTGAGAAGTATCTTTGACAGACAAGTTGACTACAACTTGTGTTAGTCATCAATGTGGAAGTGTGGTAATGAAGAAAGAAAAAGATTGGATAATTTGGTAGTCTTACTAGTTCAACAATCTCATCCCATCATTGCTATTCAATCATGCGAGAAGTTTCTTAACAAAGTTCAATACGGATATTATGTTATGTGTTTGTGGTTACTGAGGATATTTCAATACCTGTACGGGATGTTTGTTGTTGTTGTAATAGTCCTTGTCTCGATTGGTCCGTTCGGGTGACTTTGTGTGCACGATATGAATGGCTTGATGAAATCGCATCTTTTTTTGGAGATGCGGTTAGTCAAGTACTGAAAAAACGCGTGTGCAATTGTTGCTAGGCGATTTGGTGCCGTAGAACGGACTGGTTCAATTCCCGTTATTCTCAAGAATTTTTAAAAAAATTGTCCTCTGGCTTCCTACTTAAATTTACTTGTATAAACAATTATTTGAAGCAAAAATGTATTGTCTATATATGTTATCCATGTTTACAAGAAGACCTATCGGCCCTTGTATAACTAATACGGATATTATGTTATGTGTTTGTTGTTACTGAGGATATTTCAATACCTGTACGGGATGTTTGTTGTTGTTGTAATAGTCCTTGTCTCGATTGGTCCGTTCGGGTGACTTTGTGTTCACGATTTGAATGGCTTGATGAAATCGCATCTTTTTTTGGAGATGCGGTTAGTCAAGTTCTGAAAAACGCGTGTGCAATTGTTGCTAGGCGATTTGGTGCCGTAGAACGGACTGGTTCAATTCCCGTTAGTCTCAAGAATTTTTAAAAATTGTCCTCTGGCTTCCTACTTAAATTTACTTGTATTAACAAAGTTCAAGAGAAGCATATCTTGTCGGGAAACAACCCGATACTGGAAATGAGAGAGATGCGGTAACACGAGGTAACCCATGTGTGTAAAGAAATATCTCATTTCAGCGTTCTTCTCATTTTTAACGAGCAAAGTACCTCATCCCTGACCTGCACCTCCATAACAGAAAACGTGTAGTTGTGTGCCAGAAATACGGTGTCTCTTGAACCGGGGATCACAAATTCACACAGCGTGTGAAACTGAATGTTAAAGTTTCTTTTAGGCGATCTACCCCCATTTCAACTATGAACATATCATCGTTTATAACATTTTTATAATATATTAGCATGATCAATCATACATAACTGAGTTTCTAAAGCGTAACTTGCATAACATGCTACCAATTTGATGTTCTAACACGAATACTCATATAACCAGCGGGACAGAGTTATCTCCCTTGTTCGTCAGCTGTGAGGTGCCAGATTCCACTGTCAATTTTGATCGAACTTGAGATAACTATTCAAAGGTGATATATTTTCAATTTTAACTAACTTCATTTTCATCTATTTTAATCGCTGCAACATCTCCGATAATTAATTTCAGCTTTATTTTAATCGTACTACGCGTATAAGATTATAATTTATTTTAAATACCATTTTTACGGTGACAAGTAAGGATTTCTGCCTGTGTATGTTTTTGCACAGCTGAATACGGTGCATAAGACAGTATAGCTTTAACTTGTTCCATTCTATGATAGGGTGTACATCAAATAATTCTATACCGTGACCGACTGCATGTATAGAAGACCTCGCAAAATTAGGTTAGACCCCATTATTTACGTGTTTTGATTACTGTTTGGCTTTCAGTTGGTTATTATTTATATACTTGAAGTTGCATGCCAAAAATATCCAAATTCATTTAAATCATATCAATTGTAACACCTTCCATCAACACAGACAGAGCCATACTAAAACGTGGTACAAATGGGACAACTTTTAACAAGCATCCCACATCGATTACATCATCACAAGACAGAAACAAATGAAAGATATCACAGACGCATGTGTCAGACCAAACAGACACATAGACTCCGACCATAAACCCGTCATACTGAGTAAAAAAAATAGGCCAAACAGGAGCAACACCAGAGACGAAAGTAATAAAGAATACAAAGAACCTATTCTAAATCTGAAAAAAACTAGAAGAGACAGTTCAAAATGCACTATTACAAGAGATGTCTACGGCATATGTTTTTACAACTTGAACTAACCGGTAGCCTTGAGGCACAATGGGAGACATTCAAAGCACATTTTATAAACAATTTTAAAGATATATATGGTGAAAAAAGAGCAATACAGAAACAGAAGACAACATGGTGGAATGAAGAAGTACCCCAAGCCATTAAAAACAAAAAGGAATGTTTCAGCACATGGTTTATGTTCAAACAAAAACACAACTACCTACAATACAATACAAGAAATATACAACCGAAATACTACAGTAGAATACACTTATATTATAAAAACCAAGAAACCATTGAACCAGCTTTAATATACCAAGAAATAGAAAAAGTAATTAAAAATATGCACAAAAATAAATCACCAGAGATGAACGAAATACCAAACGAAGCAATTAAAGCGTGCAGAGAGAGAGAGAGAGAGAGAGAGAGAGAGAGAGAGAGAGAGGTGCGAAAATGCTAAATAAAATATTTTCAATAGCATGGGAAGAAAATAGAGTCACAGATGACTGGCAAAATTCAATGATAAGTTCCAGTATGGAAAAACAAAGGTAAGAAAATCAAGAGAATGTGAAACTTATCGAGGCATCTCACTACTCAGCCACATTGGTAAAATATACGCTAAAATACTAGAACACAGAACAAGACACATCATAGAACAACAACCAAATCCAGCCGGGTTTGGTTTCAGAAGAGTAGAAGGATACACAGATGCACTATTTACCCTTAGATAAGCGGGAAAAGCTATTGAATATGACAAAAAGCTAAACGTCACCTTTGTCGACTAATAAAAAGCGTTCGACAGAATACACAGAGACAAAATATGGAAACAGTAGTAATAGGCCTATGTGGAATCAAGGGTCAGATCAACTACTACACAACATCAAAGCATAAAAAAAAAATGCCAAAGCAAAGTGAGAACAACAGATGGAGTATCAGAACCACCCACAACAAAAATAGAAGCCAGACAAGGATGTGTGATGTCGTCTATTCTATTCAGCGTCTTTGTAGTCTGGATTATAAAAGAAACACAAAATGAGATATATAACGAAACAACAGAAAATGAACAACTTAACAACGAACTCAATGAATAGCTTTTCGCTGACCAGCAAAGCACCATATATGATGACGAAGAAAAACTGCAGACTCACTTCAAATCACTATAAACAATATGCAATAAATACAACTTGTTGATTAACACACAAAAGACAGAACTGTGCAAATAACGAAATCAATAGAATACTTAAACATTCAAATAGAGAACACAAAAATAAAACAAGTCAAAGATTTCAAGTACATGGGAAGTATCTTCACAGAAGACGGACGACTCGACAGAGAGATGGAAACAAGATGTCAATAACTATTGCACCCAAAATTCAACATGGAAGTAAAGAAACAAATCATTAAGAACATCTTTATACCAACACTGTGCTACCAATGCCAGGCTTGGCAACTGACATCTACACATAAGAGAAAGAACGAAACTTGCGATATGAAATGTCAAAGATATGCTATTGGAGTCACCAGACTTGACAAAATGTGCAGTGAGAACACCAGAAAGATAATTGGTATCACATCATCCATCGAATATATACAGAAACAACAGATTGGTAGGTAGGTAGGTAAATTTAACTCCGTCCAAACGCTAAAAAGTATCAAGATCAATAAACATCGAAGAGTGACGACTTTAACAACACAACAAGAAAGATGTGTTTTTTTTTCATTTGGTCATATAAAGAGACATAACAACAGGGTAAGATTAATAGCTGATGGCAGGAGTTCACGGAAACAGGGAAGAGGGCACCCAAGACTACTATGGTGCAGTGATTTATCAGATTGCTTGAACATGTCTCTAGCTTCGGCAGGACAACTCGCACAGAAGAGCAGAGTGTTCAGAGAATCAATAAGTAAGACCACGTTCTGGATAGAATATGTCACATGATGATGATGCTCATTAGAAAGCTGGACGTGAGTAGATTAGTAAACAATCAATTAGGTTTGTCGTTGATGTTATTTAACATGAGTTGCCTAATATGTCTGAACAGAGGAAGAAAGAAGTGACAACTGACATGTCATCGAGTACAGATTTGTCAGATTACACCTGTACCCTGAGTCCAGATGTGCTGGTCAAGGCTAAACAAGAGCTGAATGAAGACCCAAATACTCGTCAGATTGAAATGAAAAATTTGAAGGCTCGATTAGAGAAGTGTCCAGGTATAGTACTGTAGTAGATGTTGTAGAGATTTCATGATGTAATAGTAGTACTTGTGGTGGAGGGGGATGATGGGAGTAGTTTCTCTTTAGGGGGAGTGGTGGAGTTTCTAACCTTAAACAAAAATACGAAAAAAACATCTAACACATCATCATACACGTTGGATAAGGTTCTAGTACTAAAAGTCATGTTTTGATGTGCTAAGGGGGAAAGATGGCGAGCCCCCACCCACTTATCTTTTATCTGCAGCGTGGGTGGTAGTACTTTAGTAGATGTAGTAGTGATAGCAGGAGTAGATATTATGTTGGGGATGATATGGTAGTCAAAGTAGTGATTACGATGATGAAGTTGATAATGGTGTGGTAGTAGCAGTAGCAGTATTAACGTGTGTTGTTCGTCCATCACAAGTGATGATGACCATTTGTTACATCCACTTTTGAAAATTCAATTTTAGTTATGTCCTTGATTATGAGTTCGTAGATGGCTAATGAGCCCTTTTCGAGCTGTACATGTCCTTGGACAGTTTGGACATGGAATAACGACTGTAGACGGATCTTGGTCTATCCGTGACTTTCTAGCTGCTCTCTGCTGTTGAGCTGCTGCATTTCTCTTCTTTTCACAAGATGATGCGCTCTTTTTTATTCTAGAACGCCATGTAGATCTATTTTGTGCAAGTTCTTCCCATGTATCGTGGTCTATTTCAAAGGCTTTCAGTGAGTTCTTTAACGAGTCCTTGTAGCGATTCTTTTGGCCACCCTGAGATCGTATACCCTTCTCTAGCTCACCATAGAGAAGTATCTTTGGCAGACTATGGTCAGTAGCAGTATATGTAGTGTGTGGACACTCAAGTGTATACATTGTTTACCTTTCACCCCATGTCATAACTGTCTAGGAAATAACAAGGCAGACATATTAGCAAAGGAGGGAGCAGAAAAAAGAACAACCATCTACGTAAACGACCATGCACACAGTTAAAATGATGTTGAAATCTGTGAACAAAGAGAATTGGATGAACAGATGGGTCATGGGAAACACTGGAAAAAAACTATAAATATACGACAAGCCCAAATTTTAAAGGCAACATCAACCTCCTAGGGTAAAAAAATAGACCAGAGTATAATTTTTAGATTTCGCACACAACATGTACGGCTTAACAATCCACCGGATCAGAATACAGCCACAACACACTCCAGGGTGCCGGATGTGCACTAATCATTATGAAAATGCTGGCCACCACCTCTTTGAATGTCCAGTGCTGGATGACGACAGACTTTAGCTATAATCTGTCGTGTCTCATTGAAGCGATATATAAACCTGTGTTTTACGTAAGTCTAATTGTTGTTACGTTTCACACAGTTACCTTGTATTGATTGTCATGATGACGTCAGGAAAGTGCGTCTCTATCAAAGGCCACATAAATTAAACACATTATATGGAACAAAACAATAGCTCACAAACACCTGCATATATCACACAATGGCATTAGGTCAAAGGGCATGAGCTCATGGACCGCTGGATCAGCAACCATCCAACCAACCATGGAAATGAGGATGGATTAATTGATGACTGAATAAATAAGTGAATGGATAGATGGTGGATGAATGAATGGATCGTTGGATGAATGAATGGGCTGATAGATAGATCTTCGCTACTGTACCTATTCTGCTTTCCCCTGTGAGGTTCAATCTGGACATTGAAGCCGATGACATTACAAATCTAGTTTAGTAATACCATCTACTATTATCTTACATTTCATGTGTTTCACTATTTTTGTTATATGTACACGGTGTCAATAATGTCACTGAGCACTCATTTACTGCATGGCGACATGACGTCATATCAGTTACGAGTATTTAGTACAGTATATCTCGAAATTGTAAAAAAAAAAACAAAAAAAACCAAATGATAATAAAAAATATTGTAGAAGAAGAGGTGCTAAACTTAAAATATACGTGGAGGGTACTACAACAGGTAGAGCATTACCAATATCTAGGACACATAATGATGGCAGATGTACAGCAGAAGTCAAAAGAAGAAAATGTATGGCTAAAAGTACAATAACACGAGGAAAATATTTGCATCTAAACAAATTATAAACAAGCTAAAAATAAGAATTATATTATGATACATCTATTCTATATGAATGTATGGCTCAGAAACATGGACAATGAACAAACAACTGGAAGATAGAATTGATGCTTATGAGATGTGGATATATTGCCACCAACCTTGGTTGCGGAGACGGCATGTGACGATGATGAGGGTGGATCAATGTGACGTCAATGCACAGTGACGTTATCGGAACTTTATATATATATATAAAGCTTGTCTTGCATATTGTCCATACATCAGTAACAGACTTCTACATAGATTTAGGTGTTTTTGTTTGCTTAACGAGATTACTATTCCAACTTTTTATAAAGTGCATGCCGATCCGATATTTGGTGAAATTGTATGACGTCACTAAATGCCAGCTCAGTTCTAGATACAAAATGGTGTGTGTTGGAGTTGTAGTAAGTCTGTTAAGCTGCGAAAACTTCTGTTGGTTGCAAAGTGTTTGCGATACATACTAAGATTCCCCGCCCCTTAAGTCCGCGTCATGCACTGATAATTCCACAATTAATCATCCTAAATTAAATATCTCGACTGACGCGTAATTATAGCCAAGGGAAATAATCACTGAAAAAACAACGGAGAACATAGATTTGTCTGTCCCTTGCAATGTATTACGTTTTGCTTCACGCAATAAGCGTAGTCCCGTTTAGTAAACATGAAACAATATTTATAATAATAAATATACTTTCAGGCCTTCAACCAAGGACAGATGCACAATTTCTGTTACGTTTTTTACGAGCCCGCAAGTTTGACCAGGAGAGAACGTTTGATCTAGTGAAGAAGTATTACAATGCCAGATTACAGTATCCAGAGATTTTTGATGACATCAAGCCTTCTCGTGTCAGACATATGTTAGAAAATGGTACAATTGAGGTTCTTCAACAAAGAGACACCAATGGCTGTGCAGTTGTTCTTTTTAGACCAGGTGAGTTGACACTAACATTATCAGACCAGGTGAGTTAGCACTAGTAAAACTATCAGACCAGGTGAATTTATAACAGTAAAACGGTTCTTGTTTGCTACGCGTGTGCCCCTATGTAATTATTTCCCGTGTCTATGATTATCAGTTTATGTTTATCATTTATTAATTTAAATATAAATGTATTTCGGGTTAGGGCTATTTATTTAAAACATAATTAACTGTAACCTCTAACACTATTCTAATTGTAAAAATAAATATTTAAATTAATTATTAGTAAAATAATCAGATTTATTAACTCTAAAATAAGAAGGCGGACACGCCTTGCAAACAAGAACCAATTAAAATAACAGATCAGGTGAGTTAGCAATAATAAAATTATCAGACTACGTGAGTTAAGAAAAGTAAAACTATCAGACCAGGTGAATTTATAATAGTAAAAACTATCAGACCAGGTGAATTTATAATAGTAAAGACTATCCGACCAGGTGAATTTATAATAGTAAAAACTATCAGAATATGTGAATTAACAGTAAGAAAACTACCAGACCATGTTAATTAACAGTAGCAAAGATTATCCAAACAGGTGAATTTATAATAGTAAATCTATCAGACCTGGTATTTAACAATAGTAAAAGTATCAGGCCAGGTAATTTAGCGATAGGTAAGCTATCAGACCAGGTAAATTAGCAATAGTAAAACTAATAGACCATGTGAATTAGCAATAGTAAAACTATTAGGCTAGGTAATTTAGCAATAGAAAAGCTATCATACCAGTTGAATTAGCAATAGTAAACTAACAGACTAGGTGAGTTAGCTATAGTAAAATTAACTGACTAGGTGAGTTAAAAGTTGTAAAACTATCAGACCAGGTGATTTAGCAATTATAAATCTATCAGACCAGGTGAGTTAACAATAGTAAAACTGCCACACCACGTTGATTAAAAGTAATAAAGCTATCAGTCCATGTTGATTAACAGTCGTAATACTGTCAGACCAGGTGAATTAACATAGTACAATTATCTGACCAGGTGTTACGAATAGTAAAACTATCAGCCAATGTGATTTAACAGTAGTTAAGCTATCAGACCAGGTGAATGTATAATAGCAAAACTGTCAGAGCAGGTAAGTTAACAATAGTAACATTATCAGACTAGGTGAGTTAACAATAGTAACATTATCAGACTAGGTAAGTTAACAATAGTAACATTATCAGACTATGTGAATAGTAACATTATCATGACATTGCATTCTACAGCAACATACAGGTGAAACAGTCATCTGGTATTTGTAGAATCTCTTAAATAATATCGCTAAGAGGCGATGTCACCATCAACTCTGCCATTTTTTTGACAATATTAATACTAATATAATAATAATGGCCATTTATCTTTTTCTGTAGAATACAATGTAGCTCTATTTGGTGCAAGTTCTTCCTATGTATCTTGGTTTATTTTGTATGTCCTATTGCCTCTTGTAGACGGTCTGGTAGCAAGAAAAAGAAGTAATCAGTTGAATATTTGCTCAGGAGTTGGGACTTTTCAAGCGATCATATCACAGCAACGGAAGATTTTTGTTTGTGTCTTTCTCTTTTTTAACGAGATTAATATTCCAAATTTGTATAAAGTTTACGCGGATCCGAGATTTGGTGAAATTGTATGAAGTCACGAAATGCCAGTTCAATTCTACATACAAAATGGTGTAAGTGTGTTGGAGTTGTAGTAAGTCTGTTAAGTTGGCGAAAACTGCTGCCGGTTGCAAAGTGTTTGCAATACATACTAAGATCCCCCCGCCCCTTATGTACGCGTCATGCACTGATAATTCCACACATACAACCCTCCTAAATTAAATATCTCGACTGACGCGTAACTATAGCCAAGGGAAATAATCACTAAAAAAAACCGGAGAACATAGATGTGTCTGCCCCTTGCAATTTATTACGTTTCGCGACACGTAATAATTACGTTTCGTTAAAAATGGTTGTCGCTTTCCCTATAGGTGCGTTTATTTCGTTGTCCTTAAAAAGGGTGGATGTAATAGTGGATTCCTTGTTGTAAAAGTTGTCGACTTGCTGTATATGATTGATGTTTAAGGTGGTGTTTGTTGTTACTGTAGATCCCTGACACATAACTATACAACTTTCTTGTTGACTCAAGACTGCAATTGATCATCTTCTCCAGGTTTATGGGATTTTGATCATATCAAGTACACTGAAGTAATACAGTCTATCTATGTGGTCGTGACCAAGGTTTTGGAAGTGAGTACAATCATTTCTATATGGAGTGTTAGTCAGATGTTGTTAAATTAGAATAGACATACAGACTGATTTAACAGTTTACAGCTTGTAGTTAGACATTATTTCATTTATGACTGAAGATATTTACAACCAGTAGTCCGAAAAAATGCAATTTTGGTCTTAAACCAGCAGCACACATTTGACGCTTCCCAGTGGAAATCTTTTGAACTTTTCTGTTAGTTTCCAGAGATCGAACGCAAGAGAAGAAAAAAAAGTTTAGGTTTGTGTCTATTATCCTATTTTATAACTGTGAGATTCTTGTGTGAATTTATACATGTGTCAAGTTGTCCGTCTATGAATTTATACATGTGTCAAGTTGTCCGTCTATGAATTTATACATGTGTCAAGTTGTCCGTCTATGAATTTATACATGTGTCAAGTTGTCCGTCTATGAATTTATACATGTGTCAAGTTGTCCGTCTATGAATGTATACATGTGTCAAGTTGTCCGTCTATGAATTTATACATGTATTTAAGACTGCATTTGAATTTATGTCTGCTTATGTTAGTGTCTGTAATCAAGATGATAGTGACAGAGATAGCGACAAAGAATCAAACAAGTTTGGATGCTGTTAGCCTTTAGATTGATGAGCAGCGTGCAGTACGAGCAATTCTTATAAATATATTGCAACGTACTGTTGATCTACTTGCGGATGTACATGTTTGGTCTGGACATGTAACTAGACACAACTAACGTTTACGGATGTCCACCTTCATTAGAAGTGGTAAAACACTGAACGTATTAGATATCATTCCCGAAGCTCCCCCGAAGATGGATGTATCGGGCCATTGGCGCAAATAAAACGGCGACACAACGCATTTCCATTCTCTGGACTGCATCCTGCTGGAAATCTAATAGGACCATGGTCCTGCTACAAGAGAGAACCAGTGGGAGTTTGAGAATGAACGCCGAAGAAGAAGAAGATTCCGAAGTTAGATGTGTCAGGCCACTATTGTTAACGAAACGACGTCACAGCGTATTTCCATTCTCTATAATACATTCTGTTGGATGTCTTGAATAAGCATTGCCCTGCTGCAAGAATCACAGTCTTGATGCAAGAACCTCTGTCTTGATGCAAGAACTACTGTCTTGATGCAAGAACCACTGTCTTGATGCAAGAACCATTGTCTTGCTGCAAGAACCATTGTCTTGATGCAAGAACCATTGTCTTGATGCAAGAACCATTGTCTTGCTGCAAGAACCATTGTCTTGATGCAAGAATCACTATCTTGATGCAAGAACCATTGTCTTGCTACAAGAACCACGGTCTAGCTGCCAAGAAAGGTCCAGCGGGAGGTTGAGTGCAAACACAAAAATGTCTGCTTGTGTGATTATACGAATTTATGAATTTATGTCTGTGTGAAGTTATATCTATCTATATAAATTTGTGTGGATTGGTATTTGTGACTATATTTTTGTATTTGTGATTTTATGTCTGTGTGATTACGTGATTTTATGTCTGTGTGATTACGTGATTTTATGTCTGTGTGATTACGTGGTTTTATGTCTGTGTGATTACGTGATTTTATGTCTGTGTGATTACGTGATTTTATGTCTGTGTGATTACGTGATTTTATGTCTGTGTGATTACGTGATTTTATGTCTGTGTGATTACGTGATTTTATGTCTGTGTGATTACGTGATTTTATGTCTGTGTGATTACGTGATTTTATGTCTGTGTGATTACGTGATTTTGTGTTTGTATCTATGTATGATTTTATGTCTGTGTTATTACGTGATTTTATGTCTGTGTGATTACGTGATTTTATGTCTGTGTGATTACGTGATTTTATGTCTGTGTGATTACGTGATTTTATGTCTGTGTGATTACGTGATTTGTGTTTGTGTGACTACGTGATTTTATATCTGTGTGATTACGTGATTTTGTGTTTGTGTGACTATGTGATTTTATGTCTGTGTGATTACGTGATTTTGTGTTTTCGACCATATATTATTTTATGTTTGGGTTTGTGAATACATGTATTTGTAGAATTTGTGATTGTGATATTATGTTTGAGTATTTGTGAATTTATATTTGTGTTATGTGATTTTATGTCTTATTACTTCATATGCCTATTGTTTTTTCTTTGTTTTTTTTTACTTTAAATCTGTGTGACGTTATGTTTGTTTGTACAGGACGAGAATATCCAAGTCAATGGAATACATTTTCTTGAAAGCTTGTCTGGGTTTACAATGAAACATGCAGTGAACGTTACACCAAGCTTTGCCAAGAGTTTTGCTGTAATTATACAGGCAAGAATTGATTGTTATAAAATCATATTTGTTTTTATACAGGCAAGAATTGATTGTTATAAAATCATATTCAAAATCATATTTTGCTATTAAAACCATATCATGTTCGCAGTGATTGGACCTTCACAGCTCAGTGCGCAGGTACAACCATCAGGAAGGAGAGTAGTGCCTTTGCGGTCGCTACGAGTAGTATGACTAGGGAGACTATGGCGGTGACCAGGGAATTTGAATGGCTACGCAAACAGAACGTAACGCATATCTCCATCTTGAGTGACTCTATGAGTATGATTAAAAAGGTACAAGTGGGTCTCGCTCGCGAACAGTGGATTGAGGCCTTGAGAAAAGCGAATCTGAAAGTGTTTATATTTATTTTCGTGCCAGGACATGTGGCTGTTCTAGACAATGAAAGAGCGGATCAACTGGCATCATGCGCGATTGTGGCACAGGGCGATGGTCAATTTATCGCGTTGACGTTTTGAACTCCTTAAGAGATATACCATGCTAGAGTGAGACTAATGTGGATGATGATTCCTTTTCAATGGCTAGGATTAAAGATCAGGGATTGAGATGCGGTGTAGCTAGTAGTGAACATTTTGGAGGGCGCAGAAGAATGATGGTCAACCAGCATAGAACCAGTACTGTCAGCAGAAGTGTAATGGCGAATACAGTCAAGGAGAGATTGGAGCAACTATGGACGTGTCCAGTTTGCAGTGATGATGATCCGACGACTAACTAACTAACTAACTAACTAACAAACTATCTAACTAACTAACTAACTAACTAACTAAGTAACTAACTAACTAACTAACTAACATATATATTTGTTTATTTATACAGGTACAAGTTAATTGCTATAAAATTATATTTGTATTTTTTTATACTGGCAAGAGTTTATTGTTGTAAAATCATATTTGTTATATATACAGGCAAGACGTTATTGCTATACAATCCTATTTGTTTCTTTATACCGGCAAGAGTTGATTGTTATAAAATAATATTTGTTTTTTTATACAGGCAATACTTTATTGCTATAAAATCATACCGAAAAAATTCTCGGGTCCCAAACATGTGATGATGACAGCTCCGGAAGTGAGATTAAGCTAATCCTCGAGATCGCTATGGCTACCATGACAGAGATGAATATTATTTTCAAAAATAAGATCAGTATTACAGTAAAGATCAATCTACCCAGCTCGTTAGTGCTAAATATACTTTCATACGGATGTGAAAATTGGGACATTCAATGAAGTTTCAGAATGAAGGATTGGGGATTTTAAAAACAAGTGATACAGACGGTTGTTAATAAATAGCTATACAGAGAATAAAGCAAAGATATATATTTGTGCAGCACGAAATAAAAAAAACAAACTAGCAGGTTATCAAAAACCACATTTGGCAGCGGTGAAACGGCGTACACGTGTTTGGTTTGGACACGACACGTCTCTCTTTCTAAAATTATTGTGCAAGGAACAGTCGAGGGTGGAAGGAGAATAGGATAAAAAAGATTCTGGATATATAACATCAAGGAATGTTTTGAACGTGATTTCCACACGGATCAGAACAGCTGAGGGTAAAGATGGTAACTCACAGACTCTAAAAGCATGCTGCGCAAGATAGAAAAGTACATGCTGAGAAAAGAATGGTGGGACTTATTGAAAAATCAGTTGTCCAGAGCATTACATGGATATACTGCCCCGGTCATGCTCGAGTCACAGAAAACGATAATAGAGCCGACGTATTGGAAGAGAATGCGGGATAGAAGGCACAAATCTGAGAAAAGATAAAGCAGACTTAATGAAGGCAGTGATAAATTCATTTCAAGATGAAGATGATGTCAATGAGTCTGAAAACGTACACATACAGAGAATGTTAGAAATTGGAGGATCTAGCGGGGAGGGAAGGAAAAGTAATTTTTTGGGAAGGCCCCGAAGATCAGACAATCAACACCTGACCGGGACTCTTGAGTCTGCATACACCGGGATGACTGCTGGAACGGAGGGTGGAGTACTTATGAGAATGTCCCACGGCTGTTACGCCAGAATCTAATCAAGAATCAAGAAGATTTCTGTAGAGCTTTATTGATGTCTCCTCTGCGACCATTACAGGTTATGGGTATTATTATTTTTATTATTATTATTATCTTCTTCTTCTTCTTCTTCTCGTTCGCAGTTTGACATGTCTACACAGCAAGTCCTGTTTTCTTAATAAATGCTGCTTTATTTGAAAGCCCCTCAGTGCTCCCAGACATCTTTCTGTGGATATCCATCTCTGTGGGCCAGTGTTCTTCCCTTAACTGGTTTAGTGTATTGCTGTCTTGCAGGATATGTTCAGCGGTCTGTTCTGCCTGCTCACAAGGGAACAGAGGTGATTGGAACAGTCAGTATATTTAAGTCTGTTGCCTTCTGTATTTCCTTGTTGACGATCTTTATATGTTGTTCTTCTAAACACCACACCACCAAGTCATCAGCATAAACTGCAGATGTTACACCTTGTGCCAATTCACAAATTATATCATTTATAAAGACAAGAAACAGAGTTGCAGACAGTACTGATCCTTGAGGAACTCCATGTTTTAGGAGAACTTTCTCGCTGTTGTATCCTTCCTTGGTGACTCTCTTGCTTTTCTATTGTGTAGAAAGGAACGATTATTTTTATGCTGTAGACACTCATATGATCATGTTAGATATATCCGTTTGCTTGCTGGTTTACCCCTTCAAATCATCTCTTTGTCACAGGCCTACCTTGAATCTTATTCTGCTGATATGAACAGCTGTAGAAAAGATTCAATTTGTCATAAAAACATGACAACAGTAAACAAAAACAGAGATATCCCTACGTGCAGTGTTTTTTTTCTAGAACAAAATGTCAACTGGAATGATGATGAAAATCATGATATCTGCGGTTTGCTTGCCTGCGACTAAGGAGTCTTATGCGTGCCCGGAATTGTCTACCACACTCTGAGCATGTGCGGGAGGAGCATGTGGGACATTGAGCATCTCTTGCCTTCCATCTAACTCGTTCTTGTTCAGCGTGATGTTCTCTGAAGCTGTTGCACCACTCTTTATTTCACGACACCAGTCGGTTCTGTCTTGTGCAAGATTCTCCCATGAGTTTGTGTCTATTTTGAAGTTAGTGTTGTCTTGAGAGTGTTTTTAAAACTCATCTTCTGTCCTCCTGCCTTGTGGGAGCCAGTCTGGAGTTCTCCATGTAACAGCTATTTTGGAAGAAGATAATCTTTCATACGGACCATGTGTCTAGCCCAGCGTGTCTGCACGTTCATCAACTTTGTATGTATGCCTACAGACTTAGATTTAATCAGTACTTCAATGTCTGGTATTTTATCTCACCAATGGATGTTGAGTATCGTACGAAGGCAGTTTAGGTGAGAGTGGTTGAGTCTTCCAGCATGTCTGGCATATACTGACCATGTTGCACAGGTAAACATTTATTAAATTCAAGCAGAAAGCAAGAGTATAAGTTAAAAATTATTGAGACTAACGGAAATGGAACCAATCCTTTCTAACGGCACCGAATCGCCCGGCAACTTGAAAAAACGGGATTTTCCGTACTAGACTAACAGAGTGGCAACAATTATACATATTTTTGTTCATTTTAAAATGCTATGGGCTGGTCGTTACGGTACACTGGATGTAACAAGTAAATGCGCGACATACTTCATTTTCCTAGGATAGACTTTCGCAGTAAACATTAGATTCTGACACACCTTTATAACAACACAGTTCAAGATAATCTGTCGATAGAATGCGACCCATCAACTTTATAACAACACAGTTCAAGATCATCTATCGATAGAATGCGACCCATCAACTTTATAACAACACAGTTCAAGATAATCTATCGATAGAATGCGACCCATCAACTTTATAACAGCACGGTTCAAGATAATCTATCGATAGAATGCGACCCATCAACTTTATAACAGCACAGTTCAAGATAATCTATCGATAGAATGCGACCCATCAACTTTATAACAACACAGTTCAAGATAATCTGTCGATAGAATGCGACCCATCAAGCAAGACTAATCCACTAGCTAACAACTATAATAATCAAGAGATGTCTCCGGCGCGTTTCTGTTTTTATTAATGACTTTTGTTTGTTACGTAAATCCTGGATTCTACCCAGCCATCTCGGGATGCCTGGTCACGTCACTTTCAACCTGAGTCCTAAAATATGTTGGTTATATCACAACGCTGGGTACGGTCGTGAAACTGACGAAAAGTAGTTGAACCTCAGCGAAAATGTCAAAAAGACTGTCGAAAGTTGCTGATTCTTGTTGGTACTTACGGGACGAACTGCAGATGAAGAATCGATTCTCTCTTGAAAGCTTCCAGTCCACATCAGACTGTTCCGATTGCAGCTGGAGATCATGTGATCATTGCTAACTTAGCCAGAATATTCTTTTGCTTGGAGTATCAAGGTCTTGACACAGTATGAGTCCTGGTCCTGGCGAGGTAAGCAAGCCTTCCGTTCGATTCAACGTCTCTACATTCCTATGACTCATTTAGAAAATGGGTAGTTATAAAGTTTACCTCTCTTTTGGAGAGGCACGCCACTTTCAACCAGCGGACAACAAAATAGGCTACATCAGGACGCACTACCATAAAATATAAGACATACAAATAACTCCAAAATTTAATTATAATAATTTAAAGTTAGATAAAAGTGGTCTGTTTGTGTGTATATATATATATATATATATGTGTGTGTATGTGTGCGCGCGTGCGTGCGTGTGGGTGTGTGTGCGTGTGCCTAGCTGGCGGAGTGTTAACCTAGGTAAAAAAAGTGGCCCAACAAAATAGACCTTATTGTCGGAAGGATCACCTAGTGGTCAACGAACTTCAGTGCGTTGTAAAATAGTTGCCCTCATTTTGCCTTTAATATTTCCATAACAAATAAGCGGAATTTAATGAGACTTTGCACAGCAGTTTAAATATTGAACGACATAAGGATTTTATAAATTTCATTTCACCAGGTGCCGCCATTTGCACGTGGCGGCATATTCCTTTGATGTTTGTGAATGTGTGACTACTATAGTGACAGAAGAAATTAATGTTACAGTAATTGTTCAAAATAGATTTTGAGGCTTATATGTACAGACACAAGTCTTCTATTGACCTAGAGCATCACATTTGACTCATATTTACGTTAAAATCGTGCGCAGCGTTCAAATCGAGACACAAACAGGTTTAGTTGTATTCTAATTTTCACACCAAATGGTCATTTTACGGCAGCTTCATTGTTTTTAAGACAAACATCTTCAGTGTTTGTTCAATAGTAATGCAAATATTTCTACATTATATCGTTAAGTTTATAAAACACTTCTGAAAATTTCAAGCATATCTGTAAAATAGTTGCGCAGTTAAATATTTTTAGCATGTATTTTGAAATGCATTATAGCAAGTTCAGATAATAGTACAGTACATTAATAATAACGCACTACACTACTCACCTGTTTACTGCGTTTTCCTAGTCTGTCTATACCAGTGGTTCTAAATTTAGTTGAGCTCTACCTCTAGTCTCGGCTAATAGACCCAGTATATACCCACACTGTTACAAGAGATCATAATGGTGTTTTTTAATATTTTAATTATTATAAGTTTAGAATTTACTTATTTCTTCTTGTTACAGGATGTTTTGCCAATGAGAATGAAATTATTTGAATTAGTCAAAGAGCCAGCATTTATTGAAATTGCTTGGAAAGTGGTCACACCATTTCTGAAAGATAAACTGAGCAGCAGGGTAAGCCAATTGACACTTAAACTAATCAAGAATAGTGTCACTCATGTCTCAGACTTGACATTTTCTGTAACTGAAATTATCAAACAAACAACAATGACAATTCTAGACTCAACTTGGAGTTTAAAGGTGAATTAGTATAATAATGATTGATTGATTGATTGGTTGATGATGTAAAGGTGAATTAGTATAATAATGATTGATTGATTGGTTGCTGATTCAACGTTGACTGGTGCAATAGTGTCTAATTTCAACAATCGTATCCTTGATGTATCATCTATAGTAGTGTCTACAAGGAAAATCAACAAACACAACAAAAGAGAACGCTCACTACGTGTGATATGAACAAGAAGAGATCATGTGAGGAATAAAGAGACTATAAGAACTGTTGGAACAACGTTATGTAGTCAAATATATTTCAAAAACAGAGACTGAAATGGTTCGGCAACTTAAATTAGAATGAACCCTTATTGGCCAGCGACAAGTGCATAAAACATGAAAATGCAAACAGAAAGTTACAGAGGAAGACCAAGAGGAAGGTCTATTAAAGGAGTTACCAACATTCAGAGACGTCAACAATATGCAATCAATCAAGTGCCAAGCCTAAAGGCGAAGGCGATCATGTTTCTCCACGACTCCTTGTCGTTTGTGTTGTAAATTGCCCGAAAACCGATGTCATTCAATCTCGCGTCGTCTTACAGGGAAGCAGAGAAAAGACAGTAGATGGACATGAACGTACATTCGACACAAGCTTCTATATGCTGTCTTGTTTCAATGTGTGTCTGTTATAGAGTTGAGTGTTAAACTATTCATAGATGTAATCAAGAGAATTGAGTCATTGGGAACTCCCGTGTGTTTCAGGGGTTCAAAGGGGAGCAAAGAATGGTGACACTTGTATCTGCCAATCATGTTGTTAAAGGAGGTTGTGAGAGTGGAGTTGGCTGTCTCTTCCTGTACCAGTCGAAACGACCCAGATGTCATGCTGTCAAGTCGAAAGATGCAGATATCACAGCCAATTAGTAAAAAAAAATACAGCATCGTTTTTTTCTGGACAACATCCTAATAATCTGTAGTACTTACATAAAACACCAGATCAATCAGTAATCTGTAGTACTTACATAAAACACCAGTTCAATCTGTGTTACAATGAACGTACAGACTATAAAACTATTGGGTAATCGTATGAAAAAATACATATAACAGTTTGCAGGAAAGTTTCAATGTTTCAACCTTAAGGTTTTTTTTTCAAGAACACACAAGACAATCTTTAAACAAACTGTTAAAAACAGCAAAACATAAAGGCACAATCACAAAAAAGCACTAGACGACAGACATGTAACAACAGAGATATCCATGGTAACAATGACATACTTATACACAAGTATTGCCATGGAGACGTACATTTAAACAATACCTGTACCCAAAAGTCTGTTAGTCTGATCGTTCATTGTCAAGCTGATTGAGATTATGTTTTACGTAAGTATTATTGTTACACAGTTTGACAGTAAACTCAGTTATTACTTATATGCAAGCGGTCTTAGAATGAAATAATCTGCAAGAGGTTTGAGAATGAAATAATCTGCAAGAGGTTTGAGAATGAACTAATCTGCAAGAGGTTTGAGAATGAAATAATCTGCAAGAGGTTTGAGAATGAACTAATCTGCAGGTGGTTTGAGAATGAACTAATCTTAAAGAGGTTTGAGAATGAACTAATCTGCAAGAGGTTTGAGAAGGATCTAATTTGCAAGAGGTTTCAGAATCAACTAATCTGCAAGAGGTTTGAAAATGAAATAATCTGCAAGAGGTTTGAGAATGAACTAATCTGCAAGTGGTTTGAGAATGAACTAATCTTAAAGAGGTTTGAGAATGAACTAATCCGCAAGAGGTTTGAGAATGAACTAATCTGCAAGTGGTTTGAGAATGAACTAATATGCATGAGGTTTGTGAATTAACTAATCTGCAAGAGGTGTGAGAATGAAGTAATCTTCAAGAGGTTTGAGAATGAAGTAATCTTCAAGAGGTTTGAGAATGAACTAATCTGCACGTGGTTTGATAATGATCTAATCTGCAAGAGGTTTGAGAATGAACAAATCTGCAAGAGGTTTGAGAATGAAGTAATCTTCAAGAGGTTTGAGAATAAAGTAATCTTCAAGAGGTTTGAGAATGAACTAATCTGCACGTGGTTTGATAATGATCTAATCTGCAAGAGGTTTGAGAATGAACAAATCTGCAAGAGGTTTGAGAATGAACTAATGACCAAGATATTTGATAATGAACTAATCTGCAAGAGGTTTGAGAATGAACTAATCACCAAGAGGTTTGAGAATGAACTAATCTGCAAGAGGTTTGAGAATGAACTAATCTGCAAGAGGTTTGAGAATGATATAATTTACAAGAGGTTTGAGAATTAACTAATCTACAAGAGGTTTGAGAATGAACTAATGACCAAGATATTTGATAATGAACTAATCTGCAAGAGGTTTGAAAATAAAGACGTAATAGTTATAATAATATTTTTTCCTATTGAGATCCCGGTACAGATGGTCATCATCATCAGGCGCTATGCCGGCTGACGTAGGAGATCGTGGCTCTCCACAGCTCTCTGTCTCTCTTAAATATTATGTATCCAGATCGTTGTTGTTTACCTGCCGTGCCAGGTTGTCAAACTGTCTAATATTTTATCACGTTGTCGCCCTCTGTCTCTGATGCCTTCAAGTTTGCCTGTTGTGAAAATGTTCTCCAAACCTGCCCGTCTCAGGAAGTGGCCAAAAAGAAATGATGATTGCCTTTTTCTTATATTGTTGATTAAGTTCGGTTTCGCATTTGACTCTTTCAACACCTCTACATTAGTTTTTCTGGCAGTCCATTGTATTTTCAGCATTCTTCTATAGAACCACTTCTCTATTGCCTCTGATTTCTCCACTTTCCAGTTTGTTTATTGTCCAAGACTCACATCGATGTGTTAGTATAGGCGTTATATAGCACTGCAGAATTATCTTTTTTACCTCTGACAAGATCATATTACACAATATATTGTTTATTTTTTTGAATGTTGTTTTTGCCTGCCCTATTTTACTTCTTATTTCTGTTGAACGTCTTCCATCTGCTGTAATTGTTGTACCAAAATATTTGAGTTGGTGGACCTGTTTTAATACTATATCATTCACTTTAATCTTGCAAAGTATTTTGTTTCTTTGAAATAACCATTACTTATCTTTTCTTGATATTTAAGAAGAGGCCGTTCTCTTTACTGTCTGTGACTACTACATTAAATACTTTCTGAAGGTTTTCCTCACTTTTTGCAACCAGAACAGAGTCATGGGTACAGAAGGTAGTTCTAAAATAACATTGTCATTATTCTATTTTCTCTTATAGTTCGTTTTTAATGGTGAAAATCTGGAGAAGATACATGCCACAATTGACCCGAAGTTCCTGCCGACTGACTTTGGCGGTGATTTGCCCATGCATAGCAACAAGGTAAGTTCAACATTTATATCGGTCGTTGCAGTCAAGTTACATTATAATCATATTAACTTTCAGTCAAGTTATGTTACAATCATATTAACTTTCAGTCAAGTTATGTTACAATCATATTAACTTTCAGTCAAGTTACGTTACAATAAAATTATATGTTTAAATGTTTATTACCATGTAGATAAGCGTAGGGGGGGGGGTATTAAAACCACTTCCCTCTTAGCCAATCCGAACAAGATATTTAATAGGTCGTGTACCAGAAACTTAGCCAAAAGTTAGGTGAAATCATAATCTATTGTCATAACCAAAAAAAAGCCAAGACTGACCAACGAAATGCTAAAATGATGTAAAAAATAATAATAAAAATAGTAAAAAACAATACGCCTTGATGGTCATGATTACTTTACTGTCGTGTTTACTTTAAGGTCAATTTACTTTAAGATCATGTTTACTTTAAGGTCATGTTTACTTTAAGGTCATGTTTACTTGAAGGTTATGTTTACTTCAAGGTTTTTAAACTTCATGGACATGTTTATTTAAGGTCATGTTTACTTTAAGTTCTTTTTTATTTTAAGTTCTTGTTTACTCTAAGGTCATGTTTGTTTTAACTGATTCCTTCCGGAATATTTTTAGCGTTTAAACGTAATTAAATTTTGTTCGATTGTGTGTGTGCACATGCATCACGGAAACAATAAATAGTACTTCTAAATATATTTACATTATAATGTAATATTTATATTTCGAAAAAGAAATGGACAGAGAATGTGATTATCACAAGATCATTTTGAAAAAAAATTATGTTAATATATAAAAATTATTTTAGACAGAAAAGAAAATATGTAAATGACAAATAAATACTATTTTAGATATGATATTTGACCTTACCGCATTTTTTAATCAATAAATTCCACTCAAACCGTATCATTTATGTAGATAATCCAATTACAAACACAATAATGTATAATATATATGCATAGTGCGTCAAAAGTTTATTAATTAGAAAGAATTTCGACATCTATCAAAAACAGTAGACTTAACCTTACGCGAAACTCAAATGAAAATATGGCTAATTTTTCTTACAAAGTAGCGTAAATTTGCAAAGACGATGCTAGAAGCATTTGCACAGGTTGGATTTCATAATAAATGAGACCAAAGTAAATAAAATAGTTATTATTTTACAAAAATAAGTAAATTGGAAAATATATATATAACATATAATGAAAAATTACGTCACATACCCCAATTATCAAAACTTATCAATAACTTAACAAAATTGATATCAATACACATAAAAATCATGCAAGAAGTAATGTGGACATATTACAATTTCGATTGGAAACATTCTTATGTTGATATAAATACCGAAAAAAACATGAATGTCATTGGAGTATGATTTATAGCAGTATTTTGGGCCAGAAGACATAAGGTTTACTGACTTGTATAAGTCTTCATGGCTGGAATCAGTTAAGATCGTGTTTACTTTAAGGTCATGTTTACTTGAAGGTCATGTTTACTTTAAGATACTGTTTACTTTATGGTCATGTTTACTCGCTGTTGAGAACTCTTAAAGTACTATCGAAGGTCATAGTAAACTCCCCCCCCCCCCTTAGCAATTAATCACAAAAAGGTAATCAAACGTCCCATCACACAGAAAAATGTACACAGGAAATCGTACGAATATCTGGCGTTGGACATCCCATTCCATAGAGGATCAGAGTGACCCAGAAACCATGTTGAAGTCGGATGTGTCAGGCCAAAAGTCGCAGATATTGCAGTCAAGCTGTTACCACGACGCAACGTATTCCGTTTTAGGACTACATCCTGGTAATCTGCAGGAGTTTGAGAACGAACTTCTTGAGAAGAAAAGAAGACTACTGACATCTTCATTAATTCTCAAATGTTAGTTTAAATATGTTTGTACAAAGCCGAGATCAACCTTATATTGTAAGTGTAGATAAAAAATCTGGTCTTGCAATGCCATTATTGATTAGAATCCAACATCATGGCACACGGCAAGATATATGATGTCACATTGAGCATGAGGATGGAGATAGAGGGAGTTACATCAGCTCTTAATGTGTTGATAACTGATAATCAACACACTCTGTAATACTCACAGACTCTCAAAGCATGCTGCGCAAGATAGAACAGTTCATGCTAAGAAAAGAATGGTGGGACTCAGTTGTCCTAAGCATTACATGGATATACTGCCCTGGTCATGCCGAGGTCAGAGGAAACTAGAGAGCCGACTTATTGGCAGGCAATGCGGCGATAGACGGCACATTGCTGTGAGGAGATAAAGCAGACTTAATGAAGGCAGTAATAAATTCATTTCAAGATGCAGATGATGTCAATGAGGCTGACAACTTACACATACAGAGAATGTTAGAAATGGGAGTATCTAGAGGTGAGGGAAGGAAAAGCAAATGTTTTTGGAAAATTCCGAAGATCACACAGTCAACACCTGACCGGAACAATGAGTCTACATACACTGGGATGGCTGTTGGAGCGGAGGGCGGAGCACTTATGGGATTGTCCCGCGTGCTGTGATGCCAGTTTCTAATCAAGAATCAAGAAAAAGAAACATGGCACAAGGGCATTCCCATAAGTGATCCCCTCTCCGCTCCAGCAGCCATCCAAGAGTATGCAGACTCAATGTCCCAGTGTCTCTGATGTTGATTATGAGACTCAATGTCCCAGTGTCTCAGATGTTGATTATGCGATTTTATGATCTGTCCAGAGAGGACACACTCTCTCTCGTGACAGCTTTGGTCAGCCCCTCAATTTCTGTGCACGTGCAAGTTATCACCTCCGTGTTGCCTCCTCCGTTCATCATCATCAAGCACAACGAAAGATCTCGCTACGACAGTGAAATGTTATGGGTTAACTTTACTTATCAATGTTAATACTTAACAATTGCTTTATAATTTATTTTATGCCAGATTCTTCTGCATTTTAATTTCTTCTTATTACTTCACATAACTCTTAACACATCACTTCACATCACTTCACATAACTTCACTTCACATCACTTCACATCACTTCACATCACTTCATTAGAGGAACTGTTTACCTCTGATTTTTCTTTTTATATATGTATATATTTTTGTTGATACAGTAACTATTTTCTATATTCTCTCCATCTATCTTTGAGCTAGGCGTGGATGGATGTTCTACTTGCTTCAGATGGTCAATTTCAAGAAGACAACAAGTTTGGTTTTGTACAGATGAAAGTCAACAGTGGAAACTCTGTGAGCAAGAGTGGAGATGCTGGCATGCAGGGACTCGGAGGAACATTCAAGAAATTGAACGTCTAATCATGGCAGCAAATAGTTTCTATGTTTCTTCAGCTTCGAACACGGTGCTTAGGGCAGAATCTAAGAACATGTCTGATACAAGTCCATCGTTTTATTGTTATTGTTGTAGAAATATGTTGATGTTTGGTGACTTCTGTTACTTGTGTGTTTGACTTGAATTCTTCTCAACCGATATTTAAGAGTCTTCTAAGACATTTATTTTCAAATGAATTCAATTTTCCTCTCAAATGTTTTTGTCATTTTTCAATTTTCTCAACCACGGATATTACATTTGTACTTACATAAAACACATGTTCGAGAACAGTGGCTGGATGCAGTGAATAATTCCTGTGTGCGTACAGTGACTTTTATTTTTGTGCCGGGACACGCTGGAGTCCGGGCTAATGAAAGAGCAGATAGGTTGGCCGCCCACGCTGCTACTACGGCTGTTGGTGGAGCGATGGATCGGGCAGACATTTTGAATGCCCTACGTGAAAACGCACGAACAAATGACTGTACAAGTGACGATGACTCTTGTTCCATGATTAGAATAAAGGAACTTAGTTTGAAATGTGGTGTCGCTAGAAAGGAGAGTTTTCGTGGGCGAAAAAGAATGATGGTCAATCAACAACGTACTGGGACTGTCAGTCAACGTGTAATGGCGGATACACTCAAGGAAAGATGTGAGCGCCTATGGACTTGTCCAGAGTGCAATGACGATGATCCAACGACTAACTAACTAACTAACAGGTTTATATAACCGCGTCACTTGTTTAAGTGAAGCAATTTATATGAACCTGTGTTTTACGTAAATACAATTGTTGTTACGTTTCACACAGTTACCATGTATTAGATATCACATTGTAGTTTAACAGTCGAAGTTTGGTATGTTTACTTATTGTTTTTAATTTCCTTCATTTAGTTTCCGTAATTTCACGTTTTCTATGTTCCTCTTTTTCTCTGTCCATGATATTCGTAGGATTTCTCTAGCATTTTGCTTAAAATTAAAAAAAAATTTCTAAACTGTAGTATGTCATGGACAGGATGCAACATTCACAGCAGCATATCGAAATTCCTGCTGATCTTGAACCAATCTTCCTTCTTCTGTTTGTGCCAAGTTGAGTTTGTATTTGATATGTTGCGTCCATCTACTTTGTGGCCTAAATCTTATTCGTTGCCATCATCCCCTCCATATGTTCTAGTCTGTCATATAATTTGATATGATCAAAATATTGTAATTTTCTAAAGAGAACCATGTTGTTTAGCCAGTTTTATTTTACTTCAATTATCTCAGAATACCCCACCCCCCCCCCCCCTTCTCCCCCGCCTTTTTTCGCCATTGGAATTCTGAGAATTCTTCTATAACATTTTGTTTAAATTGCTACAATTTTATATTTCGCTCTTTATTTGTGAATGTCTAAGAATCACAACCATATATTGCAGCTGGGAAAATGTAGTCTCTAAGGCAAGTTAGCTATTTTTATTTTCTTTATTTTTATTTAGAAAATTTGTAACTGTCATATCCACTAATCCTGTCGTTTTGTCTCAGCAACTTGAACCGTGAAGTGCCGTGAGGAATCGAAGTCTGTCTCAGCAACTTGTACCGTGGAAGTGTCGTGGGGAGTCGAAGTCTGTCTCAGCAACTTGTACCATGAAGTGTCGTGGGAGTCCAAATCTGTCTCAGCAAATTGTAAAGTGTCGTCGGGAGTCGAAGTCTGTCTCAGCCACTTGTGTGTGAAGTGTCGTAAATTCTTGATTCTTAATTAGAAACTGGCTTCACAGCACGCGGGACATTCCCATAAGTGCTCCGCCCTCCGCTCCAGCAGCCATCCCAGTGTATGTAGACTCGTAGTTCCGGTCAGGTGTTGATTGTGTGATCTTCTGGACTTTCCAAAAAAATTACTTTTCCTTCCCTCACCTCTGAATACTCCCATTTCTAACATTCTCTGTGTGAGTACGTTATAAGTCTCATTAACATCATCTTCATCTTGAAATGAATTTATTACTGCCTTTATTAAATCTGCTTTATCTCTTCTCAGCAATGTGCCGTCTATCGCCGCATTGCCTGCCAATAAGTCGGCTCTTTCGTTTCCTCTGACCCCAGCATGACCAGGGCAGTATATCCATGTAATGCTCTGGACAACTGAGTTGTTCAATAAGTTCCACTATTCTTTTCATAGCATGAACTTTTCTATCTTGCGCAACATGCTTTGAGAGTCTGTGAGTATTACCGAGTGTGTTGGTGTATCAGTTATCAACCAATTAAGAGCTGCTGTAACTCCCTCTATCTCCATCCTCATGCTCGATGTGACAGTAGAATATGCTGAATATTTCTCAACCAACTTCACGCCATTTCTGTAGGCAACAAAACCCCAACCGCTTTTATTTGTGTTTTCAGTTAACGGAGCCATCTGTGTAAATAATTATGTCTTGTGGTTTCGAGTGTAGCCGGACGTGTTCGTACACTGTATCCTGAGCCCTGCCATCCGTCAATTTTCGACAGGCTTTATCTAGTTCTATTATTACTTTAGTCAGTGATTTCTTCTCAGTGTCTACCTCCACCCATTCACTGCCGTTTCCTATTTCTTCCAATTCACATACTCTTCGTAGTGTGTCTTCAGCCTCTGCAACCAATGATCTGCCACACTTGATTCGTTTTCCCTTTGACTCATCTAGACGATGGTGTATTGGTGGTGGTTGCATTCTGTCACTTTAAGGTACGACTTAACTTGTGCTACCTGATGCCGCACTGTAATGCTGGGGAAATCAAGCAGAAATCTCATAGCAGAGATGGGTGTAACTCTAGTAATTGTCATTTATATGTTCTTCTTTTTTCTCTGTCCATGATATTCGTAGGATTTCTCTGCAGCATTTTACTTGAAAGAATGTTTTTTTCTAAACTGTAGCATGTCATGGACAGGATGTACTATTCACAGCAGCATTTCGAAATTCCTGCTGATCTTGAGTCAATCTTCCATCTTCTGTTTGTGCCAAGTTGAGTTGGTATTTGATATGTTGCGTCCATCTACTTTGTGGCCTAAATCTTGGCCTAAAATAGTTTTATAAAAATTGTTTTTACAAATGTAAATGTATAAAAATTATGTAACATCGTGAAAATTGCTGGCGTACTTAACAAACTTGATGTGATAACAGGGAAAATAACACAAACAGTTACCGAGTGTCTAAAATCTAAGACAGGGCAGGTGTTATTGGGCAAATATCATATAGTACAGAGATGGTCAGAATATATAAAAAAACATTATGATGACAGGAAGTGTGAAATACCCCAGTTATCTATATAATATATTGTAACCTTATCCTTGAGTGAAAAATACCCCAGTTATCTATATAATATATTGCAACCTTATCCTTGAGTGAAAAATACCTCAGTTATCTATATAATATATTGTAACCTTATCCTTGAGTGAAAAATACCTCAGTTATCTATATAATATATTGCAACCTTATCCTTGAGAGAAAAATACCTCAGTTATCTATATAATATATTGTAACCTTATCCTTGAGTGAAAAATACTTCAGTTATCTATATAATATATTGTAACCTTATCCTTGAGTGAAAAATACCCCAGTTATCTATATAATATATTGCAACCTTATCCTTGAGTGAAAAATACCTCAGTTATCTATATAATATATTGTAACCTTATCCTTGAGTGAAAAATACCTCAGTTATCTATATAATATATTGTAACCGTATCATTGAGTGAAAAATACCTCAGTTATCTATATAATATATTGTAACCTTATCCTTGAGTGAAAAATACCTCAGTTATCTATATAATATATTGCAACCTTATCCTTGAGTGAAAAATACCCCAGTTATCTATATAATATATTGTAACCGTATCCTTGAGTGAAAAATACCCCAGTTATCTTTATAATATATTGCAACCTTATCCTTGAGTGAAAAATACCCCAGTTATCTATATAATATATTGCAACCTTATCCTTGAGTGAAAAATACCTCAGTTATCTATATAATATATTGCAACCTTATCCTTGAGAGAAAAATACCTCAGTTATCTATATAATATATTGCAACCTTATCCTTGAGTGAAAAATACCCCAGTTATCTATATAATATAATGCAACCTTATCCTTGAGTGAAAAATACCTCAGTTATCTATATAATATATTGCAACCTTATCCTTGAGAGAAAAATACCTCAGTTATCTATATAATATATTGTAACCTTATCCTTGAGTGAAAAATACTTCAGTTATCTATATAATATATTGTAACCTTATCCTTGAGTGAAAAATACCCCAGTTATCTATATAATATATTGCAACCTTATCCTTGAGTGAAAAATACCTCAGTTATCTATATAATATATTGTAACCTTATCCTTGAGTGAAAAATACCCCAGTTATCTATATAATATATTGCAACCTTATCCTTGAGTGAAAAATACCTCAGTTATCTATATAATATATTGCAACCGTATCCTTGAGTGAAAAATACCCCAGTTATCTTTATAATATATTGCAACCTTATCCTTGAGTGAAAAATACCCCAGTTATCTATATAATATTTTGCAACCTTATCCTTGAGTGAAAAATACCCCAGTTATCTATATAATATATTGTAACCTTATCCTTGAGTGAAAAATACCCCAGTTATCTATATAATATATTGTAACCGTATCCTTGAGTGAAAAATACCCCAGTTATCTTTATAATATATTGTAACCTTATCCTTGAGTGAAAAATACCCCAGTTATCTATATAATATATTGTAACCTTATCCTTGAGTGAAAAATACCCCAGTTATCTATATAATATATTGTAACCTTATCCTTGAGTGAAAAATACCCCAGTTATCTATATAATATATTGTAACCGTATCCTTGAGTGAAAAATACCCCAGTTATCTTTATAATATATTGCAACCTTATCCTTGAGTGAAAAATACCCCAGTTATCTATATAATATATTGCAACCTTATCCTTGAGTGAAAAATACCTCAGTTATCTATATAATATATTGCAACCTTATCCTTGAGAGAAAAATACCTCAGTTATCTATATAATATATTGCAACCTTATCCTTGAGTGAAAAATACCCCAGTTATCTATATAATATATTGCAACCTTATCCTTGAGTGAAAAATACCTCAGTTATCTATATAATATATTGCAACCTTATCCTTGAGAGAAAAATACCTCAGTTATCTATATAATATATTGTAACCTTATCCTTGAGTGAAAAATACTTCAGTTATCTATATAATATATTGTAACCTTATCCTTGAGTGAAAAATACCCCAGTTATCTATATAATATATTGCAACCTTATCCTTGAGTGAAAAATACCTCAGTTATCTATATAATATATTGTAACCTTATCCTTGAGTGAAAAATACCTCAGTTATCTATATAATATATTGTAACCGTATCATTGAGTGAAAAATACCTCAGTTATCTATATAATATATTGTAACCTTATCCTTGAGTGAAAAATACCTCAGTTATCTATATAATATATTGCAACCGTATCCTTGAGTGAAAAATACCCCAGTTATCTTTATAATATATTGCAACCTTATCCTTGAGTGAAAAATACCCCAGTTATCTATATAATATATTGCAACCTTATCCTTGAGTGAAAAATACCCCAGTTATCTATATAATATATTGCAACCTTATCCTTGAGTGAAAAATACCTCAGTTATCTATATAATATATTGCAACCTTATCCTTGAGAGAAAAATACCTCAGTTATCTATATAATATATTGTAACCTTATCCTTGAGTGAAAAATACTTCAGTTATCTATATAATATATTGTAACCTTATCCTTGAGTGAAAAATACCCCAGTTATCTATATAATATATTGTAACCTTATCCTTGAGTGAAAAATACCCCAGTTATCTATATAATATATTGTAACCTTATCCTTGAGTGAAAAATACCTCAGTTATCTATATAATATATTGCAACCTTATCCTTGAGTGAAAAATACCTCAGTTATCTATATAATATATTGTAACCTTATCCTTGAGTGAAAAATACCTCAGTTATCTATATAATATATTGTAATCTTCTATCACACCATTTAAGGATCTCCATGATAAAAATATGATTATTGAATATTTCAAGTTTATTAGGTTCAGGTATTCATAATATGTAAAAATAAAGGTATGAAAACGTTGTTTTATATTGTTGTTTTTATAGGCGTTGTACCCTTTTCTATATAATGTGTTGTTTTATTTGATGGAAGAGATTGTATTTATTTTACCAAAAAAAACAAAATGCATAAATAAACTAAATTGGTATCAATGATCAATATTTCATTTGAGAAAATTAAATAAGGTGAAATTAAAGCAGAAATGCATACCTTGTAAAATGCCCAAACATTTTTTATTAACAAAATAGTTTAGTAAAAATTGTTTTTACAAATTTAAATGTATAAAAATTATGTAACATCGTGAAAATTGCAGGCGTACTTAGCAAACTTGATGTGATAACAGGGAAAATAACACAAACAGTTACAGAGTGTCTAAAATCTAAGACAGGGCAGGTGTTATTGGGAAAAGATCACATAAGTACAGAGATGGTCAGAATATATTCAAGAATATTATGATGACAACAGACCCATAATAAACATGCAAGATAATAGCGAGGGCACATCAATACTTGCAGCAGAAGTAATGGAAGCCCTAAGGAACATGAAATATGGCTAGCCCCAGGACCAGACATTATAAGATGAGAGCAATTCGTAGCTTTATGTGACTGTGGAGTAGAAATAAGTCACACCCACTACTGAATGGCATATATATTAGTGGACACATACCTGATAACGTAATGAGGTCCATGTTTATAGCCTTACCCAAGAAACCAGGGATCATTGAGTGTGAAGAACATCGTACAATCAGCATCATGAGCCAAATAGCAAATATTTCTGAGAATCATCATGAAGAGGGTGAGAAACAAAATAAACTCAGAAATAAGTTCAGAACAATGTGGCTTCGTAGAAGGCGACGGTACCAACAATGCTATATATCTTTAGAATAATAATAGAGAGGTCTATAGAGGTAAAAACAGATTTGCACCTCTGTTTTATAGACTACACAAAGGCATTTTATAAAATTAAACACAGTTAATTTATACACATGTTAGAGAACTTTAACATCGACAATAAGCATTTAAGAATCATCAAGAACATATACTGGCAGAAAACAGCAGCAATAAGAGTAGGAAATGAATTTGGCCCCTATTAATAAATATAATTAGACTTACGTAAAACACAGGTTTATATATCGTCTCAATGGGACACCATAGACTATATCTAACACTAGTGGGTAATGATGGGCAATGATGATCACATAAGAAATCATAAAAATTACAATACACAAATCATATTCACACAAATCATATTCAACGTTTCAACCAAAAGGTCTTTATCAAGACACAAACAAAACATTAAAAGACGACGAATAGAAAAATTATCACAACGTCCAACGGAAATATGGAAATGATATGCCGGAAGGTCAGAAAGTACATAAAAACGTAAATATATGTGGAAACGAAACGAACAAAAAGGTGAGTAAATGACGGAACAAAAAGAATAAAGACAAAGACCACACCAAACCAGTACTAGACATAAGAGTGGTCGGAATTGAGTCCAAAAGGCTTGAGTGTACCCATCTCGAAAATGAGACGATTTTCTAGAGCATACCTAGATCTATCATCGGTGGTGCAAGATCTGATGGCGGTGACCTGAATATCCAAAGCACCATGATGACCGTCGCCGTTGAAGTGTGTGGCCACAGGAGTGGGTGTTCTGTGCTTGATGGCATGAAGATGGTTACAAAAACGATCGCTCAATCGTAGGCCGGTTTCCCCGATGTACTGTTTGCCACAGTGTTTACATATGATCACGTAAATGACATTACGGGATTCACATGTAAAGGCCTCATCGATGGAGAAAGTGGCCTTGGGAAATGAAATGGAGCGCATCTGAACCACATAAGGACATGTAAAGCAACGGACACGTGAGCAACGAACAGTGCCATAATGGTCAGGAACAGAAGACTTAAGATGGCTATGAACCAAGATGTCCCTCAGATTTCTATCACGCCTATAAGCCACCAGAGGTAAGTCATGGAAAGCGTCACGGGTGTCAGGATCAGACTGGAGAAGAGAATAATGTTTGAGCATGATGCGTCGAACAGAAGAGTTATGGGGATGAAAGGTAAGAACAAGTTTAACCCTATCAGAGGAGGAGGAAGAACCCTGAGAGTTAGTCAAGGTATCGAGGCGAGACAAATGGCGCACACGGAGCCAAGCGGAAGAAAGAATGCTGTCAGGGAACGATCGTCTACGGAAAAACTCAATCATCTCAGAGGACTTGTCGAGAAAATCGTCGTAATCGCTACATAAGCGACGCAGGGTCACCATTCATCCCCCATACCTTAGCACATCCGTTTACTATAAACCTACTGATGCACATGGCTTTCTTCTCTACACTTCTTCTCATCCTCCTGCTTGTCGCAACTCTCTCCCGTACTCCCAGCTTCTTCGCCTGCGTCGCTTATGTAGCGATTACGACGATTTTCTCGACAAGTCCTCTGAGATGATTGAGTTTTTCCGTAGACGATCGTTCCCTGACAGCATTCTTTCTTCCGCTTGGCTCCGTGTGCGCCATTTGTCTCGCCTCGATACCTTGACTAACTCTCAGGGTTCTTCCTCCTCCTCTGATAGGGTTAAACTTGTTCTTACCTTTCATCCCCATAACTCTTCTGTTCGACGCATCATGCTCAAACATTATTCTCTTCTCCAGTCTGATCCTGACACCCGTGACGCTTTCCATGACTTACCTCTGGTGGCTTATAGGCGTGATAGAAATCTGAGGGACATCTTGGTTCATAGCCATCTTAAGTCTTCTGTTCCTGACCATTATGGCACTGTTCGTTGCTCACGTGTCCGTTGCTTTACATGTCCTTATGTGGTTCAGATGCGCTCCATTTCATTTCCCAAGGCCACTTTCTCCATCGATGAGGCCTTTACATGTGAATCCCGTAATGTCATTTACGTGATCATATGTAAACACTGTGGCAAACAGTACATCGGGGAAACCGGCCTACGATTGAGCGATCGTTTTTGTAACCATCTTCATGCCATCAAGCACAGAACACCCACTCCTGTGGCCACACACTTCAACGGCGACGGTCATCATGGTGCTTTGGATATTCAGGTCACCGCCATCAGATCTTGCACCACCGATGATAGATCTAGGTATGCTCTAGAAAATCGTCTCATTTTCGAGATGGGTACACTCAAGCCTTTTGGACTCAATTCCGACCACTCTTATGTCTAGTACTGGTTTGGTGTGGTCTTTGTCTTTATTCTTTTTGTTCCGTCATTTACTCACCTTTTTGTTCGTTTCGTTTCCACATATATTTACGTTTTTATGTACTTTCTGACCTTCCGGCATATCATTTCCATATTTCCGTTGGACGTTGTGATAATTTTTCTATTCGTCGTCTTTTAATGTTTTGTTTGTGTCTTGATAAAGACCTTTTGGTTGAAACGTTGAATATGATTTGTGTGAATATGATTTGTGTATTGTAATTTTTATGATTTCTTATGTGATCATCATTGCCCATCATTACCCACTAGTGTTAGATATAGTCTATGGTGTCCCATTGAGACGATATATAAACCTGTGTTTTACGTAAGTCTAATTGTTGTTACGTTTCACGCAGTTACCTTGTATTGATTGTCTTAATAAATATAACAAGGAGTTAGACAGGAATGTATACTTTCACCAGAACTGCTCTCTTTATACAATGAAAACATAATGCGTGTAATTTTTTGATATCCCATGAATATCAGTGGGAGGACATAGCCTAAATAATTTGAGATATGCGAATGACACTGTTCTTATTGCTAAAAGTGAGGAAAACCTTCACAAATTCTTTAATGTAATAGTGACAAAAAAGTAAAGAGAACGGCATCTTACCAAACATCAAGAAAACAAAAGTAATTATTTCAAAGAAACAAAACACCACAGCTTGCAAAATCAAAGTGAATGATAAAGTAGTAAGAGATGTCCACCAATTCAAATATTTAGGTACAACTATTACAGCAGACGGAAGAAGTTCAAAAGAGATAAGAAGCAGAATAGGACAGGCAAAAACAACATTCAGAAAAATGAAAAATATATTGTGTAATATGACCTTGTCATTAGAGGTGAGAAAGAGAGTTCGGCAGTGCTATATAACCCCTATGCTGACATATGGATGCGATTCTTGGACAAAAACAAGCAAGAAACTGGAAAATTAGAGGCAATAGAGATGTGGTTCTATAGAAGAATGCTGAGAATACCATTGACTGCGAGAAAAACTAATGTGGAAGTGTTGAAAGAGTCAAATGCGAGACGGAGCTTAGACAATAATATAAGACAAAAGTCAATATTTATTTTAGGCCACGTTATGAGACAAGGAGGTTTGGAGAACATAATCACAATTTAGGGCAGCAGAGACAGAGGGGGACAACGTGAGAAAATATTAGACCGTTTAACAACCTGGAATGCAGGGAAGCAACAACGATCTTGATAAATAATACTGGAGACAGAGAGCAGTGGAGAGCCATGAACGCCTACGGCAGCCGGCACGACACCTGCTGATGATGACGGAGCAAAACATCTGGCTGTAAAAGGGAAATAACCGTAAAATTTGTGATCGCAAAAAAATAATAACAATATTTGAGTCTAATTGTTATGTTGTCACAATGCATGTCACAAGAGGTGAATGAGGAGTTAATGGGGTGGGGTTAACTGTCATGTCTAATATAGTGTCAAAGTGATCCAGAAACAAGACCGAGCTCAGATGTGTCAGACAGAAAGGCTCAGATATCACAGGAATTATGTAAACCATAACACAGCGCATTCGGTTCTATGGACTATTTCATGCCAGAAGTATCTTAACAAAGTTCACGAGAAGAAACTCGTCTCTGGTACAACCCGATACTGGAAATGAGAGGGCATAGGTAACACACGGCAAATATAGGAATGTACCGAATTAGGTACAAGTGTTATCTATTTTTGTAAAGAAATAGCTATTCTTCTGCGTTCTTATTTTTTAAAAAGCAAGTCCCTCATCCCTGACCTGCAACTCTAAAAACAGCAAGTACCTCATCCCTGACCTGCAACTATAAAACCAGCAAGTACCTCATCCCTGACCTGCAACTCTATAACCAGCAAGTACCTCATCCCTGACCTGCAACTCTATAACCAGAAAGTACCTCATCCCTGACCTGCAACGCTATAACCAGCAAGTACTTCATCCCTGACCTGTAACTCTATAATCAGCAAGTACCTCATACCTGACCTGCAACTCTATAACCAGTAAGTACCTCATCCCTGACCTGTAACTCTATAACCAGCAAGTTCCTCATCCCTGATCTCTGCAACTCCCAAAGGGAAACGTGTAGTTCTGCCAGAAATACGATGTCTCGTGATATGAACCGGTAAGTGCGAAATCACCGTGTGAAACTCGATCTACCCCCATTTTAACTAAGAACATATCACAATTTATAACCGTTTAAAAATTCGATCGACCGAAACTATTTTTCTCTAATATATTCCTATGATCAATCATGCATAGTTGAGTTTCTTCAACGTAACTTGTTTAACTTGTTACCAGCTTTTGTAACACGGATATTCATACACCCAGCGGGACATTTATTTTCCTTGTTCGTCAGCTGTGAAGTGTCAGATTCCACTGTCAGTTTTGATGTAAGGGGCGAGATATCTATTGAAAGGTAATATATTTTCAATTTTAACTAACTTCATTTTCATATATTTTAATCACTGCATCATTTCTGATAATCTATTTCGGCTTTGTTTTAATCGTACTAGAAATATAATCCTGTATATAAGCCGTATAATTCATTTTGAATATCATTTTTATGGTGAAGAGTAAAGTAAAGATGTCTGTCTGCCTATGTTCCTTCAGCGCTGAATACGGTGCTGCATAAGACAGATACTAGAGGTCTCCAGTTCTCTCACTCAAAAATATATCCAACCATAATTCATATCTATCTTCTTCTTCTTCAGTGTTCTGAAATTTCCACTGGATATCTCTTGTAACAGGACACTGGTCCTATCAGATTTTTTCAACAGGATAAAATCTAGAGAAACTATATCTCAGTATTAATGTTTTTATAAAGGCTAATACCATATACAGTAAATGAATCAGATTACTGATTGCTTTGTTTATCATCCAGTGTTTGTATGACAGAACAAAACATATTGACTGCAGAAATGTATGATAGAACAAAACATAATGACTGCAGAAATGTATGACAGAAACAAAACATATTGACTGCAGAAATGTATGACAGAACAAAACATATTGACTGCAGAAATGTATGACAGAACAAAACATATTGACTGCAGAAATGTATGATAGAACAAAAACATATTGACTGCAGAAATGTATGACAGAACAAAACATATTGACTGCAAAAATAATTAAGAAAAAAAACTCGCAAAAAACCAAAATAATGCGCTACATCAACAAGTTAACTAGTCATCAGACATTTTAAAGTTGTTTTTTTTTCCTCCAGAATACTGCCGTCCATCGACTCTGGTTAGATCATGACCTGCAAAAATACTATAAGACCTCTCAACAGAAAGTGAACATAACCTAGAAGGTTAATTTTTTTCTTATTTCCGTGTTAACACCTTGGTCGTTCGTAGTAGTATTTTTTTTGGCAAGTCAACTGTAAGTATATAAATAGTGACCAACGAAAAATTGCGACAATAATCGAAAACTTCACAAATGAAGGTGTATTTGCGTTCTGTTGAGAGGTCTATACTTGATACCGGACACGATCCATTGAAAGGTTCGAGAAATTTTCTCTCTGCATCATTGCACACTTATCAATGAGGAAGGTGAACCACTTTTCTTAATTATGCAATCTATATTTACTGTTACAGGCGGATGTGTTTCGCTGCGTGCAAGTTACGAAAGTCTTTTATTTTCTTCATAGGTCGGTATAATACCGGTATGTATTATCTGCAGTTCCCCCTATATACGCTCTCCTTTGGGAGTGGGGATAGTTGAGGGAGGTTTCTACCAGAAATTTTATAAATGTCATTCGAACGTTTCCTGTTGTAGGTCAACTATTGTCACGAGAATTTGACGGCCATCTTGATGGTATCCCTCGCTAAGGGAGGGATTTTTTATTTTTTAAAAAGTATTTTGATGAAATTTCTAGTACTAAAAGTCATGGTTCGTATTGTTAAAAATGGGGGGGGGGGGGTTGAACACATCTATCATCCGCCCTTATCTATCCGACCTGAACATGTGTAGGATTGTTTATAGAGTGCATCAAATAATTATATACCGTGAACGACCTGGCTGTTTAGAAGACTTCCTCGCAAAAACTAAGTTAGACCCCCATTCTTTACATGTTTTGATTATTATTTGGCTTTCAGTTGGTTACTATTTATATACTTTGAAATTACATGCCAAAAATAGCAAAATGACTTAGCCGAACTATTCTTTACTGACGATCAGTGCCCTACAGTTCAAGTAAAGAGCTGCAAGACCACATAAACCCACTCAACAAAAGAAGCCCGAATCACAACATGAAGATCAACACAGAATTAATGTCTATAAGCAGATAACACAATCAACATAAAGATAAATGATCTACTACTGAAGCAGATGCAGGAATTTTCAATATCTCGGGGACATTTTTACAGCAGACAGAAGATTGGATACAGAGCTCGGGAACGAGAATTCAAAAAAATCAATTACATAAATTATGAACATAAACAAGTTTGAAAACACACATCTATCTCTATGGAAACCAAAAGGCAAATCATAAATTCAATATTCATAACAAATTATGTTTTCAATGTCAGACTTGGACACTAAAGAACAGGAGAGGAAGCTTAATATGTGTGAAATGAGAATGTCCTAAAAATAGCAGCAAACAGGACGAGAAGAGATCAAGTGAGAAATGAAGAGAATACAAGAACTGTTGGAACAACATCAGTGGTCCCAATATATTGAGAAAACAGAGACTGAAGTAGTTTGACCACCTAATGAGAATGAACTCTTATTGGCCAGTGGCAAGAACATGCGACATGAAAATACAAACAGCATGATAGAGAGGAAGTCCATGAAGAAGTTGGACTGAAGGAGTTACCAACATTCTGACCGGCACAGTATTACAGCATATCATGCGATCAGACGTGTAATAGCCTGAAAAACCGATCTTCATTCAATCATGCGACGCATCACAAACATAAGTAGAGAAAAGATGATAAATATGGATAAGATGGATTAGATTAGATTTAGATTAGAGTAAGAGTAGATTAGATTCGATTAGATTAGATTCGATTAGATTAGATTAGATTAGATTAGATTAGATTAGATTAGATTAGGTGGATGGATAGATGGATATGACCCTATAGGTCTGTGAATTTATTGTAAAGCTTATCTAACGTGCTTACTAACGTGAGTACTGTTAACTGATTCAGCTCAAAGAGGGCTCATATGAGTCATTAATCGTTATTTCTTAAGTCCAATAATACTACATTGCGACCTTGCAGTTTGTGGCCTTTATTTTGTCACTTTCAGTAACTATATCAACATAAGAATGTTCCGATCGAAAGTGTAATACGTCCACATTACTTCGTACAAGAATTTGATGTCTATAGATATCAATTTTGTAAGTTATGATCAGTTTTTGAACATGGGGGTATGAGACCATCATTTTCTCTTATATTCTGTATATATATTATATATATATATATATAAATATATATATATATATATATATATATAATATATATATATATATATATATATATATATATATATATATATTATATATATATATATATAATATATATATATATATATATATATAATATATATATATATATATATTATATATATATATATTTTAGAGTTTACCTATCTTCATAAAATAATAACTATTGTATTTACGTTGATCGCATTTATTAAATACAACTTGGCAATTACTGACAACTGCCATTTAGCATCGTGTTCGCAAATGTGTTATTTGTAGAAGAAATCTGCCACATTTTCGATCAACAATGTATACCTAATCTCATGTGTCGATGTAGAAATGTTTTCTAAATAACAAATGTTTGACGCACTATGCATATATACTATACATTTTTATGTTTGTAATTGGATTATCTACAAAACTGAAACAGTTTGAGTGGAAGTTATTGATTCAGAAGTTTGGTAAGTTCAAATATCATGTTCGAAATAATATTTGTTAGTCATTTACATATTTTAATTTCGTGTTAAAAATAAATTGTTATATATTAACAATATTTTTTAAAAATGAACTTGTGATAATCACATCCTGTCAATTTGTGTTTCAATATATATAAAACATTGTAATGTAAATATATTTAAACGTACTATTTCTTATTTCGTGATACATGAGCAAAATAGAAAACATCTAAAAAAAAATAAATTCCTTCCAAACGCTAAAATTATTCCGGGCGGAACCAGGATAGATTAAGTTGTTGGATACCTATGTTCCTTCAAGAAGTATTAAGTTCAATACACGTCGAAGAACATGTCTTTAACAACACGACAAGAAAGCTGTGTTTTTTGGGGGGTTATATAAAGAGACATAACAGCATGGAAAGATTAATAGCTGATGGCAATTCACGGAAACAGGGAAGAGGGCACCCAAGACTACTATGGTGCAGTGATTTATCAGATTGTTTGAACATGTCTCTAGCTTCGGCAAGACAACTCGCCCAGAATAGCGAAATGTTCAGAGAATCAATAAGTAAGACCACGTTCTGGGTAGAATATGTCACATGATGATGATGCTCATTAGAAAGCTGGACGTGAGTAGATTAGTAAACAATCAATTAGGTTTGTCGTTGATGTTATTTTTAACATGAGTTGTCTAATATGTCTGAACAGAGGAAGAAAGAAGTGACAACTGACATGTCATCGAGTACAGATTTGTCAGATTACACCTGTACCCTGAGTCCAGATGTGCTGGTCAAGGCTAAACAAGAGCTGAATGAAGACCCAAATACTCGTCAGATTGAAATGAAAAATTTGAAGGCTCGATTAGAGAAGTGTCCAGGTATAGTACTGTAGTAAATGTTGTAGTGAAACCAGTAGTAATAGTAATAGTTTGGAGGGGAGAGAATGATTGTGACAATTTCCCATAAGGGAAGTCGTGGAGTTTTCTACCTGTAAAAAGGAAAACGATAACAACTAACCAATCATCTATCCACGTTGTATAAGTTCCTAGCATTAAACGTCATGCGTGTATGTGCTCATGGGGAAAGTCATGCGTGTATGTGCTAATGGGGAAAGTCATGCGTGTATGTGCTCATGGGGGAAAGTCATGCGTCTGTGTGCTCATGGGGAAAGTCATGCGTGTATGTGCTCATGGGGAAAGTCATGCGTGTATGTGCTCATGGGGAAAGTCATGCGTGTATGTGCTCATGGGGAAAGATGGGGTGGGGTGCTCGCTCTTGGATGCACTAAGGGCGAGACTCCACCCACTCATCTTTTATCTACGACGTGGGTGGTAGTACTGTAGTAGATGTAGTAGTGATAGCAGGAGTAGTAGATGTTATGGTGGGGATGATGTGGTAGTCATGGTCAAAGTAGTGATTACGGTGATGAAGTTGATAATGGTATGGTAGTAGCAGTAGCTATTGTGTGTTGTCACTCAAGTGTATACATTGTTTACCTTTCACACATGTCATAACAGGCGTCTAGCGAAATTGTGGATTGGCTGTTTATAGCTGGCTGTTCTATCTCATGTTTATAGCTGGCTGTTCTATCTCATGTTTGTAGCTGGCTGTTCTATCTTAAGCATGGTCAAAGTCTCCCATACAGCATGTTGAAGGTAAGTAATTCTGGCCGAAAGTCGCAAGTACCGTAGCTAAGCTGTAAACCATAATACAACACGTTCCAATTTCCGGACTATATCTTGCTAATCTGCAGGAGTTTGAGGACGAATGCAACAGAAGCATACGCTGGGCATACATGAATGGTTGGAAGGATGGATGGATATGTGGATGGATGGATGGTTGGGTGAATGGATGGATGGATTGATGGGTACATGAATAACAGAATGGATGGATGAGTGCGTTGATGTACAGAGAAACATTACGATATGAACAGGTAAAAGTCTATCAGATAGTAACACGAAAACAGGAGACGGGATGTTGTAGGTCCACTGCCACCAACCTTCGTTGCTGAGACGGCATTTGGCGATGATGAGGGTGGATCAATGTGACGTCAATGCACAGTGACGTTATTGAAACTGTATATAAAGCTTGTCTTGCATACTGCCCATACATTAGTCTTCGGCATCTACATAGACTTAGGTTTTGTTCCTTTAACGAGATTACTATTCCAACTTTTTATAAAGTGTACGATGATCCGAGATTTGGTGGAATTTTATGACGTCACTAACTTCCAGCTCAGTTCAAAATGGTGTAAGTGTGTTGGAGTTGTAGTAAGTCTGCTACAGTAGCGAAAAGCTGTTTCCGGTTGCAAAGTGTTTGCGATACATACTAAGATCCCCCCCCGCCCCTTATGTACGCGTCATGCACTGATAAATCCACCCATGCAAACCTCCTAAATTAAATATCTCTACTGACGCGTAATTATAGTCAAGGGAAATAATCACTAAAACACGAAGAACACAGATTTGTCTGTCCCTTGCAATGTATTGCGTTTCGCTTCACGCAATAAGCGTAGTCCCGTTTAGTAAACATGAAACAACATTTATAATAATAAATATACTTTCAGGTCTTCAACCAAGGACAGATGCACAATTTCTGTTACGTTTTTTACGAGCCCGCAAGTTTGACCAGGAGAGAACGTTTGATCTAGTGAAGAAGTATTACAATGCCAGATTACAGTATCCAGAGATTTTTGATGACATCAAGCCTTCTCGTGTCAGACATATGTTAGAAAATGGTACAATTGAGGTTCTTCAACAAAGAGACACCAATGGCTGTGCAGTTGTTGTTTTGAGACCAGGTGAGTTGACACTACTAACATTATCAGACCAGGTGAGTTAGCACTAGTAAAACTATCAGACCAGGTGAATTTATAACAGTAAAACGGTTCTTGTTTGCTACGCGTGTGCCCCTATGTAATTATTTCCCTTGTCTATGATTATCAGTTTATGTTTATCATTTATTAATTTAAATATAAATTTATTTCGGGTTATGGCTATTTTTTTTTAAATATCACTAACCGTGACCTCTAACACTATTCTAATTCTAAAAATGAATATTTAAATTTATTATTGGTAAAATATTCAGATTTTTAAATCCTAAAATAAGCAGGTGGACACGCGTTGCAAACCAGAGCCAATAAAACTAACACATCAGGTGAGTTAGCAATAATAAAATCGTCAGGTGAGTTAACAATAATGAAATTATTAGACTGAGTTAAGAAAAGTAAAAAAATCAGACTACGTGATTTAACCGTAGGGAAAACTATTAGACCAGGTTATTTATAATAGTAAAACTAGCAAACCAGATGAGTTAACAGTAGCAAAAAACTACAATAGCAGGTGATTTAACAGTAATAAATCTATCAGACCAGGTGATTTAACAGAAGTGAAACTGTCACTAGTAAAACTGTCCACTGCTCATACATTTCGTCTCTGTCTTCTCCATGTTTCCTCCCATTACACGTCCAAACCTCACTCTGATGTCCTTGATGTTCTTCCACGACAAGTACCCTCATCCCCCTATGTCTACCTCGACTCTCATCCGTCTTGCTGAGTTTGTACTTACTCTTAACTCCTTAGAGTTTGATGGGCTTTTTTTTGACCAGATCAGCAGAGTTGCCATGGACATTAAGATGGAATCGAGCTATGTCTGCTTGTTTATGGACCACCTTGAGTACCAGGTGGGCCCTTCCCATTGATTTTCCATAGGTATTTCGATAGTGGGATCGGTATCACTGACATGGCTGAGGCTGACATGTCACGCTTCATTCAGCACATTGATAACTTTCACCCAGCCATCAAGTTCACATCTGTTATCTTCACCTCCCATGTGAACTTTCTTGGCATATCTATCACTGTTCAACCTTCTTGTCTTAGCACATCGGTACACTACAAACCGACTGATGCCCACAGCTTTCTCCTATATACCTAATCTCATCCTTCTGCCTGTTGTGATTCCCTTCCATCTCTCAACTTCTTCGTCTCCGGCGCCTATGCAATGGTGGGGATGGCTTTCTCGAGAAAGCCCACGATATCATGGACATCATCTGTTACCGTTTATACCCCCGACAGGGTCCTTCAGTCTGCCCTGTCTCGGGTGTGCAGCCTCTCCCACCAGGATACTCTCTCTAACATTCGGAGGTCTTCTCCCTCTGACAGGGTCAAACTTGTCCTGACTTTCCACCCGCATAGCACTGCTGTTCGTCATGTTATACTCCGACACCTTCCCCTTCTCCAGTCGGATCCGGAGACACGGTAAGTATTCTGTGTCCCCCCCCCCCCTCTGGTTGCGTACAGAAGGGACAAGAACCTCAGGGATCTACTGGTCCGGGGCTATCTTAGGCATGACGTCCCCTTTCATTCTGGTACTATCAGCTGCGATCGCCCTAGATGCTACACATGTCCGTATGTTACTCGGACCCGGTCCGTCACATTCCCCAAGGCCACCTTCTTCATCGAGGAGGGTTTCTCCTGTGTGTTCCGGAACGTGATCTATGCTATCATCTGCAATCTCTGAACCATGACCTACATAGGTGAGACTGGTAGGAGACTTGCTGACCGTTTCTTCGAGCACCTACACAGCATCAAACACCATTCCGACCTATCATGTCGACGTTCATTTCAATGGCACAGGCCATCGGACGCCCAGAATATTCAGGTGATGGCTATCAAAGCATACTTCTCCGACGACCGGACCTGTCTTGCGATTGAGACCCACTATATATAACTTGGCACTCTGAATTCTTTGGGAATTAATGAGTGCCTGACATACGCATAATATCGGGCTGTCCCGTCATTTCTCTGTCTCGTTTTTACATCTATTTGGCTTTGTTTTTGTATTCTTCCTATTTATGTGCATTTCCTATTTATGCCACATTTGGCCTCATTTCTATCCTTTCGGTCATTTGCGTCGTCCTTACTTGTCTTTTTATTTATATGTGTATGTATTCCTTGATAAAGACCTTTCGGTCGAAACGTCGATTTTTGTGTGTGCTTATGTGTGTTTCGTGTTACTAGAAAAACTTCATAAACCCATTTCACGCTTTACCTGACCAGGTAATTTAACAGTAGTAAAACTATCAGACCAAGTGAATTAACAGTAGTAAAACTATCAGACCAAGTAGCAAAGCTATCAGACCAGGTCTATTTATAATAGCAAAACCATCAGACCAGTGAATTTGTAATTGTCAGAACAGGTAATTTAACAATTGTAAAATTATCAGACTAGGTGAGTTAACAATAACAAAACTATTGCGGTAACAGATCGATAAAACCTGTTGAAGACCTATGAGTATACAGCTGGGAGGCAACCAATTCTTATATGTAGAATATCTTGAGGTTGTCAGAAAGTCATACTAAAATCCTTCTCAGAGTAAAAGACTTACACGCATGGCATCGCACTCTACAGCCACATTAAGTGAAACAGGCACCTGGTATTTGTAGAATCTTTTCAAAAATATCGCCAAGGAGCGAGTTCACCATCCACTCTGCTATTGTTTTGACAATAATAATACTTATATTATAATAATAACAGCCATTCATCTTTTTTCTAACTGTAGAATACAATATAGCTCTATTTGGTGCAAGTTCTTCCTATGTATCTTGGTTTATTTTGTATGTCCTATTGCCTCTTGTAGACGGTCTTGTAGCAAGAAAAAGAAGTAATCAGTTGAATATTTTCTCAGGAGTTGGGACTTTTCAAGCGATCATATCACAGCAACGGAACACTTGTGTTTGTGTCTTTCTCTTTTTTACTCCATATTTTTAAACATATTATTTCTGAACAATGCTGCATCTGCACGCATATTCTACCCCCAGATATCCGGAGTTTCGGCCGTGTTTTCCGAATTTTTTAATTCTATGTGAAAGTAATTGAGGATTTGCATATGTCTTTGTATCTCAGCATTAGTCTACCACAGGCTCGATGGCCTTCAACCAGTTTCCCGAATTGTTTTTATTTCCTGATATCTTCATGTCTCCGTCTGTCTCTTCCGGTGACATTTATAGTACTAGATAGTTATACAGCTGTCTTGTTGACATATAAAAAAGTAAAGTAACCCATAGCATTTATTAATGCCGTAGGGGTGTGAGATGTTAGCGATCTCACATGTCAGAGGCTCTGCAAATGTGGGCGGTAGCCATCTCCTCTCCCTCGCAGTCTTTACTTCCCGAATTAATCCGGTACCCATTTAAGACTGGATCGACCCGGGAGCCGTTGCGATCTGAAAAACATTTCCGCCTCAACGTGGGTATGAACCACTCATATGCGAAGCCAGTGCGCTAACCACTGCGTTACGCGGCTCACTGTTATTGAAATATAACTGCAAGTGATCATTTTCATCAGGTTTATGGGATTTCGAACAGATCAAGAATACTGAAATAATACAGTCTCTCTATGTGGTCTTGACCAAGGTTTTGGAAGTGAGTACAGCCATTTTTATTGTTAGTATTAGATTTTGTTTAATTAGAATAGACGAATTGACTTAACATATTTACAATCAGTAGCTAGACATGATTTCATTTATGAGTCAATATTTTCAGTCAAATGACCTTTACTACTTAAATGTATGTCCCATGCCGAAAATATATGTGCTGGGCCAGAGGGCGCGAAATAACGTAGCTTTGGTGTTAAACAAGGAGCGCATATTTGACACCTCGGTGGAAATCACTTGTACCTTCTTGATGGTTACCAGAAAACGGATGCAAGAAAGAAGAAAAAAAATAGGTTTGTGTCTATTATCCGAATTTATGACTGTAAGAATCTTGTGTGAATTTATACCTATGTCAAGTTGATAATGACACATACAGCGACAAAGAATCAAACAAGTTTGAATGGGGTTAGCCTTTAGAATGATGAGCAGCGTGCAGTACGAGAAATTCTTATAAATATATTGCAACGTATTTTTGATCTACTAGCGGATGTACACCACGTTTGGTCTGCACATGTAACGAGACACAACTAGCGTTTACGGTTATCCACCTTCAATGGAAGTGGTAAAACACTGAACATATTCGATATCATTTTTGAAGTTAGATGTGTCAGGCCACTATTGTAAATGAAACCGCATCACAAAGCATTTCCAATCTCTGGAATACATTCTGTTGGTAGTCTTCAAGAACCATTGTCTTGCTGTAAGTAAGTTCAGCGGGAGGTTGAGTACAAACACAGAAATGTTTATTTGTGTGATTACACGAAATTATGAATGTATGTCTGTGTGAAGTTATATCACAGCTATCTGACGAATAGGTGGGAATTAGAAAAAAAAACAGAAGCTGCACAGAAGCAATTTTCATTCTCAGACAGATTGTGGAGAAAAACATAGAATACAATAAGAGCCTTTTTGTAACATTTGTAGACCAGGAGAAAGCCTTCGATAGAGTAGATAGAAGCGTTGTATGGTACACACTGGCTAACTATGGAGTCAACAACCACCTTATTAAAGTATGTCAAAGCTTATATGTGAACTGTGAGAGTGTAATTCAAACGAATAAAGGAGCATCAAAACCATTTAAAGTCACATCGGGAGTTAGGCAAGGATGTGTTTTACCACCATCCCTGTTTATCACATATGTCGATAACATTACGAAAAAAAGCCAAGATGCAAAATGAAAATACAAAGGACCTACTCTTTGCCGACGATAAGGCTATAATAGCAAATGAAGAAACTGAACTACAACGTCATCTAACATCCATGGACATCGAGTGCAAGAACAATATAATGAAGATAAGCATAGATAAAACATAAACCATGGCAATAGGAAGGGATACACACAATCTAAATATATCAGTGGAAAATCAAGTCATTAAACAAACAAATACCTTCAAATACTTAGGTGTAACATTCTCTTCAGATGAAAAGATGGACATCGAAATAGACATTCGTTGTAGCAAAGCGAATCAAATACTCGGTCAATTATCTCCCTTTATTGCAACACAAAATGCTACCTATGACAACAACAAAAAACACATCTTATCCAAAGTATCTTCATTCCAACCCTGTGCTACCAATGTCAAACATGGTCCTTAACAACAAAACATAAGAGACAACTGGTTACAACAGAGATGAGATGTCTGAGAAAAGCCACAGGAGTGACCAGTAGACACAGAATTAGAAACGATGTCATAAGAGAAAGAGTGGGTGTCATATCAATTATAGGGGTGCGAAGGGAACGCATTGCTCTAGGCGGACCCAGGGTTAGCAGATAACCAAGATCTCAAAAGTACCTCCACGCGGTGCACCCTGGAAACAGAAATACAGCAGCTCGAGCTGATTCTGACCAAATCATTTGGGGATCGTGTCCGAGAATGTGGAGGTAGCAGATGGAAAGAGATTTGACTGCACAAGAGACAGACAATATCTCCGACACCACCAGCATCACCACATATAGCGACACTGTCGACATACAGTGAAGCTAGTCAGTCCAGTCCGAACATTGGTGTGGCGGCCAATGTAAAATGCACGTAAAGGTAGATGCATGGCGAGACAAATAGATTTCATACCGAGTACAATGAAACAATGAAAGGGCAGAACAGCGCTAGAGGGCAGCGCGAACTGCAAATAGAAAGTGAAAAGTCCCTAGGAAAAGTGAACTACAAGCTCCGTCAGCTCGAGACGAGCATCTAGTTACCTGTGTTCCTTACAGACAGAGACCCAGACCCATCCATTGGTGGCTGGTAAAGCAAGAAGACCTAATCCAACTCTAATGTCGAGCCTTCCTAAACCGGAAATATGCTCGCGAAGAGAAAGGGTTCTGTTCCCGTTGGGAGGCAAGAAAGGGACAACGATGGTAGTCCAGTCCTGGTCCTGGTCAAGGTTTCCTATACCGGAAGTACACTTGCAGGGAGAAAGGGTTCCGTACCCGATGGGCTCAGGCACAAATGGGACTACGATTTAGCCCTGGCCCAACTCTACTGTCAGGTTTTCCTACACCGGAAATACACTTGAAGAGAGAAAGGGTTCAGTACCTGATGGGCTCAGGCGCTATTGGGACAAGGACGCTCAGCTCTAGAACGCCTTGCTCTCAAACGCGTGGTGTGAGATTCGAACTCGGACAAGGGGTACACGATGTCAGTGAATTACACCTCGGCTAAGAGGGCGAAAGAGCCAGGGTCCAACTCCTCTGTTGAGTTCTTCCCCTTAAGGAATCAGGCTCACGGATGAGAAGCGGTTCAGTACCCAATGGGCACAGGCACAGCACGTCCAATTACACGAGGCGAGTTCATAGACAGTGGAATACCTTGTGCGAGTCAGACGAGAGCAAAAATCGTCTGGGCGAAGAGTCGCCACTACGCGTGCCTGGAGACAGATATAGAGGCTGTCACAGGATAAGGGTAGCCCACCCGAATTGTCAAGGCATGCCGAAATCGGATGTGCTAGGCCTACAAGGCGCATAACGGTGGCACAACGTAATCACGCTCCCGGCGGAAATCGCACGGATATCCGTGATGGTTACAATGGAGCGAACGCAAAACAAAACAAACATATCAATTTTCCATACATAAAAAACTAACAGATACAATGGTTCGGTCATCTGGAAAGAATGCCGCGTGATTCATTAGTTTATAAAGCATATATGAAAAAAGGAGAAGCAGAAAGAAGAGCCAAGGGTAGACCTAGAGTACACTGGATCGACAACATCAAAGAGACATTACACGAACACCAAATAGCATTGTCTGAAGCTGCCAGAAAAGCAAGATCAAGAACATCGTATCTCCCTCGACACCCGTAAAGGGTAAAAGATGAAGGAAAGAAGAAGATGTTATATATATATAAATTTGTGACTTTATTTTTGTATTTGTGATATTATGTTTGTATCTATGTATAGTTTTATGTCTGTGTGATTACATGATTTTGTGTTTGCGACCATATATAAATTTTATGTTTGTATTTGTGAATATATGTATTTTTATAATTTTTAACTGTATATTATGTTAGTGTGATTATTTGTGGATTTATATCTGTGTTGTGTGATTTTATGTCTTATTACTTCATAAACCTATTTCTTTTTTTCTTCTTTAAATCTGTGTGAATTTATGTTTGTGTGTACAGGATGAGAATATCCAGGTCAATGGAATACATATTATTGACAACCTGACTGGGTTTGCAATGAAGCATGTAGTAAACGTTACACCAAGTTTTGCCAAGAGTTTTGCTGCACTTATACAGGCAGGAATTGATTTTTATAAAATCATATTTGTTTTTTTATACAGGCAAGATTTGATTGTTAGAAAAACATAATTGAATGCTTATACAGGCAATACTTGATTGATATGCAATCATATTTGCTTCTTTATACAGGCAATACTTTATTGCTATAAAATCATACCGAAAAAATTCTCTGATCCCAAACATGTGATGATGACAGTTCCGGAAGTGAGATTAAGCTAATCATCGAGATCGCTATGGCTACCATGACAGAGATGAATATTATTTTCAAAAATAAGATCATTATAACAGTAAAGATCAAACTACTCAGTTCGTTAGTGCTAAATATACTTTCATACGGATGTGAAAATTGGGACATTCAATGAAGGTTCAGAAAGAAGGATTCTGTTTTTTTGTAAACAAGTGATACACACGGTTGTTAAAAAAAAATATCTATATAGAGAAGAGAACAAAACAAAAATGTATATATATCTTAGCAGCAAATTTAAAAAGAAATTTGCAGATTATCAAAAACCACATTTAGCAGTGGTGAAATGTCGTAAATTTGTTTGGTTTGGACATGTAACGAGACACAAATCTCTGTCTAAAATTTTTGTGCAAGGAACAGCCGAGGGGGAAGAAGAATAGGATCATAAAAATTGTGGTTCAAACATCAAGGAATGGTTTGGACGTGATTTTCAACACTCCTCCGAATAGATGAGGGTAAAGATGTTTGTAGAGCTGTTTTGATGTCTCCATCTGGAACCGATGCCAACCTGACAGGCTATGGATATTATTATTATTATTATTGTTATTATTATTATTAGTGTTGTTATTATTATTATTTTTTATGATTATTATTATTATTATTATTATTATTATTATTATTATTATTATTATTATTATTATTATTATTATGCTGTAGACACTCATATGATTATGTTTGATATATCCGTTTGCTTGCTGGTTTACCCCTTCAAATCCTCTCTTAGTCACAGGCCTAACGTGAATCTTATTCTGTTGATATGAAAATCTGTAGAAAATATCAAATCTGTCATAAAAACATTACAACAGTAAACAAAAACAGAGATATACTTACGTGCAGTGTTTTTTTTCTATAAGAAAATGTCAACTGGGATGGTGATGAAAATCATGATGTCTGCGGTTTGCTCGACTGTGACTAAGGAGTATTATGCTTGCCCGAAATTGTCTACCACACTCTGAGCATGTGCGGGAGGAGCCTGTGGGACATTGAGCAGCTCTTGCCTTCCATCTAACTCGTTCTTGTTCAGCGTGATATTCTCTGAAGCTGTTGCACCACTCTTGATTTCACGACACCAGTCGGTTCTGTCTTGTGCAAGATTCTCCCATGAGTTTGTGTCTATTTTGAAGTGAGTCAGTGACATCTTGAGAGTGTTTTTAAAACGCCTCTTCTGTCCTCCTGCCTTGTGGGAGCCAGTCTGGAGTTCTCCATGTAACAACTGTTTTGGAAGAAGATAATCATTCATATGATCATGTGTCTATCCCAGCGTGTCTGCACTTTCATCAACATTGTATGTATGCCTACAGACTTAGATTTCATCAACATTGTATGTATGCCTACAGAGTTAGATTTCTTCAGTACTTCACGGTCTGGTACTTTATCCGATCCTGTGGATGTTGAGTACCTTACGAAGCCAGCTTAGGTAGAACTGTTTGTGTCTTACGCATTTCTGGCATATACTGCACATATTGCACAGGTAAACACATTACTGATGCCTGGTAAACTATGAGTTTGGTGGTAATTGTGATTTCCCGTCTGTCACATACGTTTTTTCACAGTCTTCGACATACACATGGTTAAATAAGTACATACACCTCTTCATCTGCCAGTAACACACATGTGTTCAATAATATGACTACGTGCTGGGATCAGCGAATCTTGCAACACCAGATTTGAATCAGTTGACCGGCGTATGAAAATGATATGGGATAAAAGTTCCAGTGTTGGCTAGCTATCCTAAACATGAAATAGGTGGCTGGGGTAACACTTATACATATTTTGTTTATTTTAAAAATGCTAGGGGCTGGTCATCATGGTACACTGGATTCAACAAGTAAATGCGCGGCATACTTCATTTTCCTAGGATGGAGTTTCTCAGTAAACATTAGTGAAAATGTCATGCCTACATATAACATAGTTGCGAAAATACACATTTTTAAACATGGGCATGTATTTTGAAGCACATTACAGTAAGTTCAGACACGTTTCATAACACCAGTAAGGTCAACAAGGCTTACGAGCAAGTCCAGACACGCCCTAACACCAATAGAGGAAATAACTTGAGAAAACATAAGGGCAGCAAATTCTGCGACAACAAGGGTAGATAGCTATAACATCCAAAAAAATAAACACAACCAGACAAATAACAAGAAAACTATAGCAAATAAACAAATATTAATCATAAAACCAGTCAAATCTTAAACAAAAAATATCTTTCAATTTGTAAATCTAAAAAAAAAGCCCCAAGAAAGCACCAGATAATACCTCAGAAAATCTCTGTCAACCGGTGAGTTCCTTGGAATTAATCCTTCTTTGTCTTTTGTGCCACGAAATATATATCGAAAATAACGCAATATACTACTCACCAGTTTACTGCGTTTTCCTAGTCTGTCTATACCAGTAATTCTAAATTAGTTGACCTCTACCTCTAGTCTCCGTTAATATACCCCCTATATACCAACACTGTTACAAGAGATCATAATAGTGTTTCTGATATCTTAATTATTTAAAGTTTAGAATTCACTTAGTTTTTCTTGTTACAGGATGTCTTGCCAATGAGAATGAAATTATTTGAATTTATCAAAGAATCAGCAGTTCTTGATCTTGCTTGGAAAGTGGGCAAACCATTTCTTAATGACAAAATGAGTAGCAGGGTAAGCTAATTGATACTTTAACTAATTAAGAATATTTCTCAGACTTGGCCCTTTAACTAATCAAAAATATTGTCACTCATGTCTCAGACTTCACACTTTAACTAACCAAAAATATTGTCATTCATGTCTCAGACGTATCATTTTCTGTAACTGAAATTAACAAACAACAATTACAATTCTAGTCTCACGTTGGAGTTTAAAGGTGAATTAGTATACTAATGATTGATTGATTGGTTGATGATTCAACGTTGACTGGTGTAATAGTGTCTACATTCAACAATCGTATCCTAGATGTATCATCTATAGTAGTGTCTACAAAGAAAAGCAACAAACACAACAAAATAAAAAGCTCACTACGTGTGATATGAACAAGAAGAGATCATGTGAGGAATAAAGAGACTATAAGAACTGTTGGAACAACGTTATGTAGTCAAATATATTTCAAAAACAGAGACTGAAATGGTTCGGCAACTTAAATTAGAATGAACTCTTATTGGTCAGCGACAAGTGCATAAAACATGAAAATGCAAACAGAAAGTTACAGAGGAAGACCAAGAGGAAGGTCTATTAAAGGAGTTACCAAAATTCAGAGACGTCAACAATATGCAATCAATCAAATGTCATGCCGAATGGCAAAGGCGATCATGTTTCTCCGCGACTCTCTGTCTTTTGTGTTGTAAATAGCCCGAAATCTGATGTCATTCAATCTCGCGTCGTCTTACAGGGAAAGCAGAGAAAAGACAATAGATGGACATGAACGTACATTCGACACAAGCTTCTATATGCTGTCTTGTTTCAATGTGTGTCTGTTATAGAGTTGAGTGTTCAGCTATTTATAGATGTAATCAAGAGAATTGAGTCATTGGGAACTCCCGTGTGTTTCAGGGGTTCAAAGGGGAGCAGAGAATGGTGGCACTTGTATCTGCCAATCATGTTGTTAAAGGAGGTTTTGAGAGTGGAGTTGGCTGTCTCTTCCCGCACCAGCCAAAACGACAAAGAAGTCATGCTGTCAAGTCGAAAGATGCAGATATCACAGCCAATTAGTAAAAAAAAAATACAGAATCTTGTTTTCTAGACAACATCCTAATAATCTGCAGTATTTACATAAAATACTAGAATCAGTTTTACAATGAACGCACAGACTATAAAACTATTGGGTAATCAATCGTATGAAAAGAAACATATAATAGTGTGCACGACAGTGTCAATTTTTTTCAACCTTAATGTCTTTTTCAAGAACACGCAAGACTAACTTTAAACACAGCTGTTTGATTAAAAACAGCAAAACATAAAGGCACAATCACAAACGCATTAGATTGCAGACATTTAACAACATAGATCTCCATGGTAACAATGACGTACGTATACACAAGTATTGACATGGAGATGTACAAAAACAAATGCCTGTCTATTAGTCTGAGCGTTAATTTTGACTAACGTAAAACAGGTTTATATTTCGTTTCAATGTGACACCACAGACTATATCTAAAACTAGTGGGTAATGATGCGCAATGATGAGCACACAAGAAATCATAAAAATTACAATACACAAATCACATTCAACGTTTCAACCAAAATGTCTTTATCAAGACACAAACAAAACATCAAAAGACGACGAATGGAAAAATTATCATAACGTCCAACGGAAAATCTTGAGCGTTCATTGTCAAGCTGATTGAGATTGTATTTTACGTAAGTATTATTGTGACACAGTTTGACAGTAATCTCACTTTGGGCATTTCTAATTGTTTATTTAGTGTCCATGTTTCTGATCCATGCATTAATATAGAATAGATGTAGCCATTTTATAATTCTCATTTTTAACTAGTTTGTAATTTGTTTAGAAGTTACTATTTCCCTCATGTTATTAAAGATACTGTTAGCCATTCCTATTCTCCTTCTGTTTCACATCTGCCATCATTTGTGACTATTTACCCAAGATATTGATAAATGTTTTACTTCTTGCAGTTTCTCTTCATGTATGTTTATGTTTAGCTCTTGTTCTTCTGTGTCTTTGCTGATTATCATGATTTTTTTAAATTTTTATATTTATATCCAGTCCATATTCATTACTTGATTTATTGACTTGATCTATTAGTCTTTGTAGTTCATGTTCACTGTCTGCTAAAAGAACAGTGTCATCTGCATGTCTAAGATTGTTTATTATTTTCTCATTGTTCTTGAGTCCAAGAAGGTACAGAAGGTAGTTCTAAAATAACATTGTCATTATTCTATTTTCTCTTATAGTTTGTTTTTAATGGTGACAATCTGGAGAAGATACATGCCACAATTGAACCAAAGTTCCTGCCGACTGACTTTGGCGGTGATTTGCCCATGCATAGCAACAAGGTGAGTTCAACATTTATATCGGTCGTTTCAGTCAAGTTACTTTACAATCATATTAACTTTCAGTCAATTTGTGACAATAAAATTGTATGTTTGTTACCTTGTAATTTATGGGAGGGAGGGGGTATTAAAACCACTTCCCTCTTAGCAAATCCGAACATGACATTTAGTAGGTCATGTACCAGGAACTTAGCCAAGAGTTCGGTGAAACCATGATCTATTGTCATGCCAATAAAAGCCAAGGTCAACCAACGAAACGCTAAAATAATGTAAAAAAAAAATAATAAAAATAGAAACAAAAATACGCATTTAAGGTCATGTTTACTTTCGGTTGAGAGCTCTTAAAGTACTCTCTAAGGTCACAGTAAACCACCCCCCCCCCCACTTCTCCCCTCCCCCTTGGCGATTTATCGCGAAAAGGTCATGAAATATTTCATCACGTAGAGAAATCGTGTTGTCATGTGACTTATTCTCTCCAGAACGTTGTTTTCCCAATGAACTCTCTGAACCCTTCTCTGTCTTGAGCGATGTCGCTTGCATTTTCCAACGACGTATTATGTTTTATCTTTAATGATGTCAGTCGATCATCTTTTTGGTCTGCCTTTCCTCCTCCCCCGGTGCTCTGTCCTCCATTAGTTGTCTTTCTAAACAGCTGTGTCTCTTTATATGACCTAACTGGTGTAGTTTTATTTTTGTTATTGTGTTTAGTAGCGAACACTCTATGGCTGTTTCAATTTTTTTCCCATGATATTCTAATTATCCTTCTGTAGCATTTCATCTCAAATGTCTTCTTTTCCCCTGTTTTACTTAGGGTCCATGTTTTACAGCCGTATGTTGCAAACCGGGGGGGGGGAGTTCGTTTCATTAGTACTTTCGTTTCTATTTTGTTGTTTTGCCATATGTTTTTCAAGCGTGTTATTTCCCAATATTGCATTGCCAATCTCTTCCTTATTACCGCAATGCAGTCTGCTGCACCGTTGATGTTTGCTCCAAAGTATTCAAATTTATCCACACATTATACCTCTGTATTGTCTATTCTAATTTGTGGTTGTTGTGTTGTTATTTCGGTTGACATAATTTTTTTGATTTTTTTTTGCGCATTTAAATGTAAGTTTTGTGATTCGCTGTATTTGTGTGTGTTTTTGATTAGTTGTTCCAATCCCTTTATATCATTTAAGAGAAGCACTGTGTCGTCTGCGCAGCAGAAACCTACACACAGGAAATCGTACGAATGACTGGGGTTTGCCGTCCCATTCGAAGAAGATCAGAGTGACCCTGAAGCCATGATGAAGTCGGATGTGTCAGACCGAAAGTCGCAGATATTGCAGTAAAGATGTAACCACGACGCAACGTATTCCGTTTTAGGACTACATCCTGGTAATATGCAGGAGTTTGAGAACGAACTCAAGAAGAAGAAGAAAAGAAGACTACTTACATCTTAATTAATTCTCAGATGTGAGTTTAAATATGTTTTTATAAAACTGAGATCAACCTTATATTGTAAGTGTAGATAAAAAAACAACTTGTCTTGCAATGGCATTATCGATTAGAATCCAAGATCATGGCACACGGGCATTCCCATAAGTGATTCACTCTCCGCAGCCATCCAAGAGTATGCAGACTCAATGTTCCAGTGTCTCAGATGTTGATTATGTGACACAAAGTCCCAGTCAGATGTTGATTATGTGACACAAAGTCCCAGTCAGATGTTGATTATGTGACACAAAGTCCCAGTCAGATGTTGATTATGTGACACAAAGTCCCAGTCAGATGTTGATTATGTGACACAAAGTCCCAGTCAGATGTTGATTATGTGACACAAAGTCCCAGTCAGATGTTGATTATGTGACACAAAGTCCCAGTCAGATGTTGATTATGTGACACAAAGTCCCAGTCAGATGTTGATTATGTGACACAAAGTCCCAGTCAGATGTTGATTATGTGATTTTATGATGTGTCCAGAGAGGACAGACTTTCTCTTCTCACACCCTTTGTCAGCCCCCTCCATTTATGTGCATGTTGTCACCTCCCTCGGTGTTGCCTCATTCATTCAGCATCATCATGTTGTGCCGTCTTCGACACGAAGGTTCGCTGCAAAGGAATTACAACATCCCCTGTCTCTTGTTTTGTTGGTGCACTCTGCTAGACTGTAACCTGTCTATCACGTGATGTTACTCTACCACTTGTATCTTTGCCTACCTCTTGCTCGCCTCCCTTTGACATTACTCTCAAGTTAAGGTCTTCAACGAGGTATCATGTCGTTTAATATGTCCAAAATATTTTATTTACTTGATTTATCTTTATTCTCTTTAATAATTCTTTCTTTATAAGAAGTGTTATTAAAATTTCTGTGTTTGTTTTCTTCTCTTTTAATCATGTTCTCCCTATTCTTCTGTATAAACACATCTCAAAGGATCAATTCTGTGTTCTAATTTTTTGCTTAGTGTCCATGTTTCTGAGTCATACATTAATATAGAATAGATGTACCATTTTATAATTCTCATTTTTAACTTGTTTGTAATTTGTTTAGATGTCAACATTTTTCTCATGTCATTGACAGTACTTTTAGCCATTCCTATTCTCCATTTAACTTCTGTTTCACATCTGCCATCATTTGTGATTATGTGTCTCAGATATTGATATTGTTCTACTTGTTAAAGTTTCTCTCCATGTATTTGTATTCTTCATTCAGTGGTAAATCAATGACTGCCTTTATTAGGTCGGCACTATCTCTTTTCTGAGAATGACAAAGGGGAATGACATCAACTTCAGCAGTGCTCACCATTGAGTCTATTCTTTCATTGCCTCTAGCCCCCGCATGACCAGGGCAGTATATCCATGTAATACTTGGGACAACCGAGTTGTTCAGTAACGTGACCCATTCCTTTCTTAAAATTTACCTTTATATCATAGTCAACATGCTGTGGAAGTCTGAAAGTGTCACCATGTAAGTTCATATTACAGTCAAAAAATCGAGTCATGATTTCTATTTCCATTTCCATGCTCAATGTTGTAGTGGAGCGCGACCAATCACTAAATAAGACCTCACAGCAGACTCAGCCTTCTAACGTGACGTTTATTTTATTGCCGTGTTTATTATTGGTCACTATTTATATACTTTGTATCGCCCTGGTGTCGTCTAAAAACGACGATTAACGAAATAAAGGGTAATAATCGAAAACATGACACATTATGTTTGACTGTGGTTCGTTGGGTTGTCTGTCTTCTATTAGGTATGGGTTCAATCAAAATCCTTTCTGTAGATGTCGCGGCGTATGTTATGGCAAAGCGGCCTTTATTTCCACAGCCCATAGAAAATCGCACTGCACTCATTCACAGGAAAACATGCAGTACCGAAAGAAAGTCTTCTATTAGCGAAAGTCACGTGTGGAGCAGCAGACAATGCACCATCTTTGCCGTTCTTGCAGGCTACAAAACCCCATCTAATGGCATTTAGAACTGCCGTATCAATGTTTTCTGATTATCTTACACAGTCAACATTGTCAGGTTGACATACAAGGTTGTATATCCCTCTCTGCATACAAGGTTGGCTACAGTACATCACCTACACTTTGTCTCTTGCCTTGGTGACATACTGACTGTTTTTATGAGTCCATCGCAAGATATTTCCTTCCCACCTGTCTTTCTACATACCTCTTGTTCACCTTGCTTCAATTTTACCTTCAAGTGAAGTCATCATCAAGGTGTCATGACGGTTTATATGTCAAAAGTATTTTATTGATTAACATTTTATTTTCCTTTAACAAGACTAGTTCATACGCAGCGTTGCCATAGCCCTTCTAATTATGTCTTCTGGCTGTTTTTACATTGTCCACGTCTTCTAAACTATAGTTCTTCTTCAGCGATTATTCTCAAACTCCCACTAGATCCCTCGTGTATCAGAAAGATGGTCCTGCAAGATTTCAAGTAGGATGTAGTCCAAAGAATGGACTTGCGTTGTGTCGCAGTTTTATTGGCCTCAATAGCCCAACATCTCTGTCTTCGGCGGTGAACCATACACTCATATAGAGTAATGTTATTGCTGTATTGTTCCCAGGGATCACGAAGGATTAACTCTTACTACCTATGTGACAGAAAACTTTTTCCAGAGCTTGATTTCAAATACAGAAGCTTAACACTCATCGGTGTTCAATACTTTCAGAGGTCTCGTTCTCAGAGGAAGTAAATTATAGAATTGTAGGTGACTTTTCTATCTTCCTGTAATATGTGGAGTTGATATCATTGGCTTCATGTCCTGTGCCAAACATCCATTCCTGCCAAGCAAACACTGGAATATGGCCACTGGTATGGGTGAAGCAGCCAGCTATGCATTCAGTCAATGTATTTGATTCCCGTCATCCAGTTATGCATTAGTACTGTATAATTTTGATAAAACATTTTGAGAACCTGAATCTGGGCTCTCCGAGATTTTTGCTACATCCTGCACAGAGTTGATTTTCACCGCACCGCCAAGTGTCATCTACTGACAGCCATATAAAACTAGTAAACAATAGTAGTGCTCTATCTCACTCAGTCTTCGTAAACTCGATCAAAAGGAACCTAAACAATATAAATATTTAACATCGAGCAATTATAGAAAAAAAATTAGAAAGCAATAGATGGGATATACTATATGTACCAGGTCTATTTATCTGGCGCCTATTCCCCTCGCTACTTGAGATAACTCGTTTTCTGAATATTAATGTCTGAGAAGACATGGTTTTAATCCCATAAGGAATACGTAAATTCAAGTAGAATCGAATGGCCCTACGGCTAGAACGCCGGCCCCAGAGACGTGAGATCCCGTGTTCTATTCATGGTTGAGGCAAGGATTTTTGTCTTTATAGATGAAATAAAAATTCTTCCTGTACACGTCACGACGACTTCTTTCTTCAAAAATTCTTTAAGTATAAAGCAAATTCATTTTCCGTTACCATAAGAAACAAATTTATGTGGTTTTTTTTAACATTCACCCCCCCCCCTCCATTTCCCCCATTTATTTTGTCTTCTCTTCGCAGCCATATTCATGGCCCTGACAATCACATCTATCTATCTATCCTGTGGCGGTGCATAGGGACAACCAGAACTCTTCAGTTCGAGCGATGTCATGCATTGTGTAATTGTTGTATGTTGTTGAGACTCATAGTTTTACATTCATTGATGGTATTTGGTCTTCCATTTTTTTAATTGGTTTTTTTTTTTATTGGGGGGGGGGGTTTCCACCTGGTACCAATTTGAAGAAGAGGATCGCGTAGCGCAGTGGTTAGCGCACTAACTTCGCATATGATTGGTCCTGAGTTCATTCCCTGTTGAGGCGGAAATGTTATTCAGACCGCAACGGTTCCCCGGTCAACCCAACTTTAAATGAATACCAGATAAGTCCGGGAAGTAAAGACTGTGAGGGAAAGATGTCTACCGCAATCATATAGCAGAGCCAGTTAAAATGTGAGATAGCTAACATCTTACACCCCTACAACAGTTAAAATGTGAGATAGCTAACATCTTACACCCCTACGACAGTTAAAATTTATGGGTTGACTTTACTTACCAATTTTAATACCTGATAATTGCTGAAGTATTTATTGTATGCCAGATTCTTCTGCATTTGTAAAGTCTTCTTTGTGCTTCAAATACTGACATATTTCTTCTAAGAGAAGAACTGTTTAACTATTTATTCATGTATATATTGTTGCTGATACAGTAAATATTTTCTCATAATATCTCTCCATCTATCTCTGAGTCAGGCTTGGATGGATGCTCTACTTGCTTCAGATGCTCAATTTGAAGAAGATAACAAGTTTGGCTTTGTACAGATGAAAGTCAACAGTGGAAACTCTGTGAGCAAGAGTGGAGATGCTGGCATGCAGGGACTTGGTGGAACATTCAAGAAATTAAACGTCTAATCATGGCAGCAAATAGCTATTTATGTTCTTTCAGCATCGAAGACTGTGCATAGGACAAAATCTAAGAACATGCCTGATACAAGTGCATCGTTTTATTATTATTGTTGTAGAAATGTGATGATGTTTGTTGTCTTCTGTTACTTGCAAGTTTGACTTGAATTCTTCCCAACCGATATTTAACAGTCTTTTAAGACATTTATTTTCAAATGAATTCAATTTTCTCTCAAGTTCCTTTGTCATTTTTCAACTTTCGCAACCACGGATATCACATTTGTACTTAGGTAAAACATATGTTTATATAACCGCGTGACTTATCTGAGTGAAGCGATTTATACAAACCTGTGTTTTACGTAAATACAATTGTTGTTACGTTTCACACAGTTACCTTGTATTAGATATCACATTGTAGTTTAACGGTCGAAGTTTGGTATGTTTACTTAATGTTTTTAATTTCCTTCATTTAGTTTCCGTAATTTCACGTTTTCTATGTTCTTCTTTTTCTCTGTCCATGATATTCGTAGGATCTCTCTGTAGCATTTTACTTAAAAGAATTTTTTTTAAAACTGTAGCATGTCATGGACAGGATGTAACATTCACAACAGCATTTCGAAATTCCTGCTGATCTTGAGCCAATCTACCTTCTTCTGTTTGTGCCAAGTTGAGTTGGTATTTGATATGTTGCGTCCATCTATTTTGAGGCCTAAATCCTGTTCGCTGACCTAGCATAATTCCCTCCATATTTTCTTGGCTGTCATATCATTTGATGTGATCAAAATATTGTAATTTTCTAGAGAGAACCGTGTTGTTTAGCTAGTTTTATTTTGCTTTCAATTATTTCAGAATACCCCCCCCCCCCCCCTTGGTGATGTTTTTTTAGCCATCGGTATTCTGAGAATTCTTCTATAACATTTTGTTTAAATTGCTACAATTTTATATTTCGCTCTTTATTTGTGAATGTCTAAGAATCACAACCATATATTGCAGCTGGGAAAATGTAGTCTCTAAGGAAAGTTAGCTATTTATGTTATTTTTATTTTTTATTTATTTTTATTTAGAAAATGTGTAATTGTCATTTCCGCTAATCTTGTCGTTTTGTCTCAGCAACCTGTACCGTGAAATGTCGAGAGGAATCGAAGTCTGTCTCAGCAACTTGTACTGTGAAGTGTCGTGGAGAGTCGAAGTCTGTCTCAACCACTTGTGCCGTGAAGTGTCGTTAAATACCCCAGTTATCTATGTAATATTTTGTAATCTTCTACCATTTAAGGATCTCCATGATAAAAATACGATTACTGAATATTTCAAGTTTATTAGGTTCAGGTATTCATAATATGTAAAAATAAGAGTATGAAACGTTGTTTTATATTGTTGTTGTTATAGGCGCGGTACCCATTTCTATATAATGTGTTGTTTTGTTTGATGGAACAGAGTGTATTTATTTTTACCAAAGAAAAAACAGAATGCATAAATAAACTAAATTGGTATCAATGATCAATATTTCATTTGAGAAAATTAAATAAGGTGAAATTAAAGCAGAAATGCATACCTTATAAAATGCGCAAACATTTTTTATTAACAAAATGGTTTAGTAAAAATTGTTTTTACAAATTTAAATGTATAAAAATTATGTAACATCTTGAAAATTGCAGGCGTACTTAACAAACTTGATAACAGGGAAAATAACACAGTTACCGAGTGTCTAAAATCTAAGACAGGCCAGGTGTTATTGGGCAAATATCACATAAGTACAGAGATGGTCAGAATATATTCAAGAATATTATGATGACAACAGACCCAAAATAAACATGCAAGATAATAGCGAGGGCACATCAATACTTGCAGCAGAAGTAATGGAAGCCCTAAGGTACATGAAATATTGGGATAAATCAACCAGTGTAGGGTAACAACCCTAAACAGGAAGTAGGTGGCTGAGGTAACAATAGGCAAAATGTCAAGATATACAAAAATAGGTAGGTGTGTTACCAAAATAAAACATAAAACAGCCTAACAACAAGATACAGAGACAGACGACGTTTCGACTATAAAGCCTTCATCAGCACAAACAAATGACCACAATAAAACAAATCTTACATGGGTTATAACAAATAGGGTTATAATGAGGACAATAGCAGATAGGTAATGAGGGAAGAAAAGATGTGGAAGCATGACAGGTGAGAAAAACGTATGGGGAGAAGTTAGTAGTAAGTAGGGGGGGGGAGAAAGTAGACTGTAGAATGTGAGATGAACAAAGGAAAAGATATGCTAGCAAGTAAATTACATTACAAATACTCACCTCAAAAGTGGCAACAGAGAATGAATGCTACAGACAAGCAATCATGATGTAAGGGAAGAGCAAAATGAGATGGTACGAGGGATCAGGTGGGAGAGAGAAAGAGGCCACAAACGGCAGGAACAGAAGAGAAAAGAGCGAACAACAGAAAGAGAATATGAGCAGATAATGGTGATATATGAGAATAAACTAGTAAAATAACCTAACTTATGCAGCGTCTAGTCTATGTTCCTTCCATGTGAATGAGCACACGCATAATAGCAACAAAGTAAAAAAAATGGACAGTGAAAGTCAGATTTCTATCAAGGGTCATGATAGCACGTATTTGTACAGGTTAGAAAAATAAAGACATGCCACAGTAATAGACGGTACCCGAGGCGCCGAAGTGAAAAGAAAACACACACGCGAAAGGTAGAACAATGGAAAAGACAATAGCTTGGGTTGGTCACAGCGCATACCATCTGATGAGAGTACAGGGGCGTAAGTAAATAGACATAGAGAAAGATTACAGAGTATAAGAAAAATGCAGAGGTAAAAGAGAAAAAAAGGACGTGATGGATCGACGAAAGCCCCTAGACGAAGATACGTCACGCAAGAAAGTGAAGTGTAGGTGGGAGGGAGCCCAGAGGACACAGGGAGGGTACAACAAGGGAGGGTATGGGACTATCACGGGGAAGCACGTCGTGAGATGGTATCGGGCTGATATATCGAGACATAGGAAGAGGGTGCCGGAGAGAAGGGCACCAGAGAAGATAGGGAATAAGGAGACAGGAAAAGAAGACCATAGCGGGAGGAGGCAGACCCGGAGCTACAGCCAAAGCATGTGAGGAGGTGGAGGGTCGTAGCGTCGTAGGTGACAAAGTAAGGGTCATCTGTCCACAATGTTGTAGTAAGAGGAGGTTGGTGTAGCAGAGGTCCCAATAAAATGTGACGGAAGATGGACCAAGGTCACAACCGCAACGACAAGTACCTTGTAGGCCAGGTGTTGGGAAATGAGACCGGTCGCATAAACCGAAGATGATAAAGGGATGAGTTAGCCGCACGTCACAACCCCTATATGGGTATTGCTCGCAATGTACACTAGTTCATCTATGGGAACAACGATCAAAGGACAGAGACTCTGGCCACAATACACGATCCCTTGGTTTGGGGCATGCACCGTGGGGAGTGAAGTATCCGATGAAACGAGGTTCGCATCTGTGTGAGACCAACCGTACGTTGCAACCCGTTTGGAGGCTTTTCCCATACTGCACGCTGGCTCCATAGATATATATGGAGGAACCACTGCATCCGAGCCATCCAAGTCGTGTGAAGAAGCAGGAAGCCTGTTGGCGCTGCAAAGTCTATTTATTTAAAAAAAACAAAAAACTTTGTCAGTCATCAAACAGTCACCACATACCACATGCTACGTAAGTGGCTACGTAGGTAGCCGCCCCAATTGATAAGAAAGTGGCCAGAAGAAATATGATAATAGGTACGTGGTGTCGCCCACGGGCCACTGAGAATGGCACAAGAGAAAGAGCGGACATAGCCCTTAGCAATGGAAATGGAGAAAGTAGACAGAGTAGGACGAAGCATCTAAAGAAGAAGAGGAGGATGAAGCATGCGTAAGACAACCCGTAGAAAGAGAGTAGAGTGGGGTAGCGAGGGATACAGATCAACCATCAAACCGACGTACCAAACCGCAACAGACCCACCCCGGATGAAGCTGCACCGGTCCCAGTCCCATGGCGTAACCACCCACCAACACACCAATCGCAGCGTGGCATGTCACTGTAGCCCCAAACCACCGAGATAGGCTTAGGCCGAGCCACCACAATAGAGAGCAACAGTATCAAGGAGATGAGCAGGAAGAAATAAGGCTAAGGGAAAGACTGTATGAGCAGCAGGGAGGCAGAGCAGGGGGGGGGAACAAAAGGGGGGTAAGAGATTATTGAAAGTATAACTGGTCATTGATGCCATGGGGCTTAAGAGTGCCAAGATTGAGAATAAGACGGTTCTCTAATGAGCAGCGTTGCCGGTCACCAGAGTGGCAAGAGACCAGGCCAGTGACCTGAATGTCCTGTGCCCCCCGTTGAGAATTGCTGTCGAAGTGGAGGGCCACTGGAGAAGATCCACAGTTACGGATATCCCGTAAGTGTTCGACAAACCTAGTGGCTAAGAATCTACCCGTCTCACCAATGTACATCAAGTTACAGCGTTTGAAATTAATCACGTACACGACGTTACGGGAGACACATGAAAAAGTGTGGTGGATATGAAATACCGACTTAGGAAATCGGATAGAGGAGGTCAGGTAGACAAACGGGCACGTGAGGCACGGGCGGTGACACGGAGAGGTACCGGTAGGAGGTCCCGCCGGCCGGAGGTGAGAGTGAACCAGAGTATCCCGTAGGTTCCTATCTCGACGGAAAGCCACAAGAGGTGGTTGTGGAAACGCCTCTTTGGTAAGGCAATCAGATAAGAGGATAGAGAAGTCCCGTAGGAGGATCTTGAGAGCTGGAATATTGTGAGGGGGGGAAGTGAGGATCAGTTTAGGACGAGTCGACGGAAGCAGAGGAGTGCGTGATAAGGCATCAGCACGGGAGATAGGAAGGGCACGACTAAGGGCAGAGAGGACATCCTCCGGATAAGCACGCCGGTGGAAGAAGTCAAGCATATCATGGGCATGCTGAAAGTCAGAGTCCTCCTGGCAAAGGCGACGGAGACGAAGAAGTTAAGAGAAGGGAAGGGAGTCACGGCATGAGGGTGAGAAGAGGAATATAGAAGGAATATGTGAGAGTCAGTCGGTTTATAATAGACCGAGGTAGAGAGCGAACTTGGACCAATAGAGACAGAGATGTCCAAGAACGTAGCAGAGGAAGCAGATACGATGGAAGTGAATTTGATAGAGGGATGGAAGTTGTTAACGAATGACATGAAGGCTGAAAGGTCTGCAACAGGCATGTCCGTGAACCCAAAGCCATCGTCAATGTAGCGGCGATAGAACTGGGGAATGGGACCCTGGAAGCTAGAGAACATAAGATGCTCAAGATGACCCATGAACAGACAAGCATAGCTAGGACCCATTTTGGTGCCCATAACAACACCGCTGATCTGGTTGAAGAAAGTGCCGTCGAACTCAAAGGAGTTCAAGGTGAGGACAAGTTCAGCCAAGCGGACCAGGATAGAGGTTGCAATTGAATGGTGTGGGTGCCGATCAAGAAAGTACTGAATGGCGGTGAGGCCGTCGTTGTGAGGGATAGATGTGTAGAGAGAGACAACGTCAAGGAGGAAGAGATGATAAGTATGATGGGGGAGAAACTCAACCGATGCGAAAGTGGTTAACGCATGGTTGGTGTCCTTAAGGTACGTCGGGAGAGAAGAGACAATAGGTTGAAAAATACCATCAAGGAATGCTGAGATATGCTCAGTGGGGCAGGAGCATGCAGACACAATAGGTCTGCCAGGGTGAAGATCTTTATGGATTTTAGGCAGAAGATAGAGGGCAGGTTTACGAAGGTTGGCCTTGGAGATAAGGAGAGATACAGCAGAAGGCGGAAGGAGGTCATGACGGATGAGCCGTTTGACAGTGCAACCAACTGTGAGGTTATGATCAGGAATAGGGTCCGAAGGAAGAGGCTCATAAAAGGTAACATCTTCAAGTTCGCGAGAGGCTTCCTGGATGTAAAGGTCACGGTGCCACACAACGACTGCTCCGCCTTTGTCAGCAGGTTTGATGACAATGTCACGGCAAGAGCGGAGGTTGGAGAGCGCCTCAGTCTCCGAAGGAGAGAGATTAGAGTGGCGCAACGGTAAAGGGCGGAGACAAGCAATAGCACGACCAGTGTTCTGGATGTAAAGGTCTAGTGTGCGGGTGAGATGAGAAGAAGGAGGTGTCCAGTCATATTTACGGTGGCAGAAGGATGAAAAAGGGTCATCAGCGTCTAGAGCGATAGAGTCCGTCGAAGATGGGTTGTGGCAAAAGTGAAACTGGAGACGGAGCTTACGATGAAATCTCGCAATGTCTCGAAACAGGGAGAAGCGGTCAGAAGAAGGACGAAGTGGAACAAATTTCAGTCCCTTACTGAGAACTGAAATCTCGCTGGCAGAGAATGGAAGGTTCGAAGGTATGCAGCGGACCAAAGACGTGGATGGATGTGTAGGGGCAGAGGAAGGGAGCCCGGGAGGGGCAGAGAAAGTGGGGTGCAGAGAAGAGAACTTACGAGAGTGGGCGGAGCAAAGGAATTCATAAAGATGACGATTGTGAGAATGTATAATGTTGCGAATGGTATAATGGACATGAAAATGAGGAGATGTGAGGGTCAAGAGACGATGGCGTACAGAGGACATAGATGATGAGAGGTCTAGAATAAGGCGAGAGTGACAAGAAAGGACAGCGTGCATCCTAGAGAAACCACATCGTCGGTTTATGCGACGGGCCTCATTTCCCAACACTTGGCCTACAAGGTACTTGTCGTTGCGGTTGTGACATTGGTCCATCTTCCGTCACATTTTATTGGGACCTCTGCTACACCGACCTCCTCTTACTACGACATTGTGGACAGATGACCCTTACTTTGTCACCTACGACGCTACGACCCTCCACTTCCTCACATGATTTGGCTGTAACTCCGGGTCTGCCTCCTCCCGCTATGGTCTTCTTTTCCTGTCTCCTTATTCCCTATCTTCTCTGGTTCCCTTCTCTCCGGCACCCTCTTCATATGTCTCGCTATATCAGCCTGATACCATCTCACGACGTGATTCCCCGTGATAGTCCCTTACCCTCCCTTGTTGTACCCTCCCTGTGTCCTCTGGGCTCCCTCCCACCCGCAATTCACTTTCTTGCATGACGTATCTCCGTCTAGGGGCTTTCGTCGATCCATCACGTCCTTTTTTTCTTTTACCTCTGCATTTTTCTTATACTCTGTCATCTTTCTCTATGTCTATTTACTTACGCCCCTGTACTCTCATATACTCATATACTTAGAGCACATCATACAAGAGACATTACATGACTAAAACACGTCTATATCGATCGGAGGTCGCCCTATTTGCAACTTGCGTTTCGCTGATGATATTGATCTTATAGCTGGGTCAGAACAATCATTGCAAGAATTAACATCAAAGTTAGAAAAAGTTACCAGCAAGTACGGAATGGAAATCAATTCAGATAAGAGCAAAATCTTGGTAAACAGCAGAGACACAGAAAACCAGACTAATATCATGATGAATGGACATAAGCTTGAAGAGGTGAATACCTTCAAATACCTCGGATCCAGCATCTGCAGCGATGGTAAATGCAAAGCAGAACTAAAAATAAGGCTGGAGATGGCTTTAGCGTCCTTGTCAAGGCTAACTGTGATTTGAAAAAGCAACACCAGTGTTGGAGTGAAAATCAAACTGTATAGGTCGCTGGTGCTTTCTGTTGTGTTGTATGGTTGTGAGAGTTGGACACTCACTGCGGACATGGAGAGAAGATTACAGGCTTTCGAGTATAAATGATACAGAAGAATTCTACGAATTTCATATAGGGAACATAAGACCAATGTGTACGTAAGAAATAAAGTAGAGATGTGTGCAGGTGTTCAGGAGCCATTGCTTTCAATAGTGAAACGACGAAAACTAGCATGGTTCGGACATGTATGCAGGCACGATTCCTTGTCAAAAACAATACTGCAGGGAACTGTCGAGGGTGGAAGAAGCAGAGGAGGACAAATAAAGACATGGACAGACAACATCAAGGAATGGACAGGGCTAGATATTCCCACACTCATCCGCATCGCTGATGATAGAATTCGCTGGAGGACTCTGTGTGCTGAAGCATCCAATGTGGTACCCCTACGACCCTGAAGGGTTATGGGTTTATTGATTGATTCCTGACAGATGCAAGGTCAGTGCTTCAAGCTCTCCAGTCTGGAAAACTAACGTGAAAAAATAATTAGCAAATTGTCTTACCAGTATAGGGTAACCATGCAGTGGATACCCTCTCACTGTGGAATACCAGGAAATGAAAAAGCAGACCAACTGGCTAAGGAAGGTGCTGCCGAAGACCAACCATATATACCAATCACCTACCATCAGAAAAAACAGATGATCAAGTCAATAAGAAAGCCACAAACACCAACACAAGATGACTATCATTTTATGAACAGACCAGAACAAGTTATAATTCTACGTCTCAGAACAGGACACAACCGACTCCGCAGTCACATGTATACAAAGTTCAAGATTGGCAACACGGCCATGTGTACATGTGGACAGGCAGCACAGAGTGCCAAACATATACTTCAAGAGTGTTCTGAGCATGAAACGCTGAGGCAGACATATTGGTCTAAGGAAACAACACTGGAATCAAAGCTCTATGGGACACTGTATGAACTACAAAAGACAGTGAGTTTTATTAAGAAGACAGAATTACAGATATAGACATGTTTCAAGTGAACGAAAGAAGAAGAAGAAGATATCTCCAGTGTGACACCCTACCACCCTGACGGGTTATATCTCCAGTGTGACACCCCTACCACCCTGACGGGTTATATCTCCAGTGTGACACCCCTACCACACTGACGGGTTATGTCTCCAGTGCAATAACCCTACCGACCTGACGGGTTATGTGTCCATTTTGATAGCCCTACCAACGTGACGGGTTATGTCTCCATTGTGATAGCCCTACCAACCTTACGGGTTATATCTCCAGTGTGACACCCCTACCACCCAGACGGGTTATGCCTCCAGTGTGACACCCCTACCACCTTGACGGGTTATATCTCCAGTGTGACACCCCTTCCACCCTGACGGGTTATATCTCCAGTGTGACACCCCATCCACCCTAACGGGTTATGTCTCCAGTGTGATATCCATATCACCCTGACGGGTTATATCTCCAGTCCAGTGTGATAGCCCTACCACCCTGACGGGCTATGTCTCCAGTGTGATAGCCCTACCACCCTGACGGGATATGTCTCCAGTGTGATAGCCCTACCACCCTGACGGGTTATATCTCCAGTGTGACACCCCCATCCACCCTGACGGGTTATATCTCCAGTGTGACACCCCATCTACCCTAACGGGTTATGTCTCCAGTGTGATAGCCCTACCACCCTGACGGGTTATATCTCCAGTGTGACACCCCCATCCACCCTGACGGGTTATATCTCCAGTGTGACACCCCATCTACCCTAACGGGTTATGTCTCCAGTGTGATATCCATATCACCCTGACGGGTTATATCTCCAGTCCAGTGTGATAGCCCTACCACCCTGACGGGATATATCTCCAGTGTGACAGCCCTACCACCCTGACAGGTTACGGGTTATATCTCCAGTGTGACATCTCTACTTCCCTGACGGGTTACGGGTTATATCTCCAGTGTGACATCTCTATTTCCCTGACGGGTTATGAGTCTTTGTCTTTTGTCTATTGTCTTTCTCCAGGTGAAATGATTGTTGACCACATTCACACTTGCCGTTAAGCGTAGTGGTGGGAGTTTAAGCTGTCTTTCCAAGGCCAGATGTGTCGCCGAGGTTGTAGTTAGTCCATGTTTGTTCAACACTATCTTGATGCTTTCTATCCACCGTTTTCTTGGTCTACCTTTGTCCTTACGCAAAATGTGTACTACATCTTATCAATGTAACCATCGATGTTATTACTGTTTGCTTTCTGTTATATGTTTTAATTTTGTTTCAATTGTCTGTCTTGATAAATGCCTTTTGGTAGAAATGTCGATTTGTGTGTGTTATTATGTGTGTTATTTGGTATAAGCAAAACGTTATTACAATTTTCCATTCTATCTACTATTTCTTTACGCCCATATATTCTTGTGCTATTTGCTCTTATTGGTATTTAATGTATCTTTACGCCCAGATATTTTTGTGTTATATGCTCTTATTGGTATTTGCTTTGGCTTCATTTGAGCCATATGAGTGTATGGCCGATATATTGAATATAAAGCGTGGATAAAGGCACAAACTTGTCATTCTCACAGAACATACGAACCAACCACAATAGCAGTGGTTTATGTACACTACTATCTCTTCTGTAGCAGGAAATTGTCCTACTAGATCTCTCTTGTAGTAGGACAATAGTCCTATTAGATGTCAAAAAGAATGTAGGGCAGAGAATGAAAATTCGCGGCGTCATCGTTTTATTTGTGTCAATGGCCCCGACACCTCCGTCGTCGGCGGGACCAAATCAACTATTAAAGCCGCTATCAATGCAGAGTAGGAACTCGAGCACTTGATGAACAATCGGCTCTCCAAAGGGGACCAGGGGAGACGAAACTGGACAATTTTTCGATTACGAACATGACATAGTAAACAGGGTTACTATCTATATCACAGATACCAGGTGGACACAACAGATTTATGTACCTGTTACATCAACTAAAAACTTATTGAAGACTTGTCCAGCATACAGTGAAGAATGGAGACACAATTGGACATTCCATGTCTTCTTACGTAAAAAAAAAAATATTGTACGTCACTGTTCGAAGCATGAAGTTGACTGCTTTGTTGTTCGTCCTTCGCACAATGATGTTGACCATTTGTTATGTCCACTTTCGAAATTCAGTTAGTTATATTCTAAACTATGAATTCCTAGATGGCTAATAAGCAATATTCTGGCCGCAAATGTCCTTGGACAGTTTCGACATGGGATGCCCACTGTAGAAGGTTTCTGTTTTACCTGTGACTTTATTGCTACCCTCCGTTGTTGAGCTGCAGCATTTCTCTTTTCACAAAATAATGCGCATATTATTTCTGCTATAGAGCGCAATATTTTGTGCAAATGTTTCCCATGTATCTTGGTCTAGTTCAAATACTGTCAGTGAGATCTTTAACAAATCTCTTTAGCGCTTCTTTTGCCATCATAAAGTACATATAGCCTTCTGTAACTCACCATAGAGAACATATAGTCTTCTGTAACTTACCATAGAGAACATATGACCTTCTGTAACTTACCATAGAGAATATATTGTCTTCTGTAACTTATCATAGAGAACATATAACCTTCTGTAACTCACCATAGAGAACATATTGAGATATTGAGACAAGTTGACTACAACTTGTGTTAGTCATCACTGTGGAATTGTGAAAATGTTGAAATGTGAAAACGAAGGAAGAAAAAGATTGGATAACTTGGTAGTCTTTCTAGTTCATCAACATCACGCCATTGGTACCTAATCATGCCAGATCATCTTAAAAAAGTTCAACAGAAGAAACTCGTCTCGGGAAACAACCGATACTGGAAATGAGAGAGCTGAGGTAACACACGGCAAATATAAAAATGTACCGAATTAGGTACAAGTGTTATCTATTTTTGTAAAGAAATAGCTATTCTTCTGCGTTCTTTCCTATTTTAAAAAAAGCAAGTACCTCATTCCTGACCGGCAACTCTCTAACCAGCAAGTACCTCATCCCTGACCGGCAACTCTATAACCAGCAAGTACCTCATCCCTGACTGACTGGCAACTCCCTAACGGGAAAGTGTAGTTGTACCAGAAATATAATGTCTTTTGTGATATGACCCGGTAAGTGCAGATTCACAGTGTGAAACTCGATCTTCCACCATTTCAACTAAGAACATATCACAATTTATAACCGTTTAAAAATTCGATCGACTGAAACCACTTTTCTCTAATATATTCCTATGATCAATCATGCATAGTTGAGTTTCTTCAACGCAACTTGTTTAACTTGTTACCAGCTTTTGTAACACTGATATTCATACAGCCAGCGGGACAGTTATTTTCCTTGTTCGTCAGCTGTGAAGTGCCAGATTCCACTGTCAGTTTTGATCGAACTAGACGAGATATCAATTCAGAAGGTGATATATTTTCAATTTTAACTAACTTCATTTTCATCTATTCTAATTGCTACAACATTTCTGATAATCTATTTTGGCTTTATTTTAATCGTACTACGCGTATAGCGAAACACAAAATTTGTATTTAAACACGCAGAAAACAAAAATCATGTCAACAGATATAACAACACAACAACCGAAAATCAGAATAGACAATACCGAGATAGAATGTGTGGATAAATTTGAATACTTAGGAGCAAACATCAACGGTGCAGGAGACTGCATGACAGAAATAAGGAAGAGATTGGCAATGGCATTGCAAAATAACACGGCTGAAAAACATATGGAATAACAACAAAATAGAAACGAAAGTGCTAATGTTACGAACTTTTATTTTTCCGGTTGCAACATACGGCTGTGAAACATGGACTCTAAGTAAAACAGCGATAAAGAGAATCAACGCCTTCGAGCTGAAATGCTACACGAAGATACTTAGAATATCATGGAAGGATAAAATCAGAAACTCAGATATTATAAACACACTGAATATTCCAAGAGTGTTGGTTACTAAACACAATAACAAAAAGAAAACTACGCCTGTTTGGTCATATAAAGAGACACAACAGTTTAGAAAGACAAATAATGGAGGGAAGAGTACCTGGACAGGGGAGAAAGGGCAGATCAAGAAGACGAAGGACTGACGACATTAAAAACATCATTAATACATAGCTAGAAAATGCAAGCCACATCGCCCAAGACAGAGAGAGGTTCAGAGAGTTCATTGGGAAGACAACGTTCGGGAAGGAATACGTCACATGACACTACGCGTATAATCCTGTATATAAGCCGTATAATTCATTTTGAATATCATTTTTACGGTGAAGAATAAAGTAAAGATGTCTGTCTGCCTATGTTCCTTCAGCGCTGAATACGGTGCTGCATAAGACAGATACTAGAGGTCTCCAGTTCTCTCACTCAAAAATATATCCAACCATTATTCATATCTATTTTCTTCTTCTTCAGTGTTCTGAAATTACCGCTGGGTATCTCTTGTAACAGGACACTGGTCCTATCAGATTTTCAACAGGATATAATCTAGAGAACTATATCTCAGTATTAACGTTTTTATAAAGGCATATACCATATACAGTAAATGAATCAGATTACTGATTGTTTTGTTCATCATTCAGTGTTTGTATGACAGAACAAAACATATTGACTGCAGAAATGTATGACAGAACAAAACATATTGACTGCATAAATGTATGACAGAACAAAACATATTGACTGCAGAAATGTATGACAGAACAAAACATATTGACTGCAGAAATGTATGACAGAACAAAACATATTGACTGCAGAAATGTATGACAGAACAAAACATATTGACTGCAGAAATGTATGACAGAACAAAACATATTGACTGCAGAAATGTATGACAGAACAAAACATATTGACTGCAAAAATACATTAAGAAAATATGTAAAAACCAAAATAATGCGCTACATCAACAAGTTAACTAGTCATAAAACATTTTAAAGTTGTTTTTTTCTCCAGAATACTTCCGTCCATCGACTCTCGTTAGATCGTGACCTGCAATAATATTATAAGACCTCTCAACAGAAAGTGAACATAACCTAGAAGGTTAATTTTTTTCTTATTTCCGTGTTAACATCTTTGTCGGCCTTTTTTTTTTGGCAGGCAACTGTAAGTGTAATAAATAATGACCAACGCAGATTGCGACAATAATCGAAAACTTCACGAATGAAGGTGTATTTACGTTTTGTTGAGAGGTCTATACTTGATACCGGACATGATCCGTTTGAAGGTTTGAGACCTGATCTCTCTGCATGATGGCACACTTATCAATGAGGAAGGTGAACCACTTATCTCAATTTGTCAATCTATATTTACTGTTACAGACGGATGTGTTTCGCTGCGTGCAAGTTAAGAAAGTCTTTTATTTTCTTCATCTGTGTCAGTATGATTTGTAGTATCTGCAGTTCCCCTATATACGCTCTCCTGTGGGAGTGGGGAGAGGGGAGGGAGGTTTCTATCAGAAATTTAAAAAATATCATTCGAACGTCTTCCTGTTGTATATCAACTATTTCACGAGAATTTCATGGCCTTTTTTTATGATATCCCTCGCTAAGGGAGGGAAGTGTTGTTTTTAAAAAAAATCAAGTTTCTAGTACTAAAAGTCATGTTTCGTATTGTTTTAAAAAGTGGGGGGGGGCGGTGGGTGGTTGAACACACCAAATTCCCCCGCCCTTATCTATCTGACCTGAACATGTGTAAGATTGTTTATAAAATAAATGTTTTATTAGCTTCACTTGTTCCATTCTATGATAGCGCAGATCTAATATTTCTATACCGTGACCGACTGAATATTGAGAAGACCTCCTCGCAAAATTAAGTTAGACCCCATTCTTTACATGTTTTGATTATTGTTTGGCTTTCAGTTGGTTACTATTTATATACTTGAAATTGCATGCCAAAAATAGCAAAATGACTTAGCTGAACTATTCTTTACTGACTATCAGTGCCTGCTCCACAGTTCAAGTAAAGAGCTGCAAGACCACATAACCCTACTCAACAAAAGAAGCTCGAATCACAACTTGAAGATCAACACAGAATTGATGTCTATAAGCAGATAACACAATCAACATAAATATAAATGATCTACTACTGAAACAGATGCAGGAATTTCTATATCTCGGGGACATTTTTACAACAGACAGAAGATTGGATACAGAGCTCGGGACAAGAATTCAAAAAATCAATTACATAAATAATGAACTTAGACCAAGTTTGAAACACACATCTATCTCTATGGAAACCAAAAGGCAAATCATAAATTCAATATTCATAACACATTATGTTTTCAATGTCAGACTTGGACACTAAAGAACAGGAGAGAAAGCTTACTACGTGTGAAATGAGATGTCTAAAAATGGCAGAAAACAGAATAAGAAGAGATCAAGTGAGAAATGAAGAGAATACAAGAACTGTTGGAACAACATCAGTGATCAAATATATTGAGAAACAGAGACTGAAATCGTTCGACCACCTAATGAGAATGAACTCTTATTGGCCAGTGGCAAGAACATGCGACATGAAAATGGAAACAGCAAGATAGAGAGGAAGTCCAAGAAGAAGTTGGACTGAAGGAGTTACCAACATTCTGACACGGCACAGTATTAATGCATATCAAGCGATCAAACGTGCAATAGCCTGAAACCAATCTTCATTCAATCATGCGACGCATCACAACATAAGTAGAGAAAAGATGATAAATATGGATATGATGGATTAGATAGATTAGATTAGTTTAGTTTAGATTAGATTAAATTAGGATAGATTAGATTAGATTAGATCAGATCAGATCAGATCAGATCAGATCAGATCAGATCAGATCAGATCAGATCAGATCAGATTAGATTAGATTAGATTAGGATAGATTAGATCAGATCAGATCAGATCAGATCAGATCAGATCAGATCAGATCAGATCAGATCAGATCAGATCAGATCAGATCAGATCAGATTAGATTAGATTAGATTAGATTAGATTAGATTAGATTAGATTAGATTAGATTAGATTAGATTAGATTAGATTTAGATTAGATTGATGGATGCATGGATGGATGGATGGATAGTACCCTATAGTCTGTGAATTTATTTTAAACTTATCTAAAGTACGTTCTACGTGAGTACTGTTAAATGATTCAGCTCGAAGAGACTCATATGAGTCATTAATCGTTATTTCTTAAGACCGAAGATACTCCATTGCATCTTGCAGTTTGTGACATTTATTTTGACCATTCCACTAATTACATCAACATAATGATGGTGTCGATCGAAAGTGTAATACTTTCAAGTGTAACACATTACTTCGTACAAGAATTTGATGTATATAGATATCAATTTTGTAAGTTATTGATCAGTTTTGAGTTTTGAACATGGAGGTATGAGACATCATTTTCTCTTATATTCTGTATATATATATATTCGAGTTTACTTATTTTCATAAAATAATAACTATTGTATTTACGTTGATCGCATTTATTAAATACAATCTGGCAATTACTGACAACTGCCATTTAGCATCGTGTTCGCAAATTTGTTATTTGTAGAAGAAATCTGCCACATTTTCGATCAACAATGTATACCTAATCCCATGTGTCGATGTAGAAATGTTTTCTAAATAACAAATGTTTGACGCACTATGCATATATACTATACATTTTTATGTTTGTAATTGGATTTTCTACAAAACTGATACAGTTTGAGTGGAAGTTATTGATTCAGAAGTTTGGTAAGTTCAAATATCATGTTCGAAATAATATTTATTAGTCATTTACATATTTTAATTTCGTGTTAAAAATAAATTTTTATATATTAACAATATTTTTATTCAAAATGAACTTGTGATAATCACATCCTCTGTCAATTTGTGTTTCAATATATATAAAACATTGTAATGTAAATATATTTAAACGTACTATTTCTTATTTCGTGATGCATGAGCAAAATAGAAAAAATCTAAAAAAATGTATTTCCTTCCACACGCTAAAATTACTCCGGGCGAACCAGGATAGATTAAGTTGTTGAATACCTATGCTACTTCAAGAAGTATTAAGATCAATAAAGGTCGAAGAGTGATGGCTCTTTAACAACACAACAAGAAAGCTGTGTTTTTGGGGGGTTATATAAAGAGACATAACAGCATGGAAACATTAATAGCTGATGGCAGCAGAGTTCACGGAAACAGGGAAGAGGGCACCCAAGACTACTATGGTACAGTGATTTATCAGATTGCTTGAACATGTCTCTAGCTTCGGCAGGACAACTCGCACAGAATAGCGAAATGTTCAGAGAATCAATAAGGAAGACCATGTTCTGGATAGAATATGTCACATGATGATGATGCTCATTAGAAAGCTGGTGGTGAGTAGATTAGTAAACAATCAATTAGGTTTGTCGTTGATGCTATTTTTAACATGAGTTGCCTAATATGTCTGAACAGAGGAAGAAAGAAGTGACAACTGACATGTCATCGAGTACAGATATGTCAGATTACACCTGTACCCTGAGTCCAGATGTGCTGGTCAAGGCTAAAAAAGAGCTGAATGAAGACCCAAATACTCGTCAGATTGAAATGAAAAATTTGAAGGCTCGATTAGAGAAGTGTCCAGGTATAGTACTGTAGTACATGTTGTAGTGATACCAGTAGTAATAGTAATAGTTTGGATGGGGGGGGGATTATTGTGACAATTTCCCTTAAGGGGGAGTGGTGGAGTTTCTACCTTAAAAAGGAATACAATAAAATCTAACAGGTGATCCATCCATGTTGGATAATTTCCTAATACTAGAAGTCATGTTTTGATGTGCTAAGCGGGAAAGATGTGGGGCTCGCTCTTGGATGTGCTAAAGGCGAGCCCCGACCCCTCCTCTTTTAGCTACGACTTGGGTGGTAGTACTGTAGTAAATGTAGTAGTGATAGCAACAGTAATAGTAATAGTGGTAGTCATGGTGGACGTAGTGATTACGGTGGTGATAATGATAATGGGTGGTGGTAGTAGCAATGGTAATAGTGTGTGGCCACTCAAGTATATACAATGAGTACCTTTCATATATGTCATAACAGGCGTCTAGGAAGATTTGGGTTTGGCTGTTTATAACTGGCTGTTCTATCTCATTTTTATAGCTAGCTGTTCTACCTCATGTTTATAGCTGGCTGTCAAATCTCATGGTTATAGCTAGCTGTCCAATCTCATGTATGGTCAGTCACCCATAAAACATGTTGAAGGTAGGAAATTCAGGCCGAAAGTCGCACGTATCGTAGCTAAACTGTAAACAATAACACAACGCGTTCCATTCTCTGGACTATATCCTACCAATCTGCAGGAGTTTGAGAAAGAATGCAAAATAAGTATACAATGGCCATGTATATGCAGAGATGGTTGGTTGGATTGATACTTGGATGAATGGTTGGTTGGATGGATAGTTGATTGGATTGATGGTTTGTTGGATGGATAGCTGAATGTATGATTGGTTGGATAGATGGTTGGTAGATGGATGGGTAGTTAAATGGATGTTTGGTTACATGGGTGATTGGATGAATGGTTGGTTTGATGGATGGTTGGATGGGTGGTTGTATGGAATGATGGTTGGTTGGATGGATTGTGGTTGGATAGATGGTTAAATGTATGGTTCGTTGAATGGATGGTTGGTTGGATTTATGGTTGAATATATATGTGGATGGATGATTACTTGAATGGATAGTAGGTTGGTTGAATGATTGATTGGATGGATGGTTGGTTGGTTGTTGGTTGGATATAATGTATGGATTGTTAGATGGGTGGTTTGTTGCTGGTTGCATGGATAGTTGGAAGGATAGTTGGATGGATTGTTGGTTGGATGGATGGTCGAATGGATGGTTGGTTGGATAGATGGTTGATTGGTTGATATGAAGAATGGTTGATTGGATTGATGGTTGGTTGGATGGATCTTGTTGATGGATGGTTGCTTGGATAGATAATTGGATAAATGGTTGGTTGGATGGACTGCTAGTTGGATAGATAATTGGATTTACTGGTTGGATGGATGGTTGTATGGATTAGTGGTTGGTTGGATGCATAGTTGAATAGATGATTGGTTAGATGGTAGGATGGAAGGTGGTTTGGATGGATGTATGTATGGTTGGTTGGGTGGATGGTTTATTTGATGGAATGTTGACTGGATAGATGGTTGGAAGGTTTGATGGATTGCTGATTGCGTAGATGGCTGGAAGGATGGATGGATAAATGATTGCATGGATGGTTGTTTGAACGGATGGTTGGATGGATGATCAGTTTGATGGAAAGTGGATTGAATGAATGGCTGAAACAATGGTTGGATGAATAGTTCGATGGATGGTTGGTTGAATGGATGGTTGCACAGATGTGTTGTTGGATGGTTGGTAGGAACGCAGGTCTGCATCCTGACGGACTATGAGTATGATTAGGAAGGTACAAGTAGTTGAATGGTTGGATGGATTGATAAATGGATGAATGGATTATGTATGAATGTATAGATGGATGGATGGGTGAGTGGTGAGTACATGAATGGATATATTTGGTAGGGGTAGAGAGGGATTGAAGGATATATTATCACATGAATGAATTGATACATTGATAGATGGATACATAATTGGATGGATTCACGGTTGAAGCCATGGTTGGATACACGGATGAATAGGTAGATGAATTGATTGATGAATAGATGGATTGATGAGTGGATGAGGATGTATGGATAGATGGATACATTGATGACGAATGTATGAGTGGATGATTGGTAAATGTATAGATGGGTGTGTTGATGAACGGATGGGTGGGGGATGGATGAATGGGTGGATGGATGGAGGGTAAGCGAATAATGGACGATAGGTGGATGTGTGAAATGGAAAAGTAATTTTTACATAATCTATGTCCGATCTTCAAGCACTAGGATGTGATGAATATCTTACACCTGAGCTAGTTGAAATATATCACCATGCTAACCAGCTGCATATATCACCATGCCAACCAGCTGCATATATCACCATGCTAACCAGCTGCATATATCCTATGAAGACAGCACTGCTATCAAGTGGATTCCTGGCTACTCAAACACACCTGATAGTGACAAGTGGATTCCTGGCTACTCAAACACACCTGATAGTGACAAGTGGATTCCTGGCTACTCAAACACACCTGATAGTGACAAGTGGATTCCTGCCCACTCAAACACACCTGATAGTGACAAGTGGATTCCTGGCCACTCAAACACACCTGATAGTGACAAGTGGATTCCTGGCCACTCAAACACACCTGATAGTGACAAGTGGATTCCTGGCCACTCAAACACACCTGATAGTGACAAGTGGATTCCTGCCCACTCAAACACATCTGATAGTGACAAAGCATACATACTAGCAAAGAAGAGAGTACAGCAAGAACAGCCATATTCACAAACTACAATGCACACAGTTAAAGTGATATTTAAATATGTGAACGAAGATAACTGGATGAACAGGTGAGTAATAGGAAACACCCGATCGAGCGAGATTTATAAATATATGACCAGCCCAAATCCTAAAGACAACATCAACCTCCTGGGATAGAAAAACTAACGTATCATTTTTTGACTTAACACACAACATGTACAGCTGAAGAATAACCTGAACAGAATAGTAAGTAAAGTAACCCATAGCATTTATTAATGACGTAGGGGTGTGAGATGTTAGCGATCTCACATTTCACAGGCTCTGCAAATGAGGGCGGTAGCCATCTCCTCTCCCTCGCAGTCTTTACTTCCCGGATTAATCCGGTACCCATTTAAGGCTGGGTCAACCTGGGAGCCGTTGCGATCTGAAAATATTTCCGCCTCAACTGGGGAATGAACACAGGACCACTCATATGCGAAGCCAGTGAACAGAATACAACATCCCTATGGAACTGTTGACCACCAACTTTTTTGAATGTTCAGCGTTGAAGGGCGTCAGGAAAATGCTTCACTCTCCAAGACCAGACAAATTGTCTATTGTCTTTCCCCAGGTGAAATGATTGCTGATCGCATTCACACTTGCCGTTAAGAGTAGGGGTGGGAGCTTAAGCTGTCGTTCCAAGGCCAGATGTGTCGCCGAGGTTGCATTTAGTCCATGTTTGTTCAAGACTATCTTGATGTTTTCTATCCACCGTTTTCTTGGTCTACCTTTGGCTCTACGCCCGGATATTCTTGTATTATATGCTCTTATTGGTATTTGGTTTTGCTTCATTCTCATAAGGTGACCGAACCATTTTACTTGCTGTCTCTAAATATGTTCCATACATGATATTATACCAACTCTTTTGACCAGATAAGTGAAACACATTATATGAAACGATACAAAAGCTCACAAACACATGTATATATCACACAATGGCATTGGGTCAAGGGCATGAGCTATGGACCGCTGGGTCAGCAACCTGCCAACCATGGACTTGAGAATAGATTAATGGATTACTGGATAAATGGTTGGATGAATAGATGGTGAATGTATTGATGAAAGAATGGGTCGTTGAATGGATGAATGGGTTGATAGATCCATAGGTTCACTGCTGTACTTATTCTGCTTTTCCCTTTGAAGTCAATCTGGGCATTGCAGCCGAGGACATTACAAATCTAGTTTACTAATACCATCTACTATTATCTTACATTGGTATGTTCATGTGTTTCACTATTTTTGTTATATGTACATGGTGTCAATAATGTCACTGAGCACTCATTTACTGCATGGCGACATTATGTCATATCAAGTGTGAGTATTTAGTGCAGCATATCTCGAGATTGTAAAAAAATGATAATAAACAGAATCGCAGAAGAGGTGCTAAACATAAAAATACGTGAAGAGATATTAAAACAGGTAGAATAATACCAATTCCTGGGACATAGAATGATGTCAGATGTGCAATAGAAGTTAAAAGGAGAATAGGAATGGCTAAAAGTAAAATGACATGAGGAAAATACTAACATCTAAACAAATTATAAACAAACTAAAAATAAGAATTATAATATGCTACATCTATTCTGCACAAATTTTATTATCTAGGAAGCAAATTAACACTCGACGGTGATGCCATGACAGAAATTACAACTCGCATTGCACTAGCATCAAGTGCCTTTAACAGACTGTCTAATATCTGGAGGTCAAAGCGTATTTAATTCATGCGTTATTCCGGTGCTATCGTATGAATATGAGAGCTGGAAAAGCTCTTTAATCGAATGATAAAATCAGAGAAAAAACACATCAAAATTTCATCACAGATGTTATCAGAAAACGCTGTTGGTCCTGCATAATGCATGACCTACGCGCAGACACCAACAGAGTACACCACCAATCTCTTGAATGGATACCTACAGGCAAAAGAGCCAGGGTAGACCAAAAGAAACACTCAGAAAACAATATTTAGAGAAAGTAAAACAATCAATATTCATACTATTAAAGAACTGCACATAATAGCTTTTAACAAACAGAATTGGAGAGATCTAACCTCTGCCCATTGCGCTAAAGGACAATGAATGAATTCTAACAATGAACAAACAACTAGAAGATATAATTGATGTTTTTGAGATGTGGATATATAGAAGAATAGGGAGAACATCATGGAAAGAGAAGAAAACAAACACAGACGTTCTATCAATTCGTATGGAAAAAAAATAAAGATTAAACAAATCAAGTATTTTGGACATATTAAAAGTCGTGACACCTTGTTGAAGATCTTACTTGAGGGTAGAGTTGAGGGAATACGAGCGAGTGTTAAGCAGCGATACAGGTGGGAGAGAAACATCATGAATGGACAGGTTACAGTCTAACAGAGCGCACCACCAAAGCAAGAAACGAGAGTTTTGTAGGTCCATTGCCACCAGCCTTCGTTGCGGAGACGGCATTTGACGATGATGAGGGTGGATCAATGTGACGTCAATGCACAGTGACGTTATCGGAACTTTATATATATAAATATATATATATATATATATATATATATATATATATATATATATATATATATATATATATATATATATATATATATATATATATATAAAGCTTGTCTTGCATATTGTCCATACATCAGTAACAGGCTTCTACATAGATTTAGGTTTTGTTTGCTTAACGAGATTACTATTCCAACTTTTTATCAAGTGTACGCCGATCCGAAATTTGAAATTTCGTGACGTCACAAACTGACAGTTCTAGTTCTAGATACAAAATGGCTAACGTACGTTTTTTTGGAGATGTAGTTAGTCTGTTACAGTCACGAAGACTGCAGCCTGTTGCAAAGATGTTTACGCCACATACTAAGATTTCCCCCCCCCCTCCATCCACTGATAATTCCACCCATGCAAACCTCCTAAATTAAATATCTCTACTGACGCGTAATTATAGCCAAGGGAAATAATAATAAAAACACGAAGAACACAGATTTGTCTGCCCCTTGCAATTTATTACGTTTCGCTTCACGCAATAAGTGTAGTCCCGTTTAGTAAATAAGAAACAATATTTATAATAATAAATATACTTTCAGGCCTTCAACCAAGGACAGATGCACAATTTCTGTTACGTTTTTTACGAGCCCGCAAGTTTGACCAGGAGAGAACGTTTGATCTAGTGAAGAAGTATTACAATGCCAGATTACAGTATCCAGAGATTTTTGATGATATCAAGCCCTCTCGTGTCAGACATTTGTTAGAAAATGGTACAATTGAGGTTCTTCAACAAAGAGACACCAAAGGCTGCGCAGTTGTTATTTTGAGACCAGGTGAGTTTGCAATAGTAAAACTATCAGACCAGGTGAAATTATAACAGTAAAACTATATGACTATAAGACCAGGTGAGATAACAGTAGTAAAACTATCAAACCAGGTGAGTCAAAAATAACACAATTATCAGACTACGTGAGTTAAGAAAACTAAAACTATCAGACCAGCTGAATTCACAGTAGTAAAACTATCAGACCAGGTGAATTAACTTTAGTAAAGCTATCAGACCAGGTGAATTAACTGTAGTAAAACTATCAGACCAGGAGAATTAACTATAGTAAATTTATCAGACCATGTAAATGTATAATAGCAAAACTGTCAGAGCAGGTAAGTTAACAATAGTAACATTATCAGACTAGGTGAGTTAACAATTGCATAACTATTGTGGTAGCAGATCGATACAACCTGCTGAAGACCTATGAGTATACAGCTGGGAGGCAACCAATTCTTATATAATATCTTGAGGTTGTCTGGAAGTCATAGTAAAATCCTTCTCAGAGTAGAAGACTGTTACACGCATGACATCGCACTCTACAGCCACATACAGGTGAAACATCCATCTGGTACTTGTAGAACATCTTGAATAATATCGACAAGTGCGGAGTTCACCATCTGGTACTTGTAGAACATCTTGAACAATATCGCCAAGTGGGGAGTTCACCATCTGGTACTTGTAGAACATCTTGAACAATATCGCCAAGTGGGGAGTTCACCATCTGGTACTTGTAGAACATCTTGAACAATATCGACAAGTGGGGAGTTCACCATCTGGTACTTGGAGAACCTCTTGAACAATATCGCCAAGTGGGGAGTTCACCATCTGGTACTTGTAGAACATCTTGAACAATATCGACAAGTGGGGAGTTCACCATCTGGTACTTGTAGAACATCTTGAACAATATCGCCAAGTGGGGAGTTCACCATCTGGTACTTGGAGAACATCTTGAACAATATCGACAAGTGGGGAGTTCACCATCTGGTACTTGTAGAACATCTTGAACAATATCGACAAGTGGGGAGTTCACCATCTGGTACTTGTAGAACATCTTGAACAATATCGACAAGTGGGGAGTTCACCATCTGGTACTTGTAGAACATCTTGAACAATATCGACAAGTGGGGAGTTCACCATCTGGTACTTGGAGAACATCTTGAACAATATCGACAAGTGGGGAGTTCACCATCTGGTACTTGTAGAACATCTTGAACAATATCGCCAAGTGGGGAGTTCACCATCTGGTACTTGTAGAACATCTTGAACAATATCGCCAAGTGGGGAGTTCACCATCTGGTACTTGTAGAACATCTTGAACAATATCGACAAGTGGGGAGTTCACCATCTGGTACTTGGAGAACCTCTTGAACAATATCGCCAAGTGGGGAGTTCACCATCTGGTACTTGTAGAACATCTTGAACAATATCGACAAGTGGGGAGTTCACCATCTGGTACTTGTAGAACATCTTGAACAATATCGCCAAGTGGGGAGTTCACCATCTGGTACTTGGAGAACATCTTGAACAATATCGACAAGTGGGGAGTTCACCATCTGGTACTTGTAGAACATCTTGAACAATATCGACAAGTGGGGAGTTCACCATCTGGTACTTGTAGAACATCTTGAACAATATCGACAAGTGGGGAGTTCACCATCTGGTACTTGTAGAACATCTTGAACAATATCGACAAGTGGGGAGTTCACCATCTGGTACTTGGAGAACATCTTGAACAATATCGACAAGTGGGGAGTTCACCATCTGGTACTTGTAGAATATCTTGAACAATATCGACAAGTGGGGAGTTCACCATCTGGTACTTGTAGAACATCTTCAACAATATCGACAAGTGGGGAGTTCACCATCTGGTACTTGTAGAACATCTTGAACGATATCGACAAGTGGAGAGTTCACCATCTGGTACTTGGAGAACATCTTGAACAATATCGACAAGTGGGGAGTTCACCATCTGGTACTTGTAGAACATCTTGAACAATATCGCCAAGTGGGGAGTTCACCATCTGGTACTTGTAGAACATCTTGAACAATATCGACAAGTGGGGAGTTCACCATCTGGTACTTGTAGAACATCTTGAACAATATCGACAAGTGGGGAGTTCACCATCTGGTACTTGGAGAACATCTTGAACAATATCGACAAGTGGGGAGTTCACCATCTGGTACTTGTAGAACATCTTGAACAATATCGCCAAGTGGGGAGTTCACCATCTGGTACTTGTAGAACATCTTGAACAATATCGACAAGTGGGGAGTTCACCATCTGGTACTTGTAGAACATCTTGAACAATATCGCCAAGTGGGGAGTTCACCATCTGGTACTTGTAGAACATCTTGAACAATATCGACAAGTGGGGAGTTCACCATCTGGTACTTGTAGAACATCTTGAACAATATCGCCAAGTGGGGAGTTCACCATCTGGTACTTGTAGAACATCTTGAACAATATCGCCAAGTGGGGAGTTCACCATCTGGTACTTGTAGAACATCTTGAACAATATCGCCAAGTGGGGAGTTCACCATCTGGTACTTGTAGAATATCTTGAACAATATCCCCAAGTGGGGAGTTCACCATCTGGTACTTGTAGAACATCTTGAACAATATCGCCAAGTGGGGAGTTCACCATCTGGTACTTGTAGAATATCTTGAATACTAATAAAACTAATATAATAATAACAACAGCCATTCATATTATTTCTGACTGTAGAAAACAAAGTAGCTCTATTTTGTGAAAGTTTTTCCTGCGTATCTTGATCTATTTTATAGGACCTTTTGCGTCTTGCAGATTTGAGTCGGTCATTTAGTAATAAGAAGTTTCAATCTGTTGAATATTTCAAATAACCAAATATGGGACCTGTGTTTCTGCAACCGGTTACTGGGTTATGTTTCCCGTAAGTGCAGCATGACCTGGTCAAACTCAGTTATCAATTTTGTGTGGTTTTCTTTCATTTAAACGTAATTAGTTTCTTTAAAAATGTCCCATTTGGACAGATGTGTCGAAAATTGTCTTGTTTTGTTTTATTGCATGCTTTTTATTTACTTTTTCATCTATGTTTATTCATAGTTAGGTTTTTCTAGTAACCTGTTTAACTAATTTTGCGTGACGATGTGTACGTTTGGTCATTGCGGCCCCCTCGCTTTGTCGGACGCCCTCCGAACATTTGGTTATTAATATTTCTTCAGGAGTGGGGACTTTATCAAGCAATCATATCACAGAAATGGAAGAGTTTTGTTTGTGTCTTTCTCTTTTTCCTTCATATCTTTAAACATATTATTTCTGTACAATGCTGTTGCCGCGCGCACATTCTGTCTCCAGAAATCCGGCGTTTCGGTCGTGTTTTCCCAGTTTTTGAATTCTATGCGGATGCCTTTCATTGAAGATTTACACCTGTCTTTGTACCTCAGCATTTTGACACCACGAGCTCGATGGCCTTCAGCCAGTTCCCTGAATAGTACTTGTTTTGGGATGTTGCATTTTGGTATTCTGCAGACGTGACCAACCAATGCAGTTTATGTATATTGAGTGTTTCCATGGCAGATGATGGCTGAGTGCCACGCAACACTTCCATGGCAGATGATGGCTGAGTGCCACGCAACACTTCCATGTTGGTGATTTTGTCGTGCCAGTTAATGTTTAAGATTTTGTCGAGGCATCTTAGTTGAAAGATGTTTTCAATTTTAGCTTATGGCTTTTCCAAGTTTGCTCTGACAGTCCGTCCAAAATGTTATCCGCTTTCGCTATACGTGCATTTATTTCATTTTCCAGAGAAAGGGTGGATGTAATTGTGGATGCTAGGTAGCAAAGATTGTCGACTTGCTTTATATAGGTGTTGTTTCAGGAGATGTTTGTTGATACTGTAGATCTCTGACCCACTGCCACAGGTTTAGTTATGCGTATTGTCATAGAGGACGGCTCGCAGGACTGTGTCATGTTGTCAATTTGGGACTGCAAGGTGGACTCACTGCGTGCCACTAGTGTAGCGTCATCGGCGAAGAGATGTTCTCTGATGAGTATTTCTAATGTTTTCGTTTTCGCTCTGAGACGCGCCAAGTTAAAGAATGATCCATCGTAACGGCAGCGAATGAAAACGTGCTCCATTTGCAAGACCATGTTTCAGGATCGCTGCTAGGAAGATTCCGAATATGGCGTGGGCTAGAACGCACCCGTACTTCACTCCAATCTTTACTGCAAAGCCATCAGATGTATTGCCATCGAATGATACATTTGAGGGAATGTCTTCATGAAAGGAAATAGCCAAGTTCAGTAGTTTTCAGTAGTTTGTGGGTCCATTATAAAGCCAAAAATAATAGCCAACTATTACAGACAATGATAACAGTGTCTGATTTACTTTACTGAATCTCTCTGTTGTGGGGACAGGTCACTTTCAATTTGAAAGACAGAAACAAATTGAGGAAGCGTATCGATTAAATCGTTATATTTGACATTATGATATGTGCGTTCATGGATATGAGGTTAGGACGCCGGTGTCCGAGCTGAAAGGTCTAGTGTTTGACCCCAGTTAGTGCTTCTTTAAAGATTGTCTATTTTGCTAAGGTATGAAAAAGATAATGATGGAAGATGGTAATTGAGTTTATGCCCGGGGCTGAATTTTGTTTAAAGTGTGGAGAAGTTGCGCGATTTGTCGACCACATACTCTCTCTCTCTCTCTCTCTCTCTCTCTCTCTCTTCCTGATCCAACAGTGTTCCAGTGACGAGATACATCAAGATGACTGGAGAGGTACCAGGAACGTTGATGATCAGAGTGTGTGTTATGTCTCACAAAGCCCTTTCCGTTTCATAAAGCACTGCTGGCAAGTGCCTTTCATCCCATTTAACATCAGATGTTTCATTCGCGTCGTCTGATATATCCATGCTTCGTATACTTGGACAGGCACGCCCTGTGTTTACCTCCGGGTCGGAGTCTCTCTGTTACCTCACTTGGTGTAATCAGCATATCATAACTGTTACCGAGGTGTAGTCGTTACTGCATGCTGGTCACTACTAGGAGTCACAGGTGAACGCTGAGTACCAGGTGGGGACCAAGGTGTAGTCTTTGCTGCATGCTGGCAACTACTAGGAGTCACAGGTGAGCGCTGAGTACCAGGTGGGGACCAAGGTGTAGTCGTTGCTGCAAGCTGGCAACTACTAGGAGTCACAGGTGAGAGCTGAGTACCAGGTGGGGACCAAGGTGTAGTCGTTGCTGCATGCTGGCAACTACTGGGAGTCACATGTGTGAGCTGAGTAAAAAAATAAAGTAAAGTAACCCATAGCATTTATTAATGCCGTCGGGGTGTGAGATGTTAGCGATCTCACATTTCACAGGCTCTGCAAATGAGGACGGTAGCCATCTCCTCTCCCTCGCAGTCTTTACTTCCCGGATTAATCCGGTACCATTTAAGGCTGGGTCGACCTGGGAGCCGTTGATATCTGAAAACATTTCCGCCTCAACTGGGGAATGAACCCAGGACCACTCATATGCGAAGCCAGTGAGCTGAGTACCAGGTGGGGACCAAGGTCGTGAGAACTACTCCAACGGAGTATAACAGCCTCTACATCAGAGGTACTACCCTGGCACCCAATACAATCCCATAGATAGTCTATATAAAGTACATTACGTAAGTATATTGTAAGTAACAATAGCAAGGTGTACGTCAATATTGAAACAAATATACGTGTATTGTCAGTCCAGATATGCAGATTTCTAGATATGTGTATATACAACGATGTCCGTGGATAATGTTGACTTGATGTTAGGTTCTTTAATATTGCTTACAAATCAGAGTTGGGGATGTCTCGCCACTAGTCTTAGGCCAGCCCATAGATGGGTGAGGGGGTGTCCTACCCCCACCCCCTTTCTAGTAAATACGAACATGACTTTCAGAATTAGGAGCACGTTTTTATCGAACTTTTGTTTGTTACAATGTAATGACATTTACGGCATGAATGTAATGATGTCAACATCTTTAGTTGTAATTCTAGTTATGTATCTATATATCTATCTATTGTCATAACCACTTGTGCTGTTCAGCGCGTCGTGCGGGAAAAGTTTAAGTTATCTGCCTTTTATTCTTAGATAGCATTGGTCATGGTCAGCCCATGTTTCTTTAAAGTTTATTTGTCTCTCCAGTTCTTGATCTTCCTCGTGCCTTGTAGCTCGATCTTCTGCTTTTGTATGCATGAATGGCTGGTTGCTTTCAGTCTATTCTCATGACGTGACCAAACCACCTGGTTTGCTTTTTTCTATATAGTCTTGACTTGTGATGGTCTTTATTTCTATCCTGATATCTTCATGTCTCCGTCTGTCTCTTCCGGTGACATTTATAGTTCTAGATAGATATGCAACTGTCTTGTTGATGTATGTAACTGATTATCTTCACCAGGTTTATGGGATTTTGATCAGATCAAGCACACTGAAGTAGTACAGTCTTTCTATGTGGTCTTGACCAAGGTTTTGGAAGTGAGTACAACCATTTTTATAGGGAGTGTCATGCAGATTTTGATAAATTAGAATAGTCATACAAACTGACGTAACAGGTTTACAGCCAATAGTTATACATGGCTTTATTTATGACTGAGCAGATTTACAACAATTATTTAGAGATGATTTAATTTATAACTGAACAGATTTACAACCAATAGTTAGACATGATTTTATTTATGAGTCAATATTTTCAGTCTAGTGTACTTTACTATTTAAATGTATGTCCATGCCGAAAACGTATGTGCTGGGCTGGAAGGTGCAAAGTAACTCAGCTTTGGTGTGAAACCAGCAGCACATATTTGACACTTCCCGGTGTAAATCACTTGCACTTTCATGTTGGTTACCAGAGAACGAACGCAAGAGAAGAATAAAACAATTAGGTTTGTGACTGTTATCCGAATGTCTGTTATGACAGTGAGACTCTTGTGTGAATGTATACCTATGTGAAGATTTCTGTCTGTGAATTTATCTCTGTGTTTAAGACTGTATTTGAATTTATGTTTTCTCATGTTAGTGTATGTGGTCAAGTTGATAGTGGCACAGATAGCGACAAAGAATCAAACAAGTTTGGATGTGGTTAGCCTTTAGATTGATGAGCAGCGTGCAGTACGAGCAATTCTTATAAATATATTACAACGTACTATTGATCTACTAGCGGATGTACACCACGTTTGGTCTGCACATGTGACGAGACACAACTAGTGTTTACGGATGTCCACCTTCAATGGAAGTGGTAAAACACTGAACGTATTCGATATCATTTCCGAAGTTAGATGTGTCAGGCCACTATTGCAAATGAAACAGCGTAGCATCGCATTTCCATTCTCTGGAATACATTCTGTTGGAAGACTCGAAGAATCACTGTCTTGCTGCAAGAACCATTGTCTTGCTACAAGAAAGTCCAGCGGGTGGTTGAGTACAAAAACAAATGTGTCTGCTTGTGTGATTGTGCGAAGTTATGAATTTATGTTTGTGTGAAGTTATATCTATCTATATGAATTTATGTATGTGTGAAGTAATATCTATCTATATGAATTTGTGTGTATTGGTATTTGTGACTTTATTTTTGTATTTGTGATTTTATGTTATGTGTGTATATATGTGTGATTTTATGTCTGTGTGACTACGTGATTTTATGTCTTTATTTATGTATGATTTTATGTCTGTGTGACTACGTGATTTTATGTGTGAATCTATGTATGATTTTATGTCTGTGTGACTACGTGATTTTATGTGTGTATCTATGTATGATTTTATGTCTGTGTGACTACGTGATTTTGTGTAGGCGACCATATATAAATTTTATGTTTGTGTTTGTGAATTTATGTATTTTTATAATTTTTGACTGTAATATTATGTTTGTGTGATTATTTGTGAATTTATATTTGTGTAGTGTGATTTTATATCTTATTACTTCATAAACCTATTTCTTTTTTTTTCTTTAAATCTGTGTGAATTTATGTTTATTTATACAGGATGAGAATATCCAGGTCAATGGAATACATATTATTGACAACCTGACTGGATTTACAATGAAACATGCTGTAAACATCACACCAAGCTTTGCCAGGAGTTTTGCTGTAATTATACAGGTAATACTTGATTGCTATAAATTCATATTTGAATCTTTATTCAAATATCTCGGGTCCCAAACATGTGATGATGATAGTTCCGGAAGTGAGATTAAGCTAATCCTAAAATCGCGATGGCTGCCATGACAGAGATGAATATTATTTTCAAAAATAAGATCAGTATAACAGTAAAGATCAATCTAGTCAAATCGCTAGTGCTAAATATGCTTTCATACGAATGTGAAAATCGGGACATTCAATGCAGACACAGAAAGAAGGATTCTGTTGTTTTATTTGTAAACAAGTGATACACACGGTTGTTAAAAAAATAGCTATATGGAGAAGAGAACAAATTTTTAAAAATATATTTGTCCGGCAACAAATTTTAAAACATTTGCAGGTTATCAAAAACCACATTTGGAAGTGGTGAAACAGCGTAAACTTGTTTAGTTTGGACATGTAACGAGACACGACTCACTTTCTAAAATAATTGTGCATTCCGTTCTGAGGTGTAGAATTACAACTTCTGATCTATTCATAATGTGATAGTCATCTTGTGTTGATGTTTGTAGCTTTCTTATTGACTTGATCATCTGTTTATTCTGATGGTAGGTGATTGGTACATCAGGTTGGTCTTCGGCAGCACCTTCCTTAGCCAGTTTTTCTGCTTTTTTCATTTCCTGGTATTCCACGGTGAGAGGGTATCCACTGCATGCTTACACTATACTGGTAAGAAAATTCATTAAGTAGTTTTTGTACGTCTTTCTTTATCGAACTGTGATGCCGCTGCTCTAGTGCAGCCTTAGTATTCTAGTATTTCTGTCATATCATCTATCCATCTTCGTCTGGGTCTTCCTCTGTTCCTCTTTTCAGATGATATTTTATTGAAGGCTATCGATAGAATGCGACCTGGTGCCATTCTGATTAGGTAGTAGAACCATTTGATTTTTTGTGTGTCTATGTATTCTTTACAGGAGATTGTTTTCACCAGATTTCTTATAGTGTCATTGTGTATTCTATCTCTTTTGTTTTTGTTATCCCTTGCGCTGTTCTTAGGCACTTCATTTCTCATATAGCGAGTTTCTGTTCTAGTTTCTCTATCAGGGTCCTTGTCTGGTATCGGTAACACTGTGTCATCATGAACACTGTGTTTATTAACGTTATTTTTTAGATCATGTCGATGTTCTGGTGTGTCAGCAGTGGTGCTAATTGATATAAAACAGCGTTTGCTTTCTGACAATTTGTCTCTATCAAAACATGTCATAGTGTCTATATAGGATATCCAGACAAAGCATCTTATGATATGTTCTAATGCCTGTGTGGAGATATGTTCTAATGCCTGTGGGGGAGATATGTTCTAATGCCTGTGGGGGAGATATGTTCTAATGCCTGTGTGGAGATATGTTCTAATGCCTATGGTGAGATATGTTCTAATGCCTATGGTGAGATATGTTCTAATGCCTATGGTGAGATATGTTCTAATGCCTGTTGGGAGATAAGTTCTAATGCCTGTGTGGAGATATGTTCTAATGCATGTGTGGAGATATGTTCTAATGCCTGTGTGGAGATATGTTCTAATGCCTATGGTGAGATATGTTCTAATGCCTATGGTGAGATATGTTCTAATGCCTATGGTGAGATATGTTCTAATGCCTGTTGGGAGATAAGTTCTAATGCCTGTGTGGAGATATGTTCTAATGCATGTGTGGAGATATGTTCTAATGCCTGTGTGGAGATATGTTCTAATGCCTGTTGGGAGATATGTTCTAATGCCTGTGGGGGAGATATGTTCTAATGCCTGTGGGGAGATATGTTCTATTGCCTGTTGGGAGATATGTTCTAATGCCTATGGTGAGATATGTTCTAATGCCTATGGTGAGATATGTTCTAATGCCTATGGTGAGATATGTTCTAATGCCTATGGTGAGATATGTTCTAATGCCTGTGGGGAGATATGTTCTAACTATGAATCCGAAATAACTACACTATAACTTTCCTTGTACCACCTGATTACCATATTTGATGCCTTTCCATCAAAAGTCCAAAACATTATGATATTTACCGATGTGTGTCCGCTCTTCAAGCGCTAGAATGTGATGGACATTGTAAACCAGTTAGCTCAAATATACCACCATGCTAACCAGCTACTAACATCTTATGAAGTCAGCATTGTTATGCAGTGGATTCCTGGCCACTGAAACACACCTGGTAATGACAAAGCAGACAGACAAGCAAAGATGGGAGTACAACAAGAACAGCCTTATACATAAACAACCATGCACACAGTTAAAATGATACTGAAATATGTAAACAAGAGAATTGGATGAACAGATAGGCGATGGGAAACGTTGGGAGGGAAATCTATAAATATATGACCAACCCAAATCCTGAATACATCAACCTCCTGGGAGTGAAAGACCAGAGTAGAATTTTCTGACTTCGCACATAACATGTACAGCCGAACAATCACCTGAACATAATACAACCCCAACTCCAGGGTGTCGACTGTGCACTCATCCCTATGAAACTATTGACAACCACCTTTTTGAATGTCCAGCGCTGAATGAGGTCAGGAAAATGCTTCTCCCTCCAGAACCAGATCAATAGAACACCTAATTTGGAACAAAACAACAGCTCACAAACATATGTATATATCACACAATGACTTTGGGTCAAAGGACATGAGGCCGTGGACCGTTGGATCGGTAACCAACCAACCAACCAAGCATGTAAGATTCTCAATATTGACTGACAAAAAATAGACGAGCTGAACTTTGTGAGTTTTGTAATTCATATTGTAATTCTTTTGTTCGTGAAGTTTCGTTAAGCTGACGCAGAATTAAATAACAAAGTAACGATAACAACACAATTCAGGATAATTTAGTGGCGGGTATGATGTATATCCGTGTAGCCCAGAAAAACAGCCTTGCTTATAGTTTATAATATATTATCTGTTTCTTAACTATTCAATTTTTAAAATGCATGTATTTCTTCTGTTTCAGGATGTTTTGCCAATGAGATTTAAATCATGTGATATTTTCAAAGAACCAGCAGTTTTTGATCTTGTTTGGACAGCGTGCAAACCACTTTTTAAAGACAAACTGGTCAGCAGGGTACGCCAATTCTTGCTTTCACTAATCAAGAAACGGAAATTATCAAACAAACAACAATGACAATTTTAGATTCGTGTTAAAGTTGAAAGGTCAATTAGTATAATAATTCTACGAGCTCATGTTTTTTCCCTCCAATGAAATTATGTGAAATGGTTGACAATAAGCTTGTGTAATATCACCGGAGTACAGAGTGCCAGGTTCGCAACCTCGTCGGGACAACAAAAAATCGACACTAAAATATTGACACTACCGCTTGTCCAGTCGACCCAGCTGTAAAATGTGTACCAAACGCTTGAGTTAGGAAAATTAAACACATCAATGAAAGAAATAACATCCTCACCTAATAGTTGCTGTCAGGTAGTACATGGAGAGCTATCTTAATCGTCGACGGCATGTTGCTGACAAGGAACCTATCGTTTTGTTTTTAAATTTTGTGTGAAATATGTATGAGTTTGTAAGCTGTTGTTTTGCTTTATATAAGGTGTTCCATTTATCTGGCCCTGGAGATAGACGCATTTTACTAACACCACAGGGCCAACATTTATAATGACATTTTGTTTATGCAGTCTGGTCCAATGAAATTGAGGAATCTCCAAGACAGGATGTGAGAAACTATTGATTGACGAATAGAATATCAGAAGAAATTCTGAAAATTTGTAGAAATCTCACAAGTATGAGCTTTATTGCTGCTTTGACAGAATTTGAAATTATGAGTGGTGACATTGTACACAAGGAAACCTGTCAGTGTCTAAAATTAACTCTTGAAGTTGAGAAGGAATGAATTATGAATCAAAAGAACTAGTGTCATCAACGTTAGCTAGTAGTGAAAAAGTCAATTAGTAGTCAAGTTAAACTTAAAACGTCATCTACAGAATCCAATGAGAGTCGGGGACGTGGTTAAAAGATCTTAGAATTGTCTGAAACAAACGAAATTTGATTGTGACCGTAAACAAACAGTCAATGAGAATTAATTTTCAAGACGAGATATTTTGTGGTAACCAATCTTAATTGAGTATAAAGGTAGGCCTTTTGTTATATTTATACTTAACAAACACCGCCTGCATTGTTATCATTGTTGGAGTTTTATTGACGTGTTTACACTTGTCAAAAACCGCCTGCATTGTTTATCATTGTTGGAGCTTTACCGCTGTGTTTACACTTGTCAAAAACCGCCTGCATTGTTTATCATAGTTAGTGCTTTACTGCTGTGTTTACACTTGTCAAACACCGCGGAGTTATTAATCGCCGTTGGAGCTTTACTTGTGTGTTTACACTTGGCGAACAAAGCCTGAATTGTTTCTCATCATTGAATCTTTATTGTTCAGGCTGAACTGTTCAACCACCACTTGAGCGGATGGTTTTCATTGAAATTACCTACACGAATTTTCCTGCAAAAATATTTCCGGAGAACCTCTCCTGTAGAGGATTCTAAGTCACAACGTAGGAGATTGACACATGTCGGGAATATTTTCAATGACAATAATGCTTAACTTATTTTAAATGGAACTTTCTTATTCGATAACTACGAGGGGGAGTCAATAAGTAAGTCACAAATGGCTCTTTAGAAAAAAACTGAAGACGATAAAAACCTGAAAACTGTTTATTTTTACACATACATTATCCCTTTACTTCTCAACATAATTTCCACCAACATTGATGCATTTATCCCATCGTTTTATGAGTCCTCCCAAACCTGCTGCGTAGAACTGCGTGCTCTGCTTTTTAAGCCACATTTTCACTTCACATTCAACTTCTGCGTCAGTCGCGAAATGCTTCCCGCCAAGGTGGGTTTTTAGTGGACCAAAAAGGTGAAAATCACTAGGGGCTAAATCGGGGCTGTAAGGAGGATGTTCCAGAATTTTCCAACCAAGATTTTTTATTTTCTCCTGAGTTAATCGAGCCGTATGTGGTCTAGCATTGTCATGAAGGAGTAGCACTCCTCTAGTCAGCAGCCCTGGACGTTTTCTTCGAATTGCATCCCGAAGCACTGATAGAACTTCACAGTATGATTCAGAATTCACATTGTCACCTTTCTTTTTGAAATTGGTTAAAAGCACTCCTTGACAATCCCAGAACACTGTCAGCATAACCTTCCCTGCTGATGGTGTAACCTTGAATTTTTGGACACAAGGCGAAGAAGGATGTTTCCATTGCATTGAAGCACGCTTTGATTCAGGCTGGTAGTGATGCACCCATGATTCGTCCCCAGTAATAATCCTGTTCATCATGTCTTCTCCTTCATTTGCGTATTGACAGAGATGCTCCAATGACAAGCCTAATCGGTTCATTTTGTGTTCGTCCGTCAATTGTCTGGGCACCCACCTTGAACACACTTTCTTAAATTTCAATCGGTCATGCATGATGCTGTATGCTGAACCATGTGAGCACCCTATTGCAGCTGCTACAGCGTCTATCGTTACTCGTCTGTCACCTCGAATCATCTCCTCAACCCGCTGCACAGATGCGTCTGTTGCAATTTCAACAGCACGACCAGATCGGATTTCGTCAACAATTTTAGAGCGTCCTTGAGAAAATTTTTTTACCCAGCTGTGCACCGCTTTACGGGACAAACAATTGTCAGCATAAACAGGAAGCATTTCTTTATGAATGTCTTTTGCAGGCAGTCCTTTTGCCCATAAAAAACGCACAACAGCACGTTGTTCATTGATTGTACACTCTGTAAGTACAGTAGCCATTTTGTTTTTTGTGCTGCGCATGCGCAAGGTACAGCTAGCGCCATCTAGCGAACATAAACATAAAGTTCTATGATGATATCAACTATAAACAGCTTTAGAAACCACCTACTGCATTTTCCTGCCATCCAACATCAATTTGTGACTTACTTATTGACTCCCCCTCGTAAAATAACTGACTGTCACCCAAGAGACGTTCATAAGAGGAAAGACTTTTTTTTAAATAATTGATAACAGAGTAGTTTATAGCCCATTTTTGAAAGGGAGTTAGATTCAAGGAGTGGATTGTGACCACTGCTCTTATTTTTCCAAATCAGTCAATGCACATTACTGTAACAGCAACGGCAAGTATAATTTTTATTGGTGTATTAATGTCTGATGTTATTTTCTTGCATAAACCAATAATATACAAACGTGTCATGTCAGAAATGATGAATAAATAGAAAAAAAAACAGTATTTGATATTGGCCTTAGTTGTTAGAAATTAGCTTTGTTCTCAGATTCTCTATTTTCATAGGTCACACACAAAACACACACTGGGTGAAATATTTGATTGTTACACGAAGACAACTTTCTGGAAATAATATATCACCTGATGATGATGATAATTGTTATACAGTCTCACAGGAGTCTCACTTATTACTAATCTGTAAGAGGTTTGAGAATGAACTAGTCTGTAAGAGGTTTGAGAATGAACTAGTCTGCAAGAGGTTTGAGAATGTCCTAATCTGCAAGAGGTTTGAGAATGAACGCTGAATTTTTATAATACATTTGTATTGTGACCTCGGTGCATAAGGTAGCTCGATAAAAGAAAATATTGTCATTATTATGTTTTTCTCTTGTAGGTCACTTTTAATGGAGATAAGGTAGAGAAGCTACATGCTACAATTGACCCAAAGTTCCTTCCGGCTGACTTTGGCGGTGATTTACCAATTAATAGCAAAAAAGTGAGTCAAACATGTACATTAGGCGTTTGAAAACAAATGTTAAAGATGTGGGTTGGGTATGTTACCAAGAACATAAGGCCAATGCTTTTGTGCAATGTTAGAATTAACGTATTATCCGGTCAACACGAACTACTTTCACAGTCGTGAAACTTCGTGAAACTCCGGTAGTACGTGTACGTGATGAGAAGTTCCTCGATGACAAAAGATGTTCTTCAAGGTACGGTGGAGGGAGGAAAAAGACGAGGTGAACGGAAGACATGGCTGGATAATGTCAAGGACTGACAGGATGTGAAGTTTTCAAACTTATCAGGATGGTAGAGGTTAAGACTTGTGGAGATCTGTTGCACCAATGTGACACCCCTACGACCCTGACGAGTTATTGGTTTCATTTTTATTATTATTATTATTACTATTATTATTATTATTATCAGTCGTTTAAGTGAAGTGATGTTCCAATTATATTATCGTTCAGTCAGTTTGTGACAATACAATGATGCGTTTGTCAATGTGTGTTAATCACATTTTGTCTCAGTGAAATTTGGAGATTTTTTTATGACACGTAACTGTCTGGTCCTAGTAGGTCGTCATCAAGGAGTATTGTCATTGTATATATCCAATGTATTTAATTTATTAACCTTTTTACTCTTCTTTAACAAGACTTCTTCATGATTATTATTGCTATAGCCTTTTAGTCATTTTTAAAAATGTATTCACACCTTATTTATTAATTCTGTCTTCTTTCCGTGCATACATTGTCCACGTTTCTGAACCATACAATGGAATAGAGTAGTACTGTTGTTATACTGATCCACGTGACTTACGAGCGATTAACTCTTAAATCCTATGCAGTGAGGTAGTTTCTCCAGATTTGTCTCCCATGTACAGAAGACTAACTATCAGAGATGTGCAATGCTGTGAGAAATCACCTACTCGGTGGGGGTACTCAGAGATGTGCAATGCTGTGAGAAATCACCTACTCGGTGGGGGTACTCAGAGATGTGCAATGCTGTGAGAAATCACCTACTCGGTGGGGGTACTGAGAGATGTGCAATGCTGTGAGAAATCACCTACTCGGTGGAGGTACTCAGAGATGTGCAATGCTGTGAGAAATCACCTACTTGGTGGAGGTACTCAGAGATGTGCAATGCTGTGAGAAATCACATACTCGGTGGAGGTACATTTTAGGGTTTTATGTATCTTATCTACTTTTCCGCAACATGCAGGGTTGGGAGCATAAGCTGCACTTGCAATCATCCCTTCCTGATATGTGTCCATTGAAATCAAGCCCTTGACCATGGTCACTAGAATGGGTGGATCAGCCAACTATGCATTCCCTGCCATCTAATTATGTCTAACATGTTTGTTTGAATCTGGGCTCTCCCAGAGAATTCTCACATTCAGAACAGAGTTTATATTCAGCACACCGCCATGTTCCCTCTGTTCATAGCTCTGTCACCTTGTACACATTGGCAGCTAGGACCATGTTCACGAGTGGAGCTCATTCGACTCCACCAGCGTGATGTTCAATACTGGGTTCTCTGAATGTTACACCACAAAGAGAAGTATAACTTTACAGATGATATTGTGTGGGACCACTATAAGAGATAAGATTCATTATATCGGCGTGTCATCTAGAGATAAGATTCATTATATCGGCGTGTCATCTAGAGATAAGATTCATTATATCGGCGTGTCATCTAGAGATAAGATTCATTATATCGGCGTGTCATCTAGAGATAAGATTCATTATATCGGCGTGTCATCTAGAGATAAGATTCATTATATCGGCGTGTCATCTAGAGATAAGATTCATTATATCGGCGTGTCATCTAGAGATAAGATTCATTATATCGGCGTGTCATCTAGAGATAAGATTCATTATATCGGCGTGTCATCTAGAGATAAGATTCATTATATCGGCGTGTCATCTAGAGATAAGATTCATTATATCGGCGTGTCATCTAGAGATAAGATTCATTATATCGGCGTGTCATCTAGAGATAAGATTCATTATATCGGCGTGTCATCTAGAGATAAGATTCATTATATCGGCGTGTCATCTAGAGATAAGATTCATTATATCGGCGTGTCATCTAGAGATAAGATTCATTATATCGGCGTGTCATCTAGAGATAAGATTCATTATATCGGCGTGTCATCTAGAGATAAGATTCATTATATCGGCGTGTCATCTAGAGATAAGATTCATTATATCGGCGTGTCATCTAGAGATAAGATTCATTATATCGGCGTGTCATCTAGAGATAAGATTCATTATATCGGCGTGTCATCTAGAGATAAGATTCATTATATCGGCGTGTCATCTAGAGATAAGATTCATTATATCGGCGTGTCATCTAGAGATAAGATTCATTATATCGGCGTGTCATCTAGAGATAAGATTCATTATATCGGCGTGTCATCTAGAGATAAGATTCATTATATCGGCGTGTCATCTAGAGATAAGATTCATTATATCGGCGTGTCATCTAGAGATAAGATTCATTATATCGGCGTGTCATCTAGAGATAAGATTCATTATATCGGCGTGTCATCTAGAGATAAGATTCATTATATCGGCGTGTCATCTAGAGATAAGATTCATTATATCGGCGTGTCATCTACTGAGAGATATAATTATTGGTCTGATAATGATAGACCACTAGTGGGACCTTCAGACATTCCACATGTCATCTACTCAGTGAGACCACTAGTGGGACCTTCAGACATTCCACATGTCATCTACTCAGTGAGACCACTAGTGGGACCTTCAGACATTCCACATGTCATCTACTCAGTGAGACCACTAGTGGGACCTTCAGACATTCCACATGTCATCTACTCAGTGAGACCACTAGTGGGACCTTCAGACATTCCACATGTCATCTACTCAGTGAGACCACTAGTGGGACCTTCAGACATTCCACATGTCATCTACTCAGTGAGACCACTAGTGGGACCTTCAGACATTCCACATGTCATCTACTCAGTGAGACCACTAGTGGGACCTTCGGACATTCCACATGTCATCTACTCAGTGAGACCACTAGTGGGACCTTCAGACATTCCACATGTCATCTACTCAGTGAGACCACTATTGGGACCTTCAGACATTCCACATGTCATCTACTCAGTGAGACCACTAGTGGGACCTTCAGACATTCCACATGTCATCTACTCAGTGAGACCAATAGTGGGGCCTTCAGATCTTCCACATGTCATCTAATGAGTGAGACCAATAGTGGGGCCTTCAGATCTTCCACATGTCATCTACTCAGTGAGACCACTAGTGGGACCTTCAGACATTCCACATGTCATCTACTCAGTGAGACCAATAGTGGGGCCTTCAGATCTTCCACATGTCATCTAATGAGTGAGACCAATAGTGGGGCCTTCAGATCTTCCACATGTCATCTAATGAGTGAGACCAATAGTGGGGCCTTCAGATCTTCCACATGTCATCTAATGAGTGAGACCAATTGTGGGGCCTTCAGATCTTCCACATGTCATCTAATGAGTGAGACCAATAGTGGGGCCTTCAGACCTTCCACATGTCATCTACTGAGTGAGACCAATAGTGGGGCCTTCAGATATTCATCTTGCGAAGGGTAGATTATATGAAGTACTTAGTAATTATCATTTTTATTGGGTGATTTGTTTGGAGATTCATCATGACCAAGTGCCGTCTTCGCATCGGCGATTGGCTACAAAGGACATCTAACATCCCCTGTCTCTTGCCTCAGTGGTGCACTCTGCTAGAATGTAACCTGTCCTGTAGATAGCAGTAAGGTTTATGTCATTGAAAGTACTTTGGACATAGTAGTATCAATATGTCATTGAAAGTACTTTTGAGATTAGCAGTATCATCATGTCATTGAAAGTACTTTGGAGATTAGCAGTATCATCATGTCATTGAAAGTACTTTGGAGATTAGCAGTATCATCATGTCATTGAAAGTACTTTGGAGATTAGCAGTATCATCATGTCATTGAAAGTACTTTGGAGATTAGCAGTATCATTATGTCATTGAAAGTACTTTGGAGATTAGCAGTATCATCATGTCATTGAAAGTACTTTGGAGATTAGCAGTATCATTATGTCATTGAAAGTACTTTGGAGATTAGCAGTATCATCATGTCATTGAAAGTACTTTGGAGATTAGCAGTATCATCATGTCATTGAAAGTACTTTGGAGATTAGCAGTATCATCATGTCATTGAAAGTACTTTGGAGATTAGCAGTATCATCATGTCATTGAAAGTACTTTGGAGATTAGCAGTATCATCATGTCATTGAAAGTACTTTGGAGATTAGCAGTATTGTTACAGATCGAAACAGTGTCAGCAATGCCAGGTATATAACAAAATAGTCTTAGTACTGCCTGGTATGTGGCAAAGAGATTGAATTAACTATATCTGTGTTGTTGTGAACAGTTGGAAAGCCCGAATATATGATTGTAGAGAGGGGGGAGTGTGCGGAGATTAACCCTCTTAAGAAACAAAACATGACAGGCATATACAACTAGTAAAAGACTAGTAATAACTATTCCCCCATACATCTTCAAAAACTCGACCAAAAGTTAGCTAAACAATATAAATATAAATTATCGAGGAGATATAGAAAACAATCAGAAGGAAATATATGGGATATGTGTACCAGTTCCATTCATCTGGCACCTATTCGCTTCGCTACTTGAGATAACTCGTCTGATTTTGAATGGCTGAATAGACCTGGGTTAAATCTGAAAAGGAACAAGATTTTTTTTAACACCCCCCCCCACCAATTTTTTAATTCTCTTCATAGACATGACAATTTATCTATGTTTCTTCAGAGCCGAATATGATGCATAGTACAGAAACCAGAGCTCTCCAGTTTGAGCGATATATTACTGTAACTCTTGCATGTTTTTGAGACCCATAGTTATACCATCTTTGATGGTTGTCTGCGAAGAGTCATCTTCTGGACTTCCTCTTTTTTTTCTTTTTTTTCCCACCTGGCACCAATTTTAATACCCGACAATTGCTATATGATTCTATGCCAGATTCTTCAGCATTTGTAAAGTCTTCTTTGTGCTTGAAATACTGACGTATTTCCTCTAAGAGAAGAACTATTTAACTCTACTTTTTCTTTTTATATATGTATATATTGTTGCTGATACCGTAAATATTTTCTCATAATTTATCTCCATCTATCTCTGATCTCAGGCTTGGATGGATGATCTACTTGCTTCAGATGCTCAATTTGAAGAAGACAACAAGTTTGGTTTTGTACAGATGAAAGTCAACAGTGGAAACTCTGTGAGCAAGAGTGGAGATGCTGGCATGCAGGGACTCGGAGGAACATTCAAGAAGTTGAACGTCTAATCATGGCAGCAAATATGTCTATACTCAAACAGTATTCGAAATGTGGCAAACAAGTTTCATTCCTAGATCATTCAGCAAGTAAAAATAACCAGTCAGAGGGTATTCGACACGGTGGAGTGTGCCGCTGTAACAAAACCAAGGAGCGTTAACTAGGAGAATTTACTATTGTTACTGGTTTAATTAATAACGCGATAGCTAGGAGAATTTACTATTGTTACTGGTTTAATTAATAACGCGATAGCTAGGAGAATTTACTATTGTTACTGGTATAACGCGATAGCTAGGAGAATTTACTATTGTTACTGGTTTAATTAATAACGCGATAGCTAGGAGAATTTACTATTGTTACTGGTTTAATTAATAACGCGATAGCTAGGATAATTTACTATTGTTACTGGTTTAATTAATAACGCGATAGCTAGGATAATTTACTATTGTTACTGGTTTAACTGTTAACTCAACTATATATATATATATATAACAAAAAATAAAGCTAATGTGAATAAAAAAGTAAAACAAATGAACCGTAACAGTGAAAGTCACGTTGGACCGTAACTTTGGACCGTCACATGGAAATCCTTCGGTGGTTTTTTTTTTTTTTTTTTTTTTTGGTGTTATTTCTTGTTTACATAAATTGTGTTATTTGTTAGTTATTCCGTAAATTATTAACAATAGTACATTATCTTAGTTATCGCTTCATTCAGCAAACATCACCGCCTCGCTACAGAAGACAGAGTTTTGGCTTACTCTTACAATGAGCATCCTTAAAACAGGTGCTACATAGGAGTTAAATGGTTTTAATACAATTATCTGATCAACCATCTAACGTATTAATGACATGTTTTGCATATGGTCTTATATTTGCTTACACCCAATAAGTATATACTTTATATTTATGCATTATGTTCAATTTTTGTACGCGAATGAAATCCTTTGATCTTTGTTTGCATACTAGTTATTGTGTATCAGACGTACCGGAGGTCGTAGTAACTGGATGACAAGAACCGCAACCTCCGCTATCTTTGATGGTTGAAATCTCTGGTATAACCGATAAGAACGATCGTCAGTGGTTGAAAGCAGCGTATCTCACCATAAGAGGTACATTTTACTTAACCAAGGGGGAAAAAATGTTTATTGTGTTTCGAAAAAAGGAAAGAAATGTCACCACTTCAGACACAGATTCTGTGAGCTCATTAGTCCTAGGCGTGTCTACTATTCCAATTATGTTTCCATCGTATTTGGATATAATACCTGTTGAAGACGATTTCTTAAATGATCTGTATGCCAGATATTCGTGGCATTGTTTGTCATTGACATTTAGTGCTCTAACGTCATAAAATGTACTTGGAGACTCATTTTTCTTACTAAATACACACTTCATGTTGAAATACGTTTGACGGAGAATGTGATAGTGACACCGGATTCAACGTTAAACGCCGTCCTGTGTTCAAGGGATAAAAATAGTGCAATTTCACTCTTAAATCGAGCTAGATGTATGATGAAACAGTAATGTGTAAATGAGGTCTAATAATTGACTGTAAACATCTTAATAAATGTGTGTGAGATTCTTGATTACGAACAAGCGTTACATCACTGGGATCAATGCCATATATGCTCTGCTTGCTGTTACATCAGCCATCTAAAAGTGTATAAGCTCAGTGTCCCAGTCAGTTGCTGATTACGTGTTCTTCTGATCTTTCCGGAGAAGAGCACTTTCTCCCATCGCCTCTGTTTACTCCCATTTCTACGATTCTCTGAATATGTTCATTGTCTCGCTCGACCTCTTCCTCGTTTTCTAGTAGGGTATCCATGACTGCTCTAATCAATTCAATCATGTCTCTTATTATCTCGGTGCCGTTCACCAAGGCTTTACTAGCCAACACATTGGATTTTTCATTTCCCCTGACTCCAGCATGACCTGGACAGTAGATCCATATAATGCTCTTCGCGTTGATGAAAAGATTGATACATTCAGTTCTGATCATACACTTTTCTATCTTAGGCAGGATACTTTGAGAGTCCAATAAAATCACCGAGTCTGTTGGTGGTTGTGTCACCAGCCAAATGAGAACAGTATGTGACATGTTATTTAATAAGTAGACTTTTGATGTCAATCGCAAATAAACAGAAATTGAAGCCAATGTTTTCATTTTAATAAAAAATTTAATCCATATGGTATATATGCCATTTTAAATTAACACACAAAATAAATTTCAATTGCATTCGTTATGCATTTGCTGAGATACATCATTTGAAAGTTGCTAATGGACTTCTCCCAACCACCACATTCCACCGCCAAATTCTCCTGTGATACACAATTATTTAACTAAATTTAATTATTTAACCTTATTTATTGAGCATACCTTATTTATTAAGCAAGTAAAATAATGTTAAACATCATAACGCAAAGAATCAAAAAGAAATTAGAGATGGAGATAAACGAAACACAGGCTGGTTTCAGATCGGGCAGAGGAACAAGAGATCACATTCTTAACATGAGATTGATCATTGAAAAGTGTAGGTAATTTTCAACTGACCTGCACATGTGTTTCATAGATTACTCAAAAGTGTTCGACTGCGTCCAACACCAGCAACTATGGGAGATAATGAACAGCATGGGTTTCCCAAGACATCTGATTCATCTAATAGAGGAACTTTACCAAGATCAAAAGGCTGCAGTGAAGTTAGAGGACAATCTCTCAGAGTGGTTTGAGGTACAGAGTGGAGTAAGGCAAGGGTGCACACTCTCCCCATACCTGTTCAACATCTACGCTTAATGAGGAACGTGAGAGAAGACATACACAACACTGACTACCACGCTTTAAACATCGGTGGATTCCTAATCCCGGAACTACGCTACGCAGACGACACAGTACTTCTTTCAAACGATATAAAGGGATTGGAACAACTAATCAAGAACACAAAGAAATATAGCGAAGCACAAAATTTGTATTTAAACACGCAGAAAACAAAAATCATGTCAACAGATATAACAACACAACAACCAAAAATCAGAATAGACAATACCGAGATAGAATGTGTGGATAAATTTGAATACTTAGGAGCAAACATCAACGGTGCAGGAGACTGCATGGCAGAAATAAGGAAGAGATTGGCAATGGCATATTGCAAAATAACACGGCTGAAAAACATATGGAAAAACAACAAAATAGAAACGAAAGTGCTAATGTTACGAACTTTTATTTTTCCGGTTGCAACATACGGCTGTGAAACATGGACTCTAAGTAAAACAGCGGCAAAGAGGATCAACGCCTTCGAGCTGAAATGCTACAGGAAGATACTTAGAATATCATGGAAGGATAAAATCAGAAACTCAGATATTATAAACACACTGAATATTCCAGAGTGTTGGTTACTAAACACAATAACAAAAAGAAAACTACTCCTGTTTGGTCATATGAAGAGACATAACTGTTTAGAAAGACAAATAATGGAGGGAAGAGTACCTGGGAAGAGGAGAAGGGGCAGACCAAGAAGACGATGGACTGACGACATTAAAGATAACATGAATACATCGCTAGAAAATGCAAGCCACATCGCTCAAGACAGAGAGAGGTTCAGAGAGTTCATTGGGAAGACAACGTTCTGGAAGGAATACGTCACATGACACATACCGAAAGAGAACAGGTAAAATGGTTCTTTGGCCGTATGAAAACGAACCCAAAAAATACCAATATATATATATATATATATATATATATAATAAAAGAATATATGGATATATGGATATATATGTAGACCAAGAAAATGGTGGATACAAAACATCAAGTGAACCTTGAAAAACATACAACAAAGGCGACATTATCTGTCCTTGGAACAACTACTGAGTCTTCCACACCTGCGCTTAACGGCAAGTGTGAATGCTATCAATCATCATTCACCTGGAGAAAGACAATAGACAACCTTATTTAGCTTAGAACAGTTTATCAAATTGTATTTGATTCTAACATTCATTTTAAAAATGGCATAATTCTCAACAGTGAAGAATGTGTAAATTTTGTAAATTGTTAAAACAATTGTTCCTCCTCGATTCTATTAGGAAATTATTGTCTGTAGCAAGGCAGCTAACTAGTCACCGTGTTGATGTACGCCTGTACACACATTTAAATTGTATAAGATCTAGAGACATACATATTGAATTAATTTGGTTTCAATTAGGTTGTGTCAATGAATAAAATGGTAACTTCTAGAATAGTGCTTGCGTAGAACACAAGGATGATAAACTATACAATGAAGGCACAATTATCAGACTATTTGGTATGTGTATGAAAAAGTACAAATAATAGTATAAAAGACAATTTCAACGTTTTAACTGTAAGGTCTTTTTCAAGAAAATACAAGACAAAAAGTGAACAAACTGTAAAAATAATAATACTATCACGAAAGAATTATTATCACAATCTTTGAGTAAAACGTGTAAAATAAGGTTAAATAATGAACTTTTAGAACAAATTTTAGTATTGTAAGTTAAGGAGTAATACATGTTTTGGTTAATTTATTCCATGATATATGCAAATTTGCAGCTAGAATTTAAAGAAGTGCGTCAATTAGATTATCATCAACACAAACAATCAAATAGAGAAGAAAAGAAACGAAGGTATAATTTTCACAGCAATCCATAAGGTAAGACAAAATCTCAGACGTCTGTTTCAAATACTGACTACTATAGTTAAAAATATGTTAATAGCATATCCTATTCAGGACGTAACGATACATTCAGCATTTTTGGTAGCTGAGATTATCTGTTTTATATTTTCAGTGGACTTCCGGTCCACGATGGGGAAGGAATTAGTAGCTTTAGGTGACTATGGGGTAGAAATAATCACCAATTTGCTGAATGACGTATATAATAGCGGACACATAACCCGGTGACTTAATGTGATCCATATTTATAGCCTTACCAAAGAGACCAGGGACCACCGAATATGAAAAATACCGTACAATCAGCCTTATGGGCCAAATAACCAAAATACTTCTCAGAATCATCATGAAGAGAGTGAGAAACAAATTAAAAACATAAATGAGTCCAGAACAATGTGGCTTCGTAGAAGGCGAAGGTACCAACAATGTTATATATATTTTGAGAATAATAATAGAGAAATTTATAGAGGTAAAAACGGACATATATCTCTGTTTTATAGACTACACAAAGGCATTTGATAAAGTTAAACATAGTGAAGTTATACGCATGCTAGACAATTTGAACATCGACAGTAAGGACTTAAGAATCATCAAGAACATGTAATGGCAACAAACAGCAGTAATAAAAGTAGGAACGAAATTTGATCCCATTCAACAAATAAAGTAAGGATTTAGACAGGAATGTGTAAATTCACCAGACCTGTTCTCTTTATACAGTGAAAACATAGTTCGTGCAAAAGTTGATATCCCAGGAATATCGGTGCGAGGACATAACATAAATAATGTGAGATATGCTGATGACACTGTTCTTATTGCTAAAAGTGAAAAAGAGCTTCAAGAATTAATTAATATAGTAGTCACAGAAAGTAAAGGGAAGGCATCTCCTAAATATCAAGAAAACAGAAGTAATTGTCATTTCAAAGAAACAAAATTCAAATATTTAGGTACAACGATTACAGTAGATAGAAGAAGTTCAACAGAAATCAGAAGCAGAATAGGGCATGCAAAAACAACATTCAGAAAAAAAATATATATTGTGTAATATGACCTTGTCATTAGAGGTGAGGAGAAGAGTGTCTGAGCATTAGAGTGTCATTAGAAGTGCTATATAGCTCCTAATACTAACATATGGATGTGAGTCGTGGACAATAAACATTAGAGTGTCATTAGAAGTGCTATATAACTCCTAATACTAACATATGGATGTGAGTGTTGGACAATAAACATTAGAGTGTCATTAGAAGTGCTATATAACTCCTAATACTAACATATGGATGTGAGTCGTGGACAATAAACATTAGAGTGTCATTAGAAGTGCTATATAGCTCCTAATACTAACATATGGATGTGAGTCGTGGACAATAAACATTAGAGTGTCATTAGAAGTGCTATATAACTCCTAATACTAACATATGGATGTGAGTCGTGGACAATAAACATTAGAGTGTCATTAGAAGTGCAATATAACTCCTAATACTAACATATGGATGTGAGTCGTGGACAATAAACATTAGAGTGTCATTATAAGTGCTATATAACTCATAATACTAACATATGGATGTGAGTCGTGAACAATAAACATTAGAGTGTCATTAGAAGTGCTATATAACTCCTAATACTAACATATGGATGTGAGTCGTGGACAATAAACATTAGAGTGTCATTAGAAGTGCTATATAACTCCTAATACTAACATATGGATGTGAGTCGTGGACAATAAACATTAGAGTGTCATTAGAAGTGCTATATAGCTCCTAATACTAACATATGGATGTGAGTCGTGGACAATAAACATTAGAGTGTCATTAGAAGTGCTATATAGCTCCTAATACTAACATATGGAGTCGTGGACAATAAACATTAGAGTGTCATTAGAAGTGCTATATAGCTCCTAATACTAACATATGGATGTGAGTCGTGGACAATAAACATTAGAGTGTCATTAGAAGTGCTATATAGCTCCTAATACTAACATATGGATGTGAGTCGTGGACAATAAACATTAGAGTGTCATTAGAAGTGCTATATTGCTCCTAATACTAACATATGGATGTGAGTCGTGGACAATAAACATTAGAGTGTCATTATAAGTGCTATATAACTCCTAATACTAACATATGGATGTGAGTCGTGGACAATAAACATTAGAGTGTCATTAGAAGTGCTATATAGCTCCTAATACTAACATATGGATGTGAGTCGTGGACAATAAACATTAGAGTGTCATTAGAAGTGCTATATAGCTCCTAATACTAACATATGGATGTGAGTCGTGGACAATAAACATTAGAGTGTCATTAGAAGTGCTATATTGCTCCTAATACTAACATATGGATGTGAGTCGTGGACAATAAACATTAGAGTGTCATTATAAGTGCTATATAACTCCTAATACTAACATATGGATGTGAGTCGTGGACAATAAACATTAGAGTGTCATTAGATGTGCTATATAGCTCCTAATACTAACATATGGATGTGAGTCGTGGACAATAAACAAACAATAATCTTTCCATTATTTGCTTAGGTTCTTTTAGTGGATTACCGTTTTCGTCATGTATTATTTCTGTTGCTTCATTGTAGAGATGTGGTTCTACAGAAGAATGCTGAGAATATCATGGACTGCCGGGAAAACTAATGGGAAGGTGTTGAAAGAATCAAATGTGAGACTGACCTCACTAAATAATATAAGAAAAAATATATTTTCATTTTTTGGATACTTTATGAGACAAAGAGGTTTGAAGAACATAGTCACAACAGGCAAGATTTTGGAGACAGAGTGTGACAACGTGAGAAAATATTAGAATATTTAACAACTTAGCACAGTGGAGAGCCATTATCGCCTACTAGTTGGCTAATCGTCGGATCATCATCACTGCACACTGGACACGTCGATAGTTGATCCGATCTCTCTCTGACTGTATCCGCCATTACACTTCTGCTGACAGTACCGGTCATATGCTGGTTGACCATCAATCTTCTGCGCCTTCCAAAATGTTCATTTTTAGCAACACTGCATTTCAAACCCTGATCTTTAATTCTGGACATTGAAAGGTCATCATCACCAACAATAGTCTCACGTGCTATATCTCTTATGGAGTTCAAAACGTCAGCTCGATCCATTGCCCCATCGTCCTGTGCCACAATCGAGCATGATGCCAGTTTATCTGCTCTTTCATTGTATCGAACACCCACATGAGACGGTATGGCACCTGAAGATGCTGACAGAAAAAAGACAGTGAGTTTTATTAAGGAGACAGAATTACAGATATAGACATGTTTCAAGTGAACGAAAGAAGAAGAAGAAGAATACGGGAAATAACCGTAAAATTTGTGAACGCAAAAAATGATGACGATATTTGAGTCTAATTGTTTTGTTGTAAGAAAACACACTACTACTCTGTGTAATATTGGGTTTTATATCTCGTCACATTCAAAATATATTCAACAAATTAACACTCGGCCTGAGTGTTGCCTGGGTTATAAAGGGGAGCAAAAGAATAACAACACTGTTTACCTTCAATGCATGTCACAAGAGGTGACTGAGGAGATTATGGGGTGGAGTTGGCTGTCATATCTTATATAGCTTCAAAGTGATCCAGAAACATGGCTGAACTCGGATGTGTCAGACAGAAAGGCTCAGATATCGCAGAAAAGCTGTAAACCATAACACAATGTATTCCGTTCTCCGGAATATGTCCTGCTAACCTGCAGGACTTTGAGAACGAACGCAGAAAAAGATGAAGATAACATTCAAACATTCTCATTTAATATTTCAAGAACCACTTTCAGCTGTGGTGAAACGGCGTAAATTTGTTTGGTTTGGACATGTAACGAGACACGGTTCAATTTCTAAAACTATTGTGCAATGAACAGTCGAGGATAGAATGAGAAAAAACTGGATTGATAACACCAAGAAATGGTATCTGCCTGATTTTTCTGCATTCCTCCAAATGGCTGACGATAGAGATGTTTGGAGGATTTTTTTTTAAATGTCTCAAGTGTGGTTAGCGCTGCTACCTTGACCTATGTTGCCAGTGTAACACCCCTACCACTCTGAATGTTATAGCCTATGTTAGGCGAATTACCTCCATTTCAACTGTGAACATGTCGCAGTTTGTAACCGTAAAAATTCTAAGGACCGAAGCCACTTTTCACAGTTATATTCTTGTGATCAATCATGCATAGTTGAGTTTCTTAAGCACACCTTACTTAACTTGAAACCAGCTGTTCGAACACGAATATTCATATATCTGCTATAAGTGCTATATAGTGCTAAACTATCTTATTTGTGGACTTAACTAAAGCATTCGATACCGTTAACAGAGAAGGACTGTGGAAGGTGCTTACAAAGTTCGGATGCCCCCCAAAACTTGTCACTGTGATACGACAATTTCATGACGGTATGATGGCTAGTGTTATCTGCGACGGAGGAGTATCTCCTGCATTCCCTGTCACAAATGGTGTAAAGCAGGGATGTGTGCTGGCCCCTACTCTTTTCAGCCTGTTATTTACAGCCATGTTAACGGAAACACACCATAGTAATGAAACAGCAGGCATAATGATCAATTACAGAACGGATGGTGGTCTTTTCAATTTACGTCGTCTAAAAGCAAACACTAAAACTAAATCTAGTACTGTTAGAGAATTACTTTATGCTGACGACTGTGCATTGTATGCTGACTCTGTCGTAAACATGCAGAGCACCATAGACCGCTTCTCAAAGGCCTGCAACAACTTTGGTCTCACTATTAACACCAAAAAAACAGAAGTCATGCACCAAGCAACATCAAATAGCCAACATACTGCTACTTCCATCATCGTCAATAAGGAAAAACTGCAGGTAGTCGACAATTTTACTTACCTTGGAAGCACTCTCTCTCGCGATGTCAACATTGATGTGGAAATTAACAAGAGACTGGCAAAAGCTAGTGCTGTATTTGGCGGATTACGCAAAAATGTATGGGACAGAAGAGGTATAAGAACAACCACCAAACTACAAGTATATCATGCTGCTGTTATACCAACCTTACTATACGCCTGCGAAACGTGGACAGTGTATGCTAGACATGCAAGAAAGTTAAATCATTTCCATCTTACCTGCCTACGTAAATTACTAAACATCCATTGGTGGGACAAAGTACCAGACTACGAGGTCTTGGAAAAATCAACCTCAATAAGCATCCACACAATACTTATGAAGGCGCAGGCACGCTGGGCAGGCCATCTTGTGCGCATGGAGAACTCGCGATTGCCAAAACAAATATATTATGGAGAACTCAAGGCAGGATTTCGAAAAGCTGGTGGACAGAAAAAGCGTTTCAAAGACACGCTCAAGTCATCCTTGAAACATCTTAACATTGACGTAGGCGCTTGGGAGAGCCTCGCTCAGGATAGAACGGCTTGGCGTTACAGCATTAGAACAGGAGCACTAGCGGCAGAAGAATTCAGACAAGAAACTGCAAGACAGAAGCGGACACGTAGAAAAGAAAAAACATCTCAACCTCACACAGATACCTTCTATTGTTGTCAATTCTGTAAAAGAACATTTTGTGTGCGCATTGGACTTGCTAGTCATTTAAAAACGCACTATTAACTTTATTATTTTATTATTTATTGTTATTATTATTATGGTTGAGTTTTTGGTCATCGTCGATCACGACTGACGAACGAACATCATTCATATATCTAGCGGGACAGAGTGATCTCCCTTGTTCGTCAGCTGTGAAGTGCTGGATCCCACCGTCAGTTTTGATCGAACTTGAGAAGATAACTATTCAAATGTGATAAATTTTCAATTTTAACTAACTTCATTTTCATCTATTTTAATCACTGCGACATCTCTGATAATGGTAAAACTACGGTTTAAATCTTCACTGTGCTATAAATAGCACATACTGTTTACATTTTAACTTGTCGACGTCACGGATTTACGTGTAGCACAAATGAAATTAATGGATGCCGTGACCGTCGTGGCGTCACATCTCCCGACGCAAACGACATCATCAAGATTTATAATTATAACTTTTATAACTAATTTATTTTTTTAATTATAACTGATTCTAACCCTTATTCCTAACCCTAATCTAAATAATAATTCCAAATTAAAATGCCTTTTCAAGTAATGTATCTTAATTTTAAATACAAATTCTACTAATCACACTGCAAAGGTTAGGTAATACCTCGAAACTAGTACAAAGGTCACAGTGAAGACTTAAACGGTAGTTGCGTCCCGATAATCAATTTCGGATTTATTTTATTCGCTCTACAAATATTAACCTGTAATTTATTTTGAAGACTATGTTTATATGAAAAGTCAAGTAAAGATGTCTGTCTGTCTATGTTCCTTCAGCGCCGAATACGGTGCATGACAGAAACTAGACCTCTCCAGTTCTTTCATGTAAAGAAATATCTAACCATAATTCATATCTATCTTCTTCTTCTTCAGCGTTCTCAAACTCCCGCTGGATCTGTCTTGTAGCAGGACACTGGCCCTGTTATGTTTCCAGTGTATATGGGGGGGGGGGGGGAGGCATACTTCTCAATTGTGTTTTTTTTTCTCTCGACTTCTATCGCCTCTGGTTAGATTGTGTCCCTCGAGGATACAATAAGACATCTCAATACAAAGTAAACATAACCTAGAAGGTTCATTGTTGATTTTATTTACGTGCACTACCTTCGTGGTCGGTTATAGCTTTTCTTTTTGGCAGGCGACCAAGTATACAAATAGTGGCCAACGAAAATCACGACAATAATCCAAAACGTCACGAATGAATGTGTATTTACATGTGAATGCGTATGTAGACAGGTCTATACTTGATACCAGTCATGGTTAGATCCACTTGAAATGTCTGAACCCCGATCTCTGCATGACTGCACACTTATCATAGAAGGTGAATCATTTTCTGAATTATAGAATGTATATTTTCTGTTCCACACGGATGTGTTTCGCTGCGTTCAAAATGCTATCACACATATAATAAGGCTAAACATTTATTTTATCCTTACTTTACATATTTATATATTTAAATCGGCATATATTTCCGTTTGGCCATTTGGTCTTTGTTCCCATCATTCATTTATTTAATTTTTGGCTGGTGGGGTTTTTTGTTTTATTGTCTATCATGCTGTTTTCAGGTATGGCTATAGTTATTTCACTTGGTTCTCATTCATTATATTTTTAACTCGCTTCTCTATGAAAATACTTGTATATACGTACGCCATTGTTACCGTGGTTGTATCTGCTGTTCATGTCTGCTGTTTAATGCTTTGTGATAGTGCCATTATTTTTCCTGTTTGATCATTGTTTGTCTTGTATTTTCTTGAAAAAAAGATCATAAGGTTGAAACTTTGAAAATGTCTTGCATCCTGTTGTATTTTGGCGCAAGGTGCTTTTAATTCTTCGCTGTGACCTTTGCTCTAGTTTCGAGGTAGGGCCTATTAACTAACCTTTGTTGTGTGATTTAGCAAGCTTAAAGTTAAGTAATTAGGAGTACGGTTAGGATTCGAAATAATATTTCTAATGTGTGTGCGTACCTCGCTCCGAAGGTAGCGCACAGAAATACTGAGCGCTCAGTACAAATCATAAGAAAAGTTTTAAAAATATGTAAATTGGAAAAGAAACAGATTATGCATAAGTTCGTCTGTGTCTAGATTTGAACTCAGTGATTATCGGGATGTAACGTCACGACAGCCATTAATTTCATTGGTGTTACACGGAAATTCGTGACTTCGACTAGTTAAAAATGTAAACAGTGTGATATTTATAGCACAGTGAATAATCAAAAACAACTTTTAGCTGCATTTTTGACCCTATAGTCTGATAGTGTGTATTGTAAAGCTTATCAAATGCGTATGCGGTTGCGTCTGTGGGTCTCACCAATGGCTCACTAGACAAACCAACCATGCAACAGAAAACCTTAGTAGATGACATGCCTTTATATTGAGGTTATCTTCTTATAGAAGCTTCATTGCATGTCATCTATACAACCCCGTAGTCGTAACCTTCGATAACAGTTACCATGTTGTTCCGGCAGGCCGACATTGTGCGTGAACTAGTTGCGGGCACGGCGTGGGTGGGCGGAACATCAAAGAAACCTGTCGCAAGCGCCAGAGTTGTGCCTTGATGTCGACGTCTGTTTCAGCGGCATTGGACTCGAAACATCATCGAGTCGGATGGCTACTGGAACAGAGGGCGGAGCATTTATGGGAATGCCCCACGTGCTGTGAGGCCAGTTTCTAATCAAGAATCAAGAAGCTTATCAAACGTGCGTTCTACGTAATACTATTAAGATACAGTTTTTTTAATACATATACTCCTTAGGGTGGTGGTGAATAGATTAGTAAACACTCTATTAGTTTTAGTGTTTATGCTATTTACCATGAATTGTCTAATATGTCTGAACAGAGGAAGAAAGAAGTAACAACTGACATGTCATCGAGTATAGATTTGTCAGATTACACCTGTACCCTGAGTTCAGATGTGCTGGTCAAGGCTAAACAAGAGCTGAATGAAGACCCAAATACTCGTCAGATTGAAATGAAAAATGTGTAGGCTCGATTAGAGAAGTGTAGTCGATGTTGTAGTGATAGCAGTAGTAGTAGTAGTATTTGTGGTGGAGGGGATGATGGGGGATGTTGGACCATAGGTATGTTTCCTGTAAAAGGGGGTGGGGGTGTTCTACCTTTAAAAAGGAAAACGAAAAAAAACTAACATGTCATTTGTGCGATTTCGTGTGTCCATTCTAACTTTTGATAACCAGGCGATGGACTTTATGTGTACAAAGGCTAGGGTTTTGGGCCGATCCTAGTACTAAAAGTCATGTTTTGATGTGCTAAGGGGGAAGTTAGGTTGTTTAAACCCCGCCCGAGGCACTCCCTCTCTCCGCTCTTATTTACGGGTCTGGATGGTAGTACTGCAGCAAATGTAGTAGAAATAGCAACAGTAATAGTAGTAATAGTAGTAGTTATGGTGGAATGATAGTGGTAGTCATAGTGAAAGTAGTGATTTCGGTGATACTGGTGGTGGTAGTAGTAGTGATAATAGTGAGTGGCCACTCAAGTACATACAATGTTTATCTTTCATGCATATCATAAGAAGTGTCTAAGGAGGTTTTGGTTTGGAGTTTTGGCTGTCCTATCTTCTTTACGGCCTAAATGACCCAGAAGCCATGGTGAAGGCAAGTATTTCAGGCTGACAGGCAAAGCTAAGCTGTAAACTATAACACAACACGTTCCGTTCTCCGGACTATGTCCTGCTAATCTGCAGGAATTTGAGAACTGATGAAGATGTATGTAATAGACAGACCCACCCATGTATGGATGGATGGATGGATGGATACATGATGGATGGATACATGGGTTGATGAGTGGATGAATGGATACGATGGTGGATGGATTGATACATGGATATATAGATGGAATAATTGGTGGATGGATAAATGATTGGGCGGATTCGTGGATGGATAGATGGGTGAATGGATGGCTGAATGTATAGTTTATTGGGGGGGGGGGGTGAATGACACAGTGACCAGAAGACAGAATTAGAAACGATGTCATAAGAGAAAGAGTGGGTGTCATAACAATTCTACAATACATACAAAACCAACAGATACAATGGTTTGGTCATCTGGAAAGAATGCCATGTGATTCATTAGTTTATAAAGCATATACGAAGAGAGGAGAAGCAGAAAGAAGAGCCAGGGGTAGACCTAGAGTACGCTGGATCGACAACATCAAAGAGACATTACACGAACACCAAATAACATTATCTGAAGCTGTCAGAAAAGTGAGAACAGGAACATTGTATTTTCCTCGACACCCGTAAAGGGTAAAAGAGGAAGGAAAGAAGAAGAAGGGTGGGTGAATGTATGGTTGGATGTGTAGGTGGATTCATTGATGGGTGGATGGATGCCTGGTTAGATGGATGGATGGATACATAAATCGATACATGGATGAATACATGGAAGGATGAATGTATGCAAGGCTGGATGGATACATGGATGGATAAATAGACGGATGGATACGTTTTGATACATGAATGGATGGACACATGAATGGTTAGTGAAAATATGGGTGGATGGATGGATGAATTGGTTAGTGGATGTGGATGGATAGATGGACGATGTGTTAATGTATAGATGTTTGGGTTCATTGATGGATGAATGTGTGGATTAATGGATGGGTAAATGGATGGATGGATAATAGGTAGATGTATGGATGGGAGGATGAATGAATGGATGAATGGATGTATAGATGGATAAATTGATGGATGGATGCATGAGTGGATAAGAAAGATGGGTGGATGTATGAATGAGTGAATGGATCGTTGGATGAATGAATGAGTGAATACATGAATCTTCGCTACTGTACATATTCTGCTTTCCCCTTTGAGGTTCAATCTGGACATTGAAGCCGATGACATTACAAATCTAGTTTCATAATACTATCTACCATTATCTTACATTGGTATGTTCATGTGTTTCACTATTTTTGTTATATGTACATGGTGTCAATAATGTCACTGCGCACTCATTTAAAGCATTGTGACATTATGTCATATCAATTGTATTTAGTGCAGCACATCTCGAGATTGTAAAGAAAACCCACTACAACAAGTAGAACATCACCAATATCTCGGACACATAATCACAAAGGATGGTAAATGTAAAATAGAAATTAAAAAGATGCTATGAATGGCTAAAGGTACTATCAATGACATGAGAAAAATATTAACACCTAAACAAATTATTATGTTTTAAAAAAAAAGAAATGCAACTTTTTTGGAGTTACTTTATTAATGAAATTGTCTGATTGGACAGCACACCAACCACACTCATGTCTGAGCGCACCAACCACACTCATGTCTGAGCACACCATCCACACTCATGTATGAGCATACCATCCACACTCATATATGAGCACACCATCCACACTCATCTCTAAACACACCATCCATACCACCCACACTCATGTATGAGCACACCATCCACACTCATGTATGAGCACACCATCCACACTCATGTATGAGCACACCATCCACACTCATGTATGAGCACACCATCCACACTCATGTCTGAGACACTAATCCTTGATCTTTCTACACAAATAGTAATACTTCATTAAGTTTCACGAGATCTCATGAACATGCCGCGAGTTATTGTCAAAAATGTTGTTTTGACATTGACCTCTTTCATGAATTCACTAATCATGACGTGAATACAATTCGAGTAACCACGAGAAGTTAATGACCAGTGGGGAAACACTCTATAGGTTGAATGCATTACAAATGCTGATATTCTGAGAGTTATAGAGATTTATTCTCCTGGATACCAAGAATTTCTATAGCAATGAAGGGGCAGACATATTGGTTTCGAAATCAGCAATACTAGGGAAATTAGTCCACGTGTTGTGTGGCCCGAAAGGGAAGCAAATATCAGCAACGCCGTTACCTTCCATACATGTCGTAAGAGGTGACTAAGGAGATTATGGGCGTGGAGTTGGCTGCCCCATCCCCTATAGGGTCAAAGTAACGCAGAAGTCATGCTGGAGCTGGTTGTATCAAGCCGAAAGAAGCAGACATTGCATCAAAGCTAGAAACCATGACACATTACATGCGTAGAATAGAAGATTTGAAATGTGATGATAAGCTCACTAATGATGAACTGATGTCAACAACTAATAGTCAACAATAGCGATATAGCTCAAGATGCAGCACTGAAGATGAATACGAGTCTTAGTATGTCAGCGGATCATCATTGCACTCCGAACACTTCCATAGGTCTTCTCTTGAGTGTATCGACCCCCTAAACAATGATTGGCAGCTACAATTTTTTTAATTTAAAGCCCAACGTAGCTCTCATTTCTGGCAACGCCCACATTTCAAGCCCGGTTTATTTTTTCAGCCAACGCCCACATTTCAAGTCCCGGTTTCTGTTTTCAGTCAACGCCCACATTTCAAGTCCCGGTTTCTGTTTTCAGTCAACGCCCACATTTCAAGTCCCGGTTTCTGTTTTCAGTCAACGCCCACATTTCAAGCCCGGGTTTCTGTATTCTACGTTGAAAACAAATCATCACCGTCATGATTGAAATTGTGTTGTGTAATTAGTCGTCCAACACATGATGATGATAACCATTTGTTGCATCCACTTATAAAATTCAGTTAGAGTTATGTCCTTGACTACGAGTTCCTAGATGGCTAATATACCATATTCTGAGCGTAAATGTTCTTGGACAGTTCAGGCATGTGATGACCAATGTAGATGGTTTTTGGTCTTCCTGTGACTGTCTAGCTACCCTCCGTTGTTCAACTACTGCATTTATTCTCATTTCACCAAATTCTGCACCTTTTTTTCTAAACTGCTGAGCGCCATGAAGCTCTTTTGTGTACAAGTTCTTCCCGTGTGTCTTAGCCTATTTAAAAGGTTTTCAGTGAGGTCTTCAACGATTCGTTGTATCGCTGTCATCTTGAGAGAGTGGTCTACCATTACACGATGGCTGACAGATCCAGGTTTTTTTGTTGGTTAAAGTTCTTCTAAGCAGACAATAGCACTCATTCTTGGCAACGTCGGTTTCAATCGCGGTTCCTTTATTCTGGACATTGAAAAGGAATCACCACCTTCATTGATAAAATATAAGTCATAACACAGCCATATGTAAGATGTGCTTAAATTTAATTATATAAATCTAAGTCCGTTGATTAAAAAAAGAGGGGGGGAGGGGTGGCGTGTTCAACGACTGGATAACTTCCATTAAAACCTTCAATTCACGTCCCCGTGTTACTTCTGTACATTAGATGTCCATAACGAACCTTCTGGGAAAGTAAATGTGGAAAGGTGGGGGGGGGGAGTGATGCTCATCCTCTAGGTATGTTGTTGGTTAATGAAAATTAGATACGTCATCTGTGGGGAGGGGGGGAGGTGTTACCTTTTGCACAAAAAAGAAAGTTTCCGTTAATTTAGTGTGTAATTACTTCACAATCAATAGATTGCATCGATTATATCACAATCCATCGATTGCTTCGATGAGGGCATAGCCTGTATCACAATCGATAGCCACACATTTTGGTATGTAATTGCTTCGGTTATATCCCAATCAATAGATTGCATCGATTGTCACAATCAATAGATTGTATCGATTATGTCACAATCAATAGATTGCATATATTATGTCACAATCAATAAATTGCATCGATTATATCACAATCAATAGATTGCATCGATTATATCACAACCAATCGATTGCTTAGATAAGGGTATAGGCCCTATATCACAATCGATAGCCACGCATTTTGGTGCGTAATTGCTTCGATTACATACGATTTTTTTGTAACCTTTTTTGGAAAATCGTATGAAAAAAGGGAGGGGGGGAATTATGAGAACCCACAACCAACTAGGACACTAAGCTTAGGCCATATTCTCAAATGGTAGACGGGTTGGCATTACAGAGCTTTGTAAATAGAATCATGAAGTAAACATTTTTATTTAGAGTGAACTCCCTTTATCGTCTGCTTCGTTCTTGTGACGAGGCCGAAGACCAGTAATAACTGTAACAGGTAAGACACAGATAGCAATATTCAATATTATGCAACTATTATCCTAGACTATATAACGATTTTTATACTACTTTGAAATGAGTTGTTCTCAGTTAATCCAGGTCAATTTTTTGCATTAGTTATGATGTTGTTCGTAGAAAATATTAATATGGATTTATTTTATAAATTTTAAAAGTTATAAACTCATGATGTTGATGAGGAAGTGACTGACTACTTAATTTACTATTATAACTAATTTCTATAACACTCTCGGCGCCACAAATCTAGGTGGTCGCAGTCTCCTTGAAGTAAAATTACTTAAAATAATAAAAATAGTAAACTTATTTATAAATCTACTATATTCCAGCCTGGAATCCAGATCTTGCTAGATCGTAGGTCAGTCGTCAGGACGAATCTCGCAGCCTTTTCCAGCTCACACCGGCTGCTTCAAAGATATTGCCTCAGTTCAGTTTTGGTGGTGCCCTTTCGCGGTTAAATGGACACGGACTCCACTCCTTGTGGTTTCCCATAGGCTTGGGAGGGGGGAGAGGGGAGGGTGTTTCATTAAATAATGAAAAGTCATTTGGTGCGTTGTCATGTGTCAATTTTGATGAAAATTTTGTTAAATATCCACTACGGGGGAGGGGGGTATGTTAGCTTTTGGTTGATAAAAGTCATGTTCTTATTTGATAAAAGGAGAGAAAAAAAGGGGGGGGGGGTTGACATCCCCTATCTACAGTCTTGGCAACTCGAATAGACTAGTTCAGTGTTTGCCAACCGTTTTTTTTTACCATCATCATCATCATTGTGCTGTCTCAGCAAGAAGGTTGTTTTCAACAGACCTTCACCATCCCCTGTCTCTTTTTCTGGTGGTGCACTCTGCTAGACTAACTTGTCCATCTTGTGATGTTACTCTCCCACTTGTATCTCTTCATACCTCATGCTCACCTCCCTTCGACTTTACCCTCAAGTAAGGTCTTCAACAAGGTGTCATATCCAAGGTTCACTGCTCTTTTTGACTCTTGCAAAGTAATTATGTTGGCGCTGTATATGAGCATATCAAGAGTGGTTCTTCGTTGGTTGACACTCGAGCAGTTCCATTACAAGATGCGCATGTGACTGCAGCCCAATCTGTCACACTTAAGTAGTTACCTTTTGCCCCGGCTCTATTTTTCTTCTTATTCCCACATCTATGTTGGAGTAGAGCTTGTGGTCATCGTTACTTTCTATATCAACCATCATATCAACTGAAATACCATGAGAGAAATTACCTATGCAGATCTCGGCCAATGCACAAAGCTCTGTAGCACGAGTAAGAATTAATGTATCATGTTAAATTTACATTACAATATAATATACAAATACGGGTTGTGTCCTAATTTTCCATGATGCCTGCATTATAGGCTGACCAGTAAACTATTCTCCATTTTTGACAAGTAAATTACTTTCATTTATTCATTAAGCAAATATAACAATGTGTTTCCAACTTCAGCAAAGTCTGATTCCTTTAGCTGTTGAAAATCAATTTTTATATTTGTAAGTCTAATACATTGAATGACTGATATCCTTTGCAATTCAGTAATCATAATTAATAATCTCCTCAAGAATTCTCCTAGATTTAACTAAAGCTTTTGATGCATTCAACAGAAACAAAATTCAGAAGATCAAGTGGAGATGTTGCTGTCCCAATCTTTTAACAATAATCTACAATAATTGTACGAGGCAGGGCAGTATATACATTTTCTTTCTATTAGGAGGGGGGGGGATTTACCTAAACCAAAGGCATTCATGCATTTTTCTTGTGTAATTCCCTTTTAATTAAGGGTGTTGACTACATCCCCCCTCCCCCTTGTCTATGGGCTTAGTATTTGAACATTCTGATTCATGCTGTAAATTGTAAAAACTATTAAAAGACTTTTAAGTCACTAATGGCATAGCTGCATGGAATGGGGGGGGGGACCAGAAATTAGCACAATGCATTTGTGGTGCCAGCCCTATGGCAGCTGAACACTTTATGCAGACCTGCCTAGGGTTGCCATATTGGCCTTTTTAATGTCAAATTTGGCCTTTTTTCAAGTATGTTTGGTATCAAGAAAATTGGTTTGGCATTTTTTTTCTGTTTTCAAAATTAGTAATTAATTATGCAAAAGTAACTTTGCAAACTTTTTAATTTCCATATGCTAAAATGACATTCTGATATTCCAGTGTCTTTGTTAGAAAAAATAAATTTAATATTTACATATTTACAGATTCAAAGTTTAAAGCAAGACAATTGAGAGAAATATTGGCAGATCACAATAATAACTTGTATTTTGATATGCAACAACAGTAGTGTAGAAATTTGATTTAAGTCTTTTAAAAAAAACCAAGGCTGACACCCATGAACTATGCCAAGAACAAAACATGAATGGGGGAAATATAGAGACAGGGATGTACTGAAACAAACTGGTTGCTTAAGATAGATATGAATAAAAGAGATTTATGAATGCATCAGATGGTTTAGAGGCCTTCAGATGGGTTGAGGGCCTTCATATGGGTTGGGGATCTCAGATGGAGTGAAGACCTTTAGATGGGTTTTAAGAACTTCATATGGGTTGGGGTCTTCAGGTGGATGGGGTACCATGGGATAGTTTCAGGGGTTGAGAGCCTTCAGATAGTTGATGGATTGGGGCCTTCAGATGGGATGTGCACTATCATCAGTTGGATTAGATGGGTTGAAGGCCTTCATATGGTGCAGATGGGTTGGGGGTTTCAGATGAGTTGAAGACCTTCAGACGGGTTGGGCCTTTAGATTTTTCAGATGGATTGGGGCTAAGAAAATGAAGAATAAAGAAAACAAGGCAGAAGAAAGCATGTCTAAGACTTTGTTATTCTATGAATTCAGAAAGCTTGTCACAAGACGTCCACCATCATCATACTTGGTTATCTGTATGTAGAATGTCAGATATTTCAAGTTACACATGTACCCTGAGTTCTGATCTGCTGGAAAAGGCTAAGAAGGAGTTAAATGAAGACCCAAGTACTCGTCACATCGAAGTCAAAAATTTGAAGACACGTTTAGAGAAGTGTCCAGGTATGTTACTGTAGTCATGGTAGCTGTAGTTAGTAGTGGTCAAATTAGACAATTAACAGTTTATTGTTTTTTTATTTTTTTAAATTTTTTTTTCATCACATTCATTTGTTTTTTATACCATGTTCGTCTTCGCTTGCGAAGGAGGAACATCATCATCAGTTAGTAGTGGTAATAATAGCTGTGGTAGTAACAATAGCAGTAGTCAGCAACCATTTATGTTGTATCTTGTGTCCTATATCCCAAAAAAGATGGATGTATCTGGCTATTGGCGCAAATAAAACGGTGACACAATGCATTTCCATTCTCTGGACTATATCCTGCTGGAGATTTAGTAGGACCCTGTCCTGCTGTAAGAGAGATCCAGTGGGAGTTTGAGAATGAATGATAAGGAAGAAGAGTATCTCTATATTGTGTTCTGTTAATTTGTTCTATGTGGCAAGATTGTATGCATATATTCTGTTCTGTTAGAATGTTAGTTCTTATTGCATATTGTTTTATAATAAAACATTTGCATGTTTTATTTGAGTTGGTTCTTGTGTTGATTTCCTCAAGGGAATGTAGAGATTGGGGAAATAAAAAGCAAATCTGGAAATCAATCAGCTGATTGTTGATAACTCTAGAGGTATTATCATTGTGTTTACCAGATATCATTTTGTCTGTGTGTCATGGTAAGAAGTCTAGCTGGGTACAATGAAACTATGCCAGTTATCATGGTAGAGTTGTTGCAGAGAACAGTGGAGCATACGGAACAACTACACCCAGTATGATGATGGACGTCCAGGCTTGCACTGCTGCCCTCTGGGATCTCAATCACTAAAGTAGTTATTGTGTCAGACTCCCAGTCCATGTTGGGGAGGATAAAAAATGGCTGATATCGATATGAGTGAATCGCATCTGCAACTACATCCGTGGCATCACATGCATTTACTTCCAGGACATGCCAGTGCTCATGATAATGAAACAGTAAACAGACTTGCATCCCAGGTACAGACAGACTTGCATCCCAGGTACAGACAGACTTGCATCCCAGGTACAGACAGACTTGTATCCCAGGCACAAATAGACAGCAGGGTATTGACAATGGATAAGGGGAAAGTGCTGACACTGAGAATCATGAGTATCTGTTGGATGTAGACATTGCATTGATGAAATTTCCAGGCTGAGATTTTAAGAATCTATTAAGTGAGGTATTAGTAGAACTAGACATTTGCAGAGATATGTGAGGTATTAGTAGAACTAGACATTTGCAGAGAGATGTGAGGTATTAGTAGAACTAGACATTTGCAGAGAGGTTAGGTATTAGTAGAACTAGACATTTGCAGAGAGAAGTGAGGTATTAGTAGAACTAGACATTTGCAGAGAGAAGTGAGGTATTAGTAGAACTAGACATTTGCAGAGAGGAGTGAGGTATTAGTAGAACTAGACATTTGCAGAGAGATGTGAGGTATTAGTAGAACTAGACATTTGCAGAGAGAAGTGAGGTATTAGTAGAACTAGACATTTGCAGAGAGAAGTGAGATATTAGTAGAACTAGACATTTGCAGAGAGAAGTGAGGTATTAGTAGAACTAGACATTTGCAGAGAGATGTGAGGTATTAGTAGAACTAGACATTTGCAGAGAGAAGTGAGGTATTAGTAGAACTAGACATTTGCAGAGAGGAGTGAGGTATTAGTAGAACTAGACATTTGCAGAGAGGAGTGAGGTATTAGTAGAACTAGACATTTGCAGAGAGGAGTGAGGTATTAGTAGAACTAGACATTTGCAGAGAGATGTGAGGTATTAGTAGAACTAGACATTTGCAGAGAGATGTGAGGTATTAGTAGAACTAGACATTTGCAGAGAGAAGTGAGGTATTAGTAGAACTAGACATTTGCAGAGAGATGTGAGGTATTAGTAGAACTAGACATTTGCAGAGAGAAGTGAGGAATTAGTAGAACTAGACATTTGCAGAGAGAAGTGAGGTATTAGTAGAACTAGACATTTGCAGAGAGAAGTGAGGTATTAGTAGAACTAGACATTTGCAGAGAGGAGTGAGGTATTAGTAGAACTAGACATTTGCAGAGAGGAGTGAGGTATTAGTAGAACTAGACATTTGCAGAGAGATGTGAGGTATTAGTAGAACTAGACATTTGCAGAGAGAAGTGAGGTATTAGTAGAACTAGACATTTGCAGAGAGAAGTGAGGTATTAGTAGAACTAGACATTTGCAGAGAGATGTGAGGTATTAGTAGAACTAGACATTTGCAGAGAGAAGTGAGGTATTAGTAGAACTAGACATTTGCAGAGAGAAGTGAGGTATTAGTAGAACTAGACATTTGCAGAGAGGAGTGAGGTATTAGTAGAACTAGACATTTGCAGAGAGGAGTGAGGTATTAGTAGAACTAGACATTTGCAGAGAGATGTGAGGTATTAGTAGAACTAGACATTTGCAGAGAGGAGTGAGGTATTAGTAGAACTAGACATTTGCAGAGAGGAGTGAGGTATTAGTAGAACTAGACATTTGCAGAGAGATGTGAGGTATTAGTAGAACTAGACATTTGCAGAGAGAAGTGAGGTATTAGTAGAACTAGACATTTGCAGAGAGATGTGAGGTATTAGTAGAACTAGACATTTGCAGAGAGAAGTGAGGTATTAGTAGAACTAGACATTTGCAGAGAGAAGTGAGGTATTAGTAGAACTAGACATTTGCAGAGAGGAGTGAGGTATTCGTAGAACTAGACATTTGCAGAGAGAAGTGAGGTATTAGTAGAACTAGACATTTGCAGAAAGAAGTGAGGTATTAGTAGAACTAGACATTTGCAGAGAGAAGTGAGGTATTAGTAGAACTAGACATTTGCAGAGAGATGTGAGGTATTAGTAGAACTAGACATTTGCAGAGAGATGTGAGGTATTAGTAGAACTAGACATTTGCAGAGAGAAGTGAGGTATTAGTAGAACTAGACATTTGCAGAGAGATGTGAGGTATTAGTAGAACTAGACATTTGCAGAGAGATGTGAGGTATTAGTAGAACTAGACATTTGCAGAGAGAAGTGAGGTATTAGTAGAACTAGACATTTGCAGAGAGGAGTGAGGTATTAGTAGAACTAGACATTTGCAGAGAGGAGTGAGGTATTAGTAGAACTAGACATTTGCAGAGAGAAGTGAGGTATTAGTAGAACTAGACATTTGCAGAGAGGAGTGAGGTATTAGTAGAACTAGACATTTGCAGAGAGAAGTGAGAAGAATGTTTAACTAGTGGACCACAGGAACCATCAATATGCAAACCTTTCATCATGAGCTCTTATGGGTCTGCCGGGGTATAATGACATCGGTCCATAACCAATAACCAGATGTTAGTAACCTATCCTATTGAGGATGTGATGATCAACTCAGATTTTTTTGCTGTAGTGATTGTCTAAGTGTTGTTTATATCTGGTAAAATGGCATTGCTTTCTGAATGGTTCATATGCATAACTACCACCTACAGGAATTGAAGCTGGTACCTTTTCTTTCCGAAGTCATTCTGAACCTCGCCTCCACAGAGTCGGATATGAGGTAATAGTTTAGTGGTATTCTAAGTTAAATGAATAGTGCCATTCTCTGTAGGGACTTACATTCTCTGTAGGGACTTCATTCTCTGTAGGGACTTACATTCTCTGTAGGGACTACATTCTCTGTAGGGACTTACATTGTCTGTGGGAATTTAAATGCTAGAAAAAAATAATGTAAATCTATTGCTCTATCAGACAAGGAGTGGAGCTTGAAGATGAACTAGACACTGTCAATATTTGGTGTATCAACAATGTTCCATGTCTTCAGATTGTTGATCGAATCAGAGAATGAAGATTATTCTTGTCCAATGTGACATCGGAATTAGTTCTACACTGCATACTTTTATAACAAATTTCAACTCATTTATATTTGTTCTAAAACTCCTGCAGATTAGCAAGATGTAGTCTGGGAAATTGAATGTATTGTGACATAGTTTACAGCTTGCTGCAGTATCTGCACCTTACAGCCTGATATATCCTACTTTAGCATTTCTTCTATGTCACTTTGATCCTGTATGGGATGGGACAGTCAACTGCACCCCATAATCTCCTTAGTCATCTCTTATGACATGCATGAAAAGTAAACAAGTGTTGCTAATATTTGCTTCCTTTTTGGCTGACAACACTTGCATTTCCCTATTTAACAACACTTTTCACAACCCCCCAATTATATTTATTCTTTGCTTTTTGTACTGTATGTATCATATTTCTCTTATTACATACATATTTCTCTTATTACATACATATTTCTCTTGTTACATACATATTTCTCTTGTTACATGCATATTTCTCTTGTTACATACATATATCATCAGTCCCGACCGAGTTATTATAATGACGTGTGACTGTACAGGTATCACATATTTTGTCAATCTGGACCAAGTTATTATAATGATGTGTGACTGTACAGGTATCACATATTTTGTCAATCTGGACCACGTTATTATAATGATGTGTGACTGTACAGGTATCACATATTTTGTCAATCTGGACCAAGTTATTATAATGACGTGAGACTGTACAGGTATCACATATTTTGTCAATCTGGACCACGTTATTATAATGATGTGTGACTGTACAGGTATCACATATTTTGTCAATCTGGACCAAGTTATTATAATGATGTGTGACTGTACAGGTATCACATATTTTGTCAATCTGGACCACGTTATTATAATGATGTGTGACTGTACAGGTATCACATATTTTGTCAATCTGGACCAAGTTATTATAATGACGTGAGACTGTACAGGTATCACATATTTTGTCAATCTGGACCACGTTATTATAATGATGTGTGACTGTACAGGTATCACATATTTTGTCAATCTGGACCACGTTATTATAATGATGTGTGACTGTACAGGTATCACATATTTTGTCAATCTGGACCAAGTTATTATAATGACGTGTGACTGTACAGGTATCACATATTTTGTCAATCTGGACCAAGTTATTATAATGACGTGAGACTGTACAGGTATCACATATTTTGTCAATCTGGACCAAGTTATTATAATGACGTGTGACTGTACAGGTATCACATATTTTGTCAATCTGGACCAAGTTATTATAATGATGTGTGACTGTACAGGTATCACATATTTTGTCAATCTGGACCAAGTTATTATAATGGCGTGTGACTGTACAGGTATCACATATTTTGTCAATCTGGACCAAGTTAATATAATTACGTGTGACTGTACAGGTATCACATATTTTGTCAATCTGGACCAAGTTATTATAATGATGTGTGACTGTACAGGTATCACATATTTTGTCAATCTGGACCAAGTTAATATAATTACGTGTGACTGTACAGGTATCACATATTTTGTCAATCTGGACCAAGTTATTATAATGACGTGTGACTGTACAGGTATCACATATTTTGTCAATCTGGACCAAGTTATTATAATGATGTGTGACTGTACAGGTATCACATATTTTGTCAATCTGGACCACGTTATTATAATGACGTGTGACTGTACAGGTATCACATATTTTGTCAATCTGGACCAAGTTATTATAATGACGTGTGACTGTACCTGTATCTTCTTCAATCATCACAGTGCCTAGATAGCAAACACTGGCAATGGATACCATGAAAGTGATCACATTCCCTATTGTATACCGTTTGAAAGAGTGGAACCAGATGATAGTACTATAGATATGATACTGCAATGTTATTGTTACTATAAAAAAACTAATTTATAAGTACAAATAATCAATGTAAAATAAATGTACATGAAAAGAACAAGCGAAGTTATGATCCAAGGTAATATACCAAACAAAAGTGTCTATGTTGTGATCCAATGAAAGATACAGGTCAAGAGTGAATCTTTTACTGATGACAGTTCTGGGCAGGATATTGTGAACACGATAATGCGAAAAAGTGCATACTTAAGAGATAAGACAGGAAATGTTGGGAACATGCTGACTGTTGAAACGATAAGGTGATGGTTGTGGTTAAACAAGAGACTGACAGTGAGAAAGTCACAAAACAGAAAAAACAATGGTATGAACATCCATCATAATGTTATCTTACATCTGAACAATAACACGGTTGAAAAAGTTTCATAAGGGAATCTGTTCATATATTGTGTATGTGAAGAATTGCTACACATCAATGGTTGGTTTCTGATCCAGCAGTCCATGGGCTCATGCCATTTGACCCATGCATTATATTGCTGGGAAGAATACACATCAATAGTGAGAGACATTATTGGACAATTTATGAATACAATAATGCAAATGTCCAATTTCAAAATGCTGGCTAGAGTAGTTTGGTGCAAAAATGTGCACACCTCATATTTCATGTATTATAAGTAGGAAAAATATGGCTTAAATTTTGATTTACCACTCTGTAGGGTGGCAACCTAACAATAGACTTGTCTGATCAATGATGTCATGTGGAGACTTTTTCTAGGAGGACAAATACCTCTTTATGAATTTTCAAGAGAGTATTGGCTGAGTCTCTTTCATAAAAGACAAGCCCTTTTGGTAATGGTAAAGTTTCTTCCGAAATGAAATACCGGGTAGTTCTCTTTATAATTAGTATTGTTCATTAGGGGTTCCTTGCCATAATGGCAACTATGACCAAGTTGATGGTTGTTTGTGTCTTTCCTGACATTCAGGAAACAGACTTGCCCATGTGTTGCCAGGCCTGAAAGGGGAGTATAGAATAGCAATACTGTTTACTGTATCTGTATGTTGTAGGAGGCGACTAAGGAGGTTATGGGGTGGAATTGATTGTTCCATCCCATGTAGGATCAAAGTGACGCAGAAGCCATGCTGAAGTCGGGTGTGCCAGACTGAAAGGCACAGATATTGCAGCTAAGCTGTAAACCATAATACAACTCACTCTGTTCTCCAGATTACATCCTGCTAATCTGCAGGAGTTTGAGAACAAGCACAGAAGAAGAAGATCATTCAGTAATTTCTTCAAGTTGCGGTTGTTAAACCCTCTGCTTTTGACAAAAGTAACTCATGCCATCACCAACATCACATTGTTGCTTCACAGCGACTGTACAAAGATGGAATATACTCAATGTGAATATAATTAAAGTATGTGTATCAAGACTGGGATGAGATACTTATTTCTTGACAAATGCAATCCCATCTCTAGTAAGGCTGCAGAACTTGACAAATGCAATCCCATCTCTAGTAAGGCTGCGGAACTTGTCAAATGTTGTTGCAGGTTTTCCAAATGATAAAATAAGTCTGAAACAAATGCTGACTTCTTGTAGTGCAGTACATGGCTTCCAGTGAGAGCAGTTTTTTTAGTGTATGAAACTCTGCTGCTGCTGTCTGATGATCAAATGTATCCAGTATTTGCTATATCTCAGCATCTCATTATAAACTATCACGTCACATCATTCACTGGATCGCCAGAGTGTAGCATTATCATTAGACTTTCATTTACTTATTTATTTAGCTATGTAAAAGCTCCTAGATTTATTAATTAGTTGAGGGATCATCATCCACTCCCCGCACTACACACTGCGCTGTGAAGGCCCAAGAACTACACACACGTCTAACAACAGAACCATCAGTGTATATAACCATATCACCATCCCTGTAATTCTCACTGATCAATGCCTGCAGCTCAGATTCAACTCAGATTGGGACACCTCGTCTTACATTCTCTATCAAGAGTTATCATACTAGAAAAGAAGTGTGGCAATCTACAGAAACACTTTATCCATTCCACAACATGTGCCACATCCTCCAACAGGCACACACTTTTATTAACTCATTCAGCACACACACCCAATCACCCACCTAGATTTGTACATTTCAAGTTTTGCCCCCTATTGCTTTAGCGGGACTAGACCAAATAACTTCACTGGGGGCAGACATTTCCTCTCCCCCACCCCACTTTGTTTTAAAAGGGTCTTATCTATCCATGAAACTATTTTATCAATATTTTTGAGGTGATATGCAAATCATTTATATAAAATTTCTTTCTTTGAATACTCCCAGGTCTTCAACCTCGGACTGATGCTAAATTTCTTCTACGTTTTTTACGAGCCCGTAAATTTGACCAAGAGAGGACATTTGATCTGATGAAGAAATATTACAATGCCAGATTACAGTATCCAGAGATTTTTGATGATGTCAAGCCTTCTCGTGTTAGGCATTTGTTGGAGGAGAACTCAATTGAGGTTCTTGAGCAACCAGATATCAATGGGTGTGTGCTTGTTGTCATCAGACCAGGTGAGTTTTCAGTAGTCAAATTAATAGGTCGGGTGAGTTTTCAGTAGTCAAATTAATAGATTGGGTGAGTTTTCAGTAGTCAAATTAATAGATCAGGTGAGTTTTCAGTAGTCAAATTAATAGATCAGGTGAACTTTCAGTTGTCAAATTAATAAATCGGGTGAGTTTTCAGTAATAAAATTGTTAGATTGAGTGAGTTTTTAGTAGTCAAATTATTAGATCAGGTGAGTTTTCAGAAGTCAAATTATTAGATTGAGTTTTTTTAGTATTAATAGATTGAGTTATTTTTTTTAGTAGTCAAATTATTAGATTGAGTGAATTTTCAGTAGTCAAATTATTAGATTGGGTGAGTTTTCACTAGTCAAATTATTAGATTGGGTGAGTTTTCAGTAGTCAAATTATTAGATTGGGTGAGTTTTCAGTAGTCAAATTATTAGATTGAGTGATTTTTTTAGTAGTCACAATATTAGATTGAGTCAGTTTTCAGTAGTCAAATTATTAGATTGGGTGAGTTTTTAGTAGTCAAATTATTAGATTAAATTTCATCATCATCATCAAGTGCCATGTTGGCTGGCGTAGGTGGTCATGGCTCTCCACAGCTCTCTGTCCACAGTATTATGTATCAAAGTCATTGTTGTTTCCTTGCCGTGCCAGGTTGTCAAACTGTCTAATATTTTCTAACGTTGTCACCCTCTGTCTCTGTTGCCTTCAATTTTGCCTGTTGTGACTATGTTCTCTAAACCTGTCTGTCTCATGAAGTGGCCAAAAAATGAAGATTGCCTTTTTCTTATATTGTTGATTAAGGTCCGTTTCGCATTTGACTCTTTCAACACCTCTACATTAGTTTTTCTGGCAGTCCATGGTATTCTCAGCATTCTTCTGTAGAACCACATCTCTGTTGCCTCTAATTTCCCACTTTCCAGTTTGTTTATTGTCCAAGACTCGCACTCATATGTTAGTATAGGGGTTATATAGCACTGCAGAACTTTCTCACCTCTAATGACAAGGCCATATTACACAGTATATTTTTCATTTTTCTGAATGTTGTTTTTGCCTGCCCGATTCTGCTTCTTATTTCTGTTGAACTTCTTCCATCTGCTGTAATCATTGTACCTAAATATTTGAATTAGTGGACCTGTTTTAATACTATAGATTGAGTTTACAGTAGTCAAATTAATAGATCGGGTGAGTTTTCAGCAGTCAAATTATTCAATTGAGTGAGTTTATAGTAGTCAAATTATTAGATTGAGTTTACAGTAGTCAAATTATTAGATTGAGTTTACAGTAGTCAAATTATTAGATTGAGTTTACAGTAGTCAAATTATTAGATTGAGTTTACAGTAGTCAAATTATTAGATTGAGTTTGCAGTAGTCAAATTAGCAGACTATGTGAGTTGACAATAGTCAAACTATTGGACCAGGTGAAATATATTGATTTATATTGCACATAGAGTGTTTGCCATATTTTGAAATGCAGATTTGGCATGTGATATCTTGCACTTTATAATTATTATAGACATTTTGTAACCACATATATTAGCATGATGTGTCTATAAGTTTACAAGTTTTTATTTCACAGGTCTGTGGGACTTTGACAAAGTCCAATACACTGATATAGTCAAAGCTTTCTATCTGGTTTTGTCCAAGGTTTTGGAAGTGAGTACAATCTGAGTTGGTCATATGTTGTTCAGTCATAACACAAAGTCATCCATCACATTTTGTTGTCATAATACAGTCAAAGTCATTAATAACAATTGTTCAGTCAGAACACAGTCGAAGTCATCAGTCACATTTTGTTCAGTCATATCACACTCTTCTTCTTCATAGTCATAACACAGTCAAAGCCATCAGTCACATTTTGTGCAGTCAAAGCCATCAGTCACATTAGGCTTCTGTCATTATAGTCAAATATCTTTAACAGATTGTCTTTGATTTCTGAGACAAAGTTCCGTTTAGTGTGGTCATCATTTCCAGTAATTGATGACCAATCCAGGATGGACCAAAAGTGGCCCATGAGAGGAATCTGGTCCACCAAACCATTTTTACTTGCCCACATGTTGATTACAAACATCAAAGCGTGTGTGACTATGGTTCTTAATAACATGAAAGAATTACACACAGCAGTATCACATTGCTGAAACTGGAAAGCTCTGGTTTCTGCCCTATACTCGGTGCTGCAGGAACATAGATAGAGGTGGATAGATCGACTGATTAAAAATTAATGTATGCATTGGCCTCATAGCTGAGAAAATATCACATTCACACGCTATCACATGCAAGAAGTAAACCATGATTTTAAACATTCATCATCATCATCAGGTGCTATGCTTACTGACATGCAATCAAGCTATTCTCCAGACCTCCCTGCCTCATGATGTGTCTAAATATTGAACATTCTCTTTTTCTCATATTATTGAGAACCCCCATCTCACATTTGGCTCTGTCAACACATCCTCGATAGATTTTCTAGCTATGATACTCTCAACATTCTTCTATAGTATCACATCTGTGTTGTCTTTCAACACATCCTCTATAGATTTTCTAGCTATGATACTCTCAACATTCTTCTATAGTATCACATCTGTGTTGTCTTTCAACACATCCTCTATAGATTTTCTAGCTATGATACTCTCAAGAGAGAGAGGGAGGGAGAGAGTCTATTCTCTACTTTATAGTTCATTTTATATCTATGTTTGTGTGAGTTTATATATGCTCTAGTTTATAGTTCATTTTATATCTATGTTTGTGTGAGTTTATATATGCTCTAGTTTATAGTTCATTTTATATCTATGTTTGTGTGAGTTTATATATGCTCTAGTTTATAGTTCATTTTATATCTATGTTTGTGTGAGTTTATATATGCTCTAGTTTATAGTTCATTTTATATCTATGTTTGTGTGAGTTTATATATGCTCTAGTTTATAGTTCATTTTATATCTATGTTTGTGTGAGTTTATATATGCTCTAGTTTATAGTTCATTTTATATCTATGTTTGTGTGAGTTTATATATGCTCTACTTTATAGTTCATTTTATATCTATGTTTGTGTGAGTTTATATATGCTCTAGTTTATAGTTCATTTTATATCTATGTTTGTGTGAGTTTATATATGCTCTAGTTTATAGTTCATTTTATATCTATGTTTGTGTGAGTTTATATATGCTCTAGTTTATAGTTCATTTTATATCTATGTTTGTGTGAGTTTATATATGCTCTAGTTTATAGTTCATTTTATATCTATGTTTGTGTGAGTTTATATATGCTCTAGTTTATAGTTCATTTTATATCTATGTTTGTGTGAGTTTATATATGCTCTAGTTTATAGTTCATTTTATATCTATGTTTGTGTGAGTTTATATATGCTCTACTTTATAGTTCATTTTATATCTATGTTTGTGTGAGTTTATATATGCTCTAGTTTATAGTTCATTTTATATCTATGTTTGTGTGAGTTTATATATGCTCTAGTTTATAGTTCATTTTATATCTATGTTTGTGTGAGTTTATATATGCTCTAGTTTATAGTTCATTTTATATCTATGTTTGTGTGAGTTTATATATGCTCTAGTTTATAGTTCATTTTATATCTATGTTTGTGTGAGTTTATATATGCTCTAGTTTATAGTTCATTTTATATCTATGTTTGTGTGAGTTTATATATGCTCTAGTTTATAGTTCATTTTATATCTATGTTTGTGTGAGTTTATATATGCTCTAGTTTATAGTTCATTTTATATCTATGTTTGTGTGAGTTTATATATGCTCTAGTTTATAGTTGTTTTTATATCTATGTTTGTTTGAGTTTATATATGCTCTAGTTTATAATTCATTTTATATCTATGTTTGTGTGAGTTTATATATGCTCTAGTTTATAGTTGTTTTTATATCTATGTTTGTGTGAGTTTATATATGCTCTAGTTTATAGTTGTTTTTATATCTATGTTTGTGTGAGTTTATATATGCTCTAGTTTATAGTTGTTTTTATATCTATGTTTGTGTGAGTTTATATATGCTCTAGTTTATAGTTGTTTTTATATCTATGTTTGTGTGAGTTTATATATGCTCTAGTTTATAGTTGTTTTTATATCTATGTTTGTGTGAGTTTATATATGCTCTAGTTTATAGTTGTTTTTATATCTATGTTTGTGTGAGTTTATATATGCTCTAGTTTATAGTTGTTTTTATATCTATGTTTGTGTGAGTTTATATATGCTCTAGTTTATAGTTGTTTTTATATCTACATGTTTTTCACACCACCAAAATTTAGTATTACTATCAATGATGCAAAATTAAATCAAACTGATAAAGTCAAGTATCTTGGCTTCATTTTAAAATCAAACGGCAGGTGCTCCAATGAGATCAAGAACATGATAGCGCTGGCCAAAAGAACATTTTAAAAAATGAGAAACATTCTATGCAATGGAATAATATCAATGCATACACGAGTTTGAGTGCTAGGATGTTATATTGAGCTAATCCTTCTTTATGGAAGTGAAGCATAGACAGTAAACATAAGTGCCCAAGATAAACTGGAGCCAACTGAGATGTGGTTTTTAAGAAGGAAGATGAAAATTCCATGGACTGTCCAGAAATCTAATGTAGAAGTTTTCAGAGATGCTGGAATAATATGACAAATTATAGTGAAAATTAGAAACAGACAATCAAGATTTTTAGGGAGTATGATGAGAAATGTAAAACTTGAACATTTAGTAACCACCGGGAGATAAAAGGGAGAAGAGACAGGAAGATAAAGTGATAAAATTCTGGATTGGTCGTCACTGTGGCACAAAAAAGAAGTCACAAACTGAACTTATTAACAACACAAGAGACAGAGAGTTGTGGAGAGGCATGATCACCTACACCACTCAGCATGGCACTTGATTGATTGTGTGATTTTATGTATTTCCTACTTTATGGTTGATTTCATGTCTGTTTATGTGCCAGTTTAAATCTATGTGATCTCATGTACTTTGTGAGTCTTACTTACAGCTGGTTTATTTGTCCAGGATGAGAGGGCCCAGGTTAATGGAGTACACATTTTGGATAGTGTAGCTGAGCTCACAATGAAACATGCAGGACACATCACTCCATCCTTTGCCAAGAGTTTTATTGTAGTTATGCAGGCAAGAATTATCTATTATATACCTGTCAACCAGTTGAGATTCTAGTTATGCAGGCAAGAATTATAATATACCTGTCAACCAGTTGAGATTCTAGTTATGCAGGCAAGAATTATTATATACCTGTCAACCAGTTGAGATTCTAGTTATGCAGGCAAGAATTATAATATACCTGTCAACCAGTTGAGATTCTAGTTATGCAGGCAAGAATTATAATATACCTGTCAACCAGTTGAGATTCTAGTTATGCAGGCAAGAATTATAATATACCTGTCAACCAGTTGAGATTCTAGTTATGCAGGCAAGAATTATAATATACCTGTCAACCAGTTGAGATTCTAGTTATGCAGGCAAGAATTATAATATACCTGTCAACCAGTTGAGATTCTAGTTATGCAGGCAAGAATTATAATATACCTGTCAACCAGTTGAGATTCTAGTTATGCAGGCAAGAATTATAATATACCTGTCAACCAGTTGAGATTCTAGTTATGCAGGCAAGAATTATAATATACCTGTCAACCAGTTGAGATGTTCTGTATAAAAATGTAATATCAGGGCCAGATCCAGACACATACTATATACTCAGTAATAACTTTAAAATTGAAGAACTTCTCGTGGCTGGTGGTCCTACATCCCAGTTCTGGGCCACGCTTCAGCAGTTGAGAAACAATGCCATAACCTTAAAACTTTATGAAAAACCTTACATGTAAGATTATTTAGAAATGTCTACAGAAATCATATGTGTCAGGCCATTGGTGTAAAGAAAATGTCAACACAATGCATTTCTGTTTTCTGAATTACATTCTGCTTGGAATCCAGGAGGACCATCGTCCTACTACAAGAGAAATCTGTTGGGAGTTTGAGAATACAATAATAACAGAAAATTAATAATTTAAAAATGATAAATAATTCAATTACAGGAATCAAAAATGAATTTTTCAAATATCTAAATTGTTCAAAATATTATATTCAAATCTCTAAATTGTTCAAAATATTATATTCAAATCTCTAAATTGTTCAAAATATTATATTCAAATCTCTGAATTGTTCAAAATATTATATTCAAATCTCTGAATTGTTCAAAATATTATATTCAAATCTTTGAATGATTTTTGCTTGAAAATTTCATTGAGAATTTTAGGTGGATTCTTTAATATATTTATTTAGTCATGTGATGCCAGAGTCCAAACGGGGAACAAAGAATAGTGACATTATTACCTGTTTTGCATATTATAAGAGGTTACTAAGGAGGTAACAACAATGATAATGTATTATTGTCACTTGTTTCTAATATAACTAATAAATTTTAAAATTAATGTCAATGAGAAATAAAGAAGAACAGAACAAGGACTTTTTCCACATTATGGTCAAATAGGAACCTTTGGGGATGGGATTGGATATTCCATCCCATAGAGGGTAAAAGTGACCCAGTAGCAATGCTAAAGTCAGATGTGCCAAGCCAAAAGACGCAGATATTGCAGTCAAGCTGTAAACTATGACACAATCCTTCTATTCTCCAGGTTACATCCTGCTAATCTGCAGGAATTTGAGAATGAACAGAAAAAGAATATACTTATTTCGAACTCTATAAAAATGGGATGTCAATTCTGTCTTAGAAAACAGCTATCATCTGTAACTTATGAGCACGGTTACATCATTGATGTAAGAATTACACAGCTAAATATGGCAGAATGGTTACATCATTGATGTTATAATTACAGTGTCTAATATGACTGAAAGGTTACATCATTGATTTAACTCATCACATACGTAAACATGATATATCGTGGCAGAGACTCCCTCTTTCTGGATATGTCAATGTTATATCGGTCTTGCAGATATGCCATCTAAATTTGCTTAATTTGGATCACAAATGAAGTAGTATTAACTTACTTAGCTGTTTAAACTCTAGAAATCTGACAAATGAAACGCTCGTGTTACTGTGTGATTAGACGCGTGAGATATTTATTTCAAATTAAAATTAGAACAAGGTAGGTTCAATTTTCCTGAAATTAACAAAATGGCTTTATTGTTCCACTAGCAAAAGAGCTCAAACATTTAGCAAACACCTGGCTTTATTATTCTTTGAGTTTCATAATTGGAGATGTTATTTCAAGTGACGTGTTATTTCAAGTGATGTGTTATTTCAAGTGATGTGTTATTTCAAGTGATGTGTTGGTAAATAACATTTTCGATTTTGATAGTGATTACTGACTTGTTGAAAATCTGAAAAGAAATAGACCTAACCTAATAGGTAAGAGCTACAAAAATTCTCAAACTGTTCCCACAGCTATTGTTTCTGAAGAGTCAGATAGGCCTAGTGACAGCAATGATAATCATGCACTACATTACACAGAAAATAGAGTTAGACTTAATGATAATATTGAATGGAATAAAGTTCAACTTTGGAAATCTATTACTTGAGAATATTTCCTAAATTTTCACAATATTATGTTCCATTCTGAAATTGGACACACAAAAAATGGCATAAAACACTAGACAGTTGATAGATTTACTTCAAAGAAACTAATTATGATCAGTAAATGAACAGTCAAGGCATCTACTTTAGTAAGATTGGATATCAAATTTTTCAAGACGTTAAATTGAGGGTGATTGGAACAACTAATCAAGAACACAAAGAAATATAGCAAAGCACAAAACTTGTATTTAAACACATAAAAAAACAGAAATCATGTCAACAGATATAACAACACAACAACCAAAAATCAGAATAGACAATACCGAGATAGAATGTGTGGATAAATTTGAATACTTAGGAACAAACATCAACGGTGCAGGAGACCGCATGGCAGAAATAAGGAAGAGATTGGCAATGGCATATTGCAAAATAACACGGCTGAAAAACATATGGAAAAACAACAAAATAGAAACGAAAGTGCTAATGTTACAAACTTTTATTTTTCCGGTTGCAACATTCGGCTGTGAAACATGGACTCTAAGTAAAACAGCGGCAAAGAAGTTCAATGCCTTTGAGATGAAATGCTACAGAAGGATACTTAGAATATCATGAAAGGAAAAAATCAGAAACTCAGATATTATAAACACATTGAAGATTCCAGAGTGTTGATTACTAAACACAATAACAAAAAGAAAACTACGCCTGTTTGGTCATATAAAGAGACACAACTGTTTAGAAAGACAAATAATGGAGGGAAGAGTACCTGGAAAGAGAAGAAAGGGCAGACCAAGAAGACGATGGACTGACGACATTAAAGATAACATGAATACATCGCTAGAAAATGCAAGAAGCATCGCCCATGACAGAGGGGGGTTAGAGAGTTCATTGGGAAGACAATATTATGGAGAGAATATGTCACATGATACAAAATTGAGAGTGAGTAGAACAAAATATACGTTAAAATGTATGTTCATCTAACATCCCTGTTTGTGGTGTAATTTTTTGTGGTTTTTTTGGGTTACAATTCTTATATTTTTATACTGTATATGGATTCCACATTCAATTATCTTTCTTTTGATACCTTATATGACTTTCCATAGCTAATACTTTGTCTTCAGGAAGCTTGCATGTAAATCATGTTGTGGTCCAAAACTTTAGCCTAAAATTAATTACGTCCAAACTCTAGGAATAATTACATCCTAAAAGAGTTGAGAGTTGCAGTGTCTAATATGGCTGAAAGGTTACATCATTGGTGTGCCTTCTTGCTTAGTGTCATTCAGAGATGGCATGCTTCTTTTGTTTTCTGCATTGAAAAAAACTTTTTTATTTTATTAGTGCATTTAAAACATTTGTTTTGATTAATGCATGACAAAAGTTGTTTTTGTTAGTTTTTGATGTTACAAATGTTAGTTTGTTTTATTTCTTACTAAAGATGTATAATTTTGCTTGCTAAGATTTTAACATTTCTTTATGATGTCTGTTCCAGGATGTTTTACCAATGAGGTTAAAAAAATTTGACATCATAAATCAGCCATCATTTTTTGATGTTGTGTTTGCTATTGCCAAACCATTTATCAAAGACAAGCTGATCAACCGGGTAAGTCAGTTGTACTGTTTGTTAACCAAGTCAGTTGTACTGTTTGATCAACCAAGTCAGTTGTACTGTTTGATCAACCAAGTCAGTTGTACTGTTTGATCAACCAAGTCAGTTGTACTGTTTGATCAACCAAGTCAGTTGTACTGTTTGATCAACCAAGTCAGTTGTACTGTTTGATCAACCAAGTCAGTTGTACTGTTTGATCAACCAAGTCAGTTGTACTGTTTGATCAACCAAGTCAGTTGTACTGTTTGATCAACCAAGTCAGTTGTACTGTTTGATCAACCAAGTCAGTTGTACTGTTTGATCAACCAAGTCAGTTGTACTGTTTGATCAACCAAGTCAGTTGTACTGTTTGATCAACCAAGTCAGTTGTACTGTTTGATCAACCAAGTCAGTTGTACTGTTTGATCAACCAAGTCAGTTGTACTGTCAGATAAACCAAGTCAGTTGTACTGTTTGATCAACCAAGTCAGTTGTACTGTCAGATAAACCAAGTCAGTTGTACTGTCAGATCAACCAAATCAGTTGTACTGTTTGATCAACCAAGTCAGTTGTACTGTCAGATCAACCAAGTCAGTTGTACTGTTTGATCAACCGGGCAAGTCAGTTGTACTGTTTGATCAACCAAGTCAATTCTACTGTTTAATCAACCGGGCAAGTCAGTTGTACTGTTTGATCAACCAAGTCAATTGTACTGTTTGATCAACCAGGTAAATCAGTTGTACTGTTTGATCAACCAAGTCAGTTGTACTGTTTAATCAACCAGGTGAATCAGTTGTACTGTTTGATCAACCAAGTCAGTTGTACTGTTTAATCAACCAGGTGAATCAGTTGTACTGTTTGATCAACCAAGTCAGTTGTACTGTTTAATCAACCAGGTGAATCAGTTGTACTGTTTGATCAACCAAGTCAGTTGTACTGTTTAATCAACCAGGTGAATCAGTTGTACTGTTTGATCAACCAAGTCAGTTGTACTGTTTAATCAACCAGGTGAATCAGTTGTACTGTTTGATCAACCAAGTCAGTTGTACTGTTTAATCAACCAGATAAATCAGTTGTACTGTTTGATCAACCAAGTCAGTTGTACTGTTTAATCAACCAGGTGAATCAGTTGTACTGTTTGATCAACCAGGTGAATCAGTTGTACTGTTTGATCAACCAAGTCAGTTGTACTGTTTAATCAACCAGGTAAATCAGTTGTACTGTTTGATCAACCAAGTCAGTTGTACTGTTTAATCAACCAGGTGAATCAGTTGTACTGTTTGATCAACCAGGTAAATCAGTTGTACTGTTTGATCAACCAAGTCAGTTGTACTGTTTAATCAACCAGGTGAATCAGTTGTACTGTTTGATCAACCAAGTCAGTTGTACTGTTTGATCAACCAAGTCAGTTGTACTGTTTGATAAACCAAGTCAGTTGTACTGTTTGATCAAACGGGCAAGTCAGTTGTGCTGTTTGATCAACTAGGTAAATCAGTTGTACTGTTTGATCAACCAAGTCAGTTGGTACTGTTAACAAGACTGTAAATCTGTGATGTAAGGTGCACATGATGTTCACATCAATGAATCTGATATTCCCTAACATTGACATGATTCTGATGCAGACATAGATTCGTTGGGCAGGTCAGGTGGTACGTATGCCAGATCATTGTCTGCCGAAGATACTTCTCTATGGTGAGTTACAAAAGGGTAAATGATCTCAAGGTGGTCAAAAGAATCGCTACAAGGACTCGTTAAAGACCTCACTGAAAGTCATCATAATAGATCAAGATACATGGGAAGAACTTTCACAAAATAAAGCTACATGAAACCCTACAGTCAAAAAAAGGTACAGCATCTTGTGAAAAGAGGAGAAATGCAGCAATAGACATAAATTCCCCAATGACAATCCTTCTGTGCTGTAACTTGTTTCTTGTGCTATCAGATTCTATATGCTAAAATAAGAGAGATTCCACAGTTTCCATCTTTCTATTAATACCAGAAAATATATACAGTACTAATGGGATGTTTCTCAGATAAACCAATAAAACAGCCAAGTAAACTGATCTGCTGTGCTGGTCAATGTCCAAGGTCTTCTCATGTCAATGTCCCTAGTCTTCTCTCATCAATATTCCTAGTCTTCTCTTGTCAATGTCCCTAGTCTTCTCCCGTCAATATTTCTTAGTCTGTCTTGTCAATCACAATTTACCAGTGATCACAGCGTTTGGAAATTCCTAACATCTTCCTACTTCTGTTAGTGTCATGTTCACATGGTCTTTGATGTCTTGCATCCTTCTTCATGCCTACTATATTTTTGTTGGGGGAAAGAAGAATTGGGGATTTACCCTCTGCCTTTGTATGTTTATTATTTCTAAATGTTCTGCTCTGTGGCACCTTGGTGCACAGCGCTTCTGTAACTGCTGGTGTGCTGGGTTCGAATACAGTCCAACGCAATTGTGCACAAAAATACTAGATTAATGGCAACATCCTGAATAGGATGTGGTACCTATTTTTGTTACACTGAAATCTCATGTTCTATTTTCCAAAAGTGGGGGGAGGTGTTTGAATTCCATATGATCTACAAATTTGTATTCTTCAATCATTATTATATTTTTAATTACAGTTTGTTATGCACGGAGAAAAATTGGAGAAAGTGTATGCTACAGTGGACCCAAAGTACCTGCCCACTGACTTTGGGGGTCAGTTACCACTACGTAGCAACAAGGTGAGTCAAATATTTGTCTCAGCCTAGTTGTGTCTTGGTCATATTGTGTCTCAGTCAAGTAGTCATTATCAAGTTATCTCAGTCATGTCTCACTCATATGTTTCATTCATGTTCTGTCTCAGTCACGTCTCATTCATATGTTTCATTCATGTTCTGTCTCAGTCATGTTGTCTCAGTCGTGTTTAGTCAAGTTGTCTCAGTCATGTCTCAATCATATGTTTCAGTCATGTTCTGTCTCAGTCATGTTCTGTCTCAGTCATGTTGTCTCAGTCGTGTTTAGTCAAGTTGTCTCAATCTTGTTTAGTCAAGTTGTCTCAGTCATGTCTCAATCATATGTTTCATTCATGTTCTGCCTCAGTCATGTTGTCTCAGTCGTGTTTAGTCAATGTTGTCTCAGTCATGTTGCGTTCCATTCATATTTTATCTCAGTCATGTTCTATCATGATATATCGAGTGAAGAGAAAACCAAGTAAAGAGATACAAAATAGATGCAACAAAACATACCAGATCCTAGGACAGATGACACGTATTTGTAAGAACAAAAATATAAACATAAACACTAAAATTGCATTATACAAGACTATTATTATTCCATCACTGTGCTACCAATGCCAAACCTGGACAATGACAGCACAAGACAAAAGAAAACTAGTGACAGCAGAAATGACATGTCTACAAAGAATTCTTGGAGTGTCATTAAGAGATAAAATTAGAAATGATAACATCAGACAGATAACCAAAACAATACCAGTATTGGAACACATCAAAAGACAACGGATCAAGTGGTTTTCACACACTTCCAGACTACCAACAGACAGCATGCTGCAGATGGCCATGACACAGACATAAAGGCTATAAAGCCAAAGGCAGACCATGTAAAAGATGAATCACAGAAATCAAAGAAGCTACAGGAACAAGCTTACAAACAGCACACAAGGAGGCCATCTCCAGAGACCTCTTCTACCCCTGATGCCACAAGGCAAATAAGGATCACATCGTATAGATAGACAAATGTTCTGTCACATTCATATTTTGTCCCAGTCATGTTGTATCTCATTCATGTTGTGTCTCATTTATTTTATGTCATTCATGTTGTGTGTCATTCATGTTGTGTCTCATTCATGTTGTGCCTCATTTATTTTATGTCATTCATGTTGTGTGTCATTCATGTTGTGTCTCATTCATGTTGTGTCTCATTTATTTTATGTCATTCATGTTGTGTGTCATTCCTGTTGTGTCTCATTTATTTTATGTCATTCATGTTGTGTGTCATTCATGTTGTGTGTCATTCATGTTGTGTCTCATTTATTTTATGTCATTCATGTTGTGTGTCATTCATGTTGTGTGTCATTCATGTTGTGTCTCATTCATGTTGTGCCTCATTTATTTTATGTCATTCATGTTGTGTGTCATTCATGTTGTGCCTCATTTATTTTATGTCATTCATGTTGTGTGTCATTCATGTTGTGTCTCATTTATTTTATGTCATTCATGTTGTGTCTCATTCATGTTGAGTCTCATTTATTTTATGTCATTCATGTTGTGTGTCATTCATGTTGTGTCTCATTCATGTTGTGCCTCATTCATGTTGTGTCTCATTCATGTTCTGTCTCATTCATGTTGTTGTGCCTCATTCATGTTATGCCCCAGTCATGTTTTGTATATCGTTCCTAGATTTGATGGTCACATAAGTTAGATTTAGTGTATAAAACGTGTGTTGACATAAACATGTGTTGACATATAAATCAGATTTAGTGTGTTGTTGTTCGTCCATCACAAGTGATGATGACCATTTGTTACATCCACTTTTGAAAATTCAATTTTAGTTATGTCCTTGATTATGAGTTCGTAGATGGTTAATGAGCCCTATTCGAGCTGTAAATATCCTTGGACAGTTCGGACATGGAATGACGACTGTAGACGGATCTTGGTCTATCCGTGACTTTCTAGCTGCTCTCCGCTGTTGAGCTGCTGCATTTCTTTTCTTTTCACAAGATGATGCGCTCTTTTTTATTTTAGAACGCCATGTAGATCTATTTTGTGCAAGTTCTTCCCATGTATCGTGGTCTATTTCAAAGGCTTTCAGTGAGTTCTTTAACGAGTCCTTGTAGCGCTTCCTTTGGCCACCTTGAGATTGTATACTCTTCTCTAGCTCACCATAGAGACGTATCTTTGGCAGACGATGGTCTGGCATACGCACCAAATGACCTGCCCAACGAATCTGTGTCTGCATCAGGATTGTGTCAATGCTTGGGATACCAGCTCTATCAAGGACAGTGGTATCTGGAATCTTGTCTTGCCATCTGATGTTCATAACTTTTCTGAGACAATTTGTATGAAAATGATTGAGTTTTTTCACATGACGTCTATACACAGTCCATGTTTCACTAGCGTATAGCAGCACTAGAAGTACCACTGCTCTGTAAACTTTCAGCTTAGTCTGTAGGTTAATGCCATTTCTACGCCAAACAGTTGCGTACAATTTGCCGAAAGTACTGCTTGCTTTGGCGATCCTTGTATACACTTCATCATCAATGTTGGCATTTTGTGATAACGTACTGCCTGGATATGTGAATCTATTCACAACTTTCAGTGCTACACCATTTACCTTTATGCAGGGCTCGAGATAGCTTTTGCCAAGTGCTGGTTGTAACATGACTTCTGTTTTCTCTGTGTTAATGGTAAGCCCAAAGTTGGTACAGGCTTTAGAGAATCTGTCTATAATACATTGTAGATCAGCCTCAGAGATGGTATTTAGGGCACAGTCATCAGCAAATAGAAGATCCCTGATTGTGTGTGATTTAACTTTGGTTTTTGCTCGAAGCCGCCGATTTAGTGTATAAAACTTGTGTTGACATAAAACTTGAAAACTTGTATTGATATATAAATGAAACATTTTAAGTAACAGTTTTTCTCCATTTCTGACATCTGATGTCATATTGAATAACAAGTTTCTCTCCATCTATCTCTGATCTCAGGCTTGGATGGATGCTCTACTTGCTTCAGATGCTCAATTTGAAGAAGACAACAAGTTTGGCTTTGTACAGATGAAAGTCAACAGTGGAAACTCTGTGAGCAAGAGTGGAGATGCTGGCATGCAGGGACTCGGAGGAACATTCAAAAAGTTGAACATCTAACATGGCAGCAAATATACTCAATTTTTATATTTCCTTTATTTATTGGACATATCTGCTTGATCATTGGGTCATATTTTTATGTCAATATTTATGTATTCAAATTATCTATTTTTATGTCAATATTTATGTATTCAAATTATCTATTTTTATATTGAATGTATTTTAATTATTATGTGTTCTGCAGCATCAAGTTCATTACTTCTATTTCAATTTTTGGTTCATGTGAAATAGAATAAAACCAGTCTGTAAAATGCATCCAGGTCCGATATGTACAGGTTTCCATATAATACTTTAGTGGGGGAAAGCACAGATGATGTGGTGATTTTTCCATAGTGTTTTTGTTCTGTTTACATCACAGAATGGCAGGTTTATTAATGTGGGCTTATTAATTATTTATTTTGAAATTGTCAGTACACTCGTGCCTTTATCTTTTGTTTGAACAGTTGTTAACAGTTAGACACACTTCATAATGAAAGGATAGCAGTCGAGTTAGCAGATGTGTTTATAATGTGTAGCAGAAAAGTCACAGAAAATAATGCTGAAATCATATTAGAAACATTTTTTTTCTTCCAATATGATATGACAATACATGCTATTGAAATGTGCGCTTGCCAGATTGAGAAGCTTTTTTTACAGGCAGGTATTTGTTGGACTTCTGGTAGTGACGTCCGTTGATGGAGGGTGTTCCTCTAATCAAGTCTGGGTCATTCTGTCGATCATTGGATTAATCAACTAACATCGTACGTCCAGGCCGATTTGTGTAACAGAAGTCAGTTCATTCCTATTCTTTTTTCATTTAAGTAAAACAACCAATATTCATACTATTCAAGAACTGCACAGAATAGCTGTGAACAGACAGAATTGGAGAGATCTGACCTCTGCACTAACTTCAGCGCAAAAGGAAAATGAATGAATGAATTATTTTGTTCCTATGCACCAACATTTTTATAATACTTACCTTTATTGTTCCAACTGGAGTATAGTTTAACCACTTATTCTTACAATGATGGTTTCATTAGTAACTTTTGTATATGGTAGCTTTGATAGTTTCATACACATCTCATTCATGTCTGTTGCCTATATTTTTCCCACTATTCGGTTTATTTATTGTTGACGACTTGCATCTGTATGTTAGAATTGGTGTTATATAGCTACAAAGAACTCTCTTCCTTACCTCTAATGACAGGGATAATGTTATAAAACACTTATTCACCTTCTAATAATGTCAGGCGCATGGCTGAGAGGTTAGAGCATTGGTCTCACACTAGTGAGGTCTAGAGTTTGTTCCCTGGTAAGGACTGGGTTTTTTTCTGTCAGAGGGTAATTTTAAAAACTCACCCTGTACATGAGTGGCAACAGCAAGAGCATGTAGCCTTTATCACACAGCTACAAAATCCCTCCCTGAAACTCCTTAATGGGAAACATGCAGTATTTGACAGTAATAACGACAATGTTATAAAACACGTATTCATCTTGTAATGACAGGGACAATGTCATAAAACACTTACCTGGTATTAACCTTGTAATAATGACAGGGACAATGTCATAAAACACTTACCTGGTATTCACCTTGTAATAATGACAGGGACAATGTTATATGTGTATATCCTATCATATCCACATAGGAGCCAATGTTTTCCCTCAGCATAAATATATCCTGCCATTTTTGTGTCAATGTTGATTTGCTCAATTACTTACTCCATGTTCTCTTGTAAGGAGCAGATTGTGGCCTTTTATAAACAATATAAATAAATGGTTGCTTTACTACAGCTGTCACCATACAGTGTACACAAAGTTTTTTATTGTCATCTAGAAGACAAAAATCCAGTCCCTTCATGGTTTAAACCTGAGACTGTATTGTTAAGATACCAGCATTCTAGCTATTCAGCCACAAGTTCCACACTATTTTATCAAATTGAGTTTTAGTTATAGTCTTTCGTGTCTGATTGAAGCGATTATATAAACCTGTGTTTTACATAAGTACAATTATTTGATCAAAGAGGAGAAATACAGCAGCTCAACAGTGGACAGTTGCTAGATGGTCACTTTCTACCAAAAACCATCTATAGTAGTCAATCCATGCACGCACTATCCAAGGACATTGAAGCTATCTACGATCTCGTAATCAAGGACATAACTCTAACTGAATTTCAAAAGTTGATGTAACAAATGATCATCATGATCATGTGATGGACAAATAATATTTGCTCATTATATTGTGCTAGGGGTTCTTAACCTGTAGTCGCAGGACACATTGGGTTTCACAATGGCCTCTCCATGGATCTATGAAGACTAATAGAAATTTATGAAGTTTTATATTTAAAATACAAACATAGTGGGCATCTGTTGCCAAGTGAATTTTGATAGAGGCAAAAGTTGAAGTGAGTATGACCAAGGTTATCTTTCAGATTAGTGGCTAGCGTGCTGTAAGGTAGTGTTGTTTACAAACACATGGCAATGTAGGACTGACCTGCTTGTATTGAAAAATACTAAATGTATTAGTTACCACCTCTGATATTGGATGTGTCTAGCCATTGACACATATAATACAGTGACACAATGTATTTCCTTTCTGTGGACTACATCTTGCTGGAAATCTAGTAGAATCATTGTCTCTGCGATAAGAGAGATTCAGCTGGAGTTTGAGAATGTATGAAAAATTTTCAACATACAAAAATAAATTGACAGATATAACATAGAAAGCCAGAAGCAAGGGCAAATACTGTACAAGTTGATTTAGATAATATTCATACAATTAGGTAAGTATCTGTTGCATAAATAATTTATTTCTGAACATTTTCATGTATCACAAATTTTGGAGTTCCGCAGAAGAAAAATATATTTATAGGAGAGAGGGCACAGCACAGAAAATCTTTGTATAGGGTATCCACGGAAGATAAAAATATTTATAGGAGGGTTCAAATAAACAAATATATTTATAGGAGTGTTCAAATAAACAAAAATATTTATAGGAGTGTTCAAATAAACAAAAATATTTATAGGAGTGTTCAAATAAACAAAAATATTTATAGGAGGGTTAAAATAAACAAATATATTTATAGGAGTGTTCAAATAAACAAATATATTTATAGGAGGGTTCAAATAAACAAATATATTTATAGGAGTGTTCAAATAAACAAAAATATTTATAGGAGTGTTCAAATAAACAAAAATATTTATAGGAGGGTTCAAATAAACAAATATATTTATAGGAGTGTTCAAATAAACAAAAATATTTATAGGAGGGTTCAAATAAACAAATATATTTATAGGAGTGTTCAAATAAACAAATATATTTATAGGAATGAGGGCACAGCACAGAATATCTTTGTATAGGGTATCCATGGAAGATAAATATATTTATAGGAGGTTTTCAAATAAACAAATATATTTATAGGAGGTTTTCAAATAAACAAATATATTTATAGGAGGTTTTCAAATAAACAAATATATTTATAGGAGGTTTTCAAATAAACAAATATATTTATAGGAGGTTTTCAAATAAACAAATATATTTATAGGAGGTTTTCAAATAAACATATATAGTTATAGGAGTGTTCAAATAAATAAATATATTTATAGGAGTTAAAATACATAAATATATTTTTAGGGGATTCTAATATAACAAATATATTGGGTTCACATTTTTTTAAATATAAATTTTTAGGGGACCCACAGAGGACAAATATATTTATATGGGCCTACAGGAGAGAAATATATTATAGGTGTCCATGGAGGAAATATTTATTGAAGTCTACAAAAAAAGAAATGTATTTGTTTGTGGTTGCTGTAATGAAAATTTCAAGAACAGTTTCAGTGATTGCATACTATCAGTTACAAATAAATGCCTTTTCTTGACTAATACCATACTAGGTAGAGGTGATGTGGACAACTTTCTAGCTCTTATCTTTACATTCCAAGATTTGGACTAGTACATATTACCTGCAGCTGGAATATTTTTGTTTTCATTTGTTCTAAAACTCACGCCAGATCTCTCTTTTATAGCAGAATCAATGGTTTTACACAATTTCCAGCAGGATGTAGTCCAGAGAATGAAAATGCGTTGTGTCGCCATTTTAGTTGTGCCAATACATCCGACTTTGTATATGCAGTTGGGATAGTGTGAGTAAAATTAATTCCATCTTGAATAGGAAATATATCATAAACCACAGGACTTCAAGGATGTGTACTAACTTCTGCACTGCTGGGGCACATTAGCCTGTTGTTATATTTTGAATCATTACCTCAAATTATTTTGTATATTTATCACCTAAAATGTGAAGTGTTTCAGAATTGTTAGTTTTGATATCTTTAGCCATTATTTGTATTGATAATATTTACTCATATCAGAAATATATGAAATCCAACAGGTTATATTTGGTTTTGATAGTCACTGGAAACACACATAATAACAGACACAAATCAGCCCACAAAAGGCCTTTATCAAGAATACATACACAACAAAACAATAAGGAGTAAGAACAGCATATTGATGCTCACATTGCAGAGCTACATATAGATTTAACCCAGAAGAGTTGGCACTAGAAGATCAAAGGTGAAACAACCCAACATGAGCAGAAAATAGATAAAACACACTGTATTCTTGATAAAGGCCTTTTTGTTGAAATGTTGATTTGTGTGTGTTATTATGTATGTTTCCAGTGATTAGTAAACTTCATTACTCTGTTCCAAGTTTTGTATATTTTATTGTTAGTTTCTATATCATTATCCATATTTCTATTGTAGTTTCATAACTTAAACCATATTTTTCTCTATTGGTTGCAGCTTAAACTTAATAATAATTATCTGTGATAAATATTCCAGGATGACTTACTTGTTTCAACTCTACAACCATCAGGAAATGTAAATTTGTAGAGTCTTTGTTCAAGTTTGATGTATTTCATTTGCTTCTTAATCATGAAATTTTAATTCACATATGACCACAAAATCTGAAAAATTCAAATTCATACAATACACTTTTGTTTGATAAAACCTTACATTTGTATTTCGTCATGAAATTCTATTTTTTTTAATCATGAAATCCTACATATGTATTTAATTCTGGAATTATTTTTTTAAATTAAATTTGATCATGAAATCCAACATTTTAATTTAATCATGAAATCCTACATGTGTATTTAATTCTGGAATTATTGGGTTTAAAAAAGAATATTTGATCATGAAATCCAACATTTTAATTTGATCATGAAATCCTATATATGTATTTAATTCTGGAATTATTTTTTAAAATTTAATTTGATCATGAAATCCAACGTTTTAATTTGATCATGAAATCCAACGTTTTAATTTGATCATGAAATCCAATGTTTTAATTTGATCATGAAATCCAATGTTTTAATTTGATCATGAAATCCAATGTTTTAATTTGATCGTGAAATCCAACATTTTAATTTGATCATGAAATCCTACATGTGTATTTAATTCTGGAATTATTTAAAAAAATTAAATTTGATCATGAAATCCAACATTTTAATTTGATCATGAAATACTACATGTTTATTTTATTCTGACATTGTGTTGTTTTTTTTTAATGTCATGAAATGTTACATTTTATGTAATCTTCTCATTCGCAGTTCAACGTCTTCACAGCAATTCCAGTTTTCTTGATAAATGCTGCTGCTGTATTGTCTATCTGTTGATAAGTTCTCCTCCTTTAACTGGTTTAGTATAATGTAGTCTTGCAGAATATGTTCCACTGTTGGTGCTACCTGCCTATATGGATTCAGAGGTGATGGAACCAGTCTTAGTCTTTTTAAGTGGCTGTTTAGTCTGTTGTATCCTGTCTGGTGTGGAAGATAATAACTTGCTCAACTCTGCTGTGATAGTTGTCTTTTGGGTATTCAAAATTTTTTAAAGCTTTGATGAGGGTCCTTTTTTCCTTGTAGGGGATTTAGCCAACAGAGGCTGGAAATTCAGACTGTATGGGTCATTCCTTACATCAAACAGTACCACAGTCCTGCCCAAGTATGTACAGGTGCTGAAGTAGAAGATGCTGGGCCAAGAGATGCACCTGCAATCTTGGAGATGGAGAAGTACCATGCAACTCAATCTCAAATGGAGAAGTACCATGCAACTTGCTTAGTTAACTGAGATGAAAGGCAAAACTTCCTGAGATATTCCAACATTGCTACATGATAGCTCTATCCAACCAGGTGACAGAGATAGTTGTCTAATAAGACAGGTTTCAGAAGTTGTAGCTTTGCATCTGGTAAGTGAACTCTGAGTAATCCCTGCGTTGGGAGTTTTCCTGTGAATTCACACTGTGGATGGTCACAACTGTAGAGTTTGTTGATATTCTGTGCACCTGATACCCATTACACAACAACAGAAATGTCATGTTTTTTTGGATAATTGTTTTACTGCAAAAACAGGATAAGCTTTTAACGTGCCATAATATTTTATAATGAAATCCCACTCAATTATTTTACCATGAAATCTTCTGCAATTATTTTATCATCGTATTCTGAACAGTCATATGATGATTAAAATCTTGCTCAATTATTTAATAATCAAATCCGACTCAATTATTTAATAATCAAATCCCACTCAAGTATTTGATTATGAAATCCTAATCAATTTTTTTATCATAAAATCCTAATCAATTATTTGTTAATCAAATCTCATTCAATTATTTGACCATGACATCCTAATACATTTTTTTATCATAAAATCCCACTCAGTTATTTGATCATGAAATCCTACTTAATTATTTTATTATGAAATCCTACTCAATTATTTGATCATGAAATCTTGCTCAATTATTTGATCATGAAATCCTGCTCAATTATTTGATCATCAAATCCCAAATTATTTTGTCATGAAATTCTCAAATTTGTTATATAAAAATCCTACTCAATTATTTGATATAGAAATCCTACTAAATTATTTAATCATGAAATCTACTCATTTATTTAATCATGAAATCCTACTCAATTTTTTATCATGAAATCCTGCTCAATTATTTGATCATGAAATCTTACTCAATTATTTTATTATGAAATCCTACTTAATTATTTTATTATGAAATCCTACTCAATTATTTGATCATGAAATCTTGCTCAATTATTTGATCATAACATCCCAAATTATTTTATCAAGAAATTCTCAATTATTTGATATAGAAATCCTACTCAATTATTTCACCATGAAATCATACTCAATTTTTTTATCATGAAATCCTGCTCAATTATTTGATCATGAAATCTTACTCAATTATTTTATTATGAAATCCTACTTAATTATTTTATTATGAAATCCTACTCAATTATTTGATCATGAAATCTTGCTCAATTATTTGATCATAACATCCCAAATTATTTTATCAAGAAATTCTCAATTATTTGATATAGAAATCCTACTCAATTATTTCACCATGAAATCATACTCAAATTTTTTTATCATGAAATTCTGCTCAATTATTTGATCATGAAATCTTACTCAATTATTTTATTATGAAATCCTACTTAATTATTTTATTATGAAATCCTACTCAATTATTTGATCATGAAATCTTGCTCAATTATTTGATCATAACATCCCAAATTATTTTATCAAGAAATTCTCAATTATTTGATATAGAAATCCTACTCAATTATTTCACCATGAAATCCTACTCATTTTTTTATCATGAAATCCTGCTCAATTATTTGATCATGAAATCTTACTCAATTATTTTATTATGAAATCCTACTTAATTATTTTATTATGAAATCCTACTCAATTATTTGATCATGAAATCCTACTCAATTATTTCACCATGAAATCCTACTCAATTATTTCACCATGAAATCCTACAGACATGGGTTGCATTTTATGTCTTCAGTAATATTTTACTATAGAACCAAAATTTACAATTATTTCTAGAGTGTTTGGCACATGTCCTCAATCCTCACACAAAGTAGATGTACCTTTTTCATCTTGTTGGGACTTCCACAAGTTTCAAATTTCAGTTGAGTTAGGGTACAACATTGTGCCACTGTGAAGTTAGGGTACAACATTGTGCCATGGTAAAGTTAGGCTACAACATTGTGCTACGGTAAAGTTAGGGTACAATATTGTGCCAAGGCAATATATTATAAATAATAATAATAGTAATAAGACCCATAACCCGTCAAGGTCATAGGTGTGCCACACTGGATACATCAGGATCGTAGGGGTGCTACACTTGGATATATCAGGATCGTAGGTGTGCCACACTGAGATACATCAGGATCGTAGGGGTGCCACACTGAATACATCAGGATCGTAGGTGTGCCACACTGAATACATCAGTACAAAATAAACTCTCCAAACAATTCTATCCTCATCTATTCGGAGGAGTGCAGAAAAATCACACCCAGGCCATTCCTTGATGTTAGCAATCCAGGATTTTCTCTGTCCTCTTCCCACCTTCGACTGCTCCCCACAAAACAATTTTAGAAAGTGAGTCGTGTCTTGCCACATGTCCATACCAAAAAAGTGACATCACTCTACCACTGCCAAATAGGGTTCCTGACAACCTGCAAGTTTGTTTATTTGCTGCTGGACAAATATATTTGTCTTGTGTTCTATATAATGAATTCTTAACAAATGTCTGTAGCACTTGTATTCAAAAGCCTGAATCCTTCTTTCTGTGTCTGCACTGAATGTCTAACTATCACATCCGTATAAGAGTATACTTCGCACTAGCAGATCTGAATAGATTGATCTGTACTGTAAAACTGATCATACTTTTCCAAATTAAACTTCATATTCAACCTTGCCATGGCAGCCAGCACCATCACTAGTCTTAGCTTAATCTCATTTCCCGAGTTGCCATGATCACATATTTGTGACCCGAGATATTTGAAGGTAGCTACTTCTTCAAATTTATGACCATTTAACAGGATATTCATGGATTTTGCTTGATTTCTCTGGTCGCCATCAATATCAGATTTTTATAATTAAAACCTGTTGAGGGTACAGAAAGGAAGTAAATAAATTTCCTGCTTTTAGGGAGGATTGAGGACAAATACAGAGAATTCATATGTAACCAAATCTCATTTTATTTTCTTTTAACAAGTAATGTTTCATTAAGAAGTTGTTTATTTTTTATATTTTCCCTCACTTTGTAATTGTTAGTTATTATAAATATTTTATGTGCTCGAGGAATAGATCTGAACTGTTGAACAGTGACTATCTCTCTTTATATTTCTTGGTGAATACCAAAATAAATCTGTGAATTACACTTGCTGTATTTGTTTATTTACAAAATGAATCAGTATTTTATTTTCTATTTTCAATCTCTTGTTTCCTATTTTTGTGTGTAGAATTTGTATTGCCTCGACTAGAAATGCGACCAATAAACCATTTCTAACGAGACATTATACATTAGAGGTGTTCTGAATATATAGTTTGTCTTGATGTTTCAGGTATTCTTCCTAATTTTTACTAAATCTACAGTTTTATAAATGGTAGTTTTAACCACAATAAAGTTTATTAAAAATATCCACTTGTGTTTTTTTTAATGTTTTTATTTTTGCATCTGTTAACACTCTGTATAATCAAGTTTATGTATTATCTTAGGGAGCCGCATATCTCAGTGGTTAGTGCACTGGCTTCGCATATGGTGGTCCTGGGTTCATTCCCCAGTTGAGGCAGAAAGGTGTTTTTTTTTCAGATTGCATCGGCTCCCAGGTTGACCCAGCCTTAACCATTAGCATGCTATGTTTACAACTTCTCTCCTGCAGCCGGGTTCTATTTTGAAATTTTTGCGTATTAGGTGGTGGCTGTTTTGAAAATGTGATAACTGTTTTACTGTTAGAGATATTTAAATAATATTTGTACATATAAATAAAGAATTGAATTCTGCATATTTTGCTGTAAGTTTTGTTTGTGTGTGTGTGATACAAGATGTGTGAGAAAGTGATAAAGACGTTTTTAACACAAAAACAAACAAATATAATAAAAAAATTACTTGGGGGGGGGGGGGGATTTCCTGGAGTGGCAACAATGTGATACACACCTAATTGTACAGTATTTATGGTCAAATTGTCATAGTTTCACTGGAGAAAATGAATAAACCGTATAGATTTGTCATAAACTTGTTTAGACCTAGATCTAGTCCAAAACTGAATCGCTCCAAAACAGTTGATGTTTGACATCAAAATATTGCAAGCAGCATGGTCTACTGTATTTTCGCTTGTGAAAACCAACTTATCTCTCAAGAATTCATCATCTGAATCACAATCCATAATGATGTTACTGAAAATATAATAAAACAAAAGTCTATACAAATCTGATTCACTGTCATGGTGCCATACCAATGTTCAGATGTGGACTGATTGCGAAGATTTCGATATTTCAGCGACTTTTGGTCCATCATGTCCACTAAAGTTGCAGGAAAAGGAGATCAAATTGAATAACTTGCCAGATTTCTCAAATCTTGTAACCAAAATTTAGAAGAAATGTGGCTTCTTTTATTGATTACAGGAGACCTAACAATGCGGCTAGCGTGGGGTAAATATACTCGTCCACTGTTTTCTTATACCGTGTAAATTCTTGTCGCACGCACTCGACCATAGCGACGTAAAGGTTAAATGGGTACCAGATTAATCTAGGAAGTAAAGACTGCTAGGAAGAGGAGATGGTTACCACCCACATATAGCAGAGCCACTGTAATGTGAGATCATAAACATCTCAGACCCCTACAGCAGTTAATAATCCAGGAAGTAAAAACTGCTAGGGGGAGGAGATGGTTAGCACCCACATACAGAGGTGGGTAAAGGTATGACATGTTTGATGTAATCTATCTATTTGTTTTTGTAGTTCCTCTTCTGATGATTCCACTAATGCAATCATCTGCAAATAGTAGTTTGTTTAAGTTATCCTTCAGATTGTTTCCTTTCACTGTCTTTGCTACTTTGCAGATGTGGTCTATGTATGTTATGAACAGTAGGGAGGATAGTACACATCCCTGTCTCACTCCCGAGTGAATTTGAAAATTATCTGATGTACCTGTGCTCGTTCTTACTGCATTGACTATTGGCGTATATGCTCTGACATAGGCTTATCAGAAGTTGGGGAACTCCTTATGTCTGTAGTGTTATTCATTGTTATGCTCTATCCACTCTGTCAAAAGCTTCTCTTGGTCCATGAAAGCCAAATATAAGTCTTGATTATATTCTATCGCTCTTTCTGAAAGTTGTTTAAGGGTGAAGATTGCATCTGTGCAACTTTTATTTTTCCGAAAGCCAAATTGTGTGTTGTTGAGCCGTGGTTCTATATATGCGCGTATCCTTCTCTCTCTTGCTAAATATTTTCCTATGTGACTTAAGACTGATATGCCTGTACACTTAGTGCAGTCCCTTTTACTGCTTTTTTTTCTTCCAGATGGGAACAATCACCGCTGTATTCTACTTCTGTGGTGTTTCTTGTGTCTTCCATATCACATTGAACAGTCTGTGTAGCAACTTTATACCTGTCACTGTCATCATTTTTATTAGTTCTATAGGTATGCTGTCTATTCCTGGTGCTTTGTTGTTTGGTACATGTTTAACTGCGTCTTCAATTTCAGATTTCAGGATGTACGGTTCTAGTTCTTTTTCTATTGTATTTATTGTTGTAATCACTTCTCCTTCAAGTTTAACAGTTGATTGAAGTAATTTAATCATCTTCCTATGATTTCGCGGAGCCTATTTAGTATGTTGCCGTGTTCAACGTTGATTGTTTCTGTTGGTTCGTGTCTTTTTTACTTCTCTTGTTTTGTACTTTCTTGTAGAACATCTTTGGTGCATTTTGTCTATCCTTGTTAAGCATTTCTTCATATTCTTGCCGTGACTTAGTTTTTGCAGATTTGATTATTTTCTTTGTATTAATCTTTGCTGTCTTGTATGCTAAGTAATCTTCATGTTTTTTGCTTGTTGCCCATTTCTTGAATTTAAGTCTTTGGTTGTTGATCCCGCGGTCCATCAGTTCATGCCCTTTGACTCAATTCAAACGTGTGTGATTATTGCATTTGTTTATGAGCTGTTGTTGTGTTCCATATAAGGTGTTCCACTTATCTGGCTCTGGAGGGAGACAAAATTTTCTGACGTCATTCAATGCTGGACATTCAAAAAGTTGGTGATCAACAGTTTCATAGGGATGTGTACACAGCCGGTACCATGGAGTGTGTTGTCTTTGTGTTCTGCTCAAGTGATTATTAAGCTATATATGCTGTGTGTGAAGACGGCATATGATACTCTTGTCTTTTCTTCCAGGAGGTTGATTTTCTCTTTATGATGTGACTGGTCATATATTTATATCATGTCTCGAGATTTAAGGAAAATCAGAGAAAAAACCTCAAACAGTAGAAGACTATTGAGCTGTTGGCATTTCAATACAAGAACTGAGGTCAGTCATCTGGAAACTGCAAGCATAATTTACAGCCACACTGAGTTCAGTCATCTGGAAACTGCAAGCCTCCATTACAGCCCCACTGAGGTCAGTCATCTGGCAACTGAAAGCCTCCATGAATTTGTATGACATCTCTGATCAAGCTTACAGATAAGGCAAGAGATTTAAGAATTCACCTATGACTACCCCCCCCCCCTCTTGCACATTTTTTCTTCGTGAAGTCAACATGAAATACAGTACTAGGTTGCAAATAATCAAAGGGGAAAGATGTCTCCCCCCCCCCCCCAATCATATATCCTAATAGTTTAGCATAAAAGGATAATTACACCAATAGAAAACCTACCAACATATTCAGTCATGGCCGCCTCCGATAAAGACCTATCAAATGAATTAAATACGGATCCCATTCATTACATCTTTTAATTATCGTTATATTTCGATTGGTCACTATTTACATACTTGGAATCACATGTCCAAAATAGCCAAGGCGATACCAAGTACATAAATAGTCATGTCATGTGATGTATTCCTTCCAGAACGTTGTCTTCCCAATGAACTCTCTGAACCTCTCTCTGTCTTGGGCGATGTGGCTTGCATTTTCTAGCGATGTATTCATATTATCTTTAATGTCGTCAGTCCATCGTCTTCTTGGTCTGCCCCTTCTCCTCTTCCCAGGTACTCTTCCCTCCATTAATTGTCTTTCTAAACAGTTATGTCTCTTTATATAACCAAACAGGCGTAGTTTTCTTTTTGTTATTGTGTTTAGTAACCAACACTCTGGTTACTAAACACATAAATAGTACACATAAATGAACACATAAATAGTAATCAACCCAAACCCTAACAATAAATAAAAGACGTAATGAATTGGTTCTTATTTAATTCTGTTAGAATACCTTCTATCAAAATGACCAAAAATACGTATAAGTATTACTAAAATAAATCATAAAACAACTTAACGACGAGACACAGTGACAGATAACGTTTCTACTGAAAAGCCTTCATCAGGATACACAAAGATCACAGTAAACAAATCTTACATAGAGACACACATGGTTGTGATAGAAAGGAAAGCAATGGAGAGAAAAGACGACGGGGGAAGCAAAGATAGTAATGCAAAATAATTTAAACAGGTTACTAGGAATACCTAACTATGAACATATGAAGCAAAGATAGGCAGCATGACATGGGACAAGAGGGTGTGAGGGAAAGATAGTGGTAAGTAAGAAGGTGAAAGTGCACCATGAAGTGAAAATAGATAAGATATAGGGCCTAATGCAAGTAAAATAAAATAAATTTCAATTAAAAATACTTCTCGAAAATAGTCGGCTTGAAAAAAGAAAGTATGAAACCAAGATATCAGTTATTTAACCTGGCATCTCGGTTTTATACTTCCTTTTTATGACTTATTTTGGTAACACGTACTTATTTTTGTTCATTTTGATATTTGTCCTATGTTACCCCAGCCACTCATTTCCTGTTTAGAGTAGTTACCCGACACTGGAACTTTTATCCCTGGAATGTCTTCTATACTGCCGACTGTCTTGTTTCAATCAAGCCTTTGGAGTCATGTTTACGATTATATTTCCGCGCATCCGTCGGTTGCCATTGATAGACGCCACCATGGAGATACAAAGTATATGCCTAATAAATAGCGACGAACGACAACGCAGCAATAAATTTTTTTTTAAACATCACGGTAAGAAGGGTGATTCTGCTTTGTTTTGATGTTGCTGTTAGGTCTGATTTGACAATTGGTCACTATTAACCCCAACAAAACACGAAAATTCACTTGTCAACAACCCTTCCTCCCTTCTACAGAAGATATATCCACGACATTGCCTCCGTTATTACAAATTTAACTGACGACGGAATTGTTGACATGAGTGTACCCAATTACATTCTCCAGGTATAGAAGACCTGTGCACTGAAAACGTAAACATGACTTGAATGGCCCATTATCTCTGTGTATTTCGTCGGTTGACCTTGACTATTTTTGTCATGCGACTCCAAGTATATAAACAGTCACCAACGAAAAACACGACGTTAATTAAATACGTAACGAATAAAGTCATAAATAATGAATGTCTATTGTCTTTCCCCAGGTTGTATTTGTGATCCACTCTTGCCGATAAACGTAGGGGTGATTGGAGCTCGAGCTTGCGTTTTAAGAGATAAAATTAGAAACGATAACATCAGACAGATCACTAAAACAATACCAGTATTGATACACATCAAAAGACAACAGATCAAGTGGTTTTCACACGCTTCCAGATTACCAACAGATAGCATGCCACAAACGTCCATGACACATAGACATAACGGCTATAAAGCCAGAGGCAGACCATGTAAAAGATGGATCACAGAAATCAAAGAAGCCACAGGACCAAGTTTACAAACAGCGCACAAGAAGGCCATCTCCAGAGAACTCTTCCACCCCTGACGCCGCAACGGGACACAGCGTATAGATAGATAGATTTAATCATAATAATCTCAACTGGAATTCAATCTCTGGTGCGTTACGGCGTGATCAATCGTTTTTATAAGATACGTAGGCGCATTGAAAAACAGCCCTTTGCAGCGACTCAGATGACTATTCCCGTGGTTTTCATTGGCTGTCGGCCCAAAGTTAACACAAAAGTACCAATGAAAATAAAATCACGGGAAAAACTCAACTTAGTCACTTTAAAAGACTGTTTCCAACAAGCCAGCAGGTCTTATAATTATATTTGGTCTCGGTTACGGTTTAATGAGAATTCCCAAGTATGCAAACAACTTTTAAAGTGGTATGGTAATATGTAAGCAGAGTAGCTACTCTGTGTTGTTAACCTACCGGCGAGGACCCTCCATTTGACAGGTAAGACGTGTTAGTTTTATAGAACCAGATGTATGAAAATTTCATTGAAGTTGGCAACAAACAACTTTTAGTTCAGTGACACATAATTTGTAAGGCAGACAGAAAGTTTATATTAAATAACATCAATTCAAATCTCTGAACACGAAAGTTTTGTTGAGCAAGTGGTAGCGTTTAATCTGGTTTTGATCACCACCTTCTCCAACACTACACTACACTCATATTTCATATCCATGAATAAAAGTGATACAGGTATAAAGAGGCTAAAGCCTACACATTTGCATGGCTGAATCCTAGTTTGAATCTCCACTGTGACCTTTGTTCTACTTTTGAGGTATTACCTAACCTTTGCAGCGTGATTCGTAGAATTTGTATTTAAAATTAAGGTATATTAATTGAAAAGGCATATTAATTTCTTATTAGTATTTACATTAGGGATGGGGGTAAGGGTTAGGATCAGTTATAAATAAAATAATAAAGTAGTTATCAAAATTGTAATTATAAGTGTGCTTGATGTCGTTCAATCATATCAAACATTAGAGGCAGACAGTCAAGGTTTCTAGGGCATGTGCTGAAAAGAACACAGCTTGAACACTTAATAACTGGAAAGATCAAAGGGAGAAGAGATAGAGGTCGACAAAGAGAAAAGTTACTAGATGGGCTTGTATCATGGCATGGTAGAAGCTCACCAACCGAGCTTATTGACAACACAAGAGACAGAGAGTCGTGGAGAAACATGATCGCCTACGCCAGTCGGCATGGCACTTGATTGATTGATTGATTGATTGATGTCGTTTGTGCCGGGAGATGTGACGTCACGGCATCCATTACTTTCGATAATTTCATTGGTGTTAATGGAAATCCCATGACAACAGTGTGCTATTTATAGCACAATGGTGACTTCTTGAACTAGGATTCAACCCATTTGCATTACGTTTTTTCTTATACATTCTACCCGCATAAGGGAGAGAGAGAGGCAGAGAAAACTAGGATAAGCCTAACCTTGTTGGGCAGTAACTCTGTGTAAGGAGTGAATTGAAGCTTGATCATAGTTATGGCTACCCCATTCAGTTAGAAGTCAGTGACCCAAATGTGCCTAGCTGTGTCAGAGACAGAAATGTTCTGGTATCGCAGATTAACTGTAAACCCAGTTCGTTAAAAACGGTATATTTCTTTCTTCAAACTACACCCTGGGGCTAACCCACCCTGGTAACTTGCAGAATTATGTGTAGCCTATATGAACAACAAGTATAGGCCTATATATTTATCATCCATTTTATAATTTTGTCTGTTGTCCAGCAGCTAAAATCATATTTCATCCATTTTATAAAGTTGTCTGTTGTCCAACAGCTAAAATCATATTTCATCCATTTTATAATGTTGTCTGCTGTCCAACAGCTAAAATCATATTTCATCCATTTTATAATGTTGTCTGTTGTCCAACAGCTAAAATCATATTTCATCCATTTTATAATGTTGTCTGCTGTCCAACAGCTTAAACATATGAAAAACTGTCATATATTGGGAATCCCGTGTGCAGCTAAACAGAGTCAATCCTCTATACATCAATAATTAATCATTTAAACATAATCTGTATAGCACACTGCTTCTCATGCCCAGTCGTCCTTACAAAAACAGTCTTCATACATTTTCATTCCACGGTACGATTAGAAAAACCAATCTAAAAGCCAAGATAAAGTTGACCTGATCCATTCATTGATTCAGCTTTTAATTTACAGTAATGGTTGATGCTATCATCGATGCCAACCATATGTTGCTGTAGCCCAATGTAGGCCTGCTTAACTCTACCTAGTAGAAACCACACGACTTTATGCTCAGGTTACTAGAGAAATAACAGAAGAAGAAGAATACACTTGTAACATATCCTACTCAGAACGTAGCCATCAACGAAGCTTTTTTTTTTTTTGTGCTGTAGTGATTTTCAAGGCGATATAAATATTGTCAGTAGTATGCCATTGCTTTCTGAATGGTTGAGATACACAATTGCCTGCGGTGGGATTAGAATCATGTACCTTTGCCATTACAGACATCCTGTACCTTTGCCATTACAGACGCACTCGATACCACACCACCACATAGCCGAAGCAGAAGAAAATGAACAAATAAAGACTTAAACAAGGCATCCGTTCATTGGCGCAAATAAAACGGCGACACAACGCATTTCCATTCTCTGGACTACATTCTGCTGGAAATCTAGTAGGACATGTCCTGCTACATTAGAATTCAGCAGGAGTTTGAGAATGTACGCTGAAGAAGAAGAAGAAGAACAAGGCATCCTTGTTTTTTCTTTAATTTAACAGTTAAATTGTTACTTGCAGGAAACTGTACGAAAGCTATACGTCTCAAAAGCACGAAAAGTTGCCCTGAGAATGACATCTGCCTCGGATATTTCAAGTTACACCTGTACCCTGAGTCCTGATGTGCTGGAGAAATCTAAAAAGGAGTTGAATGAGGACCCAAGCACTCGTCACATCGAAGTGAAAAATTTGATGACACGTTTAGAGAAGTGTCCAGGTATATATTTATAGTAAAAGTATTGGTAAAAATATTATTAGTAAAAATAGTAGGCCCTATTAGTAATTCTAAGGTAATCATCTAGAAACTGTAAACAAAGTTATTTCCTCAACATATATTTGCCTTGTGTTGTCGGGGTCTGAACAGAGAGCAAAGATAGCACCTACCAGGCAAGTTGTAAGAGCCATTGGCTTTAAAGTTTGACTATCTCGCCACTAATGATCGCAGTGCCACTGTGATTAAACCTGCATAAGATCCATGCTTTGGCTGCTAGGGTGAATCAACCCATTTAACTGTGTATCAATCAATGTTCCTTTAGCGCCGAATACTATGTATAGCTCTCCAGTTCAAGAGATGTGATGTTATTGTATGTAATTCTTGCATGTTGTTGCACCATAGTCTCTTTTATGGTATCTTCTATGATGGTTGTTCTGCCAAAAGTCTCTCTTGGTCTTCCTCTTTTTATTTCTCCATCTGGTATCCATTTCAATGCTTGTAGTGACAGTCTGTTTTCATTCATTCTAAGTACAACATGTCTGATATAAATCTATCATTTTCTTCTTAGTGTTGTAGAAGTATATATATATATCTTGTCTAGAGTTGACTATGTCTATCTCGCATGAGGTGTTTCACTGCCTATGAACATGTCTCATGTAATTAGACATATTTTCCCTATCCCATCAAGTACTGGACACTTTCTCATAAAATGGCACTAAGCTAAGTCTAATTATTTATATTTATGTATGTGTGTCTGTACGTTTTAAATAGTACAATTCTAGGCCAGTAGATGGTGGGAGTAGAGTTTGGGGTGTTATCTGCTGCCCCCCCCCTTCTAACTCCCCCCCCTTCTTAATGAATCTAACATGACTTTTAGCACTAGTAACTTAACCAAAAGTTTGATTAAAACCCCCTCCATTAGTAATTATTTGTAAAATGTCTTCAAAGTTCCCGTCAAACAGTGAAATGTATACACGAAGATGGACGAATGACCTGTTTTTTTAAATATATTGTTGGTAAAACCCCTCCTTATGGAACTAATATCTACGGCCCTGTTCGGGACATTAACTAAAGACTCATAAACCTGTTTTACGATATTATTTAAGTTATCAAAGGAAAGCTTATAAAAATGTTTTTATAAAATTTTCCCTACTCCGAAGTAAGAGCTTTCTTCTTGCGACATTGAGCACCGCTGAGATTTGAAGTCTTCTGAGTATAAAAGAAAGAAGATCTCATCACTAGAGCCAACATAACAAGCATTCGTACAATGTTAAAGAATGCTTAGTTGAGATGGTCCAGACATGTGCTGAACGTATTCCAAAACAGCAGACGTTCAACTTAAGGGAAAGTGACTGACTGCTGAACAGAAGAAACGCTTCAGGGACTATATCAAGTGTTTCTAAATAGTTTCAACATCGATGCCACATCCTGGGAGTCTGTCACTCATAATTGCCCAGTGTGGTGCAGCAACATTATCAACGGTGCTTGTATCATCGAGAAGCTTCACATCTCTGAGGCACAGAGAAAACGTTCAGACTGAAAGATAAAACAGTAAATACACAGACACTAAATTCTGATCATACGTGTCCCACATGTAGTAGGGGATTCTATATTTAGCCCTTCAGAAATCTGCACCCACACCAGAGAGATGCAAGAACACAAGTCTGAAACTGTTGTCATCAACAGCACACACACACACACCAGAGAGATGCAAGAACACAAGTCTGAAACTGTTGTCATCAACAGCACACACACACACCAGAGAGATGCAAGAACACAAGTCTGAAACTGTTGTCATCAACAGCACACACACACACCAGAGAGATGCAAGAACACAAGTCTGAAACTGTTGTCATCAACAGCACACACACACACCAGAGAGATGCAAGAACACAAGTCTGAAACTGTTGTCATCAACAGAGAGATGCAAGAACACAAGTCTGAAACTGTTGTGACCATCACAGATGATGACAACTTTTATCATCGCATAATATGGACAGTTAGTATTATAAAAGAAAGCTCTGCAGAAACCTTTGTACTGCACACAAACACAGTATGGAACAAGAGTAATGAAGTTTTTCTAATCACAGAAAACACACATAATAATACACAAAAATTGATGTTTCGGCCAAAAGGCCTTATCAAGACTACATACACAATACAAAAAAAGAGTAAGTATTGCTGCAGTGAGTGAATATTATCGATCTTGTACCGCGGGTAGGATCTAGAAAGCTTGAGATAATCTATCATAATTCCTTGGGATACAAACGGTAACAAAATTATTTTATAACATTATGTAAGTCACCAATTAAAGATAACTTGTATATCACTGTTGTATCTGAATTCTGCCAGGTCTTCAACCGCGAATGGATGTCAAATTTCTTCTACGTTTTTTACGAGCCCGCAAGTTTGATCAGGAGAAAACATTTCAGCTTGTGAAGAATTATTATAATGCCAGATTAAAATCTCCAGAGATTTTTGATGATATCAAGCCTTCTCGTGTTAGAAATATGTTAGAAGATGGAACATTTGAAATTCTTCAACAAACAGACATCAATGGATGTGTAGTTGTCATATTTAGAGCAGGTGAGTTATCAGTAGGAGAAACATTAGCCCAGGTGAGTTGTAAGTAGTAGAACTATTAGTACAGGTGAATTGACAATATTAGGTACAACTATTAAACCAGGTGAGTTGTCAGTAGTAGAACTATTAGTACAGGTGAATTGACAATATTGGGTAGAACTATTAAACCAGGTGAGTTGTCAGTAGTAGAACTATTAGTACAGGTGAATTGACAATATTGGGTAGAACTATTAAACCAGGTGAGTTGTCAGTAGTAGAACTATAAGTACAGGTGAATTGACAATATTGGGTAGAACTATTAAACCAGGTGAGTTGTCAGTAGTAGAACTATTAGTACAGGTTATGACGGAACAAAAATAGTAAAGACAAAGACTATACCAACCCAGTACTAGACATAAGAGTGGTCGGAATTGAGTCCAAAAGGCTTTAGTGTACCCAATTCAAAAAAGAGATGATTTTCTAGAGTGTACCTAGATCTATCATCGGTGGTGCAAGATCTGATGGTGGTGACCTGAATATCAAAAGCACCATGATGACCATCGCCATTGAAGTGTGTGGCCACAGGAGTGGGTGTTCTGTGCTTGATGGCATGAAGATGTTTACAAAAGCGATCGCTCAATCGTAGGCCGGTTTCCTCGATGTACTGTTTGCCACAGCGTTTACATATGATCACGTAAATGACATTACGGGATTCACATGCAAAGGCCTAATCGATGGAGAAAGTGGCCTTGGGAAATTAAATGGAGCGCATCCGAACTACGTAAGGACATGTATAGCAACGGAAACGTGAGCAACGAACAGTGCCAAAATGGTCGGGAACAGAAGCCATAAGGTGGCTATGAACCAGGATGTCCTTCAGATTTCTATCACGCCTATAAGCCACCAGAGGTAAGTCATGGAAAGCGTCACGGGTGTGAGGATCAGACTGGAGAAGAGAATAATGTTTAAGCATGATGCGTCGAACAGAAGAGTTATGGGGATGAAAGGTAAGAACAAGTTTAACCCTATCAGAGGAGAAGGAAGAACCCTTAGAGTTAGTCAAGGTATCGAGGTGAGACAAATTGCCATATTTCCGTTGGATACGTTTGTTTGTTGTGATAATTTTTCCATTCATCGTCTTTTGATGTTTTGTTTGTGTCTTGATAAAGACCTTTTGGTTGAAACGTTGGATATGAGTTGTGTATTGTAATTTGTATGATTTCTTGTGTGCGCATCATTACTTACTAGTTTTAGTTATAGTCTGTTGTGTCTTATTGAAACGATATATAAACCCGTGTTTTACATAAGTCTAATTGTAGTTACGTTTCACGCAGTTACTTTGTATTGAATGTCTTAAGGTGGAAATGGTGATGAAGAATGAGTGATGATTAATTTAGTTATGAATTCCGCTGAAATGTGTTTACAAGTGGTAAGAGTTGCGGCAGATCGCATTTTAGACTTTATTTGATTGAGTATCGTTTATTGTTTACAGGTCTCTGGGACTTTGACAAAACCACGCACAATGAAATACTAAAGGCTCTCTATCTGACAATGTCCAAACTTATGGAAGTGAGTATAGTTATGTTTGTCTGATTTGTCAGTCACATTTCATTCAGTCAGAATGTAGTAGTCCAACTCATCTTTCACATTTCATTCAGCCTAGATACAGTCAAACTCAATAGTCAAGTTTTATTGAGAATACAGTCCAATTCATCAGTCAAGTTTTATTGAGAATACAGTCCAATTCATCAGTCAAGTTTTTAAGTCAAAACACAGTCCAATGGTAACAGTTGCTTTTGATTCATCACTGTGCTATAAATAGCACACTGTGTACATTTTTAACTAACCGACGTCATGGATTTCCGTGTAACACCAATAAAATTAATGGATGCCATGACATCACATCTCCCGACATAAACGATATCAACCACATTTATAATTATAACTTTTATAGCTATTTTTTTTAAAAATTTATAACTCTAACCCCCATCCCTAATCTAAATACTTAGGCGAAATTTGCTTTTAATGCTTCATTGTGACCTTTGCTCTAGTTTCGAGGTATCATCTAATCTTTGTTGTGTGATTTGTTAAGGTTAAGTACTTAGAGTACAGCTAGGATTAGAAACAATATTTCTAGTGTGTGCGCGCAACTCGCTCCATGTGTAGCTCGCAGAAATAATGATCGCTCAGTACAAATCATAGGAAATTTTTTTAAATATGTAAATTGGAAAAGAAACAGATTATGCATAATTTTGTCTGTGTCTAGAGTTGAAACTCAGTGATTATCGGGATGTGACGTCACGGTAACCATTAATTTCATTGGTGTTACATGGAAATTCATGACGTCGGATAGTTAAAAATTTAAACAGTGTGCTATTTATAGCACAGTGAAGACTCAAATGCAACTTTTATCAATATTAGTTTCAAATTAATATGCCTTTTCAATTAATATACCTTAATTCTAAATACAAATTCTACTGATTACACTGCAATGGTTACACCTCGAAACTAGAGCAAAGGTCACAGTAAAGAATTAAAAGCAACTTGCGCCCAGTCCAATTTATCAATTAAGTATTATTTAGTCAGTCCCAATTCACCAGTTAAGTCTTAGTGAGTCACAATACAATCCAATTCATCAGTTAAGTATTATTCTGTCAGTCCCAATTCATCAGTTAAGTCTTATTGTCACAAAACAGACCAATTCATCAATCACGTTTTATTGACTCAGCATAAACCAAACACGAGTTGTTGTTTTTTTTGTGTCAGGAAAGATCCCAATTCATCAGTCGCATTGTGTTCTCAGAATACAGCTCAATTATTTAGTTAAGCTTTATTAACTCTTAGTATGCATGAACTAAACTCATGTTTTTACACACTCTTTTGGCTGTTTGTGTAATGTATATTTTCCATTCACAAATAATAGTTCTGTGATGATTTGAATGTTTCTTTACGTGCGAATATCATACAAAAGTTGTTCAGTCTTTACCAATAAAATGCAGAATTATGGTTTCATTTGCTCCCAAATTAATATCACAAAAGGGCTGACAATAGTCACGAGGCAAGACCTTTAGAATTATTGTGTTTTTGCAGTATTTTTTGGTGAAGACTTCCATGGCAACAAGTCCAAAACATCTAGCCAAAAGACGATCAACTAGCTACTAGACGAACCGTATTTTGGGGAACTATCAAACGTGTTTTAGAAAAATTAGCTGTACGCTAGAGTTAAGTCAGAATATATTCAAAATGTTTGATACGTCAGAATGTCAAGTATACATTTCTTTATATAGAGCTATGTGTTTGTACTGTATATCTAAATGTTTGACTTCATATATGTCATAATTGGAGAGGAGATGGGTATGTTGTTACGTGATTTGACCACTGATCCGTGTATTGAACCTAATCAACATACCTAATACCTAATAATCAGTGCAACATTCTTATGATCCTGATGGAGTTATGAGCTTTATGGATGCATAAAGTGATATCAAGGTTTCTAGGGCATGTGCTGAGAAGAACATAGCTTGAACACTTAATAACAACTGGAAAGATCAAGGGGAGAAGAGATAGGAGACGATAAAGAGAAAAGTTACTAGATGGGCTTGTATCGTGGCACGGTAGAAGTTCACCAACCGAGTTTATTGACAACACAAGAGACAGAGAGTCGTGGAGAAACATGATCGCCTATGCCAGTCGGCATGGCACTTGATTGATTGATTGAAAGTAATGTCTCTCTACATTTAATATATATTTATCTTGGTTATATCTGGTTATGTAGGTTGCGTCATGTTTGTTTATTGTGTGTTCTGTCATTTCTGTTTGTGTGCTGTGCCATGTATGTTTATGTGTGCTGTATTGTATTTTTTTTAATATTTGTGTTTTTTTAATGTCTGTTTACTTGTTTTTTCCTTGAAAGACACATTAGAGTACTATCTTCCAACTTCGGCCACAACATATACAGTTTTACAGCCACATGAACAAAATAAAACCACAACACACTCAAAGGTGCCGGCTGTGCACTTATCCATACAAAACTGTCAACCACCACCTTTATGAATGTCTAGCGCTGGATGTCAGGAAAATGTTTCTCTGTCGGAGGCCAAACAACTGGAACACCTTATATGGAACAAAGCAACAGCAAACACATGCATATATCACACAATAACATTAGGTCAAAGGTCCTGAGCCCATGGATCAGAAACCTACCAACCAACATGTCTTGTAATTTCGTTATTGTTTCTGATTTTAATATATCTTTCTTTGCATCATGTTATTTTTGTGAGAGCCGCACACATAAAATCTTCCTAAATAAATATATCCATATTCCCATCTGATGAGTAGTTTTAACCAAGGGAAATAATTGCTGCAAAAATTTCTTATTTATTTCATTTCGCTCTTCGAAAAAAAGGTAGGCTCGTTTATGAAACATGAACCATTTTCTGACTATTTCTCTTTATGTGTTATATATTACTTCAAATATATTGTATGTCTGTCTGTGTAGGATGTTACTTTATATATGATTGTATGTCTGTCTGTGTAGGATGTTACTTTATATATGATTGTATTTCTGTCTGTGTAGGATGAGAATGCTCAGGTCAATGGAATACATATTATGAGCAATATGGCTGGATTGACACTGAGAGATGCAGCGCATTACACTCCAAACTTTTGCAAGAATTTCGCTAAAATTATCCAGGCAAGAGTTATCTCGAGTTATCTTGTAGAACAACATGTTCATATGTTTATGTGACATGCATATTATTATTATAATGCATTCATTCTCACACTCACACAGGTTAGCAAGATTGAGTCTTGATGCACAATATTGTGACTTGTAGCTTGATTGTGAAACTATCTTGACTTGATCTTTCAACACAACACATCAAATCTGACTTAGCTTACCAGATCTTAGAAGAGATGTCCTAAACAAAGACAAACATGTGAAAGTGAACATCAAAAATGCACTAAATAAAACAATCATCATAATATCACTGTGCTACCAATGTCAAATGTGGCCACTGACAACAAGCCAAAAGAAAATGTGATGAACAGAAATGACATGTCTACGTAGAATTCTAGGAGCAAAAATAAAAGACAGAATAAAAATGAATGTTTCCAGAGCATCAGGTAGCAGCCCTCAAAAAGCATTGCTATACAGGCACGAATGATACAAAGCCAGGGGCAGACTGTGCAAAAGATGAATTACAGAAATAAAAGAATTAAGAAAACAAAGAACTTTGTTTTCCAGAGAACTTTTCTACTCCTGATGCTGCAAGGCATAAAGGCATATAAAGCAAAAAATTTTTAAAAAGACATCTGATTTAGCATGATATTTTGGAGTCACTTTGACCTTCTATGAGATGAGATAGCTAATATCCTCTTGTGATATGCATAGCAGGCCACGGTATTCTTTGCTGCCATTTAGTATCTTGGAAATACACAACCCACAGAATGTCTATAACAATCTAGCAGACACATATTTAAAACACCGTAATGATGTTTTGTCACAGTTCTAACCCATTATCCTATATTAATCTAGCAGTTTAAAAGTGTGACAACTTTATGCAATGAGCATTATAATTGTTTCGTCATTTTCTATTTCATGACACCATCCTGAAGTCTGATTCAAAATATTTCTATCAGATTTGCCTTCCTTAGTCTTTGCTTGTCACCAACATTCGTGCCAGGCAATATGTTAAACCAAAAGCCTGATACTTTCTTTCAGTGTCTGCATTGACTGTCCAGTTTTCACATTCTACAAAAAAAAAGAATACTCAACACTGACAGAGAATTGCGGAATGAGCTAGACCATATCGCCTCCTGGTGTGATGATTCCGGGGCACTGATGAACCAAAAGAAGGCAGCGGGTACATGGTGGTTCTCTCTTAACAATCCCATTGTAAAGTCTGCGACACCGACAATAGAGATGAGATGCACAATGTAATCAGAAATTTATCTCTATAATACCCGGATGTGTGATTTAATCGTAGTTAGGGCTTTCGGGAACATGTCGATCATTTTGTGGCAAATGTCTTTCAGCTATGAGAGTGATGGCAGCGACTGACACTAAACAATCACATCTCGTAATCTTGTATGACGCTCATGTCCTCCCTGTCATTGAATACGCAGATATCACTATCACTGCCAGTCAGACTGAATTCAGAGAGAATTCAACGAATCAATGCGGATCATCCTTGGTTGCAGAAGGGACACATCATGTGTGGCTATGAAGTTCCTCCTTGATTTTCCTAGCTTATCTTATAGATGTTATGTGGCATCTCCATGCATATCTCAGAGTGAGATCTAACACAGATCACCCATTGCACAGTGAACTCCCTTGTGTGAAGTGAATCAGGCTCAAGAGAGGACCATCGTGGAAGGGTTGCGACAAGGATACCGTTAAACAGGATTGCACTCCAGAAGGCTGGGGAGGAATGGATACATATTCCTATGGTTTTTCAGGGGTTTTGCAGTCAAGACCGTTATTACACTCAATAGAGAGTGCAGGAAACACAGCCCTATGAATGTAAATGCTGATGCCAAGGCACTAATCTGTAAACATGCTATAACACAGATGTTGTAAATTACACGGACAGGTCGGTCATATGCCACCAGTGGTACACATGGGTCTTTACTGCCAGATCAAAAGGAAGAACAGTACATGACACAAGCAAGGTCTTTACCGCAACAACAAACAGCCTTAAGATGGAAGTATTTGCCGTAATGCTGGCATTAAACTGGCTGGAATCACAAGCCTATTCCCATGCATACATACTAAATAACTCAATGAATATGGTTCAGAAAGTTAAAATAGGTGATATGCGTATGGTATGGGTGGAGTCATTAGATATATATATATATATATATATATATATATATATATATATATATATATATATATATATATATATATATATATATATATATATATATATATATATATATATACTGCGGGCCTCACTATGATAACTCACGCTTATCTTTGTCCCCGAACAAGCGGGTGTGGAAGTAAATGAAGGGCTGACAAATTAGCTAGCCTCACTATCATAACAGATGGCCATCCTATGGACTAATCAGACATACTTATTGCTCTTCGTGAGTTGATACCATGAGATGATTTTGAGATAAATGAGCGTGAGTCAATATTGAGAATGCATGAATAGTGAGTGAGAATAGGCGTGATCTGTAGAGAACACATAACAGATTTCAAAAAGTGCAGTGAACCAACATAGAACCAGAACCATCAGCAGCTATTCTTCTTCTTCTTTCTTTCTTTCCTCTTTGATCCTTTACGGGTGTCGAGGGAGATACAATGTTCTTGTTTTCGCTTTTCTGGCAGCTTCAGATAATGTTATTTGGTGTTCGTTTAATGTCTCCTTGATGTTGTCTATCCAGCGTACTCTATGTCTATCCCTGGCTTCAGCAGCTATTACCATGAAATATTTACTGATGCGGAGATCTGAGACAGGATGGTACACAAAGAGAATAATCAACATACTTGATCTAACTTCAACATACTTGATCTAACTTCAACATACTTGATCTAACTTCAACATACTTGATCTAACTTCAACATACTTGATCTAACTTCAACATACTTGATCTAACTTCAACATACTTGATCTAACTTCAACATACTTGATCTAACTTCAACATACTTGATCTAACTTGGCATTAGCGAACTGCATAGAGTGATCTTTGCTGCATTGCAGATCTTATATTTCCAATTGTATTCAACCTTGACATGGCAGCGATCGCCATCTCGAGTCTTAACTTCATAACTTATCTTAAATATGTCTGTCATTGGAGCTCCCTGCTAGCTAAGCTAGCATATTCTTTATTCTTCATTGTTCCATGGTCTCCAGTCTCAGATTTCAATATTTTTTTCTAGAATAAATGTGTGCATCCATTGGAGATCCTATTATGTGCTTCAGAGTTTATTTATAGGACTATGTCCTGATTCATCAGTATGGAATCACACGAAGTAAAGCTTATATTCCCGCCACACAGAGCTAGGAATACATCACAGCCTAGAGGTCAAATTCCTTTACACATTACAATCATAAAAAGGAGAAATCCAGCTGATATTTTTCAACGAATTGAATGACTGGATTTTTGATGCCATATTTTATGCCTAGTTTTCCTTATATAAACTTATAAACTATATTAGCCTTGGGTAAAGAGACTTAGCAAAACCTCGCCTCCCTTGTTTAGCTTTATTGTTCCTTCTATAAACTATATTAACCACCATCTTGCTTGTTATTGTTCCTCCATGCTGATTATTGGTTGTCACAGTTTTTTACCTTATATAAGCTATATTAGCCATGATGAAAGGGACTAAGCACGAGCCTGCCTGGTCAGGCTTTATTTTTCCTTCTATAAGCTATATAAACCACCACCTTTGTCATCAATGTCCCTTCATACCTGTCATTGCTTGTCATAGCTTTTCCTTATATACATATTTGCACTGTGGAAAGGATCTCAAAGCGACCTTGCATAGCCTTGTCTGGTTTTATTTTCATTTCTATAAGCTATATAAATAACCATCTTGCTTGTCAATGCTCCAAAATGGTTGTCATTGGTTTGTCATATCTTTTTCGTAAATATGCTTTAGCAAACCTTAGCAAAGGGACTCGGCACAATATTGCCTGGCCTAGTCTGGCTTTATTTTTCTTTCAATAAGCTACATATACCACCATCTTGCTTGTCAATGCTCTTCAATGTTTGCCATCGGTTGTCATAGTTTTTTCTTATATAAGCTATATTAGCTATCAGGAAAGGAACTCAGCATGACATGGTATGTGATTACCCGACTAGTGTACGACAGATGCTTTTTGCATTACCTTTTTGCGACCAGTTTTTTTTTCATATATAAGGTCATTTGATATAGATCTCCAATAGCACCACAAAATTTACTCATTACTTGTACACTATACAACTGATAGAAACAGCCTACATGCAACACAACAACAACATGCAACTAAACAACCAGCATGCAGCAAAACAGCCAGCATGCAGCAAAACAGTCAACTTGCAATATAGCAAGTCAGCATGCAACAAAACAGCCAACTTGCAATATAGCAAGTCGGCATGCAACAAAACAGCCAACTTGCAACCTGCATGTAATAGATACAACCTGCATGCAACAAAATAACATACATTCAACACAACAGCCAGTATGTAATATAAACATCCTGCGTGTAACAGAAACAGTCAAAACAAATGAAACAACCTACAACAAACAACTTTGTGCAACCAAACAGCCAGTATGCAATAAAACAGCCAGCTTGCAATAGAGCACGTCAGTATGCAACAAAAGTCATCATGCAATAAAAACAGCCATCATGCAACAAAACCAATGGCCAGGCACATTCGACTTCAGAATTGATAACAGGATTTTTACCTCTTCCAATGAATGATAATGATTAAAGTACATTATTCCTTGTTTAATTATACTATAATTGTTAAACTATAATTTTTGTTTGTTTTAGATCTTTGCATAATAGGATTTCCCACATGCATTGTTTAGTTGTATTCATAACTTGACATCTAAGTTGTTCCGATTTTTAGAATATTGTTATAACCTTTTCTTTCCAGGATGTTGTTCCACTAAGGTTACAAGCCATTGACTTTGTGAATGGACCACCATTTTTTGATGTCATTTTTGCAATTATTAAAAAAGTTCTGAAAGACAAGATAGCTAAACGGGTATGTCAGTTTTAAATGGTGCATTAAAAAAAACATTACAACTTCCCCATGCATACATCCTCAAAAACCTGAACATAGAAGAAATTTGGCTCCTCAAAACTGTCAGCGAAAAATGCAAGCGATCATATTTTGGACGTAAATAGACACAATGATTTAGAAAGATTAATAATGGAGGGAAAAGTTCCAGGCTAGAGAACAAGAGGGAGACCAAGACTATGATGGATATCGAAGGTCTTCTGAACATGATACTAGAAGCGGCTGGGTAGAGAACCAAGACCTTACAGAGTGACAGTGAGGACAACTTTCTGTAAAGTACATATCACATAGATGATGATGAACTTTCATATTTCTCTATTTCCTAAGTTTAGATTAGAGATAGATTAGATTAGATTAGATTAGAGATAGATTAGATTAGTTTAGATTAGATTAGAGATAGATTAAGTAAAAAAGTACGTAAAGTAACCCATAGCATTTATTAATGCCGTAGGGGTGTGAGATGTTAGCGATCTCACATTTCACAGGCTCTGCAAATGAGGGCGGTAGCCATCTCCTCTCCCTCGCAGTCTTTACTTCCCGGATTAATCCGGTACCCATTTAAGGCTGGGTCGACCTGGGAGCCGTTGCGATCTGAAAACATTTCCGCCTCAACTGGGGAATGAACCCAGGACCACTCATATGCGAAACCAGTGCGCTAACGCGGCTCCGATAGATTAGATTAGATTAGATTAGATTAGATTAGATTAGATTAGATTAGATTAGATTAGATTAGATTAGATTAGATTAGATTAGATTAGATTAGATTAGATTAGAGATAGATTAGATTAGATATAGATTAGATTAGATTAGATTAGATTAGATTAGATTAGATTAGATTAGATTAGATTAGATTAGATTAGATTAGATTAGATTAGATTAGATTAGATTAGATTAGATTAGATTAGATTAGATTAGATTAGATTAGATTAGATTAGAGATAGATTAGATTGAGATATATTAGATTAGATTAGAGATAGATTAGATTAGTTTAGATTAGAGATAGATTAGATTAGAGATAGATTAGATTAGAAATAGATTAGATTAGAGATAGACTAGATTAGAGATAGATTAGAGATAGATTAGAGATAGATTAGATTAGATTTGATTAGAGATAGATTAGATTAGAGATAGATTAAATTAGAGATAGATTAGATTAGATTAGCGATAGAATAGATTAGATTAGATTAGACATAGATTAGATTAGATTAGAGATGGATTAGATTAGAGATAGATTAGATTAGATTATAGATACCTTAGATTAGATTAGAGATATATTAGATTAGAGATAGATTAGATTAGAGATAGATTAGATTAGATTAGAGATAGATTAGATTAGAGATAGATTAGATTAGAGATAGATTAGATTAGAGATAGATTAGATTAGAGATAGATTAGATTAGAGATAGATTAGATTAGAGATAGATTAGATTAGATTATAGATACATTAGATTAGATTAGAGATAGATTAGATTAGAGATAGATTAGATTAGATTATAGATACATTAGATTAGATTAGAGATAGATTAGATTAGAGATAGATTAGATTAGAGATATATTAGATTAGAGATAGATTAGATTAGATTAGATTAGAGATAGATTAGATTAGAGATAGATTAGATTAGATTAGAGATAGATTAGATTAGAGATAGATTATATTAGAGATAGATTAGATTAGATTGGAGATATATTAGGTTAAATTAGATTGAAGATAGATTAGTAGATTGAAGATATATTATAGATAGATTATATTGGAGATAGATTATATTAGATAGATTGGTATTTATAACACAAAAGATGAAATGTTAAGAGCATATAAAATGGAGGAGTTTTGATTTTTCCCTTGGCTTCAGAGTTTTATAACAGAAAATCTGAGATTTTGTCGCCACATAAGGAGACGTAACAGCACGAACACGCTAGCGATCAAGGCTTACTTCTGATAATAAGGGAAAAGGTCACCCAAAGCTATGATGGACAAGATACATTTCAGAATGTCTAGACATGTCCCTCGCAGCAGAAAGACACCTCACCTAGAACCACGAAGAGTTCAATATCATCCATAAATAAGATTAAAGTAAAGGTAGGTCCCATTGCAGCAATATTCTTGGATTTAGATAACTCTTCATGTACTAAATCGCAGCAACTATTAGGTAGAGTGGCCACTTCCCTTCCTTGCTGTATTTACCTTAAGTAACTCATGTGTCAGGTATTCATTTATAGTTTACTGACTCTAGAATTGGTCATGTCAGGTGAGAAATCTTGACCTTGATTTTTTTTAAAGGCGTGGTTTCGAACTGTACTCCTTCTTCTTCTGTCGTTCACTTGAAACATGTCTATGTCTGTAATTTTGTCTCCTGAATAAAACTCAGTCTTTTGTAGCTCATACAGTGACCCATAGGAGCTTTGATTCCAGTGTTGTTTCCTCTGGCCAATATGTCTGCCTCGGCGTTTTATGCTCAGAACACTCTTGAAGTATATGTTTGGCACTATGTGCTACATGTACACATGGCAGTGTTGCCAATCTGGAACTTTGTATACATGTGACTACGGAGTCGGTTGTGTCCTGTTCTGAGGCGTAGAATTATAACTTGTTCTGATCTGTTCATAAAATGTTATCAGTTCAAGAAGTTAGAGAGAGGGATAATGTTGGTATCAGTTCAAGAATTTAGAAAGAGATAATGTTATCACTTCAAAAAAAATTAGAAAGAAATTATGTTATTAGTTCAAGAAGTTAGAGAGAGATAATGTTATCAGTTCAAGAAAAAAATATATATAAATAATATTTCAGTGTAAAAATATGATATAAATGGTGTTCATCCATCGCAAGTGGAGCGCTTCGTTTGCCCATCTTTAGAATGTATGCACTTCTGCAACTCACCATAGAGAAGTATAAATATGGTTAACATGCTCAACTTAAATCAGAATAATTGTCTAACTAAAGGGACCAGATGCTATAAAGAACATTATTTCTTTACTTCTTATATAGGTTACCTTGCATGGAGATAAATTGGAAAAATTGCATGCTTCTGTGGATCCTAAGTTTCTGCCTACTGACTTAGGGGGTCAGTTACCAATACCCAGTAACAAGGTGAGTTAGATTACCCAGTAACAAGGTGAGTTAGATACCCAGTAACATGGTGAGTTAGATTACCCAGTAACAAGGTGAGTTAGATACCCAGTAACAAGGTGAGTTAGATTACCCAGTAACAAGGTGAGTTAGATACCCAGTAACATAGTGAGTTAGATTACCCAGTAACAAGGTGAGTTAGATACCCAGTAACATGGTGAGTTAGATACCCAGTAACAAGGTGAGTTAGATATTGAATAAAAGCCTCCGTCGAAGACAGATGTGTCGAGCCATTGACGAAAATAAAATGGTAAACACAACGCATTTCCATTCTCTGGACTACATTCTGCTGGAAATCTAGTAGGACCATCGTTCGGCTACAAGAGAGATCCAGTGGGAGTTTGAGAATGAATGCTGAAGAAGAAGAATAAAACTCGTTAGTATTTCTTGCCTTCACTTTCACATTGTCACCTTATCTCTCTTGTAGCAGTATAGTCCCACTAAATTTCCCTCAGGATGTAATTCAGAAAATAGAAATGAGTTTATTTGCCATTTATTTGTACTCACTCGTCCGGATCGTTGAAAATACCAATCGCTGGTAGGACTCTGTGTTGATGCATATAGTGTGATACTTCTTCGACCCTGATGGGTTGTGGAATTATAGATAGATAGAAAATGTGTCTAACTGGATAAGACGTTTGATCGGAATGAGAAAAATATATTTCCTTACAAGGTTAAACAGCCAATCGGAAATGAATAAGTTGAATGTTAATTGGATCCAGTAGTGTATGGCATAGTTTGAATTTTTAGAGTAGGGATGTCACGTGACCTTTTTTAAAAATATGTAGGTATCTTCTCCCCCCCCCCCCCCTCCCGTTCTTTTTCCCATCAGAAACACATATTTTCTGCCCTATAAAAAATTTTAACTAGTTTTAATGAAACATACCTTATATAATCTTGTAATGCAGCTACAGACGTCCGTTCTTCTTTTCTGTGAAAATGTTCAGTATAAGATTGGAAATTTGCATTTAAGTTCTGAGAAATAACTTCAATATAAATTATTTCTAAGCGTATGATTGCTCTGAAGACAACATCTGAAAGCACAATACAATTGATATTACAAGATCAAAGGCTAGATCTTTAAGCAGCCAATGATCGTTTCCACTCTGAAGAGATAGGTACACTAAAAACTTTTGACGTCAAGAACGGATAACTTAAAAAATAAATAAACCTTTGATTATCTCTCTGTAATGTTTATAGTAAATAACTATACATTTGTGTGAGCTTGCTGCAGAAATAATTACAAACTCAATAAGCCAATGTCAACAGGTGGCATTTCTTGTCTGTCCTACAAGTCGTTTTGTCCTACAAGTCGTTTTGTCCTACAAGTCGTTTAATCATGAGAGGGGATGACACGCATTTTGGCATCTATTGACGGAGTATGTGCTTTTCTAATTTTGATTTCCATGCTATAGCCTATTATCTGGTTAGATATGTTTATAACTTAAATCTTGTTTTCAAATAATTCTCTCTATCTATCTCTGTGTCAGGCTTGGATGGATGTTCTACTTGCTTCAGATGCTCAATTTGAAGAAGACAACAAGTTTGGTTTTGTACAGATGAAAGTCAACAGTGGAAACTCTGTGAGCAAGAGTGGAGATGCTGGCATACAGGGACTCGGAGGAACATTCAAAAAGTTGAACGTCTAATCATGGCAGCAAATGTTCTCAAACATTTTTTCCCCGCTTATATATTCCAAATATATATTTTATATTGCCTATATCTTAGTGATCACATCCGTTTCAACATTATGTTATATATTTATGACAAATATGCTCAAGATAGGGCCTAATCTATTTCTATATAAATATATTTTTATTATATCAACTGCATCATTACACCATAATTTTATGATTCATTGCTTTTAATTTTCATCGAAACATAGAATCATTGCTTAAGTTGATTCTTTTCAGAAGGATGATTCCAAAGCGCTTAGTTTATATGTATTTCATATGAATGTGATTTCTCATCTGACACGACAGCTTCTACAGTCGACCCAGTTGAAAATTGGTACCTAACTCATGAGCTACTTTTGAATATTTTTATGGGTTTTTAAAATTATTATGTGTTTCTTGAGAAAGATCCATGTTGGGCTGTACGTGTAAAAGTCTCCTTCTTTGTTTTATTGTTATTCAATTGTACATTGATAGTTAGATATATAACAGTAACCTTTATACTTTATTTATTATTTACCACATATGGCCTATTCATTTTGTCACTGCTGCACTCTCAATTTTGTCGGACTTCCTCTGATATTTTGATAGATTAAGATCTAACTTCTCAAGTTTACAAACAGTTTCATAATTATGACGAGAGAAAAGAAAAGACGAGAAGATAGATCTTAGACTTGAGAGGATATATGGTAGACCTAGCAAGAGATGGTAGACTTGAGAAGATAGATCTTAGACTTGAGAAGATAGATCTTAAACTTGAGAAGATAGATGGTAGACTTGAGAAGATAGATGTTAGACTTGAGAAGATAGATGGTAGACTTGAGTAGATAGATGGTAGACTTGAGATGATAGATGGTAGACTTGAGATGATAGATCTTAGACTTGAGAAAATAGATGGTAGACTTGAGAAGATAGATCTTAGACTTGAGAAGATAGATGGTAGATTTGAGAAAATAGATGGTAGACTAGAGAAGATAGATGTTAGACTTGAGAAGATAGATGGTAGACTTGAGTAGATAGATGGTAGACTTGAGAAGATAGATGGTAGACTTGAGATGATAGATCTTAGACTTGAGAAAATAGATGGTAGACTTGAGAAGATAGATCTTAGACTTGAGAAAATAGATGGTAGACTTGAGAAGATAGATCTTAGACTTGAGAAGATAGATGGTAGACTTGAGAAGATAGATGGTAGATTTAAGAAGTTAGATGGTAGACTTGAGAAGATTGATGGTAGATTTAAGAAGTTAGATGGTAGACTTGAGAAGAACTGAGTTTTACTGGGTCATGTTTCACTTACGGGAAACATTTCCTTATAGTAAGTTTCACGTAAGTAAAACATTTTTTCGTGAAACTCATTTCAAGTTTGTGTGGTTTAAACGTTATTAGTTTTCTTGAAAATGGTCTCATTTGGACCGATACGTCGAAAATTGTCATGTTCTGTTTTATTGCATGTTTTGTATATATTGTGTTTAGTAACCAACACTCTGACATCTTCAATGTGTTTATGATATCTGAGTTTCTTTTTTTCCTTCCTTGATATTCTAAGTATCTTGTAGCATTTCATCTCCAATGCGTTGGTCTTTTTTTTTACGCTACTTGTACTTAGGGTCGATGTTTTCACAGACGTATGTTGCAACCGGAAAAATAAACTTCATTAGCATTAGAGAAGCTAGATGGTAGACATGAGAATGTAGATGATAGACTTGAGAGTATATTTAGTAGACTATGTAAGATAGATGATAGACATGGATAGATGATAGACATGGATAAATGATAGACATGGATAGACATGGATAGATGATAGACATGTATAGATGATAGACATGGATAGACATGGATAGTTGATAGACATGGATAGACATGGATAGATGATAAACATGGATAGATGATAGACATGGATAGATGATAGACATGGATAGATGATAGACATGGATAGATGATAGACATGGATAGATAGATGATAAACTTTGGAAGATGGATGATAAACGTGAAAATAAATGACAAACTATTCTAAGTAGATTGATGATAAAATTGGGTAAATTGATGATAAATTTTGGTGGATATATGATAAACGTGGGTAGATGCATGATAAACATGGACAGATGATAAATGTGGGAAGATATATGATAAATTTGGAAGGATAAATTATACATTTTGGTATATATATATATATAAGAAATAAGATATTATTTAGATGAATAGGAAATTGTGGTTATATTTTATTACTATATTGGCAATAGGGGTCTATGACAATAAAATGTTGATAGATTTTATTTTTGTAAATATAAAATTGTTGACTGTAGGGCCTATTTTATATGAATATTGATTCAGAATTTTGTACTTACATATGACTGCTTGTGATGTTTATTTACATTTGATCTAACAGAAGTGTGATTATTTATTTTAATTTATTTTTATATGTTTAAACATACTGTTCTGTGACTAACATTCCAATATGACAGACTGTGGCTTGTTTACAGTATACAATACACTGGAAAATTATTTTATCAAGCTTCTCTTGACTTTATCATACATATCCCTGCTATTACTGGATACAGAAATGCTCATACTGGATATACAATTGCTCATATCAGATATACATATTTTTATGCTGGATACATATCTGCTTATATCATTCATTCATTTTCCTTTTGCGCTGAAGTTAGCGCATAGAGCAGAGGTCAGATCTCTCCAATTCTGTCTGTTCAATGCTATTCTGTGCAGTTCTTGAATAGTATGGACATTGATTTACTACAATCCCGCAATGATGACGAAGAGAAATCTCATGTGCTATTTGAAATATCTGATGTTGTAATACACAGTTTATCACACAAATAATTCATTTGAATGAAAAAGAATTGGAATGAACTGACTTCTGTTACACAAATCTGTCTGGACTTTACGATGTTAGTTGATTAATCGACGGAGTGACCCAGACTTATGTAGAGATACCAGATACAGATATTTCAGCTCACATCAGATACACATGTTTTTATACTGGATACATATCTGATCATACTGGATACATATCTGTTCATACTGGATACATATCTGATCATACTGGATACATGTATTTGCTCAAATTGGATACATGGATACATATCCGTTCATACTGGATACATGGATACATATCTGTTCATACTGGATACATGGATACATATCTGTTCATACTGGATATGTGAATACATATCTGTTCATACTTGACACAAATCTTCTCATACTTGTTACAAATCTTATCATACTAAATACATGAATACATATCTAATCAATTGTTTGATCCTGAAATCTCTAATCAATTGTTTGATCCTGAAATCTCTAATCAATTGTTTGATCCTGAAATCTCTAATCAATTGTTTGATCCTGAAATCTCTAATCAATTGTTTGATCCTGAAATCTCTAATCAATTGTTTGATCCTGAAATCTCTAATCAATTGTTTGATCCTGAAATCTCTAATCAATTATTTGATCCTGAAATCCTACTGTATTATTAGCTTTAATGTACATTTAACTATAAAATGTGATTTCAATTTTTGTGTAGAGGACATAGCCTACATATTTAACGAAACAAACTCTAATATGATTTAAAATATAATATAATAAGGAAAAAGGGGAATGAATAATGTGAAATAATTATTCTGTTGACTAGCAGTATATTATTTCATCCAGAATGGTGTCCAATAGGATCTGCCCAGATTTGTGCGATATCTGCATTTTACTACATTGTTTTTGAGATGCTTTTTCACTATCTTATTGTGTTTTTATACATTTGGCATTGCCCATCAATGTTGCTATTGTCTGCAAATGTGTTCTGTTCACAATGACATCATATTGATGTATGCTATCAGCAAAAATGTATATCTGAAACATATGACTTTGTAGTTAAATAAAAACACAGTTTATTTGCCCGCTAAATAGGAAAGTACCCAAGATATTTTCTATTAACAGAATCTCATTTCTTTTTTTGTGTGTAGCAAGTATTGATTTTATTGAAAGATTTTAAAGTATTTTTTGATTTCATATTCACTCCCACTCCATATGCCCACTCCTTCTTTCTCCCTTACACACTGTAGACATATTACTTGCCATACATCAAATCTCTAATGTTGAATAAGCATTATCTTAATTGTAACTAGATGCCAAATGAAATCTTGCAGAATTGTTTGCAGTAATATTGTTTCATATACAAATGTGATCTGAATTTTTCATACTTTACTTCATTCTTATGTTTACACTGAAGAAACATTACGTACAATTTTAGCTGCGTGTTTTTATTTTAAGGAGTGCTAGGATGATATTATAGATTGTGGGAATAAGTGTCCCTTTACTATAGCAATCAACATGACATGCACATGGTAAATTTGTTATTTTCTCTCTGAAATATAACATTTCAGTTACAAAGCTGAAAGAGGAATATACAATTCAAATTCTGAAATAAAAATTTTGTGTTCCAATTCTTAAAGATAAAAATTTTGTTCCAACTCTATTCTAACATTTGGCCACTCTATTCTAACCTTGTATTTATAATTTATGTATAATCTGTGCTACATGTAAAGATATCACATGAACAACTCTGATGAGAGTATAAAATTATCTCACATGAACAACTCTGAGAATATAACATTAGGTATTCTGTGCTTAATGGCATGAAGATGGTTACAGAAGCAATCGCTCAATCGTAGGCCGGTTTCCCCGATGTACTGTTTGCCACAGCGTTTACATATTATCACGTAAATGAAATTACGGGACTCTCATGTAAAGGCCTTATCGATGGAGAAAGTGGCCTTGTGAAGTGAAATGGAGCGCATCTGAACCACGTAAGGACATGTATAGCAACGGCCACGTGAGCAACGAACATTGTCAACATGGTCGGGAACAGAAGACTTACGGTTCCTATGGACCAAGATGTCCTTCATATTTCTGTCGCGTCTATAGGCCACCAGAGGTAAGTGGTGGAAAGCGTCACGGGTGTCAGGATCAGACTGGAGAAGAGAATCATGTTTGAGCATGATGCGTCGAACAGAAGAGTTATGGGGATGAAAGGTAAGAACAAGTTTAACCCTATCAGAGGAGGAGGAAGAACCCTGAGAGTTACCTGAGAGAACCACGGAGCCAAGCGGATGAAAGAATGCTGTCAGGGAACGAGCCTATACGGAAAAACTCAATCATCTCAGAGGACCTGTCGATAAAATCGTCGTAATCGCTACATAAGCGACGCAGGCGAAGAAGCTGGGAGTACGGTAGAGAGTTGCGACAAGCAGGAGGATGAGAAGAAGTGTAGAGAAGAAAGCCATGTGCATCAGTAGGTTTATAGTAAACGGATGTGCTAAGGTAAGGGGGATGAATGGTGACAATGATGTCAAGGAAGTTGACAGAAGTAGTGGAAATATTAGATGTAAATTGAGTAGCAGGGTTAAAACTGCCGATGAAGTTGATGAAACGAGACAATTCAACTTCGGACATGTCGGTGATACCTATCCCATCGTCAATGTATCTATGGAAAAGAGATGGGAACGGACCATCATAGGTAGACCAAACTAGATGTTCAAGATGTTCCATGAATAGACACGCATAGCTAGGTCCCATTTTGGTTCCCATGGCAACGCCACTGATCTGATCGGAAAAGTGCCAATCATATTCAAAATAGTGGAGCGTAAGCACCAGTTCAGCAAGGCGGATATTAGTAGAAGTGGATACAGAGGGGTGGGGACTCTTGTCAAGAAAGAACTGTAGAGCCCTGAGACCATCTGCATGGGGTATAGAAGTGTACAAAGAACAGACATCAAGTAAGAACAGACGATAGGTACGGTCCGAAGACAAATGGACGGAAGAAAAAATGGTTATGGCATGCTTAGTGTCTTTCAAGAATGAAGGCAGTTGTTCGACTAAGGGCTGGAAAATGCTGTCACGGAAGTCGGAGATGGGCTCAGTGGGACAAGAGCAAGCAGAGACAATAGGTCTACCCGGATTCGATGCCTTATGGATTTTAGGCAGTATATAGAAAACAAGTCTGCTGAAACAGCTTTGATCGATTAAAGATGCAAAGAGACCTGGCAGTGGTAGGGAGGTGGTTGTTAAGGATAAGTATTTTCACAATGCTGTTAACAATCTTCTGGTTAGGTACAGTCGAGTCAGATGTGCGTGTGTGCAGAAAGAAGGGTTGGAGAGTTGTTGGTGGCCCTCCTGGAGGTTAATGTCCTTACGCCACACCACAACAGCTCCCACCCTTATCTGCTGGTTTGATGACAATATCATCACAGCGGCGAAGATGTGCCAAGGCGCGAGATTCTTCAGGGGTGATGTTTGAGCGACGAATGCGGTTGTGATGAAGTGATTTAATGTCATGAAGGGTATTCTTGATGTAAAGATCAAGAGCCTGAGATGCACCAGGCTTTGGAGTCCAGGGATATTTCTTCTGTTCATATCTAGAAAACAGATCGTCAGTACAAGATGAAACTTTGCCCAAAGAAATGACAATGAAGCCGAAGACGACAATGGTAACTATGGATATCCTGAAGAAGAGAGTATTGATCGCATGTAGGGCGGAGAGGGACGAACGTGAGGTCCCCACCGAGGACATAAACTTCACTATCAGAGAGACTGAGGTCAGGAGGAATGCGAACCACCGGGGCATTGGAATGACCAGGAAGATGAACATCAGCATTAATAGTCAGGTGAGAAGTGGGAATGTCAGAGGGATTAGTGAGACGAGGTAGTGGAGAATTAGTTACAGCAGGACTAGAACGGGGGAAAACAACGTGAGATGTGGATTGAAGAGAATTGAGTTTATTGTTGTGATGAGTGCACATAAACTGGTACAATTGACCGTTTAGAACGTGGATAATACCCTGAAGGAGGGAGCACAATAGAATGTTGTTGTATGTAAGGAACTGTAAACGTTTTAAAAGAAAGACTTTAGAAGAGTCGAGATCAGATAAAAGATGAGTATGGTTAGAAGATATAATACGCATGCGTTGAAACGCGCATTTACCGTCTATGCGTTGGAGTGAGCGCTGCTGACGCGGGTACAAGAAACCGGTGGATGGATGGAATTTGGAGGAAAAGCCTTTAGGAATAACATGACGACGGTCACAGGTGACAAGAAAATGGCGGTGACAGACGAGCCATACATTAATATAGAATAGATGTAGCATTTTATAATTCTCATTTAAACGTGTTTATAATTTGTTTAGATCTTAATATTTTCCTCATGTCATTGAAGATACCTTTAGCCATTCCTATTCTCCTTTTAACTTCTGTTTCACATGTGCCGTCATTTGTGACTATGTGTCCAAGATATTGATGTTTTACTTGTGGTTTCTCTCCATGTATGTTTATGTTTAGCTCTTGTTCTTCTGTGTCAAACATACATCAAACATACCAAACCTTTAACATGAAATTAAACATAGAAAAGACCGAAGTAATGAAGATAGGAAGAACAGAAAGGAACACGAACAAATATATTGGAAACAACAGACATCTAGGTGACAGAATTCCACATACCTATGAAGTAATATAACAACAGAAGCCAAGGGCAGCAAAGAAATACACAATAGACGTAGTAAAGCATACCATGCCCTAGGACAAATGACACCAATCTTCAGAAACAAAAATGTAGATTTAAACACCACAACAACACTATTCAAAACGATTATTATGTCAATACTGTGCTACCAATGCCAAACACGGATAATGACAGAACAATACACATATAAACGTGTGACAGCTTAAATGGCATGCTTACACAGAATCCTAGGGATATTGCTAAGAGAGAGTGAGGAATGAGGACATTCGACAAAAAACCGGCACCGCCCCAATTTTGGAATATATTAAGAGACAGTTCAAATGCCGTGCAATTCATTAGTTTATAAAGCATATGTGAAGAGAGGAGAAGCAGAAAGAAGAACCAGGGGTAGACCTAGAGTACATCAAAGAGACATTACACGAACACCAAATAACATTATCTGAAGCTGCCAGAACAGCAAGATCAAGAACATTGTATCTCCCTCGAGACCCGTAAAGGGTAAAAGAGGAAGGAAAGAAGATGTTCAAATGGTTTGCACACATCAGCAGACCTCCATAAGACAGCATACCGCAGCAAGCTATGTTACACAGATACAGTGAAAGCAAACCTAGAGGCCCACCACGAAAACGATAGACCACTGAAATAAAAGAGGCGACAAATTCCACAATATACTCAGCACACAAGAGGGATGTCTCCAGAAAACTCTTCTACCCAGACACTGAAAGGCAACAAACGGTTTAGCGAATAGATAGAGATAGAAATAAAAATCCTATATATGCATTTAAGGCTGCATTAAAGATAAAAACGGAAAAATAATATTTGATAAAACAGAAGTACTTACAAGATGAGCAGATTATGTGATAGAACTTTTTGAAGACCAATGAAACAAAAAAAACCAACAATACACAACAACGATGGACCAGCAATTACTGAAAGCCGAAGTAGAAATGCAATAAAATGTGGAAAGGCTGCAGGCTCCGACAACATAACAGCAGACATAATAAAAAATATAAATGAATTTGGTGTGGAAATTATCACAGAACTTTGCAATGACATATATGAAACAAGGCACACACCTAAAGACTTAACATCTAAGAAACAATATTCATAGCATTACTTAAGAAACCCAGGGCCGTGGACTGTACAGAATATAGAACAATAAGTCTAATGAGTCATTTAACTAAAATACTCCTCAAGATATTACATGAAATAATTAAGAACAAGATAGACACGGAGGTCGGTGAAGAACAATTTTTTTATTTTTTTTTAGGGAAAACAAAGGAACCAGAGAAGCTATACTTAGTATCCGGCTAGTGATAGATAAATGTACAGAAATCCAAAACAAAGTATCTATATTTGCTTCATAGACTACAGCAAAGCCCTTTGGCAGAGTTCAACATGAAAAATTAATCAAATGTCTTCAAGAAATAGTGGGAGTTTGAGAATGAAAGCTGAAAAAGAAGTGAGTCATGTCAATACATCAAACTTGAGACATTGATCAACCTTGTCCATATACGGACATATTACAAATGTTGAATGTGGGAAATTTAAGCCACCTTTTGCTTACTTAGTGGAGCGCATAGTTGTTTGGTTAGAATGCCGTTCTCAGACCCTTAAAGTCCCGGGTTCATTCCACGGTTGGGGCAGGATTTTATCTTTCGAAGGTACAATTAAAATCGTTTCTGTACATGTCGCGGTGTCTGCGATGGTAACGCGGCATTATTTCCACAGACCATAGAAAGCTCCTAGCACCCCTTCACAGGAAAACATGCAGTAACGAAAGTTTTTTTTTTTGCTTACTGTAGTGTTGACAGTATGTGAATATATTGTAGTGTTGACAGTATGTGAATATATTGTAGTGTTGACAGTATGTGAACATATTGTAGTGTTGACAGTATGTGAATATATTGTTATGCTTACTATCATCAGAAGAAACAGAAGGAAAATATTGTTCAAGCTGAAGAACAAGATTCTAGTTTTCTTCCAGAAGAGTGTGATGTGGAAAAGTTGTTGGGTGGTTGGTTGTTGATCTCGCGGTCCATCAATTCATGCTCTTTGGTCCAATTCCATTCTGTGATACATGCATGTGTTTGTGAGCTGTTGTTTTGTTCCATATAATGTGTTCCATTTATCTGGATTTGGAGGGAGAAGCATTTTCCTGACGTCATCCAGTTCTCGACATTCAAAATGGTGGTGGTCAACAGATTTATAGGGATGTGTACACAGCCGGTACCCTGAGTGTATTGTGTTTGCATTCTGTTTAAGTGATTGCTAAGCTATATATGTTGTGTGTGAAGACGGAAGATGATACTCTGGTCTTTTTTGTCTTCCAGGAGGTTAATTTTCTCTTTAGGATGTGACTGGTCATATATTTATATCATGTCTCGAGATTGAACGAAAATCAGAGAAAAATCTCCCAAAATGTAAAAGACTGTTGCGCTGTTGGCATTGTACTACAAGAACTCAGGTCAGTCATCTGGCAACTGTACGACACTATTACAGACACACTGGGGTCAGTCATCTGGCAACTGTACGACACTATTATAGACACACTGGGGTCAGTCATCTGGCAACTGTACGACACTATTACAGACACACGGAGGTCAGTAATCTGGCAACTGTACGACACTATTACAGACACACGGTGGTCAGTAATCTGGCAACTGTACGACACTATTATAGACACATGGAGGTCAGTAATCTGGCAACTGTACGACACTATTACAGACACACGGTGGTCAGTAATCTGGCAACTGTACGACACTATTATAGACACATGGAGGTCAGTAATCTGGCAATTGTAAGCTTCTATTACAGACACACGGGGGTCAGTCATCTGGCAACTGTACGACACTATTACAGACACACTAATGTCATTCATCTGGTATCTGCTTCATTACAGACACACTGAGGTCAGTCATCTGGTATCTGCTTCATTACAAACACACTGAGGTCAGTCATCTGGAAACTGTAAGCCCCTATTACAGCCACACTGAGGTCAGTCATCTGGAAACTGTAAGCCCCTATTAATGTATATGACACCCCTGATCACGCTTGCAGATAAGGTAAGAGATTTGAGGATTCATCTATGATAAGCCCCTCCCCCCCCCCCAAAAAAAAATCAAAAAGGAAAGCCCCTCCCCCTTTCCAAATCTTCTAATAGTTTAGCATAAAAGGGTAAATACATTGTGAATTTCACCAATAAAAAACCTAGCAGCAGTCATGATTGCCTCCAATACAGACCTTCCGACTGAATAAAATATGGACCCCATTAGTTGCCTCCAATACAGACCTTCCGACTGAATAAAATATGGACCCCATTAGTTGCCTCCAATACAGACCTTCCGACTGAATAAAATATGGACCCCATTAGTTGCCTACAATACAGACCTTCCGACTGAATAAAATATGGACCCCATTAGTTGCCTCCAATACAGACCTTCCGACTGAATAAAATATGGACCCCATTAGTTGCCTACAATACAGACCTTCCGACTGAATAAAATATGGACCCCATTAGTTGCCTACAATACAGACCTTCCGACTGAATAAAATATGGACCCCATTAGTTACGTGTTTGAATTATTGTTAGGTTTCGGTTGGTCACTATTTACATATGTGCTTGGAATCGCATGTCAAAAATAGACACGATGATATCGAGTACGTAAATAGTGACCAACCGAAACCCTAACAATAAAAATTAAAAGACGAAAGGAATTGGGCCCTAATTAATTCTCTTGCAATGTCTTCTATACCGTCCACGGTATTGTTTGAATCTAGTCTTTGGGGTCATGTTTATGATTATTCCGTTGGTTGACATTTGCAGGCGACACCAGGGCGATACAAAGTAGCATATATGCCTATAAATAGCGTCCAACGAAAAACATAATAATCAATAATCAAAAACATCACGTAAGAAGACTGATTCTGCTTTGTGTGGATTTCGCTGTTAGGTCGTATTTGATAATTGGTCGCGATTAACCCCACCAAAATCACCGAAATTCACTTGTCAACAACCCCCTCCCACCTCCCTTCTACAGAAGATATATTCATGGCTCGGTTATTACAAATTTAACTGACAACCTCAGTTGACCTAAGTGTACCCATGATCTTTTCCAAGTTGACCTAAGTGTACCCATGATCTTTTCCAAGTATAGTAGACCTGTGCACAGAAAACGTGACTTGAAAGGCTTATTTGTATTATCTCCGTGTTTTTTATTAAAACAGTAACGACAATAATCAAATACATAACGAATAAAGTCCTCATTAATTATGTGTATGTGCTATAGGCCTAGTATTTTAAAAAGGTCACGGTGTGCCCCACCATAAGATATAATATGCCTAATAATAATTTGTATTATTATGTAATATTATTTTTTAATAATAACATTAATAAAACTCTCAACAGGAATCAAATTTCTCGTGCGTTACAGCGTGATCAATACTCAATACACAATACAAGGAACGTGGGCGTATTGAAAAACAGCCTTCTGTAGTGACTAATTTGACTTCTCCCTGAATTTAATTGGATTTCGATCCAAAGTTAACACACAATTACCAATAAAATTACGGGAAACGTCAAAGAGTCACTATAGAAAACTGTTTCCAACAAGTCAATATATCGTATAAATAAGTGTGGTCTCGGTTACGGTTTAATGAGAATTTCCAAGAGTGTAAACAACTTAAAAGTAGCTTTATAAACAGTTTATGTAAGCAGAGAAGCGAAAGATGCGGGCCTCGACCAAATGAGGCGAAACCCCTACTTAACAAACAAACAAGGAAGCTTCTCTGTGTTGATCTACCGGCCAGCGAGGACCCTCCATTTGGCAGGTAAGACGTTAGTTTTATAGAACCAGATATAGGAAGATTTCATTCAAGTTGGAAGCAAACAACTTGAGTTATTAGTTCAGTGAAAACATAATTTGTAGGCAGGCAGAAATTTTATAAACAACGTCAATTAAAATCATTTAACACCAAAGTTTTGTTTAAATTGGCTATAATCACCACTTTCGTCATTACTACACTCATATTTATGTTTATTAAAAGTGATACAGGTATAAATAGACTTAGGACCTAAATAAGCAAGGACCTATAAGCATTTTCATTACTTCTTTTTAATACATTCTAGCTGCATAAGGGAGAGAGAGAAAAAATAAGCCTAGGCGGTATAACATAAAACTATGTCAAACCTTGTTGGACAGTAACGCTGTGTAAGGAGTAAATAATGACGCTTGGTCATAGCTATGGCTACCCCATTCAGTTAGAAGTCAGTGACCTAAACATGCCTAGCTGTAGTCGGATGTGTCAGACAGAAATGTTCTGGTATCGCAGCTTAACTGTAAACCAAGTTCGTAAAAACGGTATATTTCTTTCTTCAAATTACATCCTGGTAACTTGCAGAATGATGACAGCGAATGTAGCCTATACAACAACAAGAATATTAGTTGTTATATTTCTTATACATTCAACTTTTGTGCGTGGCGTAAGATGAACCATTTACCTCCCAAGCATGTCGTAAAATACGATTAAGGATGTTATGGGTGAAGTTGGCTGTCCCGTCACATTAGAGTCACAGTGATCTAGAAGCCATGCTGAAGTTAGATATGTCAGGCCAAAACGCGCAGAAATCATAGAAAAGCTGTAAATCATGACACAACGTTTTCCATTGTCCGGACAACATCCTGCTAGTCTGCAGGAGTTTGAGAAAGTTTCCCGGACTACATCCTGTTAATCTGTAGGAGTTTGAGAACGTTCTCCGGACTACATCCTGCTAGTCTGCAGGAGTTTGAGAACGAACGCAGACGAAGAAGATATTGTCTTAATTATTACGCTATTTTCCTGTGTACAAGAGATTGTTACCTTGATTCCATATTGTTCATATTATTTACAAATGTAATTTTTTTTTAATTCCTGGATATTATTGCTTGAATCTACGGAGTTACGTGCTATAAGTGGTACTCTTGGCAGACATTGACCTGCTTCGTTGGGAGAAGTCTTGACAGACATGGACCTGCTTCGTGGAGAGGAGTGGAATATATATTAGATCCCATATAGACTAGTTTCTTGCAGTGGAATTGGCACTTAGTCCAGCCCAACATAGGCTGAAAACTAGGGTTGATCTGACCATCCCCAATATCGAGCAGGACTACAGTCCTGCCGAAGTAGGTACTTTTGCTGATGTCGGCAGTTACTGGGCCATTGGATACACCCCCAACCATAAGTAAAGTAAGTAAAAGTAAAATGTATACATTGTCATGTATTGGGAATCCAGTGTACAATGAAGTCAATCCTCTATGCCTTTTCTCACTTTTCACTAATTGATCATTTAAAGATATCGTGTATAGTACACTGCTTCTCATGCCCAGTCGTCCTTACAATAAAACTTTTCACAGATTTTCGTTCCAACTTATGATTAAAATGCAAATCTAAAAGCCCAGATAAAAGTTGACCTGATCCATTCAATGACAGCTTTTAATTTACAGTAATGGCTGATGTTATCATTGCAGCCAACCATATGTTTCTGTGGCCCAATGTAGGCCTGCTTCACTCTCCATGTCAGAAACCACACAATTTTGTGCTCAGGATATTAGAGAAAGAACAGAAGAAGAAGAATGCACTGGTAACATATCCTACTCAGAACGTAGCCATCAACCCAAAATTTTTTTAGCTGCATTGATTTTATAGGCAATATAAATATGTTCAGTAGTTTGCCATTACTTTCTGAACAGTCAAGATGCACAATTGCCTGCTGTGGGATTCGAATACTGTTCCTTGGTCGTTAAAGACGCCATTGATATCACGTCATCGAAGAGCCAAAACAGAAGCAAATGAACAAATAAAGACTTACATGAAACATTCTTGTTTTTTCTTTAATTTAAGGTTAAAACTGTTACTTGCAGAAAACTGTACGCTTCCGAAGCACAAAAAGTTGTCCTGAGAATGACATCTGCCTCGGATATTTCAAGTTACACCTGTACCCTGAGTCCTGATGTGCTGGAGAAAGCTAAACAGGAGTTGAATGAGGACCCAAACACTCGCAACATCGAAGTGAAAAATTTGATGACACGTTTAGAGAAGTGTCCAGGTATAAATTTAAATGTATTGATAAAAATAGTATTAGTAAAAATAGTACACCCTATTAGTAATTATAAGGTCATCATCTTATCATCATCAAGAGCTATGCCGGCTGGCGTAGGCGATCATGGCTCTCCACAGATCTCTGTCTCCATTAGTATGTATCAAGCTCGTTGTTGTTTCCCTGCCGTGTCAGGTTGTCAAACTTTCTAATATTTTTTCACGTTGTTGCCCTCTGTCTCTGTTGCCTTCAATCTTGCCTGTTGGGACAATGTTATCTAAACCTCCCTGTCTCACGAAGTGGCCAAAAATTAAGAATAACAGCGTCATCATTTAGAAACTTTAAAAAAAAAGTTATTTCCTCAAAATATATTTTCCTTGTGTTGTCGGGGTCTGAACGGAGAGCAAAGATACCACCTACCAGGCAAGTTGTAAGAGATATTGGCTTTAAGGGTTGACTATCTTAACGCCCATGATTGTAGCGCAGTTATGACTAAACCTGCATTAGATCCATGCTTTGACAGCTGAATTGAATCAACCCATTTAACTGTTTATCAATATATGCTCCTTTAGTGAATAAATGTACCAGTGTAGGGTAACAACCCTAAACAGGCAGTAAGTGGCTGGAGTAACACAGAGTAAATATCAAGATGAACAAAATAGGTAGAAGTGTTGCCAAAATAAAACCTAACAACGTGATACAGAGACAGACGACGTTTAGACTAAAAACCTTCATCAGGACAAACCAAAGACCACAGTACAACGATTATTACATGGATACAAACATGGTTATGATAGGGAGGAAGGAAAAGGAGAGACAGCGAATGATGATGTTTCTCCTACGCAAGCGAAGGTGAACATGGCATGAAATACAATAAATGCGATGAAAAAATAAATAATAATAAATTGGTAATTGTCTAATTTGATTTGTGAGTTCGTAGATGTCTAATGAGTCCGATTCGTGCTCGGAAAGTTCTATTGCAGTGCATGCATGAGTGCTGAAGGTTCTGGGTAGGAGAATTTTCGGATTTGTCCTTCCGCTTCTTGTGCTTGTAGATTGCCCACAGTGTTCTTTCCTTTTCAAATTTCGTGGTGCTAAGCAGTGATCTGTGTGTGTCAGGCTGAACGATCAAGGGCTGTAGTCTCCCAGAAGCTAGGATCGATGCTGCAGCGCTTGAGAGAGTTTTTAGGTGATCCTTGAAGCGTTTTTTCTGCCCTCCGCTTGAACGTTTACCTTCGCACAGCTCCCCATAGAATAATCTCTTTGGAAGGCGCTTGTCTGGCATACGGACGATGTAGCCAGTCTAGCGGAGTTGGGTTCTAGTCAGCAGGGCACGGATGTTTTGCATACGGGACTTCTGAAGGATTTCCGTGTCTGTTACTCGATCCTGCCAACGTACTCCCATAAGGTTTCGTAGGCACCGAAGATGAAAAGAGTTAAGCTGTCGAGCGTGTCTCGCATAGACAGTCCAGGATGACGAAGCATAAAGCAGTGTTGGTAGAACCACTGCGCAGTACACGTCCATCTTAGCTGTCAGACTTAGACCGCGCCTGATCCAGACGTTGGCACGATGCCTTCCAAATACTGCACTGGCACGAGCAATACGCAGAGCAACATCCTCGTCAACTGTCGTAGTTTGCGATCGGGTGCTGTCAAGATATACAAACTTGTTGGCAGTATTAAGTTTTTGTCCCTTTACTGTGATCACTGGTTCTGTGTAGGTGACACCTGGCGCTGGTTGATACATTACTGAAGTCTTCGCGGTGCTGATGAAGAGACCAAACGCATCACTGACCAATGAAACAAGGTTCATGCGGTACTGCATGTCTTTCAGGTTGGTGGCATTTAGTGCACAACCGTCGGCGAACAAGAGGTCGCAAACAATGTCCGTCTTAGTTTTCTTTTTGACATTCAATGTACTAGGATTGAATAGTCCTCCGTCAGCTCGATAGCGAAAACAAATTCCTGCACCATTATTCCGGAAGGCATCATTTAACATGGCAGAGAACACCATGATGGAGAACTTCGGAGCCGGGACGCAACCCTGTTTGACACCTTTAGTCACTGAAAGGGGTTTGAGTGTGTACCGTCATCTTGCACACGTGCTGTCATGCCATCATGGAACTGGCGAACCATGTTGGTAAATTTTTCGGGACATCCAAATTTGGCCATGATCTTCCATAGTCCTTCGCCATTTACATTGCCAAATGCGTTAGTTATGTCGACAAATGTGGTGTAGAGACCAATGTACTGTTCGCGATACTTTTCCTGTAGTTGTCTGACAGTGAATATCATGTCAACAGTACCTCTGCCCTGTCGGAAGCCACATTGGCTCTCTGGGAGGAGATCTGTCTCAAGATGAACTTGTAGTCTGTTTAACAGGACCCTAACCAGGATCTTGCCTGCTATAGAGAGCAGGGATATGCCTCGGTGGTTGTCACAAGTTAAGCGATTTCCTTTTCTCTTGTATAGATGTATGATGGAAGCATCTTTAAAGTCTTGTGGTATTGCTTCCATGTTCCACATTTTCTGTAAGAACTATGTGAGTATATCAGATATGGCAGGGCCACTAATGGCGTAAACTTCGGTTGGAATGGAGTCTGAGAAAGGCATATGAAGTGAAGATAGTGAAATATTAGTGATAATAGGTAACTTAGCTTCGGATACATCTTTTCCACCTGTTATGCTTGAAACGAATGAGCCCAATATCGGGGGTTAAAAGTGGGAAGTGAATAGACAAGGCCTAAGTGATTGGCTCGCCAGTTAATAAAACTCAGACATTGTGCAATTAGACACAATAACAAAGACATAGAAGGGAAGAATAATAGGCAATAAGTAGAAATAAACACTAGACAAAGGAAGGGAGAAAAGAAATGAGAGCATACGTGGTGGACCAGAACCAAGGCGTAAGTCAGGGACGTAGAGGCGAAAATCAGAGTTTTATTTTAAAATGCATGACTCAAACCAGATGGCCATAGAGGCATATAGCAAAATATAAGAGAAGGACAGAAAATAATAAAAAGAGAGAAAGTAACAGAGACGAAGAAGGGAAAGTGGTAGGTAGACGGAGGCTCCGGAACGGAGATACGTCACGCCAGGAAGGAATGTGGAAGTGGGAAGGGCCCAAAGAACACAGGGAGGGCACTGCAGGGTAGTGTGTAGGCTATCCCGGGAATGCACTACGGCGAAGGCATCTGGCTGAAATAGAGAGACGTTGTCATTTATTTTAATTTTTCTTATTTTACTTGCTATTACATCTTATCTATTCTCACTTCTCACTTTCTTCTGTTCACTTTTCCCTCCTACTTACCACTATCCACTTCCTATGCCCTTTTCTTCCCTGTCATACTGCTCCATCTTTGCTTTCTCCGCTATCTATTCGCTGTCTCTCCTTTTCCTTCCATCCTATCATAACCATGTTTGTCTCCATGTAAGATTCGTTGCACTGTGGTCTTTGGTTTGTCCTGATGAAGACTGTTTAGTCGAAACGTCGTCTGTCTCTGTATCTTGTTGTTAGGTTGTTTTATGTCTTATTGTGGTAATACTTCTACCTATTTTTGTTCATCCTGATATTTTCCTTTAGTGCCGAATATTATGTATAGGGCAGAAATCAGAGCTCTCCAGTTCGAACGATGTGATGCTACTGTGTTTAATTCTTGCATGTTGTTGAGACTCATAGTAGTACCCCCTTCTTTTCTGGTTGTTCTGTGAAGAGTCTCTCTTGGTCTTCCTCTTTTATTTTGCCATCTGGTACCAATTTTAATGTTTGTAGTGGCAGTCTGTTTTAATTTATTCTAAGTTCGTGTCTGATATAAATCTATCATTTTCTTATTGTTGTATAAATATCTGTCTGTATGACTGTATGACTGTATGACTGTATGATTGTATGATTGTATGACTGTATGACTGTATGACTGTATGACTGTATGACTGTATGACTGTATGACTGTATGACTGTATGACTGTATGACTGTATGACTGTATGACTGTATGACTGTATGAGTGTATGACTGTATGACTGTATGACTGTATGATTGTATGACTGTATGACTGTATGACTGTATGACTGTATGACTGTATGACTGTATGACTGTATGCTTAGTGTTGAGTCTGTTTATGTTTTTGTAATGTCGGTCATTTACGTTAACAGTTTGCTAGACCATCGATCAACCCTGACATCCAATCTGTCTTTTGTAGGGATATTGGAACCGATTACTGCACTGTTATTTATCCTATTAGATATTACATAACCCAATCGATTTTATTGAAGAATGTTCTCTCTCTCTCTCTCTCTCTCTCTCTGTATATATATATGCATTGCATATCTGTCTGTGAACGAATCGCATACTTTTGTTTATATCTGTGTTTATTTTGTATTCCTAAATTCTAATCAATCAAGCGTATATTCCGGGTTAACATTCTTGTCATTACGTTCTAGAAAGAAAACGTCACATGATTTCTACGGAACATGAGAGTAAGCAACTTTTATAAAGCGACAATTTTACGCTGTTTTTCGTGTGTCCAGAATATGTCAATTGGTATGAGCTCGAAGTCTATTATGGAAGGGACTGTGGCAGTGGATGTTCGATCTCTGAGGCACAGAGAAAACGTTCAGCCTGAATAGATATAACAATAAACACACAGACACCCAATTCTGATCCTACGTGTCCCAAATATAGCAGGGGATTCTATGCCAATATTTAGAATTTCAGAAATCTGCACACACACCAAAGAGATGCAACAACACAAGTCTAAAGCTATTGTGTCCATAGCAAATGGTGATGACAGCTATTATCATTGTCTAAGATGGATGGTTGGTATTTTAAAAGACAGCTCTGCAGAGACTGTTGTACTGCACACAGACAAAGCATGGAACAAGAGTAATGAAGTTTTGCTAATCACTGGAAACACACATAATTGCATGTTGAAAACAAATATCAACGTTTCGACCAAAAGGCCTTTATCAAGACTACATACGCAACACAAAACGACGAGTAAGAACTGTGCTATTGATGTATTGCTGCAATGTGTGCATATTATTGACTTGCACTGCGCATAGAATCTAGAAAACATGATATAATATATCATAATTCTTTGTGATGCAAATAATAACAAAATTATTTTATGACATTATGTAAGTCACCAATTAAAGATACTTTTATTTTTATCTGAATTCTGTCAGGTCTTCAACCGCGGATGGATGTCAAATTTCTTCTACGTTTTTTACGAGCCCGCAAGTTTGATCAGGAGAAAACATTTCAGCTTGTGAAGAATTATTATAATGCCAGATTAAAATCTCCAGAGATTTTTGATGATATCAAGCCTTCTCGTGTTAGAAATATGTTAGAAGATGGAACATTTGAAATTCTTCAACAAACAGACATCAATGGATGTGTAATTGTCATATTTAGAGCAGGTGAGTTATCAGTAGGAGAAACATTAGCCCAGGTGAGTTGTAAGTAGTAGAACTGTTAGTTCAGGTGCATTGTTAATATTATGTTGAACTATTACTTCAGGTGCGTTGTTAATATCAAGATATACAAAAATAGGTAGGTGTGTTACCAAAATAAAACATAAAACAACTTAACAACGAGATACAGGGACAGACGACGTTTCGACTATAAAGCCTTCATCAGGACAAACAAACTATCACAATAAAACAAATCTTACATGGAAACAAATAGGGTTATAATAAGGAGGAGAGGAGGACAATAGCAGATAGGTAATGGAGGAAGCAAAAATGTGGAAGCATGACAGGTGAGAAAAACGTATGGGGAGAAGTTAGTAGTAAGTAGGGAGGAGAAAGTAAATTTAAAAACTTACCTCAAAAGTGGCAACAGAGAATGAATGCTACAGACAAGCAATCATAATGTAAGGGGAGAGCAAAATGAGATGGTACGATGGATCATGTGGGAGAGAGAGAGGGGGGAGAGAGAAAGAGGCCAAAAAAGGCAGGAACAGACGAGGAAAAACAGACAGCAGGAAGCGAATATGAGCAGATAATGGTGATATATGAGAATAAAATAGTGCAATAACTTAACTGATGCAGCGGCTGATCACAGTTCCTTCCATCTGAATGATCACACACATTATGGCAACAAAGTAAAAAATGGACAGTAAAAGCCAGATTTTTATCAAGGGTCATGATAGCACGTATTTGTACAGGTTAGAAAAATACAGCCGTGCCACAGTAATAGACGGTACCCGAGGCGCCGAAGTGAAAAGAAAACACACCCGCGATAGGGAGAACAATGGGATAAGACAATAGCCTGGAGGAAAAATAGGACACAGGGAACACCAACTGATGAGAGTACAGGGGCGTAAGGCGACAATTATTATTAACAACGCCTTACTAATCTCCAAGTCCTAATTCTCAATATTTTTATGGTTTTGTGCTTTTGGTTGGTATTTGTTTCTTGAAAAAAGGTCCCATTGTCCTTTTTCCATGTTTTATTGTTATTTTTTTATTATTGATAGTTAACCATTTTTAGTAACCTTTCTACCTTATTTAGTATTTACCTCTTATTTATCTGGTTACTGTGGCACTCTCCCATTTTGTCTAACTTCCCCCGATATTTGGTTATTTATGTAAAGATCTCGGACAGAGCGTAGCAATAAAATAGTTTTCACACATGTTCAAACAGAACGGGCATAGTGTTTCCACACATGTTCAAACAGAACGGGCATAGTCTCTAGTTTCTATGTTAGTTAAATGAGACTTGGAATAATGAATTTGGAATCTAGATAATACAATTCAGAAAGACACAGATAAGTTCGGGGAAAGAGTTCGGGGAAAGAACAGTGAATTTTTAAAAGTTACGTTTCATATATCATCATTTTTATAAATATTTTGTGTTTTATATCAGGGGTTAAGGGGGGCGTGAAGGTGGGTTGGTGTTCTCACTAAAAATTAGGGAATTTTTCGCAAACAGCAAAGTACCTGTTGTTAGTCATCATCATCGGGTGCCATGCCGGCTGGCGTATGAAATCATGGCTTTCCACAGATCTCTTATCTCCAGCATTATGTCTCAAGATCGTTGTTGTTTCCCTGCCAGGTGGGCAAACTGTCTAATATTTTCTCACGTTGTCGCACTCTGTCTCTGTTCGCCTTCAATCTTGCCTGTTGTGATTATATTTTCCAAATCCCCCTGTCTTATGAAGTGGCCACAAAATGAAGATTGTCTTTTTCTTAAATTATTGACTAAGGTCCGTCTCACATTTAACTCTTTTAACACATCTACATAAGTTTTTCTGGCTGTCCATGGTATTCTCAATATTCTTCTGTAAACCATATCTCTATTGCCTCTACTTTCCCACGTTCTAGTTGGTTTATTGTTCAATACTCGCATCCATATGTTAGTATAAGAGTTTTATATATTTTAAGAGTTATATATTGTATATAGATAGTCATAGTTTTTCTATCTTCTTTTATTTGGAAGGTCAAAGTTCATATTACCTTCAGGCGGGAATTGTGATGATGAGAGGTCATGATGAATTTAGTTATGACTTCCGCTGAAATTTGTTTACAAGGGGTAAGAACTGCGCAAGATCGCTGTGCAGATATTATTTGATTGAATATGGTTTATTATTAACAGGTCTCTGGGACTTTGACAAAGTCACGCACAATGAAATACTAAAGGCTCTCTATCTGACCATGTCCAAACTTATGGAAGTGGGTATAGTTATGTTTGTCTGATTTGTCAGTCACATTTCATTCAGTCAGATTTTAGTCCAACTCATTAGTCGCATTTTATTCAGCCTAGATACAGTCAAACTCAATAGTCAAGTTTTATTGAGAATACAGTCCAATTCATCAGTTAAGTTTAATTCTGTCAGTCCTACTTCATCAGTCAAGTCTTATTGTCACAATACAGACCAATACAGACTGGAATATGGTTCAGCTGCGTGGTGTCCTGCATCAAACACCACATTACAAGATCTAGATAAAGTGCAAAACCAGGCACTTAGAATAATGTTGGGAACAATGAAATCAACACCCATAGCAGAGATGCAGAAAATGGGAAGAATGCAAACACTTGGCGAACGCAGAGACACAAAAGTAATAATTCAAGCAGAAAAGTTTCAGTGTATGCCTAGTCATCCAATGAAGGAAAGATTCCAAAATCTAGCAATGAGGCGACTGAAAAGGAGCAGCTTTATCCATCAAGCTAAACGACTCCGTAGACACCTTACAGACCTACCTGAAGTTGACAGCCCCTTAAAGTCTGTACCAGAACAAACCCCGTGGAGTAAAAGCCATGGAATGCCAATATACATTCAGACCCATGTGAAAGGAATACTAAGCGAGGACGAACAGAACAGTGTGCAGCGAATGACAGTCACCCTCAGTTTCCTGGATGAGGAATATCCACAAGATATATGGATCAGAGTGTACACAGATTGGTCAGCACAGAATGCAGTGAGGAATGGAGGTGCAGGTGTATATATAGAATATCCACACAAGCCTAGAGATACAATCAGAACACCGACAGGAAAATTCTGCAATAATTATGATGCAGAAATCCAGGCAATTAGTGTGGCAGCTAAAAAACTGCTGAACTCCAACTCTGGCCTACAGCCTGTGGTATTCCTGACAGATGCAAGGTCAGTGCTTCAAGCTCTCCAGTCTGAAAAACTAACAGACTTGAAAAAACTACTTAGCGAATTGTCGTACCAGTATAGGGTTACCATGCAGTGGATATCCTCTCACTGTGGAATACCAGGAAATGAAAAAGCAGACCAACTGGCTAAGGAAGGTCCTGCCGAAGACCAACCAGATATACCAATCACCTACCATCAGAAAAAAACAGATGATCAAGTCAATAACAAAGCCACAAACACCAACACAAGATGACTATCACATTATGAACAGATCAGAACAAGTTATAATTCTACGTCTCAGAACAGGACACAACCGACTCCGCAGTCACATGTACACAAAGTTCAAGATTGGCAACACGGCCATGTGTACATGTGGGCAGGCAGCACAGAGTGCCAAACATATACTTCAAGAGTGCTCTGAGCATGAAACGCTGAGGCAGACATATTGGCCAGAGGAAACAACACTGGAATCAAAGCTCTATGGGACACTGTATGAACTACAAAAGACAGTGAGTTTTATTAAGGAGACAGAATTACAGATATAGACATGTTTCAAGTGAACGAAAGAAGAAGAATCATTCAAGTCTTATTGAGTCACAATACACTTTCATTCATCAGTTATGTATTATTCTCTCAGACCAATTCATCAATCAAGTTTTATTGAGTCAAAATAAGCCAAACATGATGGGTTTTTTTTGTATCAGAAAAGATCCCAATTCATCAGACGTGTATTCTCAGAATACAGCTCAATTCATTAGTTAAGCTTTATTAAACTCTTAGCACACGTAAACTAAACTCACATTTTTACGCACTCTTTTAGCTGTTTTGTCATGCATATCTATTTCTGCAACTATTTGGAAAGTGTTAAATGTTTCTCTGCACAAATAAAAGTTATGTAATAATTTGAATGTTTGCTTACATGTCAATATCTTACGAAAGTAATTCAGTTTTTACCAATGAAATGCAGACATTTCAACTTATGACTTCATTTGCTCCCAAATTAGTATTATAAAATAGCTGACAATAGTCACGAGGCAAGACCTTTAGAATTATTGTGATTGGACGAAATACTACAGCATTTTTACAATCAATCAATCAATAAAACCCATAACCCTTCAGGGTCGTAGGGGTACCACATTGGAAGCTTCAGCACACAGAGTCCTCCAGCGAATTCTATCCTCAGCGATGCGGATGAGTGTGGAAATATCTAGCCCTGTCCATTTCTTGATGTTGTCTGTCCATGTCTTTATTTGTCCTCCTCTGCTTCTTCCACCCTCGACAGTTCCCTGCAGTATTGTTTTTGACAAGGAATCGTGCCTGCATACATGTCTGAACCATGCTAGTTTTCGTCGTTTCACTATTGAAAGCAATGGCTCCTGGACACCTGCACACATCTCTACTTTATTTCTTACGTACACATTGGTCTTATGTTCCTTTAGGAAATTCGTAGAATTCTTCTATAATATATTTTGGTGAAGACTTACATGGCAACATGTACAAAACATCTAGCCAAAACACGATCATCTAGCCACTAGAAGAACCGTATTTTGGGGAACTATCAAACGTGTTTTAGAAAAATTAGCTGTACACTAGAGTTAAGTCAGAATATATTCAAAATGTTTGATATGTCAGAATGTCATGTATACATTTCTTTATATAGAGCTATGTGTTTGTACTGTATATCTAAATGTTTGACTTCATATATGTCATAATTGGAGAGGAGATGGGCGCTGCCAATGAAACCGTGTTTCCACTCCTTTGGCATACCTCAGTAGAGATGCAGGTGATGATAGATGGTGGAGGAAATAGAGAAGTCATGGACAGATACCATCAGGGAGTTAACAGGTCATGACTATTTATACTCTCATCTGTATCACTGGAGATAAAAATAACATTGGAAGATTGTGCTGTAGTACTCCAGTGCAGTAAGCCGAGATCTGAGCACCTATGGACATGTCCGGTGTGTGAAGATGATAATCAACGGTACTTTACAAGGATAAGTGGCCAGATTTTTACGGAACAAAAGGCTAACATAATTAAATAGAAAAAAATTCTGATAAAGGCGCACATACCGACGCATCCAACATTCTACGCGTTAAGCAATTAGAGCCCCTGATCACTTGATATGCGTACTACCCACTTAGTTTGGGGGGTGGATGGCCAGTGTGTTGCTCGCAAATTGCTAGATTGGTATCCGAAGTTGTAACGTTTTAAATTTCCAAATAACAGAAGATGTATGCAACAGCATATGAAATTAAAAAGTTGGTATGTTGTTACGTGATTTGACCACTGATCCCTGTATTGAACCTAATCAACATACCTAACACATAATACTCAGTGTAATTTTCCAGTGCAGTACACAGTGCAATTTTCCAGCTCATTACTCAGTGCAATTTTCCAGTGCAGTACGCAGTGCAATTTTTCAGTGCAGTATTCCTATGACCCTGATTGGGTTATAAGCTTTAAGGATACGTAATGTAATGTCTCTCTACATTTAATATATATTTATCTTGGTTATATCTGGTTATGTAGGTTGCGTCATGTTTGTTTATTGTGTGTTCTGTCATTTCTTTTTGTGTGCTGTGCCATGTATGTTTATGTGTGCTGTAATATATTTTTTTAAATATTTGTGTGTTTTTAATGTCTGTTTACTTGTTTTTTTCCCTTGAAGAACAGAACGGAATCTTCCAACTTCGGCCACAACATATACAGCTTAACAATCACATGAACAAAATACAACCAAAACAGACCCCAGGGTGCCAGTTGTGCTCTTATCCATACAAAACTGTCGGCCACCACCTTTATGAATGACGCGCTGAATGAAGTCAGGAAAATGCTTCTCCATCGAGGGCCAATAAATGGAACACCTTATATGGAACAAAGCAACAACAAACACATGCATATATCACACAATGGCATTAGGTCAAAGGTCATGAGCCCGTGGTCGATCGATCAGCAATCAACCAACCAACATATCTGTTGTTTTTTTTAATGTGTCTGATTTTAATATATATTTCTTTTTGTCATGTTATTTTTGTTTGTGTGTGCTTCTCCGTGTTTGTTTGTGTGTTTGGTTTTAAATTTGTTCATTTTTATATGATTTTCTGGAATCCTGTTTGCGTAACATCCAACTTTTTATGACATATCCGCAGATCACAATTTTTGTTGTTGTAATTTCTGTAACATTTATAACTACCAGCTGATATACAAAATGGCTAACGCAATCATAAGTTTTTTGAGCTTACCAACCACCGATAAATATGTAGTATGTCTGTTACAGTCACGAGGACTGCTTCCGGATGCTAAGATCTGCGTGCCACCCACTGAGGGCCATACGCATACAACCCTCCTAAATAAATATATAAACATTCCCACCTTATGGGTATTTGCAACCAAGAGAAATAATTGCTAAAAATTTTCTCATTTATTTCATTTTGTTTTCTGCAAAAAAATGTAGGCTCTCTTAAGAAACATGAACCATTTTCTGTTTTCTGACTATTTCTGTTTATGTATTTTTTTTAAAATATATTACTTCATGTATGATTGTATGTCTGTCTGTGTAGGATATTATTTCATGTATGATTGTATGCCTGTCTGTATAGGATATTACTTCATGTATGATTGTATGTCTGTCTGTGTAGGATATTACTTCATGTATGATTGTATGTCTGTCTGTGTAGGATATTACTTCATGTATGATTGTATGTCTGTCTGTGTAGGATATTATTTCATGTATGATTGTATGTCTGTCTGTGTAGGATATTATTTCATATATGATTGTATTTCTATCTGTGTAGGATATTATTTCATATATGATTGTATTTCTATCTGTGTAGGATGAGAATGCACAGGTCAATGGAATACACACTATAAGCAATATGGCTGGATTGACACTGAGAGATGCAGCGCATTACACTCCAAACTTTTGCAAGAATTTTGCTCAAATTATCCAGGCAAGAGTTATCTCGAGTTATCTTGTAGAACAACATATTAATTTTGCATGTGACATACATATTATTATTAATATTAGTATTATTAGTAGAAGTAGAAGTAGAAGTAGTAGTAGTAGTAGCAGTAGAAGTAGCAATAGTAGTAGCAGTAGAAGTAGCAGTAGAAGTAGCAGTAGCAGTAGAAGTAGCAGTAGTAGTAGTAAAAAAATTTTAATATTTTTTATTAGCATTTATTACTATTATTGATTATTAATTAATTATTATTCATTATTTATTATTCATTATCTAATATTCACTATTATTTATTATTATTTATTATTCATTATTATTTATTCATTATTATTTATTATTACTATTATTTATTATTCATTATTATTTATTATTCATTATTATTTATTATTCATTATTCATTATTATTATTTATTATTCAGTATTATTTATTATTCGGTATTCTTTATTATTCATTATTAATTATTATATGGACCAAGCAGACATACTCATTGCTCATCGTGAGTTGATACCATCATATGCTTTTGAGATAAATGAGCATGATTAACTATCAAGAATGTGTGATTGAGGATAAGGATTGAGGATAAGCTTGGTCTGTAGAGAACACATAACAGAGATTTCAAAAAGAGCAGTGAACGAACATAGAATTAGCTCCGCTACTAGTTCAGCTACCATGTTCTTTATTCTTAATTGTTCCGTGGTTTCCAGTCTCAGATTTCAATATTTTTTCCAGAATAAATTTGTGCATCTATTGGAGATCCTGTTAAATGCTTCAGAGTTTATTTATAGGAAAATGTCCCAATTAATGAGTACGGAATCACACGAAGATAAGCTCATATGACGTAGAATTCCCACCACACGAAGCTATGAATACGTCACAGCCTAAACGTCAAATTCCTTTACTCATTACGATTGTAATAAGGAGAAATATAGCTGATTTTTTTCAATTAATTTCTGGAAAGATTATGAATTTCCAATGCCATATTTTACTATCAAACGTAGTAGCATGGCATGGTTCATGATCGTCGTGATAGGTAATATTTGTTTTAGTTGTTGTTATATTATAAGAATTATTTAGAATTTTCGTGTATTCATTGAAAACACACAAAAATAATATATATATATATATATATATATATATATATATATATATATATATATATATATCGGGGGTTCTATGTGTTAACATTTAAAATGAAAACGTATGTATGGCTAGGCCTAGTCTTGAACGAACGGATATTGCATGCGATTTCTTCCAGTTTTACTAGTTTGTTCAGTTCATATTATTTTCGTTTGGATATGAAACAACATATAAACAATAGGAATATGTATTTAAGAGGATTTTATCAATATTGCTACACATTGCTCAAGTATTAGAGTCGTCAAGAAATTACATTTGTGTTTTTTAATGGAATTTTGATATTTTTTCCTCCAATTATCAACTTAACGACTTGCTCACAATTTTCATATCAGACATACAACAATAAAATATTATAATATTAATTATTCACTCCTTTATTTGCATGTGCAAAAACTATTTTGATATCTGTACAAATAAAAATGTTATTGCGTTAAAAATCACTCACCATAAATAACACAAATTTCTCCAAATGAATTCAGTCGCAGAAGAAAAATTGCATAATTTTTATTCAGACCCTAAAAGTTAATGTATCGTTCAGAGACATGGGCAATATAAGTCATGAAATGCTAACACTTGTTTAAAAGGTGTATTTTAAAGTTTATAAACTTGACAATATTTGATATGGAGACAAGAAAGTAAATATTTAATAACTTCATCATCAAGTAAGGTAATAGAGGTCATCCTGCATCTCCATACACCTTTCTGCGCCGCCTAGTTTTTTCCTTATATAAGTTATATTAGAATTGAATAAAGGGACTCAGCACGACCTTACCTAGCCATGTTCGGCTTTATTGTTCCTTCTATAAGTGATATTAACCACTATCTTGCTTGTCATTGTTCCTCCATGCTCATTATTGGTTCTCCTTTGCTCATTATAGTATTTCCTTTTTTAAGCTATATTAGCCATGAGCAAAGGGGCTAAGAATGAACCTGCTTGGTCTGGTCAGGCTTTTTTCCTGCTATAAGCTATATAAACTACCATCTTGGACATCATTGTGTCGCTATGCTTGTCATTGGTTGCCATAGTTTTTATTTCTCCTTATATAAGGTATATTTGCATTGTGCAAAGGGACTCAGCGCGATCTTGCATAGCCCTGTCTGGTTTTATTTTCACTTTTATAAACTATATAAATAATGAACTTGCACATCAATGTTCTTCCATGGTTGCCATAGCTTTTCCTTAAATAAGCTTTATTAGCGTTGTCAAAGAGACTCAACACAACATTGCCAGGCCTAGTCTGGCTTTATTTTTCCTTCTATAAGCTACATATACCACCATCTTGCTCGTCAATGTTCCTCAATGCTTGTCATTTGATGTCATAGTTTTTCCTTATTAAGCTATATTAGCTATCAGGGAAGAAACTCAGCATGACTAGTACACGCGACTACCCGACCAGTGCACGACCAATATTTTTTTGCACGACCATTTCACGACATTGTATAAGTAAATACAAATAAGGTAGGAAGGTTACTGAAGAAAACTATCAATATAAATAAGAAAATATAGAAAATAATAAAGAACAAATACAATTGTCAACGTGTCGGTTCAATTGGGACCTTTATCAAGACAACAAAAAGTTAAGAACACAAAACCATAACGAAATTGTACACCCTCCGATATTTGGGTTATATATATATATACGACATTTCTTATATAAGGACATTGGATATAGATCTTCATCACTAGCACAAAATTTGCTCATTACATGCACACTATCATCACGTGCCATGTCAGGGCTAATGTAGGTGGTAACTGATATAACTAATAGAAACAGCCTGCATGTAACAAAGCAGCCAACATGCAACAAAACAGTCAATTTGCAATAGAAACAGCCTGCACACAATATAAACAGCCTGCATAAAAAAGCATCAGCCAAAACAAACAAACAAAACAACCCACAACAAAACAGCTAGTATGCAATAAAACAGCCAGCATGCAATAGATCACATCAGCATGCAACAAAACCAATGACCAGGCACATTTGACTTCAGAATTGGTAACTAACGTTTTGGTGTTTCTATCACTTCCAATGAACGGTAATTATTAAATTGCATTATTCCTTGTTTAATTATATTATAATTTTTCAACTATTATCTTTTTTTTTTATAGATCTTTGCATAATTGGATGTCCCGTTGTTTTGTTTTATTCATAACTTGACATCTGGGTTGTTTCGATTTTTAGAATATTGTTATGACCTTTTCTTTCCAGGATGTTGTTCCACTAAGGTTAAAAGTCATTGATTTTGTGCATGAGCCACCATATTTTGATGTCATTTTTGCAATTATTAAAAAGGCTCTGAAAGACAAGCTAGCTAAACGAGTAAGTCAGTTTTCACTGGTTCATTAACACAAAAACACTACAACTTCCCCATGCAGACGTCCACAAAGACCTGAGCATGGACGAGGACTGGCTCCTCAAAACTATTAGCAAAAAATACAAGCTAACATATTTTGGACATTAAAGACACAACGGTTTAGAAAGATTAATCATGGAGGGAAAAGTTCCAGGAAAGAGAACAAAACGTAGACCAAGACTACGATGGACACAGGATATCGAAGGTCTTCTGAACATGATATTAGAAGAGGCTGAGCAGAGAACTGAGAGCTTACAGAGTGGCAGTGAGGACAACATTATGTAAAGGACATGCCACATAGATGAGGATAAGCTTACCTATTTTTTCTTCTGCGTTGATTCTCAAACTCCCGCTGGTTCTCTCTTGAAGTAGGACAATGGGCCTACTAGATTTCCAGTAGGACATAGTCTAGAGAATGGAAATGTTATGTGTCTGTTTATTTGCTCCAAATGGTATCTGCTGCAGCTCATAATCAGAATTCGCATTAATGGTAAGAAATACTCATTATTGATTAGCAACAGCGCAACCAGGTTATTAAAAAGAATTCAGAGACATGAGTATTGTACTTTTAGTGTTGAAATTACACAAAATGCACACATTTACTTGAATTTTTTAGTTTTAAACATAATGTATGGCTCTCAAAGAATTACTTTTCAAAATATGTGGTGTCCATGGCGCTCTCAGACAAAAAGGTTCCCGACACCTGCTATACACCATGCATTCTCAACTCAGTGCTCACAAACATGCTGGTGCTCCCGTGCACAGATTCCTCTACACCATGAGTTCTGAACTCTGTGATTACAAACATGTTGGTGTGCGCATAAGGCATCTTGCAACATGCCTGTTAAAACACTACAGATGATAAAACTCATATCCTCTCAGGGTCGTAGGGATGTCACATTGAGACTTTTGGTACAGAAAGATCTCCACACATCTCTATCATAATGATGAGTTTGGAAACTTCACACCCTGTCCAATTCTTGATATTATCCAGTCATGTCTTTTTCATTCATCCTCATCTTCTTCTACCCTCCACGGTACCCTGAAGAATATCTTTTGTCATCGAGGAATATCTCAACCACCAGAGTTTATGAAGTTTCCCAGCAGTTAACATTGATTCTTGTTGACCCGCTAATACATGAATTCTATCATACACAAACACGTTTGTCTTATGTTTTCTCGATGTAGGAGAATATGCGTAGTGCTTAATGCAGAGAGGGGAGAAGTTGCAGAGAAAGGAAATAAGAGAAACTTGAGGAATTATAATAAAACTAACAGATAACAAATATAAATAATTAACCATCTATTACACCACTGAAGGTTTTTTATGATAAAAATATGTTTTCTAGATATTTCAAGTCTTTTAGGATCTTGTATGCATGTTTTTTTTTCTTCACAACTTGTAAAAGTTGTATGTTAATGTTTCCATGGGCGTGATACTCTTTTCTGAATAATGTTTTTTTAGGGAAAACAGTATATTTTTTTTATACTGAAAACAAAAATTAACTAAAGTGGTATCAATACTGAATATTTCATTGAGAAAACTAAATAATGTGAAACTAAATAATGTGAAACTAAATAATGTGAAACTAAATCAGCAAAATATACCTTGTAAAAATGCCCAATTTTTTTAATTTCCCCAATTTTTTCCAAACTATGCTTTTATTATTTACATACACGCAGAACACATCGTACAAACCATGTGCCATCTTAAAAACTTGAAGGTTCCAGCGAACATAATCTGGCTTTAAAGGGAAACAACTGTTAAAATTGAGAACACAAAAATGACCAAGATATTTCAGACGAATTAGTTTGTTGTTAAAAAAAAGAACACTACACGACGTGATATATGGCTAGTTGACTTTATCACTTTAAAAAAATTTAACAAAATTAATAATAAGCAGACAAAGTCAATGAAGATTTGTAAAACTCTTAAGTAAGTCAAAACAGGTCCAGCATGATAGAAAAGTTGCGCATGCGGTTGCGTCTGTGGGTCTCACCAATGGCTCACTAGACAAACCAACCATGCAACAGAAAATCTTAGTAGATGACATGCCTTTATATTGAGGTTATCTTCTTATAGAAGCTTCATGGCCCGTCATCTATACAGTCCCGTAGTCGTAACCTTCGATAACAGTTACCATGTTGTTCCGACAGGCCGACGTTGTGTTTGAACTAGTTACGGACACAGCGTGGGTGGGCGAAACAACAAAGAAACATGTCGCAAGGGCTAGAGTTGTGCCCTGATGTCGACGTCTGTTTAGGCGGCATTAGACTCTAGACACCATCGAGTCGGATGGTTGCTGTAATACATCTCTATTTTATTTCTAATGTGCAGATTGTTCTTATGTGCAGATTGTTCTTATGTGCAGATTGTTCTTATGTGCAGATTGTTCTTATGTGCAGATTGTTCTTATGCTGTGTGTAGAATGTGTAGTAAAATATGGAAGAGTCCAGAAACAACAATGGAATGGAACAAATGGTCTCTGGTTAAATTACTGGTACATAACAAGGGAGATTTATGGAGTTAGAGAGAGCAATAATATTATCAGTTCAAGAAGTTAGAGGGGGATAATGTTGTTTTAAGTTCAAGAAAAAAACCATATAAATTCTTCTTCTTCAGCATTCATTCTCAAACTCCCGCTGGATCTCTCTTGAAGCAGGACCATTGTCCTACTAGATTTCCAGCATGATGCAGTACAGAGAATGGAAATGCGTCGTGTTGCCGTTTTATTTGCGCCAATAGTCAGACACATCCATCTTCGTCCGTACATATATAAATAATATTAAAGTGTAAAAATAGGAAATAAATGTTGTTCATCCATCACAAGTGATGATGCCACATGTAACATCCACTTTGCCACATGTAACATCCACTTTGCCACATGTAACATCCACTTTGCCACATGTAACATCCACTTTGGAAATTCAGTGAGAATGATGTCCATGCCTAATAGTTCGTAGATGACTAATGAGCCCTATTCGAGGTGTAAATGTCCTTGGACTTCTTGCATGAGATACAGTGGCAAAGTCACTGTAGTTGCTTTTTGGTCTACCCAGAGCCACTGTAGTTGCTTTTTGGTCTACCCAGAGCCACTGTAGTTGTTTTTTGGTCTACCCAGAGCCACTGTAGTTGCTTTTTGGTCTACCCATGACAATGTAGGTACCCTTCCCTGATTATTTGCTGCATTTTTTCAACATTTCACAAGATGCTGCACGTTTTTTACTGTTGAGTGTCATGTAAATCTATTTTGTGCAAGTTCTTCCTATGTACCATGGTTTATTTCACAGACTTTCAGTGAGGTCTTTAACAAGTCCTTGTAGCGCAACCTTTGCCCATCTTTAGAATGTATGCACTTCTGCAACTCACCATAGAGAAGTATAAATATGGTTAACATGCTCAACTTAAATCAGAATAATTGTCTAACTAATGTGACCAGATGCTATAAAGAACATTATTTCTTTACTTCTTATATAGGTTACCTTGCATGGAGATAAATTGGAAAAATTGCATGCTTCTGTGGATCCTAAGTTTCTGCCTACTGACTTAGGGGGTCAGTTACCAATACCCAGTAACAAGGTGAGTTGGACATTGAATAAAAGCCTTTAGTTTTTCTTGCCTTCATTCTCACACTCCCACCTAATCTCTCTTGTAGCAGTATGGTTCCACTAAATTTCATGCATGTCACAGAAAATCCAGAAAACAGAGATGAGTTTTGTTGCCCCTTTATTTGTACTCACTCGTCCGAATCATTGCAGATAGCAATCACTGGGAAGACTCTGTGTTGATGATCAAATGTGATACTTCTTCGACACTGACTGGTAGCGGAATTATAGATAGATAGAAAATGTGTCTGAGTTAAACGTTTAATCTGAATGAGAAAAATATATTGCCTTACAAGTTTAGACAGCCAATCGGAAATGAATGTTAGTTGGATCCAGTGGTGTATGGTAAAGAATGAATTTTTAGAATGTGGATGCCGAGTGACATTTCTTTTAGTAGGTAGGTATCTTCACACCCTCCCCCCCCCCATCCTTTTTCCTATTAGAAACACGTATTTGCTGCCCTATATAACATATTAACTGGTTTTAAAGAAACATACCTTATATAATCTTATAATGCAGCTACAGGCGTCTATTCTTCTTTTCTGTGAAAATGTTGAGTATAAGATAGGAAATTTCCATTGTAGTTCTGAGAAATATCATCATAAATTATTTCGAAGCATATGATTGCCCTGAAGCCAGCATCTGAAAGCACAATAAAATTGATTTTACAAAATCAAAGGCCAGGTTTTAAGTAGCCAATGAACATTTCCGCACTAAAAGGATAGGTATGCTAAAAAATATTGACGTCAAGAAAGGATAACTTAAAAAAGAAATAAACCTTCGATTATCTCTCTGTAATTTTATAGTAAATAACTATACATTTCTGTCATCTTGCTGCAGAAATCATTACAAACACAATAAGCCAATGTCAACAGGTGGCATTTCTTGTCTGTCCTACAAGTCGTTTACTCATGAGATGGGATACCACGCATCTATTGACGGAGTATGTGCTTTTCTAATTTTGATTCCCATGCTATATTATCTGGTTCATCATCATCATCAGGTGCCATGCCGGGTGGCGTAGGCGGACATGGCACTCCACAGCTCTCTGTCCACAGTATTATGTATCAAAGTCGTTGTTGTTTCCTTGCCGTGCCAGGTTGTCAAACTGTCTAATATTTTCTCACGTTGTCGCCCTCTGTCTCTGGTGCCTTCAATCTTGCCTGTTGTGATTATGTTCTCTAAACCTGCCTGTCTCATGAAGTGGCCAAAAAAAGAAGATTGCCTTTTTCTTATATTGTTGATTAAGATCCGTTTCGCATTTAACTCTTTCAATACCTCTACATAAGATTTTCTGGCAGTCCATGGTATTCTCAGCATCAAGTAATTATCTCCATTTATCTCTGTGTCAGGCTTGGATGGATGTTCTACTTGCTTCAGATGCTCAATTTGAAGAAGACAACAAGTTTGGTTTTGTACAGATGAAAGTCAACAGTGGAAACTCTGTGAGCAAGAGTGGAGATGCTGGCATGCAGGGACTCGGAGGAACATTCAAGAAGTTGAACATCTAATCATGACAACACTTATACTCAAACATTTTTTCCCCGCTTATATATTCCAAATATATATTTTATATTGCCTATATCTTAGTGATCACATCCGTTTCCACATTATGTTATATATTTATGACAAATATTCTCAAGATAATCTATTTCTATATAAATATATTTTTATTATATCTACTGCATCATTACACTATAATTGTATGATTCATTGCTTTTAATTTTCATCGAAGCATAGGATCATTGCTTAAGTTGATTCTTTGCAGAAGGATGATTCCAAAGCGTTTAGTTTATATATATTTCATATGAATGTGATTTCTCATCTGACACGACAGCTTCTACAGTCGACCCAGTTGTAAATGGGTACCTTACTCGTGAGTTAGGGGAGGTAAACGCAGCAAGGAAGGGAACTGGCTATCCCACCTAATAGTTGCTGTGGATTAGTACAATCAGAGTTATCTTCAATCCTGGTGGCAGCTTGCTGCCATGGGACTTACCTTTACCTTTACTGTTATGGTTTCCATTGTAACCAGTTTTTTTTAATGACAAAATTAATAGCCACTTTGGAGAAGGAAACCTCTTGTTTGTAATCCCAGAAAGTGCAGTAAAATGCTGATAGATATTCTTGAATGAACTGAGATCTCACCTAGCCACACCCCTCGTCTAAGATAGTGGTTCTGATTCTTGAATGGGATACCAATTGGCTCTAATTCTGCCAGCTTAATGTAACAATATTGCTGATAATTGTCTTGCTTATCATTCCTTTGGTTTTACCAACAAGGAAACATGGGGGGGGGGGTATGCATGATGTCTGAGAAGCCATGATCTCCTTATTGCATGCCCAGACTCTCCCCTCTAGAGGACATTCCTGCCTAGCTCTTGTATGAGGAAACACAAAACCTGCTACTTATAGGGTTATAACATAAGACTATTTATAGTTCAAAACAAATATAGGAAAAGAACATGACATAGAAAATCCACATTGGCTTGTCATACTAAATGTCTGGAGTTCCTTTTGTCGGTGGTACAACAATACAGAAAGATTATATATTAATGTAGGTTAAGTCTCTAGCACAGTAGAAGAGAAATTATAAACCTGATGATAAACTTGGGAAGATAGATGTTAGATTTGATGAGATAGATGATAGACTTGTGAGGATAGATGGTAGACTTGAGAGGATAGATGGTAGACGATGAGATAGATGATAGACTTGAGAGGATAGATGGTAGATTTGTGAGGATAGATGGTAGATTTGTGAGGATAGATGGTAGATTTGTGAGGATAGATGGTAGATTTGTGAGGATAGATGGTAGAGTTGAGAGGATAGATGGTAGACTTGAGAGGATAGATGGTAGATTTGTGAGGATAGAAGATAGACTTGAGAGGATAGATGGTAGATTTGTGAGGATAGATGGTAGATTTGTGAGGATAGATGGTAGAGTTGAGAGGATAGATGGTAGATTTGTGAGGATAGATGGAAGAGTTGAGAGGATAGATGGTAGATTTGTGAGGATAGATGGTAGATTTGTGAGGATAGATGGTAGAGTTGAGAGGATAGATGGTAGATTTGTGAGGATAGATGGAAGAGTTAAGAGGATAGATGGTAGAGTTGAGAGGATAGATGGTAGAGTTGTGAGGATAGATGGAAGAGTTGAGAGGATAGATGGTAGATTTGTGAGGATAGATGGTAGATTTGTGAGGATAGATGGAAGAGTTGAGAGGATAGATGGTAGAGTTGAGAGGATAGATGGTAGATTTGTGAGGATAGATGGTAGATTTGTGAGGATAGATGGTAGATTTATGAGGATAGATGGAAGAGTTGAGAGGATAGATGGTAGAGTTGAGAGGATAGATGGTAGATTTGTGAGGATAGATGGTAGATTTGTGAGGATAGATGGAAGAGTTGAGAGGATAGATGGTAGAGTTGAGAGGATAGATGGTAGATTTGTGAGGATAGATGGAAGAGTTGAGAGGATAGATGGTAGAGTTGAGAGGATAGATGGTAGAGTTGTGAGGATAGATGGTAGAGTTGTGAGGATAGATGGAAGAGTTGAGAGGATAGATGGTAGATTTGTGAGGATAGATGGTAGATTTGTGAGGATAGATGGAAGAGTTGAGAGGATAGATGGTAGTTTTGTGAGGATAGATGGTAGTTTTGTGAGGATAGATGGTAGAGTTGTGAGGATAGATGGTAGATTTGTGAGGATAGATGGAAGAGTTGAGAGGATAGATGGTAGAGTTGAGAGGATAGATGGTAGAGTTGTGAGGATAGATGGTAGATTTGAGAGGATATATGGTAGACTTGAGAGGATATATGGTAGACTTGAGAGGATAGATGGTATTGAGAGGATAGATGGTAGACTTGAGAGGATAGATGGTAGAGTTGAGAGGATAGATGGTAGAGTTGAGAGGATAGATGGTAGAGTTGAGAGGATAGATGTTAGAGTTGAGATGATGGTAGTCTTGTGAGGATAGATGGTAGAGTTGAGAGGATAGATGGTAGACTTGAGAGGATATATGGTAGACTTGAGAGGATATATGGTAGACTTGAGAGGATAGATGGTATTGAGAGGATAGATGGTAGACTTGAGAGGATAGATGGTAGACTTGAGAGGATAGATGGTATTGAGATTATAGATGGTATTGAGAGGATAGATGGTAGAGTTGAGAGAATAGATGGTAAGAGTTGAGAGGATAGATGGTAGAGTTGAGAGGATAGATGGTAGACTTGTGAGGATAGATGGTAGAGTTGAGAGGATATATGGTAGACTTGAGAGGATATATGGTAGACTTGAGAGGATAGATGGTATTGAGAGGATAGATGGTAGACTTGAGAGGATAGATGGTAGACTTGAGAGGATAGATGGTATTGAGAGGATAGATGGTAGACTTGAGAGGATAGATGGTAGACTTGAGAGGATAGATGGTAGACTTGAGAGGATATATGGTAGACTTGAGAGGATAAATGGTATTGAGAGGATAGATGGTAGACTTGAGAGGATAGATGGTAGATTTGATGAGATAGATGGTAGACTTCTTCTTCAGCTTTCATTCTCAAACTCCCGCTGAATCTTCCTTACAGCAGGACCACAGTCCTACTAGATTTCCAGCAGGATGTAGTCCAGAGAATGGAAATGCATTGTGTCGCCGTTTTATTTGCGCCAATGGCCCGACACATCCGTCTTCAGCAGGAGATATAGACTTCATGGGATCGATTTTCTTAAACAGAAATTAGATATGGAGATAAACGAAACACAGGCCGGCTTCAGATCGGGCAGAGGAACAAGAGATCACATTCTCAACATGAGGCTTATTATAGACAAGTGTAGGGAATTCTCAACTGACCTGCACATGTGCTTCATGGATTACTCAAAAGCGTTCCACTGCATCCAACACCAGCAACTATGGAAGATATGAACAGCATGGGTTTCCCAAGACATCTGATTCATCTAATAGAGGAACTTTACCAAGATCAAAAGGCTGTAGTGAAGTTAGAGGACGATCTCTCAGAGTGGTTTGAGGTACAGAGTGGTGTAAGGCAGGGATGCACACTCTCCCCATACCTGTTCAACATCTACGCAGAAAGTATAATGAGGAATGTGAGAGAAGACATACACAATGCTGACTACCACGCTTTAAACATAGGTGGATTCCTGACGACACAGTACTTCTTTCAAATGATATAAAGGGATTGGAACAACTAATCAAAACACAAAGAAATACGGCGAATCACAAAACTTGTATTTAAACAAGCAAAAAACAAAAATCATGCCAACAGATATAACAACACAACAACCAAACATCAGAATAGAAAATACCGAGATAAATTTGGATAAATTTGAATACTTAGGAGCAAACATCAACGGTGCACGAGACTTCATGGCAGAAATAAGGAAGAGATTGGCAATGGCATATTGTAAAATAGCACGGTTGAAGAACATATGGAACAACAACAAAATAGAAACGAAATTGTTAATGTTATCAACTTTTATTTTTCCGGTTGCAACATACGGCTGGGAAATATGGACCCTAAGTAAAACAGCGGCAAGAAGATCAACGCCTTCGAATTGAAATGCTACAGAAAGATACTTAGAATATCATGGAAGGATAAAATCAGAAACTCAGATATTATAAACACATTGAAGATTCCAGAGTGTTGGTTACTAAACACAATAACAAAAAGAAAACTACGCCTGTTTGGTCATATAAAGAGACACAACTGTTTAGAAAGACAAATAATGGAGGGAAGAGTACCTGGATAGAGGAGAAAGGGCAGACCAAGAAGACGATGGGCTGACGACATTAAAGATGACATGAATACATCGCTAGAAAATGCAAACCGCATCGTCCAAGACAGAGAGGTTTAGAGAGTTCATTGGGAAGACAACGTTCTGGAAGGAATACATCTCATGACATAGGCAAAATAGGTCTATGATAATAAATTGTTGATAGATTTTATTGTTGTAAATATGATAACATTGTTGACTGTAGGGCCTATGTTCTATGAATATTGATTCCGATTCTGAACTTACATATGAATGCCTGTGATGTTTATTTACATTTGATCTCACTAAAGTCTGATTATTTACTGTAATTTATTTTTCTATGTTTGAACATACTGTTCTGTGACTAACATTCCAATATGACAGACTTGGGCTTGTTTACAGTATACATACTTCAGAAAATGATTTTTATCAAGCTTTTCTTAACTTTTTGATACATGTACCTACTCATACTGGATACATGTCCCTGTTCATACTGGATACATTTCCATACTCATACTGGATACATGTCCCTACTCATACTGTATACATTTCCCTACTCATACTGGATACATGTACCTATTCATACTGGATACTTTTCTCTACTCATACCGGATACATGTCCCTACTCATACTGGATACATGTCCCTATTCATACTGGATACATGTCCATACTCATGCTGGATACATTTTCCTACTAGTACTGGATACATGTCCCTACTAGTACTGGATACACGTCCCTACTTATACTGGATACATGTCTCTACTCATACTGGATACATGTCCCTACTCATACTGGATACATGTCCCTGTTCATACTGGATATATGTCCCTGTTCGAACTGGATACATTTCCCTGTCGGTACTGGATACATGTATTCTGCTCATATTTGATACAAATCTTCTCATACTGGAAATATGAATGCATATCTGCTCATACTTGATACATAACTTTTCATACATGAATACATAACTGCTCAATTGTTTGATCCTCAAATCTAACTGCGTTATTACGCTTAATTTACATTTAACTATAAAACTATGATTTATATTTTTGGTGGAAGGCATACATATTTAACGAAACAAACTCTAATATGATTCAAAATATAGTATAATAAAGAATAAGCAGAGGGAATAATGTGAAATAATTATTAGGTTGACTAGCAGTATATTATTTCATCCAGAATGGTGTCCAATAGGATCTGCCCAGATTTGTGCGATATATGCATTTTACTACATTGTTTTTGAAACAGGCAATGCCGTTTTACTGAACGACGACTAACGCTGTCGGATGCTTGCATGAAATAATACACACAACAAAACACAGATTATAATCATACAAATAACAATACCCAGGACATAATCAACGTTTCGAACCAAAAGGCCTTTTTCAAGATACTCACATAACATAAAAAGACGATGAATAGAAATGACTACACCACAACAAATGTTGATTATGTCCTGTGTATTGTTATTTGTATGATTATATCCTGTGTTTTGCTGTGTGTACTATTTCACTTGGGCATCCAACAGTGATAGTGTGTTAGTCATCATACAGTAAAACTTCATTACCTGTTTCCCACGTGAGTATTATTTTCATACAGTTTTGCTAGCAGTGTTACCTTTTATTGACAGCTTTAAGATGTTTTTTACCATCCTATGGTGTGTTGTGTTTATCCATTTGGCATTGCCCCTCGATCGCTCTATTGTCTGCAAATACACTCTGTGCACAGTGGCATCATATTGACTGACATATGCTATGAGTAGAAATATATGTCTAAAACTTATGACTTTGTACTTAAATTATTTTTTAAACAGTTTATTAGCCCGCTAAATAGGAAAGTACACAAGATAGTTTCTATATAACAGAATCTCATTTCTATTTTTGATGTGTGTAATAAGTATTGATTTTATTGAAAGATTTCAAAATGTTTTTTTACTTATTTACTCCCCACTCCCTACACCCACTCCTTCTTTATCCCTGTGATTATTTACACAATGTAATTATATTACTTACCATACATCTAATAGTACATGTTCAATAAGCATTATCTTAATTGTAACTAGATGCCAAAAGAAATTTTGCAGAATTTTTGCAGTAATATTGTTTCATATACAAATGTGATCTGAATTTTTCATACTTTACTTCATTCTTATGTTTACACTGAAGAAACATTACGTAAACATTTAGCTGCGTGTTTTTATTTTAAGGAGTGCTAGAATGATATTATAGATTGTGGGAATAAGTGTCACTTTGCTATAGCAATCAACATGACATGCACAGGGTAAATTTGTTATTTTCTCTCTGAAATATAACATTTCAGTTACAAAGCTGAACAAGGAATATACAATTCAAATTCTGAAATAAAAAATTTTTGTTCCAATTCTTAAAGATAAAAATTTTGTTCCAACTCTATTCTAACATTTGACCACTCACTGAACCTTGTATTTATGATTTATGTGTAATCTGCAGGGCATGTAATGATATCACATGAACAACTCTGATAAGAGTTTAAAATGATATCACATGAACAACTCTGATGAGAGTTTAATATGATCTCACATGAACAACTCTGATGAGTATAAAATGATCTCACATGAACAACTCTGATGAGTATAAAATGATCTCACATGAACAACTCTGATGAGAGTTTAAAATGATCTCACATGAACAACTCTGATGAGAGTTTAAAATGATATCACATGAACAACTCTGATGAGAGTTTAATATGATCTCACATGAACAACTCTGATGAGTATAAAATGATCTCACATGAACAACTCTGATGAGAGTATAAAATGATCTCACATGAACAACTCTTATGAGTATAAAATGATCTCACATGAACAACTCTGAGAGTTTAAAATGATCTCACATGAACAACTCTGATGAGAGTTTAAAATGAGAAGATATTCCTTTTGTTGTTTATAATACTCATAATATTTGTGCTCAAAATGCTCACAAATTTGGTAAATTTGGGGGGGGGGGGAATACAGATTTGGTATATTTGATGTGAAAATACAGATTTTGGTATATTTGATGTGAAAATACAGATTTTGGTATATTTGATGTGAAAATACAGATTTTGGTATATTTGATGTGAAAATACAGATTTTGGTATATTTGATGTGAAAATACAGATTTTGGTATATTTTATGTGAAAATACAGATTTTGGTATATTTGATGTGAAAATACAGATTTTGGTATATTTGATGTGAAAATACAGATTTTGGTATATTTGATTAGAAAATACAGATTTTGGTATATTTTATGTGAAAATACAGATTTATTGTAAATTTGATGTGGAAATTTTGGTATATTGTTTTTGCCTTATCTTGTCCTATCCATGTGTGCCACCAGATGTCAGGGGGAGCCGAAGTCTTCTTTCTTTAGCTAAATGTCATGCTGCTATCATAAGTGCACCCTTGGTGTTCTAGTATTTCTCTAATGTCATCTATCCATCTTCGTCTGCGTCTTCCCATGTTTCTCTGTTCAGATGATCTTTTATTGAAAACTATTGATGGAATGTGATCTGATTCCATTCTGATTAAGTGACTGAACCATTTCATCTTTTACGTGTCTATGTATTCTTTGCACGATAATGTTTTCATCAGATTCCTTATAGTTTCATTGATTATTCTATCTGTGTTTGTTACCCAGAGTGCTGTTCTCCGGCAGTTCATTTCGCATACAGCAAGATTTTGTTATATTTATATTTTTAACACATTTGGTGTCAAAATACAATATTTTCTGTGACAATACAGAACTTTGGCAGGTTTCAAAAATGTTATTTTTTGGTGCAAATACAATATTTATGGATTATTTTGTGTTGAAATTATGTGGTTTTTCTTCATTCTCACTCCCACAGGATCTCTTTTATAACATGACTTGGCTCTACAAAATTTCCAGCAGGATATAGTTCAGAGAACGGAAATGCGTTCATGGTGCTGTTTTATTTGCACTAATGACCCGACACATCTGTGGTGTGAACTACAGAATAATCCATCAAGAAGTTGACATATATGAAATTATTAGTTTTGCATAAGATAAACAACACTCTTCTGTCAAAACATCGAATCAATTGTTTTTGTTTTGTTTTATTTACGTTCATGCTCTTGTATCTGTTGTGTATCTATCCATAGAGTGCTTCCTATGGAAAAAACATTATTTGAGGAAATCAAGCACATAAAATACGGGCTGTTTTTAAAGTCTGACTACACTTTGTATTGAGAAAACATTTGAAAAACTATATATGACATCATCACAGAATGTGCTCCACAGTCCATTGTGAAGCAATATGCAGTGAATGGCTGTCGTCTGCTGGATTAATTCTTTGCACACAAAACCGAATGGTTTTATCAATGGAAGAAATAAATTTTTTCCAAGCACGTTTGCCTTTATTACATTTTCGGACAACGCAGGAAACTAGAGATGTTTAGAGACAGCTCGCCGCTTGTTCAACACCCATGGAATGGTTGCTCCATCATTGCTTCCTCGGCTATCTATTCGCTATTGTCCTTCTCTCCTCCCTATCATATCCATGTTTGTTTCCATGTAAGACTCGTTTTACCATGGTCTTTAATTTGTCCTGATGAAGGCTTTTTAATCAAACTTCGTCCGTCACTGTGTCTCGTTACTATAGGTTGTTTTATGACTCATCCTGGTAGCACTTAACATATTTTTTTTCATTTTGACTGTTTTTGTAAGGACGACTGGGCATAAGAAGCAGTTTACTATACAGGATATATTTAAATGATTAATTAATGAAAATGGTGAAAAGGCATAAAAGATTGACTTCATTGTACATGGACTTCCCAATATATGACGGTGTATACATTTTGTGTTTCGCATGGTACTATAGTTGGGGGTGTACCTAATGGCCCAGTAACTGCAGATTTCAGCATGTGTACTATAATGGGCAGGACTGTGGTCCTGCTCGATATAGGAGTTGGCCTGACCAATCTTAGTTTCCAGCCTCTGTTGGCTGGACTAAGCGCCATCTCCACTTCAAGAAGTTGGTCTCGATGGGGTCCAATATGTATTCCACTCCTCTCGACGAAGCAGGTCATTGTCTGCCAATACTTCTCTCAGCGAAGCAGGTCAATGTCTGCCAATACTTCTCTCAGCGAAGCAGGTCAATGTCTGCCAATACTTCTCTCAGCGAAGCAGGTCATTGTCTGCCAATACTTCTCTCAGCGAAGCAGTTCATTGTCTGCCAATACTACTCTCAGCGAAGCAGGTCATTGTCTGTCAAGATTCCTCTCGACGAAGCAGGTCAATGTCTGCCAAGACTTCTCTCAGCGAAGCAGGTCGATGTCTGTCAAGACTCCTCTCGACGAAGCAGGTCAATGTCTGCCAAGACTTCTCTCAACTAAGCAGGTCGATGTCTGCCAAGACTTTTCTCAACGAAGCAGGTCCATGTCTGTCAAGACTTCTCTGAACTAAGCAGGTCGATGTCTGCCAAGAGTACCACTTATAGCACGTAACTCCGCAGATTCAAGCAATAATATCCAGGAATTTAAACCCCCCCCCCCCCCCCAAAAAAAAATAGATTTGTAAATAATATGTGACAATCTGGAATCAAGGTAACAATCTCTTGTACACAATAGCTGAATAATTAAGACAACTTTTTCTTCTTCTTCTGCGTTCGTTCTCAAACTCCTGCAGATTAGCAGAATGTAGTCTGGACAATGGAAAGCGTTGTGTCATGATTTACAGCATTGCTATGATTTCTGCGCGTTTTGGCCTGACATATCTAACTTCAGCATGACTTCTAGGTCACTTTAACTCTATACAGGCGGGACAGCCAACTCCACCCATTTCTTTAATCGCATTTTACGACATGTTTTGGGGGTAATCGGTGCATCTTACGGAACACATTCTACGACATGCTTGGAGGGTAAACGTGCATCTTACGGAACACATTCTACGACATGCTTGGAGAGTAAACGTGCATCTTACGGAACACATTCTACGACATGCTTGGAGGGTAAACGTGCATCTTACGGCACGCATAGAATTTAAATGGATCAGATATATGATTTTAGTTGTTGGACAGCAGACATTATAAAATGGATGAAAAATATGATTTTAGCTGTTGGAAAATAAAAAACATTATAAAATGAGTGAAAAATATGATTTTAGTTGTTGGACAACAGACAACATTATAAAATTGATAAGAGATACAACAAATAGGCTTTCGTTCTTGTTTTTCGTATAGGATACGTTTGGTGTCATAATTCTGCTAGTTGCCAGGATTAATTAGAAGAAAGAAATATACCGTTTTTAACGAACTGGGTTTACAGTTAAGCTGCGATACCAGAACATTTCTGTCTCTGACACAGGCAGGCACATTTGGGTCACTGACTTCTAACTGAATGGGGTAGCCATAAATATGACCAAGCTTCATTATTCACTCCTTACACAGAGTTACTGTCCAACAAGGTTAGGCTAATCCTAGTTTTCTCTCACCCTCATGCGACTAGAATGTTTAAGAAAAAGGGTAATGCAAATGATTATAAGCCTCTTTATACCTGTATCACTTTTATTCATGGATATGAAATATGAGTGTAGTGTAGTATCGGAGAAGGTGGTGATCAAAACCAGTTTAAACGCTACCACTTGCTCAACAAAACTTTCGTGTTCAGAGATTTGAATTGATGTTATTTAATATAAACTTTCTGTCTGCCTTACAAATTATGTGTCACTGAACTAATAACTCAAGTTGTTTGCTGCCAACTTCAATGAAGTTTTCATACATCTGGTTCTATAAAACTAACACGTCTTACCTGTCAAATGGAGGGTCCTCGCCGGTAGGTTAACAACACAGAGAAGCTACTCTACTTACATATTACCATACCACTTTAAATGTTGTTTGCAAGTTGCTCACTTGGAAATTCTCATTAAACCGTAACCGAGACCATATTTAATTATAAGACCTGCTGGCTTGTTGGAAATAGTCTTCTAGATTAATTTGACTTTTCCCGTCATTGTCATTGGTACATTTGTGTTAAATTTGATCCACAGCCAATGAAAATCACGGGAGAAGTGAAATAAGTCACTGCAGAAGGCTGTTTTTCAATGTGCCCACGTATCTTATATTGTTGATTGGTGACGCGGTAACGCACGAGAGATTTAATATCATTTCAGATTATTATTATTATTATTATTACATAATAATAAAAATTATTACTAGGCCTATTATCTTTCTTCTTCAGCGTTCATTCTCAAACTCCCGCTGGATCTCCATTGGAGCTGGACCTTGGTCGTACTAGATTTACAGATGTAGTCCTGAGAATGGAAATGCGTTATGTCGCCGTTTTATTTGCACCAATGGCCCGACACATAAGTTTTCGGCAGTCTATTATCTTTTATTGTGTCGTACACCGTGACCTAAGTACTCTAAGACATGTGCATAATTATTCAGGACTTTATTCGTTACGTATTTGATTATTGTCGTGATTTTCGTTGGTGACTATTTATATACTTGGAGTTGTATGCCAAAAATAGACAAGATCGACCAACGAAATACACGAAGATTATCAAAATGGGTATTTTAAGTCATGTTTACATTTTCTGTGCACAGGTCTTCTAAACCTGGAGACGGTCATGTGTACACTCTTGTCAACCCCGGTCGTCAGTCAAATTTGTAATAACGGAGTCAAGGCCATGGATACATCTTCTGTAGAAAGAAGCAATGCAGGATTTACATATAAGGTAAACAAACTATATTTTAGGGCCTCCACTTTCTTGGGGCCCCAAAAAATTGTATTATTTTACTATCTATGTATTAGTTAGTTAGTTAGTTAGTCGTCGGATCATCATCACTGCAAACTGGACACGTCCATAGTTGCTCCGATCTCTCCTTGAGTGTATCCGCCATCACACTTCTGCTGACAGTACCGGTCCTATGCTGGTTGACCATCATTCTTCTGCGCCCTCCAAAATTTTCACCTCTAGCAACACCGCATCTCAATCCCTGATCTTTAATCCTAGCCATTGAAAAGGAATCATCATCCACATTAGTCTCACTCTCGCGTGTTATATCTCTTAAGGAGTTCAAAACGTCAGCGCTATCCATTGCCCCATCGCCCTTTGCCACAATCGCACACGATGCCAGTTGATCCGCTCTTTCATTGCCTCGAACGCCCACATGTCCCGGCACGAAAATAAATGTAACCGCTTTCAAGCTCGCATTTCTCAAGGCCTCAATCCACTGTAAGCGAAGGAGACCCACTTGTACCTTCTTAATCATACTCATAGAGTCACTCAAGATGCAGACCTGCGTTACTTTCTGTGTGCGTAGCCACTCAAATGCCTTGGTCACCGCCATAGTCTCCATGGTCATACTACTCGTAGTGAGCGCAAAGGCACCACTTTCCTCCTTGATCGTTTTACCTGCGCACTGAGCTGTAAAGGCCCAAGCACTGCGAACATGCCTAATGACAGATCCATCAGTGTATATAATCACATCCCCCTCCCCGGCACTCCCACTGACCAAAGCCCGCACCTCCCTCTCCCCAGCCGCGGGACACCACTCTCCGCATTCCCTGCCAAGCGACACCACCACTCTCAAACAAGCCTCGAAATCCGCGGGCAGACCCATCCACTCCGCACCAGCTGCCACATCCCGCAATCCGCACACGCTCTGCATTACATCCTCAGCACGTCCCATCCACGACCTCCCCCCCCCCGCCCGAGTCCGCCGCCCCCAACTCTCCGCACTTCGGAATGCAACGGGTGTTCCCCATCTGCATGTACCCGAAGGTACGCCCGTGCACGGCAACACTACAATGTATTCTTAATCGTTAAAGGGCCCCAAATCTCAAATAGCTTAAGACCCCATATCTCAAATAGCTTAAGACCCCATATCTCAAATAGCTTAAGACCCCATATCTCAAATAGCTTAAGACCCCATATCTCAAATAGCTTAAGACCCCATATCTCAAATAGCTTAAGACCCCATATCTCAAATAGCTTAAGACCCCATATCTCAAATAGCTTAAGACCCCATATCTCAAATAGCTTAAGACCCCATATCTCAAATAGCTTAGAACCCTATCATGTCTACATCCAGCCCTGGAATGAAGAAAGGATTGTTGACAAGTGAATTTCCATGATTTTGTTGGGGTTAATCTCGACCAAACGCAAAATAAGACCTAACAACAGAATCACAACAAATCAGAATCAGCCTTCTTACGTGATGTTTTTTTATTATTGCTGTGTTTTCGTTGGTCGCTATTTATAGGCATATACTTTGTATCGCCCTGGTGTCGTCTGTCCATGACAACCAACGAAATGAACAGGAATAATCGTAAACATGACCCAAAGGCTTGATTGAATCAATACAGTCGGCAGTATAGAAGACATTCCAGAGATAAAAGTTCCAGTGTCGGGTAACAACCCTAAACAGGAAATGAGTGGCTGGGGTAACACAGGGCAAATATCAAAATGAACAAAAACAACTATAAGTGTTATCAAAATAAGTCATAAAACAACCTAACAACGAGACAGTGACAGACAACGTTTCGACTAAAAAGCATTGAACAGGACAACGACCACAGTAAACAAATCTTGCATAGAGACACACATGGCTGTGATAGGAAGGAAATAAAAAGGGAGAAGGATAATAGCGAATGAACGACGGGGGGGTGGGGCAAAGATAGGGCAGTGCGACAGGGGAGAAGAAGGTGTGAGGGCAAGATAGGGGTAAGTAATTAGGGGAAAGTGCACTGACGAAGTGAAAATAGATCAGATATGATGCAAGTAAAATGAAATCAAATTAATTTTAAAACACTTATCTCGAAAATAATTGTCGTGAGAAAGGAAGTATGACACCGAGATGTCAGGTTAAATAGCAGCAGTATGTGAACATATGGAACATATAGTAGTGTTGACAGTATGTGAACATATGGAACATATAGTAGTGTTGACAGTATGTGAACATATGGAACATATAGTAGTGTTGACAGTATGTGAACATATGGAACATATAGTAGTGTTGACAGTATGTGAACATATGGAACATATAGTAGTGTTGACAGTATGTGAACATATGGAACATATAGTAGTGTTGACAGTATGTGAACATATGGAACATATGGTAGTGTTGACAGTATGTGAACATATGGAACATATGGTAGTGTTGACAGTATGTGAACATATGGAACAAATAGTAGTGTTGACAGTATGTGAACATATGGAACAAATAGTAGTGTTGACAGTATGTGAACATATGGAACAAATAGTAGTGTTGACAGTATGTGAACATATGGAACATATGGTAGTGCTGACAGTATGGGAATATATTGTATTGTTGACAGTATGTGAATATATTGTAGTGTTGACAGTATGTGAATATATATTAGTGTTGACAGTATGTGAATCATGGCTTCATCTGTCTGGATACGTTAATAGACAAAGTAATCGTATTTTGAGTAGCTTTAATCCCAAAGCATGTCATGAAGTGGGTGGACACAATGTGAAAATTGGGGTATGGTGTGTCGTCAGTAGGAAACATGTAATTTGATTAATTTTCTTCAACAACACTATAAATGCAGATCAGTACATCACTGACCTTCTGGATAAACAAAAATAGGTAGATGTACTACCAAACTAAAACATAAAACAACCTAACAACGAGATACAGGGAAAGACGACGTTTCGACTAAAAAGCCTTCATCAGGACAAACGAAAGACAACAGTACAATGAATCTTACATGGAGACAAACGTGGTTGATCTCTCTCTTTGCTACCTCTGCTATCTATTCGCTATCTCTCCTCCTCTTTCCTTCATATCAACCACGTTTGTCTCCATGTAAGATTCATTGTACTGTTGTCTTTCGTTTGTCCTGATGAAGACTTTTTAGTCGAAACGTCGTATGTCACTGTATCTCGTTGTTAGGTTGTTTTATGTATTAGTTTGGTAACACATCTACGGTACCTATTTTTGTTTATCTTGATATTTGCCCTGTGTTACTCCAGCCACCTACTTCCTGTTTAGGGTTGTTACTCTACTGGAACATTTATCCCTTGACCTTCTGGAACCTTTTTTTAGGTCAGCTGAATGTACGCGAAATTAAAGAAGCGCGGTTCCAGCAAGATGGTGCAACTGCACACACAGTTAGATCATCACTGCGTTGTGGGTTTTTTTTTTTTTTTTTTAATTTTAAAAAAAAACAGAATATTCGCAAATCGCAAAATATCACGTGCAATTTGCATGCACTTTCGGCAGATTTAACTTCATTGACCCTTTCAATCCCAGCCGATCCGGAAAAAACTCCGGGAATCATGCTCAAGAAAAGGGGAATGGCTCCGCAAAAAAAAGAGGTGATTGTGCAAGAAAATGAATATAAAATACAATTTGCAATCAATTTGAATGATTCGAAGTTCAATTAACAGATAAATGGAAGAGGTACTGATATGTGAATATATCTTTGTGAATGTCATGTAAGACAAGTTTACTTGTCATGTAATATGCGAGAAACGAAAATGGAGGAATTTATCGGCGGCATTTACTTGTATCAAATGCTTACTGATAAATGTTGAAATGAAAGCTACAATGCAGGCTTTTTTTTACATAGCATGACAACACCATTCTGTAACTTTTTTCCACTTCAAACAATATAGGCCTAGTTCACGTAAAGAAAGCAATAGATATCTGGTGAAACTGGTTTCCAAAAAAAGGATCTTGTTTCTGCGCATGAATGACTCACGTAGAAATACTGAAAGATATGTCTAGATGTAATCAAAACCGAGTACTCTAGATGAATATCGTTTGCAGGACCAGATTTCTCGTGAAATTAATAAATATGGACATAGACCAACGGTGTTGACAATTCTCAATCATTGCTATGTCTACAGATATAGACATGTTTCAAGTGAACGAAAGAAGAAGAAGAATTACTATATTTATAGAGTGAAGGGGGAGAGGCGCACACCATCAATTAGTCCTACACTATAAATTGCCGCTAATTTTAACTAGGCCTACTAAATACTGATATTCCCATGATTCCTCACTTTCTCTATAATTCCATTAAAAAATGTCCTAGCAACTTCATCTGAATTATAAGTAGGTCCATTTTTTTTACCAAGTTTTGATGAAAATTGAAGGTCATAATAATGTTTCGCAGTTCGAAGACGCCGGCTGTTAAAAAACGATCTGCGAAACAACACTGGAAGCCGCCATTACTGGTATTCATCATCAAGTGCTATCTCCGAAACGAAGGCTGGCTGCAACAGACCTCCAACATCCCCTGTCGCTTGTCGTGGTGGTGCACTCTGCTAGATTGTAACCTGTCCATCTTGTTATGTTACTCTTTCACTTGTATCTGCCTACCTCTTGCTCGCTTCCCTTTGACTTTACCCTCAAGTAAGGTCTTCTATAAGGTGTCATGTCTTTTAATATGTCCAAAATATTTTATTTGCCTGATCTGTATTTCTCTTCGTAATACTTTCTTCATATTAAGTGTTTTAGCACCTCTTTATTTGTTTTCTTCTTTTTCCATGATGTTTTCCCTATTCTCCTATATACCCCACATCTCAAAGGCATCAATTTTGTCTTGTAATTGTTTGTTTAGTGTCCATGTTTCTGAGCCATACATTAATATAGAATAGATGTAACATTTTATAATTCTCATTTTTAGCTTATTTCTAATTTATTTAGATGTTATTATTTTCATCATGTCATTGAAAGTACTTTTAGCCATTCCTATTCTCCTTTTAACTTCTGTTTCACATCTGCCATCATTTGTGACTATGTGTCCAAGATATTGATACTGTTTTACTTGTTGTAGTTTCTCTCCATGTATGTTTATGTTTAGCTCTTGTTCCTCTGTGTCTTTGCTGATTATCATGGTTTTTGTTTATTTATATCCAGTCCATATTCATTACCTGATTTATTAACTTGATCTATTAGTCTTTTTAGTTCCTGTTCACTTTCTGCTAAAAGAACAGTGCCATCTGCATATCTCAGGTTGTTTATTATTTTCCCATTAATCCCGTTAGTCCTGGCATTTCATCTATATTTTTAAAGATATTCTCTGTTTAGATATTAAATAGGTTTGGTGATAAAATTCATCCTTGTCTTGTCTCACTTGTTATTTATATGTATGGTGAATAGCTGTTTTCACACCTTATTGATGCAGTCTGTTTCCACTATATATTTCTAATCATTATGATGTCTTTTCCATCTATGCCTATTTCTTGAAGACATTTGATTAATTTTTCATGTATGACTTTGTCAAAAGTCTTGCTGTAGTCTGTGAAGCAAATATAGATATTTTTTGTATTTCTATATATGTATCTATCACTAGTCGGATTCATGTTACGGCTAATTTAACATGTCTATTCGCACGGAACCATTAACGGACATCAATCAAAATGGCAGTACGTCAAGTGAGCGCAAACGGGTTCTCCGGGATTGAGTATATAGCGGACGCTTACGGGCTATCGGGGATTGAATGTGTTAGATTATTATCTATGGAGTTTCGTGAAAGAAAATGTTTACAGAAATGAGGTGCACGAAATCGAGGACCTGAAAGAAGTAATCAGAATTACTATTCAGAAATAATAACAGACACGTTGCAGAAAGTATTTGACAATATGAAGAGACGTGTGAAGTCATGTCGTTAAATCTGTGGTGCACATTTCCAACACCTGTTATAATGAAAATTACATTGGTACTTTCCAGGTTCCTCAAAACAGCGCTAGAGTATAGCAGTAACTATTGTAACTATATCGATGACTTTTTTTGTGTGTGCACATTCTCTGATAACGTCATGTGATGTCGTTTTTTTCAAACTTGCTCTACTTGTAGCGCGCGTAGTCAGACTTTACAAACTGTATTTTGGGCACATATTAAAAGATATAATGACTTGTTGAAGAGTTTACTTGAGAGTAGGGTCGAGGGTAGTCGGGCAACGGGTAGGCAAAGATACAAATGGAGAAAAACATAATGACAAGGATATAGTTTAGCAGAGTGCACCACCAAGAGACAGTATGTTGGAGGTATATTGCATTCAATCTTCGATACGGATACAGAACCTCATGATGATGATTATCTGTTGTCACCACGATGTATTTATACTACTCGTCTTGTACTTTCCTAGGGTAAGGGTTGGGTTTGAACAGACCAACTGCCGAAGTTCAACCAGATGTGCCAATCACCTACAATCATAAAAACATATAGATGATCAAGTCAATGAGACGGCCACAGACACCAACACAGGGTGATTGTCACATTACTGGTTGATCGGAACAGGTTATAATTCTACGTCTCCAAATGGGACACAACCGACTCCGTAGTCTCATGTACACAAAGTTCAAGATTGGTGACACGGCCATGTGTACATGTGGGCAGGCAGAACAGTGTGTCAAACGTGTACTTAAGAGTGTTCTGAGTGTGGAACGATGAGATAGACATATTGAAGAGAGGAAACATCGCTGGAGCCGGACCTCTATGGGTCACTGTGTGAACTGCAAAGGGCATTGAGTTTTATTCAGGAGACAGAATTACAGATATAGACATGTTTAGACATGAAGAAAGAACAGGACGACGTCTAACATACTATCTAGGACACGTTAGTTGTATCGTTCCTACTTGTTGTTTTTTTTTAATGTAAACGTGCTTTTATCTTGATAACGCCTTTTGGTCGAAACCTCGACTAAGTCCTGTGTACTGTTATTTGTCTTTGTTCACGTTAGCACCCGACAGTGATAGTCTGTTAGTCGTCGCCTAGTAAGACTACATAACCTGTGTTCTAGGTAAGTACTATTTGCACACAGTTTTACAGCACTATTACCTTTTATTTATTTGTGAAATGAGATTAATAAGAAAAGCAGAAAACTGAAGACATGAGGAATGAAGAAATTACAAGAAATGTTGGAACAAGAAATGTTGGAACAAGAAATGTTGGAACAGGAAATGTTGGAACAAGAAATGTTGGAACAAGAAATGTTGGAACAAGAAATGTTGGAACAAGAAATGTTGGGACAAGAAATGTTGGAACAAGAAGTATTGGAACAAGAAATGTTGGGACAAGAAATGTTGGAACAAGAAATGTTGGAACAAGAAATGTTTGAACAAGAAATGTTGGAACAGGAAATGTTGGAACAAGAAATGTTTGAACAAGAAATGTTGAAACAGGAAATGTTGGAACAATATCTATGATCAAATATATTGAAAAACAGAAACGGAAATGGTTCTGCCACTTAAGAATGAGCCCTTATTGGTCAGTGGAAAGAGCATCCAACATGAAAGTGAAAAAAGCAAGATTCAGAGGCAGATCAAGAAGAATTTGGATTGAAGAGTTACCCATTTTTTGAGACGTCACAATATTACTGCTTATCAAATAATCAAACGTCCCATTGCCCAAAAACCAATCGTCATTCAATCCTGCGACGATTTGCAACAAAAGCAGAGAAAAGATGATAGATAGACTAATAGACTAAATTGCATTGCCAGCACAACGTGAAATATAAACGTTCGAGACATAGTTCAACGAGTTGGGTTTGCTAGGCAAACTCACTATCAGTTATGCTGCGGCGCCGAACCACCTTTATTGAAGACAATGAGAGAATGAGGGAACGACGTAGAAAATGTTGTAGTGTTTATAATTTGTATGTGTATTGTTAACTTTTGTATCAGTTGGACAGAAAGAATAAAACAGTTTCAAATGCAGTGGCAGCCTTGGTGTGCTGGATGGCCGGATTGAACTTTCTTTCACATACACTTGATTCTTGATTAGAAACTGGCCTCACAGCACGTGGGGCATTCCCATAAGTGCTTCACCCTCTGTTCCAACAGCCAACAGACGTCGACATCAGGACACGACTCTTGCGACAGGTTTCTTTGTTGTTCCGCCTACCCACGCCGTGCCCATAACTAGTTAAAGAGCAACGTCGGTATGTCGGAACAACATGGTAACTGTTATCGAAGGTTACGACTACGGGATTGTATAGATGACGTGCCATGAAGCTTCTGTAAGAAGATAACCTCAATATAGCGGCATGCCATCTACTAAAGTTTTCTGTTGCATGGGTGGTTTGTCTAGTGAGCCATTGGTGAAACCCACAGACGAAGCCTCCCGACGTATGTGAGAAGGAGCCAACCTGTTTTCTGTTTAGTGCCTTGGAATGGAATACCAAATAGTTCACAGGGCTCACAAGCCGTAGAGGATTGATTTTACTGTGCTTGATTTCCCATATGTACTTCGTCACTCTCAACGAAGTAGCATATCGCCTGCCGATTTATAGCACGCAACTCCGTAGCTCCAAACGATAGGCTAATCCACAGAGATCTCCGAAAAAAACCACTATATACTTTGGAATTGCATGTCAAAAAAGCCAAGGCCGATAAGTGAAAAGTGCGTAATAATCAGTCTTTCAGGTCATGTGTACTACCTATACACGGGTCTTTACTGGAATTCGGTCATGCAGAAACCATATTTTACCCGCCCACCTCCTTCATGAAGTATCGTAACTCGTAGAGTGACCTCCCGTTAAAAAAACCAGGGTTGCAATTTCGGTGCTTTTCGCACAAGATCTGATGCTTTTTTTTAAATCATCTGGTGCCAAAAATTTTGAAAGAGCGCCGCCGCACTAGTTTAGTGCTATCAAAAAATTTGCTGATGCGTTTTAGTGCATTTTATCATTATTTAGTGGTTTATGCTGCTTTTTAACTGGTCAAATAATTTGTTTCGTTTTATTCGAAAACTTTGGTTTATTTTTACACATTTTTGTGAACACTAAAAAGTCAAACTCGTAATAAATAGTAAATAGAGCCGAAATTTAAAATTGTCATTGTTCATTTGCATATTCACAATCATTCTAGGATCTTTGCTTTGACTACACTACTGTTTATTTACATAATGAGCAAGAACTACCAACATAATTTTCAGGGCCAAACGATTCGAGATTTTAAAAATGGTTAATTAGAGTTGAAATAAATGACACGAAGTGTTTTTGTACGTATTGTGTAAATGTATAATAAATAGCCGCGAGGGTAAAAGATGTTGAGAGACACGCTGAGACAGCAAAACACAAGAACGCTAAACAATCATTCCATAAACAAACACAACTTTCATTTAGCACTTCCAACAATCATACGTGAAAGCAACAGAAGCAGGCATATCTTTATTCGTAGCTAGGTATTGTTCCCTAAGAGTTGTCGATCATTTAAGTAAACTCTGTGTAAGGTATACTTTGGTGACAGTAAAGGATGCAAGAACCTAAAGCTTAGGAAATCAAAGTGTAGATCAGTTATTTCAAATGTGCTCACACCATATTTCCAAAAAGGACTTGATATCTGATATTGGAAACGGCAAATTCAGCTAATTAATTGATGAAATCAATGATATTACTGCAACTAAGCTACTTGGTATAGCAATAAGATATTTTTCCGTGAAAAGAAAATTAAAATAGTTTAGTGTTACTTTTTTAGACTTAGTAGAACTGTGTGACTGTAACGCTGACGCAATATGCAATGCTGTGAAAGAATGTTTGAAGAATAATGGACTTGAGTTGCAAAGACTAGTTGCACTATACACTGATAATTCATCTGTCATGTCAGGTGTAAACAATGGAGTGTACACAAAAATAAAATCTGAAGTTTCTCATCTGATTCTAATTAGATGTGCGTGCCATTATCTTCAAATAGCGGTGTCACATGCTACAGCAGAGTGCTTTCCCAGGAGTTTAGAGCTCATTATTAGAGAAACATACAACTAGTTTTTTACTCATCATTTCGTCAAGCAAAGTACAGTGAGATTTTTGCATTAATAAACGATGGGCAACCTCCACATAAACTTATTCAACCAAGTCAAGCACAATGGATGCCTATTGAATCTGACATTGTCAGAATATTGCAGCAGTGGGTTGAGCTCAAAACTCATTTTAATATAGCAAGAATGTGCGAGCTCTGTTATACAGCAGAACTTCTGTAATCTATGTTTTGTGACATGAAAAGCTGTGTTTTTCTCAAATTTCTCAAGCATATTCTTGGAGAAGTTCAAAGCGTGAATAAAAATTTTGAAACAGAAATACAAGGACCAACAAAACTACTCAACGATCTTGTCCATCTCACTGATTCCATGAGTTCAAAGATTGTTAATCCTGGAAAAAAAACATTACACAGAAACTGATGCTAGTGAAGACTATTTCGATCCTAATCCCTATCTGGGTTATTAGTTTGAAAAATAAATGGCAATCTACAAATTTCCGGATGAGAAAGAAAGTCGTGGAAGATGTTCACAGTTTTTAGTGGAGTTATTAACACAGCTACGTTTATGTTTGCCAGATAATGTTCGCATATTGCAGTCCATGTCATGTTTTAGTAGAAGTGAATGTCTACAGCTAATTAAGCCTTGCATATTAGATCTTGCTAAAATGTTTATTGATGACACAGATACTCTCTCCAGCATAGATTTCCAGTGGAGAAAAATTCGCCACATGCAGTGGGCACATATAACAATGACACACTTGTATTGTGGTCGTTTGGTTGGTTGGTTGGTTGCTGATCCAGCGGTCCATGGGCTCATGCCCTTTGACTTAATGCCATTAGATGGCATTATATTGCTGGGAAGTCTGTGGATTTTCGGCCCACCCCGGGACAGAGCCAGAGAATAACTATCACACCTCCAGGAAGGTAGGTTTAAACCTATGCACTGCTCCTAGCCACTGTAGCCAAGATAGGGTTCACTGTGCTCATTCCCCGCCACCAGTTGACTACTGGTTATGCCGAACTTCTCTATTGCTCCTGGCATGCAACCAAATGTTCAAGTCAAGAGGATTGTCACTTCCTGAGTCACTGTGCCTCTATGATGGGCCTCAGCCATAGGAAAAACAGTGATGTCAGTTTCCTCCTCCTCAGTGCTGCACAGTACATCTCTGGCTCCCTCCCAACCACAGAGGGTGCATACATATATATTCAGGCAAACATGTAAAACATTTCAACAACAAAACAAAATCATAATTGTATAGATGACGTGCCATGAAGCTTCTATAAGAAGATAACCTCAATATAACGGCATGTCATCCACTAAGGTTTTCTGTTGCATGGATGGTATGTCTAGTGGGCCATTGGTGAGACCCACAGACGCAACCACATGCATATATTGTGGTCAGAAATAGCTTCATACAGGGATGCAACTGGTGAAAATCTATTCCACAGTCTTGCAGATTTAGTTTTAACTACTGAGCATCACGAGTTTGAAAGTTGTTCTATCAAATATGGAATGAAAACATATGGTAAATGTTGTTTTGATTATAAACTACCCAAGGATGACCGGCAAAAAAATGGAATCACAAGATGCTTATAAAAGTTTGTTTCTATCATCTTCATCTGATAAACAAGTACAGCCAGAAAATGAAACAGAAATTGAAGAAGACTTGTCTGACTGGGAATTGACAGATCTTGAATAAACATATTTCTAATATTAACTGATAGTCAATAATTATAATGTGAAAACTTGAATCATGTTTTGAATATTATGTTTATTTTTATTTTCTCATTATTTTGTGAGTGCATTTTTGGCGTGAGAATAGTGCCTTTTGGCAAAAACATGTTGACAACACTAAATGCACCAGGAAAAAGACGACACATACAATGATAAAAATGTCTGACTGTGATTATGCAATCTAGAATAATATTTATCAGATTAACTGATATTACTAAATTAAAATGTGTTATCTTGTATTATTTTAGGAAATATATTTGGTGCTTTTTTTACTACTTCCAAAATGTTTTTAATGCTTTATGGTGCTTTTTAAAGACATTTCTTGTGCTTTTATTATGAAATGAGTTGGCAACGCTTTGACAACTTTCAGGCAGAAGTGACAACAGTCCACATATAAGACACGGGTATTAATTTTGGATGACAATAACTGGGGGAAAAAACTTGATATTCTCAGAGTAGATAGGTCAGTAATTTCGTAAGTGATTGTGCTGTGTGTAGGATGTTTAGATTTGTGAACATTATAAAATTAAAATTAATAATCAGGTCAAAAGTAGCAGCTGAACTAAATAAGCGCAGATTTATCAGATAACAGATAAGATAAAGAACCAACAACACAAGTCAAATAAGTCACAGGGAGTGGCTTTAAAGTTACACCCACTTACGTAATTTTTTAATGAACAATTCATCATATTACTATACTGGATTGTGCCATGTAGTGATAAGGAGGAAAATATTTCAGGTACTGGTCTTTGTGTTAGTCATATTAATTCTGGACGTTTTCCTCTGCATTTGTTGTTCTCAAACTTCTGCAGAAAGTAGACCAGAGGACGAAATGCGTCTTATAAAAAAAGTTGTTTCCTTTATTTTTTTCTTTCTACTGTCCATCTTTTATGTGGGTATCTCCCAGCTTTGTATCCACTAAATTGAAACCGTGGCCCACAAGTGATAAGCCCTAGGGCATACAGGCAAGACAGTTAAAGGTAAATATTTACTCTCAGATGCCTTTTCGTAACCTATCGACAAGAACATGACTTTCGTGTCCCTCCTTTAGCTGTATTTCCTGTATGCTATAGGCACCTAATCAATGCAGCATTTGCGGTGGATATTAGCATGAAACAGGAAATGTGACATTGAACTACCATCAAAGGAGTTTTATACATGGACATCTGAATACACAATGACATGCTACATTGTCACTAAAAGAGTCAGTAAAAATGCTGTTTCGTCCACCGTTGTGATATAAATAGCACACTTTTTACATTAACGTCACCATAATAAGAGAATTAATTATTAATTCTAAACACTGATTCTAACTGATTGAAAATAGAGAAAAGACTGAGACCTGTAATAGAACAACAGCTTAGCAATACACAAATGGGTTTTAGAAGAAACAGAGGATGTACTGATGCAATATTTATTCTGAAACAGTTGGCAGAGAAGTCAATAGAATACAACCAAAATTTATACATATCCTTTATAGATCAAGAGAAAGCATTTGACCGAGTAAACAGAGAAAAACTTTGGGAAACATTAAAAATGTATGGAGTATGCCAACATTTAATTAACGTTTGTAGAAGTCTCTATAACAACAGCAGTTGCACTATAAGAACAGCTGCAGGCTACACAGAGGACTTTGTAATTAGCACAGGAGTAAAACAGAGATGTGTATTGTCCCCACTACTTTTTATTACATACATGGACCATATAAACAAAACAGCAAATTCTAATGAAGCAAATGAACTGCTTTTTGCAGATGACCAGGTTTTATTCCACAACAGCATTAAAAACCTGCAAGACCACCTAAGCATAATAGACACAGCAGGCAAGCAATTTGGAATGAAAATCAACATAGACAAAACAGAAGTAATGAATATTGCAAGAGAAAAGGAGAACGTCAACATACAGATAAACAATAAACAACTAAAACAAGTAGATGAATTCAAATATCTGGGCAGCACATTGAGATATACCAACAAATAAGAAGCAGAAATAAATGCAAGATGTAATAAGGCCTGTCAGATCATTGGTCAATTAACACCTTTACTAAGAAACAAAGATATTACACAAGAAACAAAGAAAGCGCTTTTCAACACCATTTTCTTACCAACATTGTGTTATCAGTGTCACACTTGGACATTAGATTCTAGAACAATACATAAGATTAACACCACTGACATGAAATGTGTGAGACGTATGATTGGAGTTAGCTTGAGAGACAAAATCAGGAATGAAGCACTAAGGAAACAATTAGGGATCAAGCCAACAATAGAATACATACAGAAACAACAAGTTAAATGGTACGGCCACATAACCAGACAGAAAGAGCAAAGTATTATCCAAAAAACACTTAACAAACAATACGAAAACAGGAGACCTATTGGACGCCCTCGTAAAAGGTGGATAGATAGTGTATTAGAGACACTCAGAAATATAACAGCAGAGGAGGCAAATAGAAGGGCAAAAGACTGTACACTCACTCTCCCCTCAACACCAAAAGGTACATGAGGACAGAAAGAAGAAGAAGAAAACTGACTCTAACCCTTCTCTCCCCTGCCAAAAAAATCTATAAACTAATTCTAGTCCTTTCAACAAAATCTTACCAAATATCCCCCTTACCAAAATCTATAATTTTACGCAACTTATCTAACACTGCAGTCACAACGGTGGACGAAACGGCAGATGCGCCAAAGAGTCATTTCATTGTTAACCATTGCCAGGATTTCCCTTACAGTAACTACCAAGTTGTTCTTCTGAGTATTCCTGTGAGTTGATCTTGTAGCACCACTCATCTTGGATGATAGGACTGATCTTTGGTCATTTTGCATATACTGTGTATCACTAGCCAATCATGCTGAGGACAGATGTGTCAGGCTGAAACGTGCATATATCGCAAACCATGACACAGTGCATTCCGCGCTCTCTAGATTCTTGATTATGAACAAGCGTCACAGCACTAGGGGCATTCCCATATATGCTCTGCTGCTTGCCGTCAGCTATCTAAAAGTGTGTAAGCTCATTGTCCCAGTCAGTTGCTGATTACACGTTCTTCCGATCTTTCCGGAGATGGAGCACTTTCTCCCATCTCCTCTAGTCCCTTCCATTTCTATCATTCACTGATTATGTACATTGTTTTGTTCAACTTTCTCCTCGTCTTCTCATAGGGTATCATTGACTGCTCTAATCAATTCCATCATGTCTCTTATCTGTGGGCCATTCATCAAGGATTTACCAGCCAACTCATCAGCTATTTCATTTCCCCTGACCCCAGCATGACCTGGACAGTAGATCCATGTAATGCTCTGTGCATTGTTGAGAAGAGTGATCTATTCAACTCTGATCATACACTTTTTCTATCTTGCACAGCATACTTTGAGAGTCCGATAGAATAACTGAGTTTGTTGGTGGTTGTTAGTCAAGTCAGAGCTGCTGTCACCACTTCTATTTCCATTCTCATACTCGATGTTGTAGTTGGGTATGGAGCTGAATTCTCAGCTAATTTCTTGCCGTTTTGGTAGCCATGAAACCTCAACCACACCTGTTTGTTTCTTGTGTTACTGAGCCGTCTGTGTAAATTATTGTATCCTGTGGCTTCGAATACTGCAGTATCAGTTCTTGGATCATTTCCTCTGTTCTGTTGGCAGCCCAGTCATGACACTCTTTTCCCATCTGTATCACAACTGTTGTCAATAACTTTCTCTCTTTGCCAAATGTCACCCATTCACAGCCTCTTCCCACTTCCTCCAGCTCACAAACTCTGAGTAGAGTATCCTGCTTCTGCCATCTAAGACCTTCCTCTCTTGATATGCCTTCCTTTTGTGCTGTCTAGAGATTGGTGTAGGAGGTGATGATAATTATTGGCAACCTTTAAGTATTCTTTAACCTGAGCTATTTTATGTCTTGCTTTGATGCTCGGTAGGTCTAGGAGAAACCTCATGGCTGGGATAGGTATATCTCTTGTGCATCTTAGGACAGCTATCATGACCTCGTTTTGAACTTTCTCCAGTCTATCCAGCTGTGTTTGCGACAGTGTAAGTAAACCTAAACCATAGTCCAACACATATAATACCACTGCATGCATCATCTAAAAAAGGGTTTGTTGTGGCTTGTGGAATAGTTTAGTTAGTTAGTTTGTACCTTTCATGCTGACGCGGTACATAGGGCAGAGGTTGTGATTCTCCATGTGTTGCGATCCGCTGCCTGTACTTAGTTCTTGTATGGTCTTGCACCCTATTATTCCCCCTTCTTAAGTGTTTTTTAGGTTTGCTTTAGACCTTCCATGTTTTCTTTTACCCTCAGGTGTCGACGTACGGGCATATTGGTTTATTGTGTTTTTATCTATTCTTAAAACATGACCCAGGTATTTCCATCTGCATTTTCTTCTGACCTTTGAAACATATTTTTTGTGTATTTTGTTTCTTAAATCAATATTTGTGACAAAATCACTCCATTTTATGTTAATTTTGTTTTCGAAGCTGTTTAATGGCCCACTAGACAAACCACCCATGCAACAGAAAATCTTAATAAAGGACAGTCCTGTATATCGAGGCTCTCTTTTTTTATGGAAGGTTTGTAGCACATCATCTATACAATTAGGCTTTTCATGATTTGTATGTGTGTGTTTTATGCTGCTTTGTTATGTGTGTATACGCATGCATCTTCTGTGGTTGGGAGGGAGTCAGAGATGTACTGCACAACACTGAAGTGGGGAAGACTGGATACACTGTTTTCCTATGGCTGATGCCCATCATAAAGGCACAGTGACTTAGGATGTGACAAGCCTTTTGCCGTGACTATTTGGTTACATACTGCAGCCAAAAAGAAAACTACCTGTTTGGTCGTATAAAGAGACACAACTGTTTAGAAAGACAAATAATGGAAGGAAAAGTACCTGAAAAGAGGAGAAAGGGCAGACGAAGAAGATGATGGACTGACGACATTAAAGATAACATGAATACATCGCTAGAAAATGCAAGCTGCATCGCCCAAGACAGAGAGGGGTTCAGAGAGTTCATTGGGAAGACAGCGTTCTGAAAGGAATACATCACATGACACCTGGAGCCATAGACAAATTTGGCATATTCAGTAGGAAATTGGTGGCAAGAAATAAACACAGTGAACCCTATCTTGGCTGCAGTGGCTTGGAGCAGTACATAGTTAGACATCTACCTTCCTGTTGGTGTGATAGTTATTTCCTGGCTCTGGTACAGTGTTGGTAGAAAATTCACTGACTTCCCAACACTATAATTGGGTCAAGGGCACACGCCCATACACCGCTGGATCAGCAACCAACCATAAAAGATTGTTAAGAAAACCATAGAAAGTTAAAAAACATAATGAAAATATATTGAAAGAAGTTAATTCATAAAGAGACCTGGTTAGCTGCATCAGAAAAATAGTCCACATTTTTTTTACAGTACACATTTTTGATACATCATGAGAAGAGGAAAAATAGAACACACTGTAACAGCAGGCAAGTTGAACAGCAAGAGAGGTAGGGGAAGACAAAAAAAGAAGATGCTTGACAACCTAGCATTGTGGCATGGGAGAATATTGGTATCAGAAATGATTGACAGCACACGAAACAGAAGGCTGTGGAAAGACATGATAACCAATGTCACACTGCATGAACTATATAAATCAGAAGATTCTGTACAAAATACACAAAATCTGTACACAGTTACAGTGATATAGGTACTGTTATGTGAAGAATTTCTTACTTGCAGATATCTGTCTGAGAAACATCTGTAACCGCAGGATAAGCCGTCATTAGAATGTCAGATATTTCAAGTTACACCTGTACCCTAAGCCCTGAAGCGCTGGAAAAGGCCAAGAATGAGTTAAATGAAGACCCAAGTACTCGTCACATAGAAGTCAAAGCGTTGAAGAGTCGGTTAGAGAAGTGTCCAGGTATTATGTAGGAGTAGTTGTTATAGTTTTAGGTGTAGTATTAGTTGTTTTAGTTGTAGTAGTAGTTGTTGTAGTATTAGTTGTAGTTGTAGTTGTTGCAGTATTAGTTGTAGTAGTAGTTGTTTTGTAGTATTATTTGTTGTAGTTGTAGGAGTAGAAGTTGTTGTAGTAGTTATTGTAGCTGTAGTAGTAGTTGTTGTATGAGTAGTTGTTTTTGCAATAGTAGTAGTTATAGTAGTAGGGTATTTGTTGTAGTAGTAGTAGCTGTTGTAGTAGTTGTATCAGTATTAGTAGTAGATGTAGTTGTAATAGTTGTAGTAATGTGTTAGTTTTTGTAGTAGTAATAGTTGTAGTAATGTATTAGTTTTTGTAGTAGTAATAGTTGTAGTAATGTATTAGTTTTTGTAGTAGTAATAGTTGTAGTAATGTATTAGTTTTTGTAGTAGTAATAGTTGTAGTAATGTATTTGTTTTTGTAGTAGTAATAGTTGTAGTAATGTATTTGTTTTTGTAGTAGTAATAGTTGTAGTAATGTATTAGTTTTTGTAGTAGTAATAGTTGTAGTAATGTATTAGTTTTTGTAGTAGTAATAGTTGTAGTAATGTATTTGTTTTTGTAGTAGTAATAGTTGTAGTAATGTATTAGTTTTTGTAGTAGTAATAGTTGTAGTAATGTATTTGTTTTTGTAGTAGTAATGTATTTGTTTTTGTAGTAGTAATAGTTGTAGTAGTGTATTAGTTTTTGTAGTAGTAATAGTTGTAGTAATGTATTAGTTTTTGTAGTAGTAATAGTTGTAGTAATGTATTAGTTTTTGTAGTAGTAATAGTTGTAGTAATATGTTAGTTTTTGTAGTAGTAATAGTTGTAGTAATGTATTAGTTTTTGTAGTAGTAATAGTTGTAGTAATGTATTAGTTTTTGTAGTAGTAATAGTTGTAGTAATGTATTTGTTTTTGTAGTAGTAATAGTTGTAATAATGTATTAGTTTTTGTAGTATTAATAGTTGTAGTAATGTATTTGTTTTGGCAGTAGTATATAATTCATTGTGACTATTTATATGCCAACGTTAGCTTGAATTTTTGTGCTGTTTTTCAGAAGTCAAATCAGTATATTCTTCTTATTGTCCATGACGTGTGGCATTGGTTATCTTGTCTTTCAGCAGCCTTCTATTTCATGTGCTGTCAATCATTTCCAATACCGATGTTCTCATAAGCCACAAATTAAATTTGGGTACCACCGTATTAAATCAAGCTCCCACTGGATTGTCACATTACAGGCATGATGACAAAGATGTGGTCTTGAAGGTACGTTGTAAGAAGACGAGGTGGCTAGAAGATCACATGACTGAATAATATTAAAGAATGGATAGGGTGTGAAGTTTCCAAACTCATTAGGATTGTAGAGTATAGAAGTTGCCATTTCGCATGTGTTTCCAGCCTAAAAGGGCATCAAAGAATAGCACAATTTTTTAACTTCCATGCATGCTGTAAGAGGCAACTAATGAGATTATGGGGTAGAGTTGGCTGTCCCATCTCATAGGTTAAAGTGAACCAAAAGCAATCATGAAGTCGGATGTGTCAGGCCGAAAGGCGCAGATGTTTCAGCTAAGTTCAAACCATGGCATAATGCATTCATTTTATGGACTATATCCTACTAATCTGCAGGAGTATGAGAATGAATGAAGAATGAGGATAGCAGAGTGATCTCCATTCTCAAACTGAGGATTGTCATACTCATGCGGCCTAGACTTTTCATGCATCCCAGACGTTTCAGTGATGTATCTCTTACAATAACAGAGAAACCCCATCCTCTTAAATAAAACTGTCTTGTCTGAATGATTTCAGGTCTTCAAGCAAGGACAGATACCAAATTTCTTCTACGATTTTTAAGAGCTCGAAAGTTTGATCAGGAGAAAGCATTTGAGTTGGTTAAGAAGTATTACAACATTCGATTACAGTCTGCGGAGATTTTTGATGATATCAAACCCTCTAGGGTCAGAGGTTTTTTAGAGAGTGGTGCATTTGAGGTTCTTCAACAACCGGACATCAATGGCTGTACAATCATTTTTATGAGACCACGTAAGTTAATTGTGCTTGCTCTATACAGATAATAATAATAATTTCCCCAGCATTAGAGTGCGACATCAGATAGCATAAGTTATGTCGTACTTTAAAGTGACAGAATATAACCACCACCAATTACATCAACGTCACGATGAGTCAAAGGGAAAATTAATCAAGCATGGCAGATCATGGATAGCAGAGACCGAAGACACACTGCGAAGAGTATGTGAATTTGAAGAAATAGGAAAGGGCAGTGAATGGGTTGAGGTAGACACAGAAGAAATCACTGACTAAAGTAATAATACAACTAGATAAAGCGTGTAGAAAATGGACAGGTGTCAAGGCCCAGGATACAGTGCATGAACTCGCCCAACTACACTCGAAACCACAAGACATAATTATATACACAGATGGCTCCATTAACAGAAACACAAATAAAAGCGCTTGGGTTTTGTTGCCTACAGAAACAGCGTGAAGTTGTTGAGAAATCTTCAGAATATTTCACTGTCACATCAAGGATGGAGGGAGTTACAGCAGCAATTATTTGGTTGATAACTGATACATCAACACACTATACTCACAGACTCACAAAGCATGTTGCACAAGATAGAAAAGTTCATGCTAAGAAAAGAATGGTGGGACTTATTGAACAACTCAATTGTCCAGAGCATTACATCAATATATTGCCCTGGACATGCTGTAGTCAGAGGAAACAAGAGAGCCGACTTATTGGCCGGCACAGCAGCAATTGACAGCACATTGCTGAGAAGAGATCAAGCAGATTTAATGAAAGCAGTAATAAATTCATTTCAAGATGCAAATGACGTCAATCAGGCTGACAACATACACATACAGATGTTAGAAATGGGAGTAGCTATGTCACATCTTTTGTTTCTGTTTGTTTCGTGTCACATGTTTGTGGTTATTTTATATTTTCCTTGTCCTGTGACATTTCACCTCTTTCGGTCAATTCATACTACGCATACCAATGTGACCGATGTCATTACTGTTCGTTTTCTGCTATATGTTTTAATTGTTTCAATTGTTGTCTTGATGAAGGCCTTTTGGTTGAAACGTCGATTTGTGTGTGTTATTATGTTTGTCTCTAACTAGCAAAACTTTTCCTGGATCTACCTGTTCCTTGCTAGTTTTAGAAAGTGAGTCTTTCTATAGAGGTAGTTGTTGCAGTATGGAGATATTTGGTTGCTGTTTAGATATTTGCTTGCTGTACAGAGGCGTGGTTGCTGTATAGAGATTTTTTTATTGCTGTTTAGATATATGTTTGCTGTATAGATATGTGGCTGCTGTATAGATATGTGTTTGCTGTATAAAAATGACTTGAATAATCTGTATTTTTGTGTGCTATGTCTCTATATTATGTTACTACTGTTTAGACAATATGTGGCTGCTGTTTAGACAATATGTGGCTGCTGTTTAGACAATATGTGGCTGCTGTTGCTACATCATATAATGTATATCTTCATCAGGTCTTTGGGACTTTGACAAATTTGCACTCAATGACATACTAAAGGCTGTATATCTGATTGTTTCCAAGATTTTGGAAGTGAGTACATTCAAATATCGAAGCTTAAAATGTTTGGGGGAGGGAGGGATTGATTTGAAGGGCTTATAATATCTAATAGACTTGAGTCCTTGTTCTGTCTTTAATAAGCTATCTTTTTTTAGTGCTAGTTCTTATAATAACTAAGTAGACTTCTGCCATTGTTCTGACAATAAGGAAGAGCAGTACACGAAGCCAGTGGAGCCTTTACCGCAACAACAAGCAGTTTAATAATGGACGTATTCAGAAGTAATGGAATATGATTCAGAAAATCAAAACAGGTGATGTATGTAGGGAATGGATGGAGTTATTAGAGCTAAAATGTGGGCATCACTATGAAAACTCATGCTTTATCTTTGTCCCCAGACACAGGGGTGTGGAGGGAAACGAACGGGCCGACTAATTAGTGAGCCTCGCCACCACATCAGATGGTCAGCTTATGGATGAGCAGATATATTTATTGCTCTTCATGAGTCCGCACGATCAGATGATTTTCAGATGATTGAGCATGAGTCAATATCGAGAATGCGCGAATTTGGAGTGAGGATGGGCGTGGCCCATATAGAATACATGACAAAGATTTCAAAAAGAACAGTGAATCAACATAGAACTGGAACCATCTGTCATTATAACCTGAGAGATTTACTGAAGATCTGAGCACCTATGGACATGTTCAATGTGCGAGGAGGATAATAAATAAACTAATACTTAATTTGACTTGAATAATCTGTATTTTTGTGTGCGCTAGTTCTTATATCTAAGTAGACTAGAGCCATTGTTCTGACTTTAATAAACTGTCTTTTATTTGTGTGCTAGTTCTGAAACCCCTGCTGGTTGTCGGAATGTAGACCAGAGAATAGATTGTGTTGTATCGTGGTTTACAGCTTAGCTGTGATATCTTGCGACCTAGCACATCTGATGAGGATGGCTAAGCGATTGCTCTGATTTATGGGAAGGAGCTATCAATTTGGAATTTCTCTGATCTGTGAGAGGGAGCTATCAATTTGGAATTTCTCTGATCTGTGGGAGGGAGCTCTCAATTTGGAATTTCTCTGATCTGTGGGAGGGAGCTCTCAATTTGGAATTTCTCTGATCTGTGGGAGGGAGCTATCAATTTGGAATTTCTCTGATCTGTGGGAGGGAGCTATCAATTTGGAATTTCTCTGATCTGTGGGAGGGAGGTATCAACTTTGGGATTGCTCTGATCTATGGGAGGGAGATGCCAACTTTGGAATTGCTATGATCTATGGGAGGGAGATGCCAACTTTGGAATTGCTCCGATCTATTGGAGGGAGCTATCAACTTTGGAATTGCTAGGAGCTATCAACTTTGGAATTGCTATGATCTATGGAAGGGAGCTATCAACTTTGGAATTTCTCTGATCTTCATTCTCAAACCTCCTTAGTCATCTCTTATGACATGCCCATCAGGTCATAGTTTTGCTTCCCTTTCGAACCCTGGGAGCGCTTGGGTAGCCAATCTTTGAAGAGTCTGTCTTCAGTTATTAAACTAGATGAATATTATGATCCATATTTCCTACATGGTTGGAGTCATTGGGTCTGTACTTTTTGAGGGGCACTGTCTGATGGTAGTCTGGAAGACAAAGAAAACCACTTAATCTGTTTGCTTCTGATGTAATCCAGAATAGTCATTGTGTTTGTTAGTCTTCTGAAAAATTTACATGTTTCCTACGAGTATCATAAATTGACACAGGGTGCTAAGTAGTAGCAGTTTGAAAATGAAAGAATGCTTTTCTGTGATTCCATGTCATTATTTGTGTATGACTTTTATCTTCCATTTAATTTGTCCAGAATGAGGATGCACAAGTCCATGGGGTACACGTCATCGACAATATGACTGGTTACACAATGGGACATGCTGCATATTTTACTCCAAGCTTTGCCAAGAGTTTGCTGCAGATTATCCAGGCAAGATATATATCTATGATCACTTCCATATGCTTAGCAAGTCTATGCTGCGGGGGGAGGGGGGGGGGGTTCGTTGCTGTGGTTGGTTGTTGATCCAGTGGTCCATGTGCTCATGCCTGCCCTTTGTCCCAATTGCATTATGTGGTATGTGGGTAATTGGTTGCCTCCGAGACTGTAAATAGTAAAGGGTTGTTGAATTCAAACCTCAATTAGGAAATATGAACAGGGCTGAGGCATACTATGATGCAAAGAGGCAGTCACATCAGATGGCACCAATCAAAATACATTGTAGGCATGACATTTTGAAGACGTGCATCAGACTGAGAAAATCTACCACACTGTCCTGCATGTAAACATGATATTTAGAATTAGGAACTCAAGTAACACATATGGGCAAAATATTTTTTTTAAATCCCCATTTAAAAACAAGATCCAACAATTTATAGACAAGTTCACATAAAGAAAGTCCTAGATATCTGGTGAAACAGGTTTCCAAAATAGATTTTGTTTTTCTGAAAATTTTGATATTGGCAAACACAATGTTCTGCACAAACTCCGAAAGAATGACTCGTGTAGAACTAGTGAAATCTAGGCCTAGTTTTGGTCAGAACCAGAGCAGTCTCGATATAAGTTATTTGCAGGACCAGATTTCTTGTGAAATTTATCCATACATTGATATAGATCATCTTTGTTGACTATTCTCAATCATTACGAGGTCTATAGTGTTGGGGGGGGGGGGGGGGGAGGGGACCCACACATCATCAATTAGACCTACACTACAGATTGGTGATCGTTGCTGCTTCAAGATTGGTGATCGTTGCTGCATGATACAACTGTTTGTTCTCCATTTATTGGCTTGTTTTCTTCTGACTGCATCTGTTAGATAATGTACACTTCCTTGATAACCGCTGGTCTGAAGCTCTTCATCATCCATGGGGATTATTTTGCAGGTGATAAAAGTAAGACATTGAGACAAAATAGGATGATCATTCTTTTCACAGGTGACAGGTTATCGTCATATCCCCCAACTTTCCTTAATTACCTCCTACAATATGCATGGAAGGGTGCACAGGGTTCCGCATTACTCATGTGCAGACCCAGTGTTAGCAGATAACCATGATCATAAAAGTACCTCCTCGTGGTGCAGCCTGGACACAAATACAGCTGCTCTTGCTGTATTCCTGGCCAACACTTTTAGGCCCATGGGTATGGAGGCTGTAGATGGAATGAGAATTGCCTGCACAGAGACAAGCAATACCTCCGAAACCTCTATGCCAACACACCCAACAGCACTGTCGGCACACAGTGACATAAGACATCTGTGTATTTCGTCACTGTCAGCAAAACATGCAGAAATATTGGAGAAGAGGTCAATGTCCTGATATGGGTAGATCTCACTAATGTCAATGCCATATATGAGTACATCTTGCCAAGATATGGTGATCCTAAGAGTACACATTAAATCTGGAAATGGCAGCACATGACCTAGGGCAGCGTTGTGTAGGTGAAAAGATAAAGTGGCAACGAAGCTAAAAATTTCCAGCATGAGACCGACTGACAGAAGTGCTGTTTACGCTAGAGAACACACAGTAGCGCACATATCCCACCACAATTGACCCCATCAAAAGTAGGAGTCATGGCTCAGGTTTTGGATATGCCAACTTCAACAAGCACTCCTGGGTATGGAAGAAAGCTTTGAATACAGCTCCCCATTGCACACAGGAAATGCATTGAATAACAATATGCAGGGGAGCATATTGTTCAACACTTCTGTCCGATACAGTGTTTTGACTCATACTCTGGACGCTGTGAGAAACGTAGACGAGAAGCAAGTCATTGTCTTCGAGGACATCGCAATCCTATCCTAACTCAACTGTCGCCTTTGCCCAACACGGTTCATACAGAGAGAATTGGGTTCAGTACTCAAGGGCATAGAGGGAAATGATGCCTATCTGGCAGAAAATTTTTGCACACTGCAAAGCTCCTCATGTGGGATGGGTGCAATCTACATACTTCATTGGGTGATAAATGTAATGACGGAGAGCTAAAACACAGACAGCATTTGGATATGTATTGGAATGCCATCTCAAGGATGAGGCGGGTGTGTGAGAAAAGCACAGGTCAAATCCCAGACCCCCCTCCCCTGACGTGTTTGGCAATGCAGCACCTCATCTAGGAAGGTGTATCAACCCTGTGTCTAATTTGACTGTCGTCCAACGCTGCTCATACAGAAAACAAATTAGATCTGGAAACTATGGACATGAAAAATGATCATGAAATAATCTTCCTATACGAGCAATAGTTCACTGGCTGCAAAGCGCTTCATCGGTGGAATGACAAACGGTAGGTGACCCAAACTATCAGTTCGTATCATGACATATAGCCCCTAGAAGACTTTTTCAGTAGGCATTGCATTAAGCAGGAAGCTGAAGTCTCCTGGGTATGAAAGGATGCTCTGAGAAACAACCTACATAGAAAGTAAGAACAAATTGCTGACAATTACTGGTGATCAACAACATGCCAGGAAAGAAGACAGTGGCTCTATGTGTTGTATCCTGAGCTAGAAATTCAGGCCTTGGTTAACACAATAGTAAGTAGGATTAGACACAAAATCTAATATTGTTTTTTTATTTAAACAAGTTGATATCTTTATTATGTTAAATTGATTGAAAAGTGGCCTGTCTTTCCAGGATGTTCTTCCAATGAGACTGAAGCGATGTGATTTTGTGCATGAGCCAACCTTTTTTGATGTCCTTTTTGCCATTTGTAAAGTTTTTATGAAAGAAAAGATGCTTGAACGAGTGAGTACGAAGTCACTTCAACTATCACTACACAATAACATAACTTTCACATCTGCTAAACAATAACATAACTTTCACATCTGCTAAACAATAACATAACTTTCACATCTGCTAAACAATAACATAAATTTCACATCTGCTAAACAATAATATAACTTTCACATCTGCTAAACAATAACATAACTTTCACATCTGCTAAACAATAACATAACTCACATCTGCTAAACAATAATATAACATTCACATCTGCTAAACAATAACATAACTTTCACATCTACTAAACAATAACATAAAAATAGCACTAGAAATGCTATTAAACAATAGCATTATTGCTTCTACGTTCACAAAACAATAACATGAAGGTCTTCCACATCTAGTAAACAATAAGATTATAAACTCTTGTAGTACTGCCGAAGATGGACGTATCGCACCATTTGCACAAATAAAATGGTGATACAACACATGTCTATTCTCTGGAATACATCATGCTGGAAATATAGTAGGACAATTGTTTCTGTTACATGAGTGATTTAGCTGGAGTTTGAGAATCAATGCTGAAGAAGATAAATTTCACTAAACAATAGCATTATAACTACCACATTCACTAAACAATAGCATTATAACTACCACATTCACTAAACAATAGTATTATAATTACCACATTCACTAAACAATAGTATTATAATTACCACATTCACTAAACAATAGTATTATAACTACCACATTCACTAAACAATAGCATTATAACTACCACATTCACTAAACAATAGCATTATAATTACCACATTCAATAAACAATAGCAGTTTAATTACCACATTCAATAAACAATAGTATAATTACAACATTCACTAAACAATAGGGGGGTGCAAAGGGAACGCATTGCTCTTGGCGAACCCAGGGTTAGCAGATAACCAAGATCCCAAATGTACCTCCACACGGTGTACCCTGGAAACAGAAGTACAGCAGCTCGAGCTGATTCTAGCCAAATCATTGGGGATCGTGTCTGAGAATGTGGAGGTAGCAGATGAAAAGTGATTTGAATGCATAAGAGACAGACAATATCTCCGACACCACCAACACATACAGCGTCACTATCGACACACAGTGATGCTAATCAGTCAAGTCCAAACATTGGAGGGGCGGCCAATGGAAAAGGAACAAAAAGTTAGATGTATGGTGGAAAACGAGTAGATTTCAAAGGGCAGATGAAACGGCAGAACAGCGCCAGAGGGCAGCGCCAACTGCAAATAGAAAGTGAAAACGTTCCAAGGAAATAGAAACTAGAAGCTCTGTTAGCTTTAAATGAGCTTGTAGTTACTTGTGATCGTTATGGGCAGAGACCCAGACCCAATCATGAGTGCCCAGCATGGCACGAAGACCTGGCCTAACTCTAATGTTGAGCCTTCCTATACCTGAATCATGCTCGCGAAGAGAAAGGGTTCCGTACCCATTGGGCTCAGGCACAAATGGGACAACGATTTTAGCCCTGGCCCAACTCTACTGTCAAGCTTCCTATACTGGAAATATACTTGCAGAGAGAATGGGTTCAGTACCTGATGGGCTCAGGCGCTATTGGGACACGGTTGCTCAGCTCGAGAATGCCTTGCTCTCAAACGCGTGGTGTGAGACTCGAACTTGGGCGAGGTGTTCATGATGTTGGTGAACGACACCTCGGCTAAGAAGGCAAAAGAGCCAAGGTCCAACTCTTCTGTTGAGTTCTTCCTCTTACGGAATCAGGCTCACGGATGAGAAACGGTTCAGTACCCGATGGGCACAGGCACAGTACATCCAATTACACGAGGCAAGTTCATAGACGGTGGAACACCTCATGCGAGATAGACATGAACAATAATCGTCTGGAAGAAGAGTCACCACAAACCCGAGTACCTGGCGATAGATAGTGAGGCTGTCATAGGCTAGGGTAGCACACCCGAATTGTCAAGGCATGCCGAAATCAGATGTGCTAAGCCTACAAGGCGCATAATGGTGGCACAACGTAATTACACTCCCGGCAACACGGATAACCAACCGTGCTGATTACAATGGCATTTCAGGTGGGCTACCCTAGCCTGTGACAGCCTTCCTATCTGTCTCCAGGCAGCGAATGTGTACTGACTCTACGCTGAGACGGTTTGTCCTTCACATCTATCTTACACGAGGTGTCCCGTCACTAGTGAACTTGTCTTGTGTAATTAGACATATTGTACCCACGCCCATCCGATACTAAACCTTTTCTCATCCTCAAGCCTGGTTCCGGTTTAGGAAGAACTCAAGGAAAGAGTTGAGCTCTGACTCATTCGCCCTCTTAGCCAAAGTGTTGTTCGCCAACGTCGTGAACCACTCGTCCGAGTCTGTACACATATTTAGGAGGGTCAGGGACTAGCATTTTGTTCTAGAGCCGAACAGTGCCTGTCACCTTAGACGTTTGTGCCTGTGCTCATCGGGTACTGAACCTTTTCTCTCCGGGAGCATGATTTAGGTATAGGAAAAACTCGACAGTAGAGTTGGGCACGGGCTGGGATCACCGATAACTAGAAGCTTGTCTCGAGCAAACAACACTTTAGTTCCGATTTCCTTGAAGCATTTTCCAATCTCTTTGCACATGCCGCTGCTCTCTAGCGCTGTGCTCCCTTGTCAGTGTAATCATTCTGCTATTATTCTTATGTTGCTTAACACACCACTCCTTTATATTTCTAATAGCATCTGCTAACTTTGTAACGACTGCATTGGTCGCCCCTCCAATGCTACTGCCAAACTGTCAAGCTATACTGTGTGTCAACAGTGCTGCTGCATGTGGTTGTGCGGAGGTATCAGAGATATTGCCTGTCTATTTGCATTAAAATCTCTTTCCATCTACAACATCCACGGACACGAGCCTAAGAGTGTTAGCCAGTAATACAGCAAGAACCACTGTATTACCAGGGTGCACCACAAGGAGGTCTTAGGATCTTGATTATCTGCTAACCCTGGGTTCGCCGAGAGCATTACAATACCCTTTGCATCCCAATAGTATTATAAAATCTACATTCACTAAACAATAGTATTATAATGTCTACATTCACTAAACTATAGTATTCACATAGCTACTTTCAAGTGGACCTCCAATTTGACAATGTATCTCTTTGTCCCCCTTCCAAACCTCTGGCCTCCAGGGGAAGGGGACATACAGTGCACATAGAGAACTACTGCTATAGTTCAATACTATACATTTTCTCTAAAACAAATTATATAAACTTATGTATGATCTATTTTTGTCTTGCAAATTGTCACTAATCAAAAAATGTTTTTCGTTGAACAACCTCTTATGACAACATTTTATGCCATTAAGCCTCTTTTGTCTTTTATCTTTATTTTCACAATTTTCTTAAATGAGAATTAAAACTCTGGTGTCAGTAAACAACCTGAGTACAGATGAAAAAATAAAAGTAAATAGGTATACAAGTGTTAGCAATATTATAAACAAAATGCTGACTTTTGACCTTCTGCACATGTGACCAGTTATCATGGTCTATTTTTTATAAGGGTGACAAGGGTCCTGCCTGCAGAACGTAGGTTGCTGACCCCTGCCATAGAGAAGTTGGATGTATCAGACAGAAAGGTGCAGATATCACAGCCATGCTATAAATTATGACATTGAATTCTGTTCTCCTGACTACTTACTGCTAATCTGCAGGAGTTTGAGAACGAGGAAGATATGTTATATTCAGATAACACTGTTCTTATTCATTGCTCTTGTACAGTTCATCAAGAACGGAGAGAATTTAAAGGATATCTATGCACTGATTGACCCAAAGTTCCTGCCGGCTGAAATTGGGGGTCAGCTACCAATACACAGCAACAAGGTGAGTTATATATCATTTGTTATGCCTAGTTATGTTTCATTCATGTTGTTTTAGTTAAATTATGACTTAATCAAGTTATTTTTCAGTATTGAAGATATCACAATCATGTTACCTCAGAGACATTAATTAGTTGTTTTTTTTAATTTAGTTGTGTCAATCTTCAGTTTTTTATGAACTTTCGGTCACACCAAGATGGTGATGCAGTCATAAATTTTGTGACTTGACAATACCTTCAAACAAAACAAACCAAGAAGAGATCATGTGAGGGAATAGATTATGAGAACTTGGAATAATGTCTGCTATCAAATAGAGAGACTGTACTGGTTGGGCCTCTTCATGAGAACTCGGAATAATCAATCAATCAATCAATAAACCCATAACCCTTCAGTGTCGTAGGGGTACCCATTGGATGCTTCAGCACACAGAGTCCCCCAGCGAATTCTATCATCAGCGATGCGGATGAGTGTGGAAATATCTTGACATGTCCATTCCTTGATGTTGTCTGTCCATGTTTTTATTTGTCACCCTCTGCTTCTTCCACCCTCGACAGTTCCCTGTAGTATTTTTTTTACAAGGAATCGTGCCTGCATACATGTCCGAACCATGCTAGTTTTCGTCGTTTCACTATTGAAATCAATGGCTCCTGAACACCTGCACACATCTCTACTTTATTTCTTACGTGCACATTGGTCTTATGTTCCCTATAGGAAATTCGTAGAATGATATCAAATAGAGAGACTGTACTGGTTGGGCCACTTCATGAGAATCATCCTTTATTGGTTATTGGTCAACAGCAGTAAGAGTATACAACATGAACATGGAAACAACAAGATACAGATAAATAACAAAAAGAAGATGAATTGAAGGAGTAACCACAGTTCTGAGATTTCACAATATTACTGCATATCAAGTGACTAAATATGTTTTAGCTGGTAAACCAATCATTCAATCCTGTGATGCCATACAACAAATGCAAATAAAAGATGATAGATAGACAGACAAAACAGGACAGAATCCATGCATCATATATTAAGCTGTGTAAATGTAGTTCAAGAGCACGGACAAAATGTTTCCCATTCCAGTTTCACTGTTGACAGAACAGAAATCTAGCTCACATGAGCTTCTCTGAAATGCAAGTGGGGAACCCTAAGATGACCTACACCATACCGCTCTATACATGACCAATATTGATCCCACTGGATCTCCCTTACAGCAGGATCATGGTCCTACTAGATTTCCAGCAGGATGTAGTCCAGAGAATGGAAATGCGTTGTGTTGTCGTTTTATTTGCGCCAATGGTCCGACACATCCATCTTCAGTGGACATCAACCATCTAATAGTACAGACATTTCAGCTTGCTGATCCATCAGCCATCTCAGAGTACATGATTGATAGTTGACAAACTCAGTACTCAGTCTCACTGATCATCACTTTCATCATTCACAGCTCAAGTGATGAGTGAACAAACACAACAACGTGATGAGTGAACTAGAGCAAAGGAGTGATGAGTGAACGAGAACAACAGAGTGATGAGTGAATGAGAACGAGTAATGAGTGAATGAGAGCAAAAAAGTGATGAGTGAACGAGAACAATAGAGTGATGAGTAAATGAGAACGAGTAATGAATGAATGAGAGCAACAAAGTGATGAGTGAATGAGAGCAACAAAGTGATGAGTGAATGAGAGCAACAGAGTGATGAATGAACACAAACAACAAAGTGATGAGTGAATGAGAGCAACAGAGTGATGAGTGAACGAGAACAACAGAGTGATGAGTGAATGAGAACAAGTAATGAGTGAATGAGAGCAACAAAGTGATGAGTGAACTAGAGCAACAAAGTGATGAGTAAATGAGAGCAACAGAGTATTGAGTGAATGAGAGCAACTGAGTGGTGAGTGAATGAGAGCAACAGAGTGATGAGTGAATGAGAGCAACAAAGTGAGTGAACTAGAGCAACAGAATGATGAGTGAATGAGAGCAACAGAGTGATGAGTGAATGAGAGCAACAGAGTGATGAGTGAATGAGAGCAACAGAGTGATGAGTGAATGAGAACGAGTAATGAGTGAATGAGAGCAACAAAGTGATGAGTGAATGAGAGCAACAGAGTGATGAATGAACAAAAACAACAAAGTGATGAGTGAACGAGAGCAACAGAGTGATGAGTGAATGAGAGCAACAGAGTGATGATTGAATGAGAGCAACAGAGTGATGAGTGAACTAGAGCAACAAAGTGATGAGTGAACTAGAGCAACCGAGTGATGAGTGAATGAGAGCAACAGAGTATTGAGTGAATGAGAGCAACCGAGTGATGAGTGAATGAGAGCAACAGAGTGATGAGTGAATGAGAGCAACAGAGTATTGAGTGAACTAGAGCAACAAAGTGATGAGTGAACTAGAGCAACAAAGTGATGAGTGAATGAGAGCAACAGAGTGATGAGTGAACTAGAGCAACAAAGTGATGAATGAATGAGAGCAACAAAGTGATGAGTGAACTAGAGCAACAAAGTGATGAGTAAATGAGAGCAACAGAGTATTGAGTGAATGAGAGCAACCGAGTGATGAGTGAATGAGAGCAACAGAGTGATGAGTGAATGAGAGCAACAAAGTGAGTGAACTAGAGCAACAGAATGATGAGTGAATGAGAGCAACAGAGTGATGAGTGAATGAGAGCAACAGAGTGATGAGTGAACTAGAGCAACAAAGTCATGAGTGAACTAGAGCAACCGAGTGATGAGTGAATGAGAGCAACAGAGTATTGAGTGAATGAGAGCAACAAAGTGATGAGAGAATGAGAGCAACAAAGTGATGAGTGAACTAGAGCAACAAAGTGATGAGTGAATGAGAGCAACAGAGTATTGAGTGAACTAGAGCAACAAAGTGATGAGTGAACTAGAGCAACAGAGTATTGAGTGAATGAGAGCAACAAAGTGATGAGTGAATGAGAGCAACAGAGTGATGAGTGAACTAGAGCAACAAAGTGATGAGTGAACTAGAGCAACAGAGTGATGAGTGAATGAGAGCAACAGAGTATTGAGTGAATGAGAGCAACAAAGTGATGAGATAATGAGAGCAACAAAGTGATGAGTGAACTAGAGCAACAGAGTGATGAATGAACAAAAACAACAAAGTGATGAGTGAACGAGAGCAACAGAGTGATGAGTGAATGAGAGCAACAGAGTGATGATTGAATGAGAGCAACAGAGTGATGAGTGAACTAGAGCAACAAAGTGATGAGTGAACTAGAGCAACCGAGTGATGAGTGAATGAGAGCAACAGAGTATTGAGTGAATGAGAGCAACCGAGTGATGAGTGAATGAGAGCAACAGAGTGATGAGTGAATGAGAGCAACAGAGTATTGAGTGAACTAGAGCAACAAAGTGATGAGTGAACTAGAGCAACAAAGTGATGAGTGAATGAGAGCAACAGAGTGATGAGTGAACTAGAGCAACAAAGTGATGAATGAATGAGAGCAACAAAGTGATGAGTGAACTAGAGCAACAAAGTGATGAGTAAATGAGAGCAACAGAGTATTGAGTGAATGAGAGCAACCGAGTGATGAGTGAATGAGAGCAACAGAGTGATGAGTGAATGAGAGCAACAAAGTGAGTGAACTAGAGCAACAGAATGATGAGTGAATGAGAGCAACAGAGTGATGAGTGAATGAGAGCAACAGAGTGATGAATGAACAAAAACAACAAAGTGATGAGTGAACGAGAGCAACCGAGTGATGAGTGAATGAGAGCAACAGAGTGATGAGTGAATGAAAGCAACAGAGTGATGAGTGAACTAGAGCAACAAAGTGATGAGTGAACTAGAGCAACCGAGTGATGAGTGAATGAGAGCAACAAAGTGATGAGTGACCTAGAGCAACAGAGTGATGAGTGAATGAGAGCAACAGAATATTGAGTGAATGAGAGCAACAAAGTGATGAGTGAATGAGAGCAACAAAGTGATGAGTGAACGAGAGCAACAGAGTGATGAGTGAACGATAGCAACAGAGTGATGAGTGAATGAGAGCAACAAAGTGATGAGTGACCTAGAGCAACAGAGTGATGAGTGAATGAGAGCAACAGAGTATTGAGTGAATGAGAGCAACAAAGTGATGAGTGAATGAGAGCAACAGAGTGATGAGTGAACGAGAGCAACAACGTGATGAGTGAACAACAACGACAGAGTGATTAATTAACAACACAGTGATAAGTGAACAATAACAACAAAGTGATTAGTGAACAATAAAAACAAAGTGATTAGTGAACAATAAAAACAAAGTGATTAGTGAATAATAAAAACAACGTGATGAATGAACAACAACAACGTGATGAATTAACAACAAAGTGATGAATTAACAACAAAGTGATTAGTGAACAATAAAAATGTGATGAATGAACAATAACAAAAAAGTGATGAATGAACAATAACAAAAAAGTGATTAGTGAACAATAACAAAAAAGTGATGAATGAACAATAACAAAAAAGTGATGAATGAACAATAACAAAAAAGTGATGAATGAACAATAACAACAAAGTGATGAATGAACAATAACAAAAAAGTGATGAATGAACAATAACAACAAAGTGATAAATGAACAATAACAAAAAAGTGATTAGTGAACAATAACAAAAAAGTGATGAATGAACAATAACAACAAAGTGATGAATGAACAATAACAAAAAAGTGATGAATTAACAACAACAACAAAGTGATAAATGAACAACAAAATTGTGATGAATGAACAATAATAAAGTGATGAAAAGGATGTTATATGGACAATGTTTATGTTCAGAGAATGATATAAAATCAAGAGAGAGAATGATATAGGCGTGATCAAGACACTGAGCTTACACACTCACAGATAACTGATGGACTGACGAACTGAGCATTTATGGGAATGTCCCCAGTGTTGAAATGCTGGTTACTAATCATCAATCTTCTTCTTCAATGTTCATTCTCAAACTCCCACTGGATCTCTCTTCTAACAGGTCCTACTAGATATTAAGACACTCAGACCAAACCCCCAGGTCAAACTACCAGTTCCCCGCAGGACAACCCAGGTCACTAGACTACGCAGTGCGCTCCGATATAATCAAAAGTAGTAACATCAAGTGTTGAAATGAGTATGTCTTGGACCACCAAGACAAACCAACCAGCTAACTAACTAAAGGTCCTACTAGATTTACAGGAGGATGTAGTCCAGATAATGGAAATGTGCTGTGTCACCATTTTATTTGCCCCAAATGGCCCAACACATCCATTTTGTATGAGATCTGGCTGGATGTTTTTAACTCAAATTTGAACTGTTTTCATTATATTCTATTCATTCATCATGGGTGTTGCCTTGACCTGAAATAAAAACAACAAAAATTGTGACATTTTAGCTAACAATGCATGTCATAGAAATGACTAAGGAGGTATCTAGAGTAAGCAGATTCACCCCTAAGTAGATCAAAGTGAATTATGAACCATGCTGAAGTTGGATGTGTCAGGCTGAAAGGTCCAGATATTGCAGACAAGCTGTAGATTATAACAACTCATCCCATTCTCTGGATTATGTCCTGTGATCTACAGGAGTTTGTGAAAGAAGACAGAAGTGAATATGTTTGTAAATAAAATCTGAACTGTTTCAATATATATCTCTCCATCTATCTCTGAGTCAGGCTTGGATGGATGATCTACTTGCTTCAGATGCTCAATTTGAAGAAGACAACAAGTTTGGTTTTGTACAGATGAAAGTCAACAGTGGAAACTCTGTGAGCAAGAGTGGAGATGCTGGCATACAGGGACTCGGAGGAACATTCAAAAAGTTGAACGTCTAATCAATGCAGCAAATATTACTCAGTTTTTGTGGGTATAAATGTTGAGTAGGAATCTTTAAACAGTTATCATACCAATAAGAATCTTGTATATGAGTCTCAACCTCATTTTTTGGGGGGTTCAAGTCTTGTGTGCTACTTTTTTTATTGCCACTTTTTATTGTGCCTGCTATATATTCCAAATATATATTTTTATACTTAACATATTTTATTTACCATACATGGCTTCACAGTAGTCATAATATATATTGTATAATATTATGATATCTACCGCAGCATTAGAGTATTATTTTTGTGTGTTTGTTTTCCATTAACTCTCTCATGACAACACATTCCTTCAGAGGTAGCAATATTAATGTCACTTTGTTAGTGTGTATTTTGTTTTTCCTCCCATGACAATGATGACTATTTATTATATCCACTTTATAAAATTCAATTAGAGTTATGTTCTTGACTATGAGTTCATAGATAACAAGCCCTATTCTGGCAGCCTTGACATTCTAGATACTCTCCACTGTTTAACTGCTGCATTTCTCCTCTTTTCACAAGATTCAGTGCCTTTTTAACTGTAGAGTGCCATGTGGTTTCCCATGTGTCTTGGTCTATTTCAAAGACTTTCAGTGAGGTCTTTAACAAGTCCTTTGTAGCACTTAATTTAGCCACCTTGAGAACATATGCCCCTCTGCAACTCATCATAGAGAAGAATCTTTGGAAGGCAATGATCTGGCATATGTACCACATTACCTGCCCAACAAATGCTGGACATTCTTGTCACACTGTCAAGGACAGTGGTATCTGGAATCTTGTCTTGCTATCTGATGTCCATAATTTTTCTGAGAGAAGTTGTGTGAAAGTGATTGAGTTTCCTCATGTGACGTCTATACATAGTTCATGTTTCACAAGCGTATAACAGAACTGGAAGTGCCACTGCTCTGTAAACTTTCAGCTTAGTCTGTAGGTTAATGTCATTTCTATGCCAAACATTTGTATACAATCTGCCGACAGTGCTGCTTGACTTGGAGATCCTGGTATACACATCACCATCAACTGTGACATATTGTGAGTGTACTACCAAGATCTGTGAATCTATCACAAATTTCAGTGCTATGTCATTTACCTTTATGCAGGGCTCATGATAGATATTGCCAGGTACTGGTTGTAACATGACTTCTGTTTTCGCTATTAATAGTAGACCTAAACCCAAAGTTGGTACAGGCTGTGGGGTATGCTAAGCCAAAATTTGGTACAGGCTGTGGAGTAAGCCCTAAGATGGTACTGGCTGTGGAGTAAGCCCAAAGTTGATACAGGCTGTGGAGTAAACCCAAAGCTGGTATTGGCTGTAGAGTAAGCCCAAAGTTGATACAGGCTGGAGTAAACCCAAAGCTGGTATTGGCTGTAGAGTAAGCCTAGAGTTGGTAACCCAAAGCTGGTATTGGCTGTAGAGTATGCATAACAGCAAAACATTGTTGTTCATTGGTGTCAAACATTATTGTCTGTGACAAACATTGTCCGTGTCAAACATCATTGTCTGTGTCATACATTATTGCCTGTGTCGAACATCAATGTCTGTGTCAACATATTTTCATTTCTAACATCCCACTAGGGGACACAATCATTATCTACCTCACAGCCTAACAAATTATTTTTTGTTATAAATCAAAATCGCAAAAATAACAATCTATTATTATTAGAATTAATTATATTTGTTATTAAGATAATTGTTATTAGGATTACATCTGCAATCTATATTCCTTCAGTGCTGAATACAGTGCACAGAGCAGAAACCAGTGCACTCCAGTTTGAAAGATGTGCTTCTACTGTGTGTAGTTCTTGCATGTTGTTGACTCATAGCCATACTCTCTCTTTAATGGTTATTCTGCAAAGAGTTTCTCTTGGTCGCCATCTATTTTTCCAACAGGTGCCCATTTTAATGCTTGTAGTGGCAGTCCATTTTCATTCATTCTAAGTAGACATATTGATATACGCCCATGGTTTTTTTCTTATTGTTGTAGAAACATATTGTTATTTGGTGTCTTTTACCTGCTTGTTTGTCTTGAATTCTTCCCAACCAATATTTAAAGGTAAAGGTATGTACCATGGCAGCAACCTGCCATCTGGGACGAAGATAAGTTCATGTACTCAGTTACAGCAACCTGCCGTCTGGGATGAAGATAACTCTTCATGTACTAAGCTGCAGTAACTATTAGGTAGTGTGCTCAATTTCCTTCCTGGGGTGTAGGAGTTCTAGTACTGTAGAGTAGGATGTTCAGTGGTTAGGAGGATGGTTCATGTTGTAACAGTTCTCGAATCTGGAAAAACGCACAGCATCTTTTTCTGTAGCTGGCAAACTCAATATACAGACATATGCGATTACATTAGCCATTTTGGTTTGGCATCAACTCATCTGTTGGGTCTGCTTGTCACATGATATTTCTGTGACGACACGGAAGATGAGCAAATTATAACAGAGATTACATAGCTCTGCGCATAACAATAAAATGTTGAACTGTTGTCACATCATTTTGTCACTTCTGCAGGTTGTGTACCAAGTTTTGTTTAAGTAATATATATTAAAAAATATGTTTTATTTTTACATAATCTTGACAATTTATGCTTTAAGTTTGTTTAAGTAATCTTGACATTTACTGCTTTAAGTTACGTTATAATCAGTAATTCTTACAATTGTTACTGTAAACTACCCGGTATTATAATTAATAATCTTGACAATTGCTACTTTAATTTTTTATAATCAATAGTCATGACAATCATGAAAGTTTTAGCACTTTCGCTGCCCAGGAATTTATACCAAGTTTTCCCACCACCACACCGTTTTTTTAATGATATGATGAGTTGATAATTTTAAGGAAATGTTAATAATTAATTAACCACTAATGTTAAAGTTTTGAAACTTCCAGAAGATGTTCAGATGAGAATACACTTTCCAAAAACATATCTAAAGCTGTTATCAAAAACATATATCTCAAGATGTTGCCAAAAAGGTTTTATTTCCATTTATTTTATCAATCTTATTCTTCTTCAGCGTTCATTCTCAAACTCCCACTGAATCTCTATTGTAACAGGATCATGGTGCTAGATCCTGTTACAATAAAATGAAATACATTCATTTCCAGCTGGATGTAGTCCAGAGAATGGAAATGTGTTATTTCGCTGTTATATTTGTGCCAATGGCCTGGCACATCCATCTTCAGCAATCTTTTATGAACAATTTTGTCTAACAGTAGCAGCACAACACTCATATTTTTATGGGAGGTGTCCATCACTTTCTTGCTTCTGGACCTGTCGAACTATCTCATATCAATCAATGACTGTCTCATATCAATCTATGACTGTCTCATATCAATCTATGACTGTCTCATATCAATCTATGACTGTCTCATATCAATCAATGACTGTCTCATATCAATCAATGACTGTCTCATATCAATCAATGACTGTCTCATATCAATCTATGACTGTCTCATATCAATCAATGACTGTCTCATATCAATCAATGACTGTCTCATATCAATCTATGACTGTCTCATATCAATCAATGACTGTCTCATATCAATCAATGACTGTCTCATATCAATCTATGACTGTCTCATATCAATCTATGACTGTCTCATATCAATCAATGACTGTCTCATATCAATCAATGACTGTCTCATATCAATATATGACTGTCTCATATCAATCAATGACTGTCTCATATCAATCAATGACTGTCTCATATCAATATATGACTGTCTCATATTAATATATGACTGTCTCATATCAATATATGACTGTCTCATATCAATCAATGACTGTCTCATATCAATATATGACTGTCTGATATCAATCAATGACTGTCTCATATCAATCAATGACTGTCTCATATCAATATATGACTGTCTCATATCAATCAATGACTGTCTCATATCAATATATGACTGTCTCATATCAATATATGACTGTCTCATATCAATATATGACTGTCTCATATTAATATATGACTGTCTCATATCAATATATGACTGTCTCATATCAATCAATGACTGTCTCATATCAATCAATGACTGTCTCATATCAATATATGACTGTCTCATATTAATATATGACTGTCTCATATCAATATATGACTGTCTCATATCAATCAATGACTGTCTCATATCAATCAATGACTGTCTCATATCAATATATGACTGTCTCATATCAATATATGACTGTCTCATATCAATCAATGACTGTCTCATATCAATCAATGACTGTCTCATATCAATCAATGACTGTCTCATATCAATATATGACTGTCTCATATTAATATATGACTGTCTTACATCAATATATGACTAATTTCTTGAATCATAGTACTGATCATGTGTTGCTGGAGTCTGAAATGGAAGAAAATAATAACAACATTGTTTACTTTCGACTCCTGACATAAGAGGTGACTGAGGAGGTTATGGGATGGAGTTGGCTGTCTCATCCAATATAGGATCAAAGTGATGCAGAAGCCATGCTGATGTGTCCGGCTGAAAGGCGCAGATATGGCAACAAAGCAGCTGCATACCATGAGAATGTATTCTGTTCTCTGGACTACATCCTGCTAATTTGCATGAACACAGAGAACAAAGAATTTTAGTCCTTCCTCTTCAGTGTTCATTCTCAAATTTACACTGGATCTCTCTTGTAGAAGTACAATGTTCCTAGATTTCAAACCTGCGCTGGATCTCTCTTGTAGAAGTACAATGTTCCTAGATTTCAAACCTGCACTGGACTTCTCTTGAAGAAGTACAATGTTCCTAGATTTCCAACCTGTGCTGGATCTCTCTTGTAGAAGTACAATGTTCCTAGATTTCCAACCTGCGCTGGATCTCTCTTGTAGAAGTACAATGTTCCTAGATTTCAAACCTGCGCTGGATCTCTCTTGTAGAAGTACAATGTTCCTAGATTTCAAACCTGCGCTGGATCTCTCTTGTAGAAGTACAATGTTCCTAGATTTCCAGCAGCATGTAGTGCCAGAGAATGGAAATATTTTTGCTCTGGATAGTATCTGCTACATCACATATTGTTAAGTATTCATAGAAAAAAACAAATGCCATAAAATGGCTAAATTTCTGATTATCTGAGTTGAGATGATTCATGAACAGTATTTAAATTACATTTTTAATAAATGGGTAGACCTGAGCAGAATGTCCGGTGTAGGGTCAACAAAATTCCCCATGAGTAAAAATAATTTGACTTTTTGACAGAAGTCATCTGTAGCAGTGAAATCGACTTTGTACTTTGACGACTTCTGTCATTTGTGGCAGTGAAAGTGTTAGTCTCTTTTGTATTATATAAGTTAGCATTATAAATTTGATACTGGTAATATCTTGGTTATATTTCAAGATTTTTAGGTTGTGTTTGTTATTTATTGCTGGAATTATCTCATATAATCCATAACTTGTCTGTTTCTTAATGTTAGATATTAGTTTGTTGATTATCCTCCTCCACACACCAAACATGTCCATAAGTGCTCAGATCTCCGTTTAAGTAAATCTCTTACGGTATAATTGCTGATGATTCTGGTTCTCTGTTGGTTCACTGCTCTTTATGAAATCTTTGTTAGATGTTCTGTACAGACTATGCCTATCTTCATTCCCAGTTAGCACATTCTTGATATTGACTCATGCTTATTTATCTCAAATTTGTCTAATCGTGCTAACTCACGAAGAGCAATGAGTATGTCTCTTCGGTCCATAGGCTGATCATCTGTTATGGTAACAAGGCTAGCTAATTGATCTGCCCATTTGTTCCTCTCCACACCTGCGTGTCTGGGGACAAAGATAAGTGTGATTTTTTGCAATGAGTGCAGCATTTTAGCACTCTCTGATGATTCCACCCATCCCTTACGTACATCACCTGTTTTGACCTTTTGAATCATATTCATTGAGTCACTTGTATGCATGCATGAGAATAGGCTTGCAATTCCGGCCAGTTAAATGCCTGTATTACTACAAATACTTCCGTTGTTAGACTACTTGTTGTTGTGGTAAAGGCTCCACTGGCTTCATGTGCTGTTCTTCCTTGTGATCTGGCAGTAAAGGCCCATGCACATTGCTGGTGGCAAATTATCATAACAATTGTGTTGTCGGCATGTTCGCAGGTGAGTGCCTTGACCTCAGCATCAACGCTCAGTGGACTATGTTCCCTGCACTCCCTATTGAGTATAATTGTGGCCTTGGCCATCTTCTGAAGGACTGTAGGAATAGGTATCCATTCCTCACCAAGAGTTATGCCTTCTGGAGTGCAAATCTGTTTAATGGTATGCTGTGACATGGTTCTCTCTTAACAATCACATTGTAAATTCTGCAACATCAACTGTGAAGATGAGAGAGTACAATGTAATCAGGACCTCATCCTTACAATATCTGGGCATGTGATTTGGTCTAAGTCTGTACTTTCGGGAATATGTTGAGCATGTTATCACAAAGACCAACAACAGTCTTTCAGCTCTAAGAGCGATGGCAGCGACTGATACTAAACAATCACAGCTTGTAAGCTATAGGGCCTATGTATACCTCAGAGTGAGTTCTGACATAGAACACCTATTAAACGGTGAGCTTCATCGTGTGAATGGATGCAGGCTCAAGAGAAGCAAATTATGGATCTTAATGTTGTTTCTTAATATTGTTGTTGCATAATGGTGGTGTTGCTTAATTTTGTTGTTTTTTAATGTTTTTATTTCTTAATTTTGTTTTTTCGTAATATTGTTGTTTCTTCATTTTTTCTCTGAAAGCCAAAAATCTTGGTCAAACAATTTTAGTGGATAAATCTTTGTATCTTTTATTTATATAGTTTTGTCCTGTTGATATTGTCAGCTTTAATATTCACTCCTCCGTTTTTGTAGTAGTGGCAAAACCATTGCAGTTTATGATTTTGCTAAATATTGTAGTCATATTTACTGAACCTCATATAAAATTAGTAGCAGTAAATAGTTAAGCTGATTAGATTCTCATCATACCAAATGTCATTTCTTTGATTTATATAAGGGTATGTAATTTTTTATTGTTATGAAAATTTTGTTATATATTTTTCAGTACCGTATATTTTATGTGTTTTATCTTTAAAAAATGTTTTTCGTTTGAGATCAAGCATTGATTTGGACTACTAAAAAAACCACACCAGCAAATATTTCTCGTAAGGGAGTATTGAATTTTAGTTCTGATGTCCTGGACATTATGCATAGAAAGTTCAATTTCATGTGCTGTAGTCTCTGATGAATACATGGCCATGCAGGGGACAAATTGGTTGTTTAGTTAGCTATTAGTTAGTTTGAATCCAAAGCAGGGAAATTTTGTTAAACAGAAAAGCCACCACAAAAACAGTGCCAAGCTCACATATTTTGAAGTGGGTGTGTTTCACTTACCCCTAAACCGATAGACCTATCACATATCAATCTGTGACTATCATTACAATAATTATAGTCCAACTCTAATCTGTTTTATTGCTATTACTCACCAAAATTTCTGAGTAAGAGTCACCTTTAACTGGGTATCATCAGCTACATAGTCCATTTTGAAGCATTTGATTCAAGACCAGAATAAAATCATAAATTTATAATTCTCAGCATTGAATCTATCTACCCGGTAATCATAAATTTATAGTTATCAGCATTGAATCTATCTAATCATAAATTTATAATTCTCAGCATTGAATCTATCTAATAACAGGCTCTGCCATTTTGGAATGATATTTGTAATAAATGTAAAGTCTCGCACTGAATAAAACCAGTGTAGAGACAAAAATTTTCCACGCAAGTTTTATTCGCGGACGACAAAAGTAAGTCTTCAGTGGCACAGAAAGTGTTAATACCTATTTTATAAGATATTGTTTATATTTATCTACCGTACGGAGCATAGTTATACTGCAGTCTTCCATTCTTTTAATTGTTAAAAATATTTCCATTTGAACTGAGAATTGAACCACAAAATTTCAGTGCACTATCTTACCCAATTGTCTTGTATATATTTGTTTATTTATGCTTAATGCTCAAGTAATCTCAGACGCATGTTTTATCTCCCTAACAAACATTTGTCATATGTCTACACTGTGTTTTATCTCCACAACAAACATTTGTCATATGTCTACACTGTGTTTTATCTCCACAACAAACATTTGTCATATGTCTACACTGTGTTTTATCTCCACAACAAACATTTGTCATATGTCTACACTGTGTTTTATCTCCACAACAAACATTTGTCATATCTCAGTGTTATCTGACCAATTGTTTTGGCTGTTTATGAATATTTCAATCATAAATCTTTTGATTAGAAAATGCAACTGTTATTTGATCTTATTTGATAATGAAATTGTACTGTTATTTTATAATGAAAATCTACTCTTATTTGATCTTATGTGATAATGAAAATCTACTCTTATTTGATCTTATGTGATAATGAAAATCTACTCTTATTTGATCTTATGTGATAATGAAAATCTACTCTTATTTGATCTTATGTGATAATGAAAATCTACTCTTATTTTATAATGAAATTCTACTCTTAAAATTGCTAAAACTTTTTCCGGTTGCAATATACGGCTGTGAAACATGGACCCAAGTATAACAGCAGCAAAGAAGATCAATGCTTTTGAAATGAAATGCTACAGAAACAGACTTAGAATTTAATGGAAGGAAAAATGGAGAAACTCTGATATTATAAACACATTGAAGATTCCAGAGTGTTGGTTACTAAACACAATAGCAAAAAGAAAACTACACTTGTTTGGTCATATAAAAAGACACAACTGTTTAGAAAGACAAATAATGGATGGCAAAGTACCTGGGAGGAGAAAGTGCAGACCAAGAAGACGATGGACTGACGACATTAAAGATAACATGAATACATCGTTGGAAAATGCAAGCTGCATCGCCCAAGACGGAAGGGTTCAGGGAGTTCATTGGGATGACAAAATTCTGGGGAGAATACATCACATTTATTCACTGTTATTTATTCACGAAATTCTGTATGAGTGACAACCGGGGCCTGGACTTCTAGTTCAGTCAAGAGAGCCACTCTCTTCTGTCCAGGCATGTTTGTAGGAGACACTAAGGAAATTTGGGGGATAGAGTGACACCCTGTCACCTGTGAAAATAATCATTGTCACTATGTCTTGCCTCAATTTCTTCCTTATGTCTTCTGTCAAATGATCCATCTGACAGACGAATGATGAGATAGTTGGCTCAGCAAAAGTGTATGGCATGATGATCCTGGGCATCCAAATTCTTCCCTTTTAGGATTAAACATACATGTATACCCCCACTCCCAACACAACCATATATTTGAGACAACAAAGCTATAGTCTAGGTGTTGCCTTGGTTACATAACCTCACTTCTGTCAAAAAGACTATCAGCTGCTAAGAACTACCTGCTCACAGCTAAAGGAAATATATCATCATCATGTGCCAAGAGCTACCTGCTCACAGCTAAAAGGAATATATCATCATCATGAGATTCTGCTGAAATATTTGTTCATGAAATCTTACATGACATCTCACTTAGCACCAACTGCATTATTATACTTTCAACATTATTTTACCACAACTTTTAAAACTGTGATTTAAAATTATAACACAAGTTCATATATGTCATGTTTGTTTCCTTGTAGAAATTACTTCTTTCATTTTAAAAATTGTCTCAATTTTGATATTGTACAAGTTTTCAATAAGTGCCATAATTTTCATTTATTGCCCAAGTTTTTATCAAGTGCCACAATTTTCATTTATTGCCCAAGTTTTTATCAAGTGCCACAATTTTGATTTATTTACCAAATTTTGATTTATTTACCAAATTTTGGATTAAATGCCACAGTTTTCATTTATTGACCAAGTTTTGATTGAGTGCTACAATTAGTTATTTAAATTTTTTAAATATCAGATCTCAACTATTGAAATGTGACCTATTGGCAATGTAAGACCCGTGGGCTCATTGGGAAACAGTCTTATTGATTTGTCCTGTGATTTTCATTTGCTATTAAACATGGTATACACAATATGACTAATGAGAAACAGAAGGCTGTTTTTTATTGTCAGCAGATCTTATATTTACAATTGGTCACGATTTAACAAATATTGTCTTAATTGGTGATGAATGTAAAAACTGCTAATTTTTGTTTCCTGTGATTTAGTTTTTTTATACAAATATTTCAGAATTTTAAATTTTTGTTTTTTTAATTTATAAAACTCTTCTTTTTACCGGTACTTCTTTGGTGTGACTTTATTTTAACAAAGTTTCCTAATAACTGTTGAGCCTGTTACAGACTCCAGGAATGTATTACACAAAATCTGAATATTAGTATATAGCAAACATTGAATTGTGAAACTATGAAAGCTATCAGCAAGTAAGAATTACAAGTGCCACTTAATGTAGTCTATGATTGTATTCATTTGTTGAAGTTAAGTAACACTAGTCAACAAATTTTCAAAACATTTTTCTACCAGACTTTAAATACTTCATTTCTTATTTATTTTGTCATGCTGATTTCAAATATCATCATGAAATTCCCAAATTGGCTATGATTTTTTTTAATGGTGAATTTAAATTTCGTGTGTCATGTGACGTATTCCTTCCAGAACATTGTCTTCTCAATGAACTCTCTGAACCTCTCTCTGTCTTGGGCAATTTGGCTTGTATTTTCTAGCGATGTATTCATGTTATATTTAATGTCGTCGGTCCATCGTCTTCTTGGTCTGCCCTTTCTCCTCTACCCAGGAACTCTTCCCTCCATTATTTGTCTTTCTAAACAGTTATGTCTCTTTATATGCCCAAACAGGTGTAGTTTTCTTTTTGTTATTGTGTTTAGTAACCAACACTCTGGAATATTCAATGTGTTTATAATATCTGAGTTTCTGATTTTATCCTTCCATGATATTCTAAGTATCTTCCTGTAGCATTTCAGCTCGAAGGCGTTGATCCTCTTTGCCGCTGTTTTACTTAGAGTCCATGTTTCACAGCCGTATGTAGCAACCGGAAAAATAAAAGTTCGTAACATTTGCATTTTTGTTTCTATTTTGTTGTTTTTCCATATATTTTTCAGCCGTGCTATTTTGCAATATGCCATTGCCAATCTCTTCCTTATTTCTGCCATGCAGTCTCCTGCACCGTTGATGTTTGCTCCTAAGTATTCAAATTTATCCACACATTCTATCTCTGTATTGTCTATTCTGATGTTTGGTTGTTGTGTGTTATATCTGTTGACATGATTTGTGTTTTCTGCATGTTTAAATACAAATTTTGTGCTTCGCTATATTTCTTTGTGTTCTTGATTAGTTGTTCCAATCCCTTTATATCATTTGAAAGAAGCACTGTGTCGTCTGTGTAGCATAGTTCCGGGATTAGGAATCCACCTATGTTTAAAGCGTGGTAGTCAGTGTTGTGTATGTCTTCTCTCACGTTCCTCATTATACTTTCAGCGTAGCTGTTGAACAGGTATGGGAAGAGTGTGCATCCTTGCCTAACTCCACTCTTTACCTCAATTCACTCTGAGAGATCCTCACTGCAGCCTTTTGATCTTGGTAGAGTTCCTCTATTAGATGAATCCGATGCCTTGGGAAACCCATGCTGTTCATTATCTCCCATAGTTGCTGGTGTTGGACGCAGTCGAACGCTTTTGAGTAATCTATGAAACACATGTGCAGGTCAGTTGAGAATTCCCTACACTTTTCTATAATAAGCCTCATGTTAAGAATGTGATCTCTTGTTCCTCTGCTCGATCTGAAACCAGCCTGTGTTTCGTTTATCTCCATATCTAATTTCTGTTTCATTCTTTGCATTATGATGTTTAACATTATTTTACTTGCTTGACTTATAAGGGCTATAGTTTGGTAGTTAGAGCAAATCTGAAGGTCGCCTTTTTTTGGGAGGGGTATATATAATGATTTTTTCCATTCATCCGGCCATGTGCCGCTTTCCTATATTTTGCAGCAGAGTTTGTGGTAAATCTTGATTCCAACCTCGCCGCCTGCGTGTATCATTTCTGTTGTTAAGCCATCATTGCCTGGGGATTTAAATTTCAGCAGTACAAATTCCATGTATACTTGTTTAATTTGTGAAGTTATTCTTTACACTTTAGCATTATAAAACTGATTACAAATTCAGTTAAGTGATATTCCACCATAAAATTTTACAACAAATAAAAAAAACACTATTTCTTCTTCTTCTTCAGCGTTCATTCTCAAACTCCCGTTGGATCTCTCTTGTAGCAGGACCATTGTCCTATTAGATTTCCAGCAGGATGTAGTCCAGAGAATGGAAATGTGTTGTGTCGCCGTTTTATTTGCGCCAATGGTCCGACACATCCGTCTTCGGCAGAAAACACTATTTAAAGTTCACATATAATGTTTTTAAAAGGCAAATTTGAACCTGTACTGTCATTATTCAGTAACAGTTCGAGCTCTCTTTGCTTGCCTCCTGTAGTCAATCGGTGAGGTGTCACAGTCCAACAGTAATCAGCAAGCATTGAATGGCTCCAGTTGCCTTGATACCTTGTCTCCACAGCAGCAATGTATTGGTGAAATCGTTCACCATGTTCATCACTGACCGCTCCGCAGTTTGACTTTTACAAAAATCCAGGTGAGAATCCAGAAAATGAATTTTTTAAAACATGTTACAGTCTAGACTCTTATACTTCAGAAGGAGATTTTCTACAATTGCTGCGTAATTATAAGATTTGTTGTTTCCACAAAAAATTGTCCACCACTGACTTAAATACTAGCCATGCTTCTTTTTCCTTTCCATGCAACAAGCATAGAAACTTATCATCACGAAGACGTTTTTGAATTTGCTCACTAAATATACTCCATCTCTTATTTTAGCTTCATTCAGTCTTGGAAATTTCCTGAAGAAGTATTTGAAAGCATTATCAGTTTTATCCATTGCCGTGACAAAGTTTTTTATAAGACCAAGTTTAATGTACATCCATTTTTAAAAAGAACTTAGTAAGCAGCTTTTGGCGGTTCCTAAACACAGAAATATTAACATCTTCTGCTAGAATATTCCACTGTTAGAATCTGGAACCCAGAAGCTCTGACTTGTTCTTGGTTAAATTCAGGTCTCTTACAAGATCATTCAGTTGACTTTGGGTTATTAAGTGTGGGTTTTGTAGATATAGTTTGTTCAAATTCTTTGTCTTTTGAGGTTGATGGCTCCGAAATGTCTTCTTCATCATCAGAAGCAGCTGAAAATGATTATGGTACTTTGGGAACTGGTAGGGCATCATCATGTGGTTCCAGATGTAATACAGAGGGGATGCTTGGATATAGCAGAGTCCATTTTTTCCTTCTTTGATATTGCTTTCCCAATTGGAGGCACCATGCAAAAGTAACAGTTGTTGATATGATCAGTGGGCTCTCTCCAAATTATTGGATCTACAAATGGCATAGCCTGCCTTTTGCCAGCCAACCACAGTTTAAGATGTACAGCGCATGTATGGTGCCCAACTCTTATCTTGATCTCCATGTATCCAAAAAATAACTAGAGCAAATGAACATTTTTTAATATCATTTTCATTTTGAACACCCCAAAACTAGTTCGGATCAGCTTTTTTCATTACTGGAACAATTTTGATGCTGCCTATCAGTATCAGATCTATCAGTATGAATGAAATACACCGCCGAAGACGGATGTGTTGGGCCATTGGCGCAAATAAAACGACGACACAACGCATTTCCATTCTCTGGACTACATCCTTCTGGAAATCTAATAGGACTATGGTCCTGATACAAGAGATATCCATTGGGAGCTTGAGAATGAACGCTGAAGAAGAAGAATGAAATACAAGTACCACTGAATATGATCTAATATTGCATTCATTTGTTGAAGTTAAATTCTAAACTGTATTCTTCTATTTTCAATTCATGAGAATAAAATATATCCTAATGTTATTCAGATTGTTCTCTCTCTCCCACTGTTTGTGTGTGTGTGTTATAGGGATGATTGCTGGTATTCTGTAATATTTTTTCTTTACATTCTCAATCAGACATTAGATTTTTCTAACAATTGACTTTACTTTATGCATTGCATCTGCTAATTATCTGCAAAATGCTAAATATTTCTATCATGTCTTTCAGTTTACACATTTGATTTTATCAATACAACCTTCAGTTTCCCATTTACTTCTATTCATGATGAATAGAACATCATCTAGATTAGGACCAACATCATGATGAATGGATATAAGCGCAAGGAGGTGAATACTTTCAAATACCTCGGATCCAGAATATGCAGCGATAGAAAATGCAAAGCAGAATTTAAAATAAAGCTGGTGATGGCTTTAGCATCTTTGTCAAGGCTAACAGTGATTTGGAAAAGTGTTGGAGTGAAAGTCAAACTGTATAAGTCGCTCATGCTTTCTGTTGTGCTGTTTGGTTGTGAGAGTTGGACACACTGTGAACATGGAGAGACGATTACAGCTACAAATTTCCTATACAAAGCATAAGACAAATTTGTAGATAAGAAATGAAATAATTATGTATGCAAGTGTACAAAAACTATTGCTTTCAATAGTGAAATGACAAAAACTAGCATGGTTTGACATGTATGCAGACATGATTCCTTGTCTTCTTCTGCGTTCGTTCTAAAACTTCTGCAGATTAGCAGGAGAACGGAATGTGTTGTGTCATGGTTTACAGCATTGCTGCAATATCTGACACATCCGACTTCAGTATGGCTTTGGGTCACTGACCCTATATGGGATGGGACAATAACTCCATCCCATAACCTCCTTAGTCGCCTTTTACGACATGCGTGGAAGGTAAACAGTGTTGTTATTCTTTGCTCCCCTTTCGGGCCCGATAATACACGGGCGGATTCCTTGTCAAAAACAATACTGCAGAGAACCATCAAAGGGGGGAGAAGCAGAGGAGGGCAAATAAAGATATGGACAGACGAGATCAAGGAATGGCCAGGACAAGATTTTTTTTTCTCACTCGTCCACATTGGTGAATAAATAAATTGTTGCAGGACTCTGTGTCCTGAAGCATCCAATGTGATACCCCAACTACCCTGATAGGTGTATAGGTAGACTTGTATTGTTTCAAATTCACTTGTGTCTTTAGTTACCTAATTTACATAACATCAGGGAAAGATAGTGTTGAATCTGCAACGCTAAAACACTGATAGCTCTATGTAAAAAATATGCAGTGAAAGGTGTATATTTTAGTTCATCTTGGGTTCCCCACAACTTGTTTTGCAGGAATTCGTATGGAAGCTCCTGTGCGCCAGATTGTCATTCTGTGAACAGTGAAACTGGGACAATTCTGTAGTATGTGTTCTGGTATCTGTGTTGCTGCTCCGCAGATGCAGGCCACAGAGACCAAGTTTGTATAATTGTGATTTGAGACTATCGTGTCCCATTCTTAGTCGAAATATTCTGACCTGTTTATTTCTGTTCAATTTGTTAATGTTCTCTTGTTCAAGTCTCTAATTTCCATTTAGTTCTCTCTACTGAAATCACATAGATTGTTTTATGTGATTAAGGGAGGCTGCCTCCTGTTTTTCATCTGTATTTTCATTATCAGAGATGCCACAGTGAGCTAATATCCATTGTAATACTCATGTCATTTCTCTAGATAATTCTAAGAGAAGTGTAACCATATAATCATCAAGTATTTTCATCAAATATTACAGATAAGGAATATTATGAATATATCAATTTTCTTGTTGTAATACTCAAGATTTGTTAACTTTATATTCTTGTTTTATAAGAAGGTGGGGCCTGGCTGTAATACAATTTATTTTAGAATAAATAATCATTGGTTTGTTGTTTTTTAAATGTTTGTGTGATCCTGCCATCAGCTGTCATTCATGTTTGTGTGATCCTGCCATCAGCTGTCATTCATGTGCTAACAAAGTATTGAGTGATCAAGAAACTGCAGTAAAACTATTCACCATATGGTAAACAAATATTGAAAAATAAAATATAAAGGAAAATAGCATTTTTTATCTATTGTGCCATTTTCCACATTATAATTCTAGACTAAAATATCTATTTTAGAGATGCTGAAAATATTTTAGATATTGGTTGAATGCTGAAAACGTGTTGACTAAGTTGCAAGGAGAATCAGTGTCAGCTGAATGGACTTGGTTCAAATCCATCCATTACCGTCTGATTTTTTTCTGTATTCCATTATACTAAATAATTATATCATTCCTTTATTTCTTTCTAATAAAAGTTTCATGACATTTCCAAATACATCTCAGTAGTTGCCATTGTTTCCATCATTTCTAGTTGCAGATGTTATTGTCTGATCTTGTTCTTATTAAAAATAATGTGGATAAAATGTCACGTACACATGACAATGTCACGTACACATGACAATGTCAAGTAGATGTATTTGATACAAGACATGAACCAAGATGTGAGTTTTCATGGTACAGTTGTTTAATTTGATTGCAGGCTCAGAGAAATAATGGAAGTAGACGGTAGAAAGGAGAAACACAAAAAATATCTGAAATTTCAAAAGAGCTAAAAAAAATTCTGACATTTAAAACAAAGTTCACAACAAATATCTACAACAAACATCAAGTTCACAAGAAACATCTACAACAAACATCAAGTTCACAAGAAACATCTACAATTTTTCTTTATATTCAAGTTTCAAAATATATCTCTGAATTTAATCATATGTTTAGCTTATGTTAAATCAATATAATTTGTATGGTAAAACTATATCATTCACACATCATCCAGCATCATTCAAGAGTAAACTAGAGTCGCAAGATTCACACACAAGTTAAACCATGATCACTCACCAGCATGTTAAACACACAAGTTAAACCATGATCACTCACCAGCATGTTAAACACACAAGTTAAACCATGGTCACTCACCAGCATGTTAAACACACAAGTTAAACCATGATCACTCACCAGCATGTTAAACCAACATGACTCACAAGCATGTTAAACCATTATCACTCACAAGCATGTTAAACACACAAGTTAAACCATGATCACTTACCAGCATGTTAAACCATGATCACTCACAAGCATGTTAAACACACAAGTTAAACCAACATCACTCATAAGTTACACTATCAACACACAAGTTAAACCAGCATCACTCACAAGTTACACTATTAACACACAAGTTAAACCAACATAACTCTCAAGTTACACTATTAACACACAGGTTAAACCAACATCACTCACCAGCATGTTAAACACACAAGTTAAACCAACATCACTCACCAGCATGTTAAACACACAAGTTAAACCAACATCACTCACAAGCATGTTAAACACACAAGTTAAACCAACATCACTCACAAGCATGTTAAACACACTAGTTAAACCAATATCACTCACAAGTTACACTATCAACACACAAGTTAAACCAACATCACTCACAAGCATGTTAAACACACATGTTAAACCAACATCACTCACAAGCATGTTAAACACACTAGTTAAACCAACATCACTCACAAGCATGTTAAACACACAAGTTAAACCAACATCACTCACAAGCATGTTAAACACACAAGTTAAACCAACATCACTCACAAGCATGTTAAACACACTAGTTAAACCAACATCACTCACAAGTTACACTATCAACACACAAGTTAAACCAACATCACTCACAAGCATGTTAAACACACAAGTTAAACCAACATCACTCACAAGCATGTTAAACACACAAGTTAAACCAACATCACTCACAAGCATGTTAAACACACTAGTTAAACCAACATCACTCACAAGTTACACTATCAACACACAAGTTAAACCAACATCACTCACAAGCATGTTAAACACACATGTTAAACCAACATCACTCACAAGCATGTTAAACACACATGTTAAACCAACATCACTCACAAGCATGTTAAACACACTAGTTAAACCAACATCACTCACAAGCATGTTAAACACACAAGTTAAACCAACATCACTCACAAGCATGTTAAACACACTAGTTAAACCAACATCACTCACAAGCATGTTAAACACACAAGTTAAACCAACATCACTCACAAGCATGTTAAACACACTAGTTAAACCAACATCACTCACAAGCATGTTAAACACACTAGTTAAACCAACATCACTCACAAGCATGTTAAACACACTAGTTAAACCAACATCACTCACAAGCATGTTAAACACACTAGTTAAACCAACATCACTCACAAGCATGTTAAACACACTAGTTAAACCAACATCACTCACAAGCATGTTAAACACACAAGTTAAACCAACATCACTCACAAGCATGTTAAACACACAAGTTAAACCAACATCACTCACAAGCATGTTAAACACACTAGTTAAACCAACATCACTCACAAGTTACACTATCAACACACAAGTTAAACCAACATCACTCACAAGCATGTTAAACACACAAGTTAAACCAACATCACTCACAAGCATGTTAAACACACAAGTTAAACCAACATCACTCACAAGCATGTTAAACACACTAGTTAAACCAACATCACTCACAAGTTACACTATCAACACACAAGTTAAACCAACATCACTCACAAGCATGTTAAACACACATGTTAAACCAACATCACTCACAAGCATGTTAAACACACATGTTAAACCAACATCACTCACAAGCATGTTAAACACACTAGTTAAACCAACATCACTCACAAGCATGTTAAACACACAAGTTAAACCAACATCACTCACAAGCATGTTAAACACACAAGTTAAACCAACATCACTCACAAGCATGTTAAACACACAAGTTAAACCAACATCACTCACAAGCATGTTAAACACACAAGTTAAACCAACATCACTCACAAGCATGTTAAACACACAAGTTAAACCAACATCACTCACAAGCATGTTAAACACACAAGTTAAACCAACATCACTCACAAGCATGTTAAACACACAAGTTAAACCAACATCACTCACAAGCATGTTAAACACACAAGTTAAACCAACATCACTCACAAGCATGTTAAACACACTAGTTAAACCAACATCACTCACAAGCATGTTAAACACACTAGTTAAACCAACATCACTCACAAGCATGTTAAACACACAAGTTAAACCAACATCACTCACAAGCATGTTAAACACACAAGTTAAACCAACATCACTCACAAGCATGTTAAACACACTAGTTAAACCAACATCACTCACAAGTTACACTATCAACACACAAGTTAAACCAACATCACTCACAAGCATGTTAAACACACATGTTAAACCAACATCACTCACAAGCATGTTAAACACACATGTTAAACCAACATCACTCACAAGCATGTTAAACACACTAGTTAAACCAACATCACTCACAAGCATGTTAAACACACAAGTTAAACCAACATCACTCACAAGCATGTTAAACACACAAGTTAAACCAACATCACTCACAAGCATGTTAAACACACAAGTTAAACCAACATCACTCACAAGCATGTTAAACACACAAGTTAAACCAACATCACTCACAAGCATGTTAAACACACAAGTTAAACCAACATCACTCACAAGCATGTTAAACACACAAGTTAAACCAACATCACTCACAAGCATGTTAAACACACAAGTTAAACCAACATCACTCACAAGCATGTTAAACACACAAGTTAAACCAACATCACTCACAAGCATGTTAAACACACTAGTTAAACCAACATCACTCACAAGCATGTTAAACACACTAGTTAAACCAACATCACTCACAAGCATGTTAAACACACAAGTTAAACCAACATCACTCACAAGCATGTTAAACACACTAGTTAAACCAACATCACTCACAAGCATGTTAAACACACAAGTTAAACCAACATCACTCACAAGCATGTTAAACACACTAGTTAAACCAACATCACTCACAAGCATGTTAAACACACTAGTTAAACCAACATCACTCACAAGCATGTTAAACACACAAGTTAAACCAACATCACTCACAAGCATGTTAAACACACAAGTTAAACCAACATCACTCACAAGCATGTTAAACACACTAGTTAAACCAACATCACTCACAAGCATGTTAAACACACTAGTTAAACCAACATCACTCACAAGCATGTTAAACACACTAGTTAAACCAACATCACTCACAAGCATGTTAAACACACAAGTTAAACCAACATCACTCACAAGCATGTTAAACACACTAGTTAAACCAACATCACTCACAAGCATGTTAAACACACTAGTTAAACCAACATCACTCACAAGCATGTTAAACACACTAGTTAAACCAACATCACTCACAAGCATGTTAAACACACTAGTTAAACCAACATCACTCACAAGCATGTTAAACACACAAGTTAAACCAACATCACTCACAAGCATGTTAAACACACTAGTTAAACCAACATCACTCACAAGCATGTTAAACACACTAGTTAAACCAACATCACTCACAAGCATGTTAAACACACTAGTTAAACCAACATCACTCACAAGCATGTTAAACACACTAGTTAAACCAACATCACTCACAAGCATGTTAAACACACTAGTTAAACCAACATCACTCACAAGCATGTTAAACACACTAGTTAAACCAACATCACTCACAAGCATGTTAAACACACTAGTTAAACCAACATCACTCACAAGCATGTTAAACACACTAGTTAAACCAACATCACTCACAAGCATGTTAAACACACATGTTAAACCAACATCACTCACAAGCATGTTAAACACACTAGTTAAACCAACATCACTCACAAGCATGTTAAACACACAAGTTAAACCAACATCACTCACAAGCATGTTAAACACACTAGTTAAACCAACATCACTCACAAGCATGTTAAACACACTAGTTAAACCAACATCACTCACAAGCATGTTAAACACACAAGTTAAACCAACATCACTCACAAGCATGTTAAACACACTAGTTAAACCAACATCACTCACAAGCATGTTAAACACACTAGTTAAACCAACATCACTCACAAGCATGTTAAACACACAAGTTAAACCAACATCACTCACAAGCATGTTAAACACACTAGTTAAACCAACATCACTCACAAGCATGTTAAACACACTAGTTAAACCAACATCACCCACAAGCATGTTAAACACACTAGTTAAACCAACATCACTCACAAGCATGTTAAACACACTAGTTAAACCAACATCACTCACAAGCATGTTAAACACACTAGTTAAACCAACATCACTCACAAGCATGTTAAACACACATGTTAAACCAACATCACTCACAAGCATGTTAAACACACTAGTTAAACCAACATCACTCACAAGCATGTTAAACACACAAGTTAAACCAACATCACTCACAAGCATGTTAAACACACTAGTTAAACCAACATCACTCACAAGCATGTTAAACACACAAGTTAAACCAACATCACTCACAAGCATGTTAAACACACAAGTTAAACCAACATCACTCACAAGCATGTTAAACACACTAGTTAAACCAACATCACTCACAAGCATGTTAAACACACAAGTTAAACCAACATCACTCACAAGCATGTTAAACACACTAGTTAAACCAACATCACTCACAAGCATGTTAAACACACAAGTTAAACCAACACAATGTACACATGTTATAACTCATACACAGGCCCTTTAAAATATTACATGACAAAGTTATACTGCAAAGTTATACTGCAAAGTTATACTGCAAAGTTATACTGCAAAGTTATACTGCAAAGTTATACTGCAAAGTTATACTGCAAAGTTATACTGCAAAGTTATACATTTATCAAATTGTCTCTTAAAATTTCAGCTTCAAAATAACATTAACTAAACATCTTCAGGTGACAGGTTCTTTCCAGAACTTAATCTTTTTTTATGTATCTTCTGAACTCCTCATGATTCTGGGCAAGTTGATCTGCCGCAGCAAGGGGCATGTTTAAACAAACTGTGATGTCTCTTATCCATCATTGTCTTGGGTAGCCCTTTCCTCTGTTACCTGATTATGCTAACAGCCTTAATATGAAATGTACAGATCTAGTTAGTTAGTCATCATCATCATCACTGCAAACTGGACATGTCTATAGTTGCTCCAACCTCTACCTGAGTGTATAAGCCATTACACTTCTGCTGACAGTACTAGTCCTATGCTGGTTGACCATCATTCTTCTGCGCCCTCCAAAACGTTCACGTCTAGCAACACCGCATTTCAAACCATGATCCTTAATCCTGGTCAACGAAAAGGAATCATCATCCACACTAAATGTACAGAGTTAACCCCCTTACATATGAAATTAATTCTTACTCTGTGTTTGTTCTCAAACTCCTGCAGATTAGCAGGATGTAGACCAGAAAATGGAATGTGCTGTGTCATGGTTTACATTTTGCTGTGATATCTGTACCGTTCTGCCCTGACAATTCCAACTTCATCATGAATTTTGGGTCACTGACCCTCCATGGAATGTGCTGTGATATCTGTACCGTTCTGCCCTGACACTTCCAACTTCATCAGGAATTTTGGGTCACTGACCCTCCATGGAATGTGCTGTGATATCTGTACCATACTGCCCTGACACTTCCAACTTCATTATGAATTGTGGGTCACTGACCCTCCATGGAATGTGCTGTGATATCTGTACCGTTCTGCCCTGACACTTCCAACTTCATCATGAATTGTGGGTCACTGACATTCCATGAAATGGGACAGCCACGTCCAACCCCAAAGCTCCTTCACCTCGAATAGTGGTAACAATGTTGCTAGTCTTTGCTCCACTTTTAGGTCCTAGCAAAACACCTGCTAGAAAAGAATTCTTCATCAGCATTCATCCTCAAACCCCCAACTCTCTTATTAGCAGGACCATGGTCCTACTAGATTTCCAGCACGATGTAGTCCAGAAAATTGAAATACATTGTGTCACCGTTTTATTTGTGCCAATGTCCTGAAACTACACATAAAGACTGTCACTGGCTTCACATATGAGTGGTCTTTGGTTCATTCCACAGTTAAGGTGGAAATTTTTTTCAGATTGCAATGGCTTCCAGATCAACCCCACCGTAAATGGGTACTAGAGTAATCCATGCATTAAAGACTGCAAGGAAGAAGAGATGGCTACCGCGCTCATTTGCAGAACCACTGAAATGTGAGATCGCTAACATCTCACACCCCTACGGCATTAATAAATGCTATGGTTTATGTTACTTTACTTTTACACATAAAAATGAGGTACCCTTCTACACATAAAATATTTGGCATCTTTCCACAAACACACACACCTATTGACACAAACAAATTAAAATGTTGAAATTTATGTAATGATGGCACAGAACATATATTTCAAGCAAAGTATTTCCACACAAAATACATAAAGAAAAGGCAAACTATCATCAGTACAACCATAATGATCTTATCTTGACCAGTTCGTTTCTCAATCAGTCGCATGACTGTGTTTGTCAAACCAAGAGTGTTGGTCAGGTCAAGCAGTCGCCTATGTGCACCTTTCAATGTCATACGTTGGTCCCGGAGACTGGTAAGAATGCTGTCCCCATGAGCCATCAAGTTGTCCATGTGTCTATTGGAATCGCTTAGCTTGGTGTGATGTCGCAGGGCGGGGTCAATCATGATTGATGTGTCTTGTTCATTTGTTGTGAATGGTCTGGTTAGTAGAGCTTCCCTTTCATAATCTTCTTGTTCTCTCATGTACCTGTATGAAACATCAAATATTTCAAATGATTGTTGTTTTAGAACTTGGTTAGAGGAACAGTTGTTATTGTTAGACAAGCCAATTGTTTTATCTGCTGTTGTTATTGTAAAAAAAAACTGTCAAATACTGCATGTTTGCAGGCCTCTGTGTATATTCTGAAGTTGTGAGAGTTGAACACTCACTGCAGACATGGAGAAGACTACAGACCTTCGAATACCAATGTCACAGGCGAATTCTACGAGTTTCCTATAGAGGGCATAAGACAAATGTGTACATGAGAAATAAAATAGAGATATATACAGGTCTACAAAAACCATTGCTTTCAATAGTGAATTGATGAAAACTTGTATGGTATGGATATATATGCCGACATGATTCCTTGTCAAAAACAATACTGCAGGGAACTGTCAAAGGAGGAAGAAGCAGAGGAGGGCAAATAAAGGTTTGGACAAACAACATCAAGGAATGGACAGGACAAGATATTTCCACACTCATCTGCATCATTGAGGATAGAATTTGCTGGAGGACTCTGTGTGCTGAAGCATCCAATATGGTACCCCTACTTCCCTGATACGGGTTACGGGTTGATTGATTGATAATCTGTATTTTCTGGCAAGAGAAATACAAACAAAATCCCATTATAACAACTTGAACCTGACTGATGAAATATTTATATAACAACAGAAATTCATCACATACAGTGCAAACATTTGTCACATATAGTGCAAACATTTGTCACATACAGTGCAAACATTTGTCACATATAGTGCAAACATTTGTCACATACAGTGCAAACATTTGTCACATATAGTGCAAACATTTGTCACATATAGTGCAAACATTTGTCACATATAGTGCAAACATTTGTCACATACAGTGCAAACATTTGTCACATATAGTGCAAACATTTGCCACATATAGTGCAAACATTTGTCACATACAGTGCAAACATTTGTCACATACAGTGCAAACATTTGTCACATACAGTGCAAACATTTGTCACATATAGTGCAAACATTTGTCACATATAGTGCAAACATTTGTCACATATAGTGCAAACATTTGTCACATATAGTGCAAACATTTGTCACATATAGTGCAAACATTTGTCACATATAGTGCAAACATTTGTCACATATAGTGCAAACATTTGTCACATACAGTGCAAACATTTGTCACATATAGTGCAAACATTTGTCACATATAGTGCAAACATTTGCCACATATAGTGCAAACATTTGTCACATACAGTGCAAACATTTGTCACATACAGTGCAAACATTTGTCACATACAGTGCAAACATTTGTCACATATAGTGCAAACATTTGTCACATATAGTGCAAACATTTGTCACATATAGTGCAAACATTTGTCACATACAGTGCAAACATTTGTCACATATAGTGCAAACATTTGTCACATATAGTGCAAACATTTGTCACATATAGTGCAAACATTTGTCACATACAGTGCAAACATTTGTCACATACAGTGCAAACATTTGTCACATATAGTGCAAACATTTGTCACATATAGTGCAAACATTTGTCACATATAGTGCAAACATTTGTCACATATAGTGCAAACATTTGTCACATATAGTGCAAACATTTGTCACATATAGTGCAAACATTTGTCACATACAGTGCAAACATTTGTCACATACAGTGCAAACATTTGTCACATATTGTGCAAACATTTGTCAGAATGAGAAGGTATTTATTTCTTTCTTGATATCTTCATTTGACAATAGAACATAGATTTCAGCACCCCCCCCCCCCACTGCAGATGTGGCTAAGACAAGACAAAACAGTACAAACAAAAAATAAATATAATTGGGAATTGTATAAAGTGTTAACCTTTAGCAAAATTAAAATGAAAGGATCCACAAGTGAGGGTTTCCCAAGGTCTTATCAATCAAATACTATTCTTCTTTTGGCAAGATCAAGACCCCATCAAGTCCAATACTGTATTAAGAAAATAGGGCTGACATATGCCATCAATGGGAGAGAAATTATTGACATGTGGGATTCCTATCGTCAGTGTTGGCTATCAATTTCACAACTGATTATGTCCCATTACTTCACTAGAATAGTTTCTGATGCATTTTGAAATATATTCTAGCAACTCAATAGGTTATTTGCAAACTATGTAAAATTTGAACAAAGGTTGAAAATATTGAGCATAGAGGATTGACTTCATTGTACTCGGGTTACCTTATATGTACTCTGCCCCTCTCAACAAAGCAGCACACGTCTGATGAGTGTCACTCATAGCTTGTACAAGTAATAAGACCCAGAAATCTCCGAAAAAAATAAACTTCATAAACAAGAGGTGAACGGGATTCATATCTGTGACCTTTTGAGCATAAAGTAAACCACTACACCAGAGAGACACCACACGCAGACCACCTTCTCTGCGCCCCCCCCTCCCGAATTTGATTTTGAACAAATTCTCACTAGCATAATTAAAAAACAAACTGTTTTCCCGGAAGAGTTGTGCACACTGATCTCATACAGTGCCATTTATCTTGGTTAACCCCCGAAAAATGTGAACAATCCTTTTATATTGCAACTGTGTACAATTTGAACAATCCTTTTATATTGCAACTGTGTACAATTTGAACAAACCTTTTATATTGCAACTGTGTACAATTTGAACAAACCTTTTATATTGCAACTGTGTACAATTTGAACAAACCTTTTATATTGCAACTGTGTACAATTTGTACAAACCTTTTATGCTGTAACTGCCGAAGAGAACTCTGTAAGTGTTGGCAGTCATACTTTAACTGATCCACTCGAAGTTTAGCATTGGCCCTTCGTGTTGGCGGTTCCTTGAGAACCAGGACATCCAACCGCTCACAATTACTGATGATGTGATCAATTTGTGCTTGTACTTCATTCTCTGTTTTGTGTACATCATCTTTCCCTAACGATCTCTCGACACGAGCCAAGTCACCAAGTACCTAAACAATATATTTATTTCATGTTTAATATACTTCCATGTCAACCAAAATTAACAAACAATAAGAAACAATATTCCCTCTAGGATAAACAGGGGCACACTTCTTTAGAGAGTTGTGTCAGGTCATTGGCACAAATAAAATGGTGACACAACGCAATTCCATTCTCTGGACTACATCCTGCTGGAAATCTAGTAGGACCATGGTCCTGCTACAAGAGAGATCCAGCGGGAGGTTTGAGAATGATTAATGAAGAAGAAAACTTCCATCTGGATAACTGAAAAAAAATTACTCCAGGCTTCAAGCATCGCATACAGTTTTTCATGAAAGAAGGAGACAAGACATGGCCATGTGCTTTTCCGGTCTTCATCGTACATTAAGCAGATCTACAACCAGCATTCAGCTGTTATTCAGCTGGGGCCAGAGATGCGTAAGTCTGTTGTGCTGATTTTGTATTTGTGATATAGGTCATGGTATAGTTTGTTTTGATCTGTTCATAACTGGAACATTTTGTTTTTGCGAAGACATGTTATCTAGTCATGTTGCGTGATAAAATGGTTGCTGGTGTGCCCAGCCTCTATTGGCTGGACTAAACCTCCATCTCCACTTCTTCAAGAAATGGGTTTCGAGGGGGTTTAAAAATAATCTTGTCCAATCTGGAAAGCTGATGATAGGAATCATTATTTTTGTTTGTGGGTGATCATGTTTCCACTTTAATTTGAAAATACAAATTCTAGAACTGTGGATCTAGAAAACAGGTCGTCAACTACTGTCTGAAATATTTGCGTATACCATTAGTAGCTGCTCAAACCGTCGTCTGATCTGCACCACAGTAATCCAGATATACTTCACTAGGGCTTAGTACAACATTCTTCTTCTTTAGCACTCATTCTCAAACTCCTGCTGGATCTCTCTTTTAGCAGGATCATTGTCCTACTAGATTTCCAGCAGGATGTAATTCAGAGAATGGAAATGTGTTGTGTCACCGTTTTATTTGCGCCAATGGCCCAACACATCTGTCTTGGGCGGAGTCCATCAGTCAAAGAAAGAGTATTTATCAAAAATAGTTGGGACTTTGCATAAAGCATTTACCAAGACCTTCTCCAGATCATCCTGAGTACTGATCTCACATAGCTTTACTCATCTTGGCTGATGCTATAGATCATTTGTCACTTTATGTATACTCTGTGTTGCCAGCCAATAAAAAGTATAGGAAAAGTCAGATATACCAAGATAATATGTACTAATGAAGCACTAAGGAAACAATTAGGGATCAAACCAACAATAGAATACATACAGAAACAACAAGTTAAATGGTATGGCCACATAACCAGACAGAAAGAGCAAAGTATTATCCAAAAAAACACTTAACAAACGATACGAAAACAGGAGACCTATTGGACGCCCTCGTAAAAGGTGGATAGATAGTGTATTAGAGACACTCGGAAATATAACAGCAGAGGAGGCAAATAGAAGGGCACAAGACTGTACACTCACTCTCCCCTCAACACCGAAAGGTACACGAGGACAGAAAGAAGAAGAAGACTGCAGCAAAACTGAAATCCAACTGGCAAAACTTGAAACAGAGTAATAAAGTGTTGTTAATGACTGGAAACACATATAATAGACTAACACACCCAAATTGATCTTTATCAAGACTACAAAAACCTTTATCAAGACTACATACACAATAAAAATGATGAGTAAGAATGGCACTATTAACATTCAAATGGCAAAGCTACATATACAGATCATTTTCCTTTGGGAACTAAACTGAAACATAACCCCTCTCCCTACTTATACAACCTCCCTACTTATACAACTTGTCTCTGAGGCAACTTTACATTCAAGTTGCAGTCATCATGAGTCCTGGTCTCACCTCAGATACACAACTGAGAAGAACCTGTGCTTTTGTCTCAAAGTCAAAGACAATGAGTTATCAAGAGCTATCTGCTCAAAGTGGAATCATTTCATCCTCATAATATGATAGGCCTAATTAGTTCAGTTTTATTAGGTCCTAACACTGAACTAAAAGTCTAACAAGTAGGCCTACAAGTAAATAGTTCTAACTCAACTTCATGATGTCACTGTTACTGTTTGCCATGCATCATTTCATTCGTCATATAGCAGGCATATATTATATCATGTTAAGATCAATCAACGTCGAAGAGGATCGACTCCTTAACAACATCCTAACAAGGAAGCTGATTTTATTTTGGTCATATAAAGAGACATAACAGCATGAAAAGATTAATCTTTAATTATAAATTTAAAAATAAATTAGTTATAAAAGTTATTGGAGAAAAAGCAGCATAGGTCTCCATTGGGCTATAAATATCACACTGTTTACATTATCGTCACAGATTTCCCTTGAAAAACTAATCATATCGATTCACGCCTTAGACGAGAATTCTTAGAGAATTAATTATTAATTCTAATCCTTCTCCCCCAATCTATAAACTAATTCAGTACTATACAAGAATCAGTGGACAGGTTTCTATGGAACAAAAAGCTAACCTAATTAAACGGAACGAAATTTCGATAAAGACACAAATTACGACACAGCCAATGTTCTACACATTTAGTAATGAGAGCCCCCTATCAGTCGATACGCATGCTACACACTGAGTGGGGGGGGGGGGGGTTTCCAGTCTGTTGCACGCAAATCGCTAGTAAGTATCTTTAGTCAAATGTTTTTTAATATCCGGAAAAGAGAAGTTCAGTGCAATAACATATGAAATTACAAAGTCTGACTGTTGTCACATGATTTGTCCACTGATTCTTGTATTGTACCACTAATTCTAATCTTTTTATTCCCCCCCCCCCCGAAATATATAACCTTGTGCAACTTATCTAATACTGCAAAGGCTAGGTAATACCTTGAAAGTAGAACAAAGGTGGGTCAAAGGTTACAACAGACTTATATTATACTGCATATTGGCCAAAGTTATAATTATAAATGTGGTTGATCTTCCGGGGAAATCAATGACATCAACTAGTTAACAATGTAAAAAGTGTGCTATTCATAGCACAGAGAAGAATTAAAAGCAACTTTTAGTTCCCATATCATTTAATAAAATAGTAGCCTCATAGAACATTATCTCTACTAGTGACAGAGATCAAGATAATTTAATATTATTATTTGATGATCTTATTCTTTTTTAATAAAGGGTGTAGTCTCGGCCTGACTAACAACCGCAACAACAACACAACATTTAGGCTGACAATGTGGTCGCGGGAAGTGTAATCACAAAACAAAGGTTTTACTTAAATTATTTAGTTAGGTTTTGTTTGTTTAGTTTACTTAACTTAATTTTACTAACTAAACAAAACAATTTTACAAGTTCAAGACAAAGTTATCTCACAAACCTCTTGCAACAACTTGTTAGTCTGGTGGTATAACGCCTCCATATCTACAAGTCATCACAAACCACAAAAATATAGAATGGCGATGAACCAACTTTCTAACGAGAAGCGACTCTAAAGACAGACTGTCAAAGAGACTGGTAGCATCATCATATCAACAACTTGACCACGTACGTGTTCGCAGGCAGACGGCAACAACTTCCGCTTTCGGTATTAATAACACAAGGGAAACTACTACGGAAAATTCTTGTTATAATCTGTGTTCATTCTCAAACTCCTGTTGACTACCTGGATGTATTCCGGAGAATGGGATGCGTTGGTTTACAGCTTAGCTATGATATCTGCCGTCTTTCGACCTGACACATCCATTTTCATTATGGCTTCTGGGTTACTTTGATACTGGATGTTTTTCGTTCGTCGAAGATAACCATTAGCTCAACTGGGAAGATGAAGATGGTGTTTCAGTGTTTGCGGTGTCCCCACCGTGACTAATAAGTCATATTACGTGTTGTTTTTGTCCTCACTCATCCACATCGTTGAAGATAGAAATCGCTGGAGCACTCTGTGTGCGGAAGCATCCAATGTTTTTCCCCTACTACCCTGCCGGGTTTATAGATAGATGCGTGCTTGAACCCGTCTACCACACTCTGGGCATGTGTGGGAGGAGTCTGTTGCATAGTGATAGCTCTTGCCTTTCTTCTAGCGCGATTTATTTTGCAAAGTTTGATATCTGAGGTTCTGCTCCACTCTTGATTCTGCGACGTCAGTCGGATCTGTCTTGTGCACGATTCTCCCATGAATGTGTGTCTATTTTGAAGTGTGTCAGTGATGTCTAAAGAGTGTCTTTAAAACGCTTCTTCTGTCATCCTGCCTTGTGGGAGACCGTCTGGAGTTCTCTATATAACAACTTTTTTTTGGTAGACGATGATCTTTCAGGCAGATCATGTGTCCTGCCCAGCGTGTACGCGTCTTCATCAACAGTCTATGTATGCTTACAGACTTAGATTCCATCAGTACTTCACTGTCTGCTATATTTTCCCACTATACTGGATATTGAGTATATTACGATTGTAGCTTAGGTGGAAGTGGTTGAGTCTTCTATATAGACCCCTAATGTCCATGTTTCACAGGCATAAACGAGTGCTGATATTAATGTTGCTTGGTAAACCATGAGTATAGTGGCAGTCTGGTGGTAGATGTGAGAGCCAACGCTGCCCCAAAACCTCTTTAGTCCCCTTTTACAACATGCATGGAAGGTAAACAGTGTTGCTATTCCTTACCCTCTTTAGCAAACGTAAGACACAATCAATGAATCATATAAACAGATGACTCAGTCAATAGATAAATGAATAGGTCCATAAGTGTGCAAGGGGTTGTGTTTCATGTACAAATGGTAGGAAGTTGCTTGAAAATTAGTCTACCTGCTCCACTACAACATCGAGCCTTGAAAATAGAGGCATTGGATGCGACACTTGTTTGATGCCTGAAATATTAGCTCACGCAATGATACTCTCAGATTCCACAGCGAAACTGTCTACGGCAGGGCTATTCAATTGGTTGGACCAAATCTGGCCCGCGGAGGCCTAGTAAGTGGCCCGCGGATCATTGCTAAAACAGTGAAATAAGTTTATAAAAAAACTAAATTTATAAAATCATTCAATGTGGTTTTTTTTAATATAAATCTATGAGAAAAATTAAAATCCTCCTCACATTTTACATCTGTTTTATGCTGGGATTCGGACCTCTGGCCAGTGATGGTCCCCATTTTCTACATCCCCCCCCCCCGAGTAAATATAGTTGAATAGCCCTGGTCCACGGTATGGAAGACCTTCCAACATAATTAATTAGGACCCTATTCGTGAGATTTTTTTAATTAATTTCTGGGATTTTGGTTGGTGACTATTTATATACTTGAAGTCGCTTTGGCTATTTTTGGCATGCGATTCCAAGTATGTAAATAGTAACCAACCGAAAGCCAAATAATGATCAAAAACGTCACGAATGGAGTCCTAATTAATATTAGGTCTATGTTGGAAGGTATTTATTGGAGGCGGGCATGGTCAAAGCATGCTGGGTAAGATAGAAAACTGTGTGTTAAATACAGAATGGTTTACGTTACTGAACAACTTGGCTGTCTGCATGCATGCACGTGCTGCTCGGGTCACGAGGGGTCAGAGACAACCAAAGAGTAGTCATTTGTAGACAAAACTGTGTTTGACTGAACAGTAGGTCTACGCATCCAGTTGCGTATGTGGGTCTCACCAATGGCCCACTAGACAAACCACCCATGCAACAGAAAACCTTAGTAGATGACATGCCGATATATTGAAGTTATCTTCTTATAGAAGCTTCATGGCACGTCATTTATACAATCATACTTCTCACACTTTTATTTTGTTGCAATGTGTTTCATGTTTTGTTATTTGAGTATATGTATGCACCCTCTGTGGAGATGTACTGTGCAGCACTGGGAAGGAGGAAACAGACATCACTGTTTTTTTCATATGGCCGAGACCCATCATAGAGGCTAGTGACTCAGGACGTGACAATCCTTTTGATGTGAACCTTTGGGTTCCTTGTCTGGAGGAATAGAGAAGTTCGGCATAACCAGTAGTCAATTGGTGGCGGGGAATGAGCACAGTGAACCCTATCTTGGCTACAGTGGCTCGGAGCAGTGCATATGTTGAAACCTACCTTCCTGGAGGTGTGATAGTTATTCTCTGGCCCAGGGTGGGCCGAAAATCCACAGACTTCCCAGCAATATAATGTCATTGGGTCAAAGGGCATGAGCCCATGGACTGCTGGATCAGCAACCAACCAACATAGAAGATATAGTATATAGTGCTGACATAATAAGGTAAATCATTGATGTTACTACAGATTGAAGATTGGGATGGTGGAGGGATAATGTGCATATACAAAGAATGACAGAAGTAGGGATTATCAGGGATGAAGGGAGAAAGTGTGTGATTCGATCACATAATCAACCTCTGACTGGGACTTTGAGGTATACCGGCATACTCCTGGATGGTTGCTGGAACGGAGCATTTATGGGAATATGCCATGATGCTGGTTTCAAATGAAGAAACATAATGTCTGCAAGTATCAGTACAATATGAATATTCAAACAAGTCATTAATCGATGTAACTACACGTAGTCTTTCTAGATACCGTCAATAAATCGGGAGCCAGATATAAATCTATCGATCTGTTGTCATTTTCACTTTTGCTGTTGTCTTTGTCCACAGCCGGTCTCTTTAAGGTTTCTTTGATTGTCTCCGCCCATCTAGTTCTTGGTCTTCCTCGTGCCTTGCTGCCCAATCTTCTCACGAAGAGCTGGTTGGGTTCATTCTATACTCATAACGTGGTCAAACCACGTGATTTGCTGTCTTTCAATGCAGTCTTTACTTTATAGTCTTTATTTTTTTTTTCAAACATTTCTACGTCGGTCTCTTCTCCTGGCATTTCTAGTTCTCCTTAAACATCTCATTTCACATTTTGTGATCTTTTTCTGTAATGACTTTGTGAAGGACCATGTTTGACATTGGTAACACAGGGTTGGTATAAAAATAGTGTTTTATCAATTGATTTGTTGCCATGCATATTGATGGATGTTTGAGTATTTGGCTTTCTGACATCTTGTTTAGGGTTCTCTATCGAGTTTGTCATCCTCTGTGAAGACGCTTCCTAAATATTTGAACTCTGAGACATGCTGTAGTTTTGTACCATTGTAAGATAAACCTACATTTAACTGGCCTGGTGTTCTGCTTATTTTCTTAGAGAGATAAGTTCCAGTCTCGGGTAACAACCCAAAACTGGAAATGGTTGCTGGGGTAACACAGGGAAAATATTAAAATGAACAGAAATAGGTATTCATATTACCAGAATAAAACGATAAAGCAACCTAACAACTAGACACGGTGACTGGCGACGTTTCGACTAAAAAAAAGTCTTCCTCACTACACAGACAAACAACAGGCAATGAATGTTACAAGCTCAAGAGAGGCACATCGTGGATGGATCCTGCCGAGGATTCCGTTAAACATATCTGCGCCCCAGAAGACATAACTCCTGGCGAGGAATGGATATCTATTTCTACGGTCTTTCAAGAGGCAGTCAAGACGTCATTGCATTAAATAGAGAGTGCATGGAACACATCCCTGTGAGCGTGGATGCTGAGGTCAAGGCACTCATCTGCGAGTATACCGTTGACACAGCTGTTATGATTTACATGGATGGTTCGGTCATCCGTCACAGCAATGTACCTTTACTGCCAGATCAAAATAAAGAATAGTTTATTTTACAACCTACAAGGTTTAACAGTGTGCCTTGTATGTTGGTTTAAGTAAAAATTACAGTGAAAATTAAAAACAGACAACCAAGATTTTTAGGGCATGTAATGAGAAAAGTAAAACATGAACACTTAGTAACCACCGAAAATATCAAGGGGAGAAGAAACAGAGGAAGACAAAGAGAGAAATTCATCTGAATGGGTTGTCACTGTGGCGTTAAATGAAGTCACCAACTGAACTTATTAACAACACAAGAGACAGTTGTGGAGAAGCATGTCACCTACGTCACTCGGCACAGCACTTGATTGATTGATAATGCCCCTCTTATGGTGAGGGACAACCACGGACGTTAGTCCAATTTGGTTATATCAGCGCTTTACAACTATCAAGAAAATAGTGGAGGTAACCACGATCTCCTAAGATTAGTTAAGCTAATTACAAGAATGGGTACATGCGGAATCAGTTTGCAATACCTTTCTCACAGTGGATATAAACTTCTCTCTTATTATGAGTTGTCAAGGATTCCTCAATGGGCTTGGCTTGCATTCGGAGCCTCTGAATTAATTATATATCAACGATTGGACTAGACACTTGAGTACATGGAATTTATATATTTTAAATCTGCTACCCCCCCCCCCCCTCCTCCATTTGCCTCACTGACTGGAATGATACAATGCTTAACATCCTAAATTTTATTTTCTCTATATAAATAATGCGACAAAACAAATGCGATAGAACGTACACTGTGATAACATGTATTGTGACACAACACATAATGTGACAATACATACTGTGACAGAGCACAAACATTGAGATCAATGATAGAAGACATACACTTTGAGTAGATAAGATATTGATCATGATTAATATCAACATTTTTTAATGCATCAACAATGCCGGATTTACCTATAAGCTAAACAAGCTATAGCTTACGCCCCCCCCCCCCCCAAAACATTTTTTTTTAGTTCATTATCTATATATTCTTAATCGTTAAAGGGCCCCATATCTCAAATATCTTAGGGCCCCATATCTCAAATATCTTAGGGCCCCATATCTAAAATATCTTAGTGAACTATCAAATCTAAATCCGGCCCTGTGCATCAAGCCTAGAGGTAACGGTTGGTCTCATGACACCAACCTACCACCGGGGATGAAGCTAACTCTTCATATACTAAGCCTTATCAACTATTAGGTTGGGCTGCCAGTTCTCTTTCTTGTTGTGTTTACCTTTTCCAACTCACACATCAGATACCCATTTACAGTTGGAGGGGCGGTAGTTTAAGCGAGAAATCATGATCCGAATTTTGTTCTATTCAGACGTAGTTTTGAACCTGACACAATGTAACCCGGTGATACTAAGTAAGCTCACAATTAACTAGACTACTACACTCCATAAATATATTCTTCTTCTTCTTCTTCTTGTTCTCAGTTTAACAAGTCTACACAGCAAGTCTGGTTTTCTTAATGAATACTGCTGTATTTGGAAGCTCCTCAGGGTTTCAACACAACTTTCTGTAGATAGATATCCATCTAAAATATATCTATTGAGATATTACAGAGGGTATCAATAAACATTCCTACACAGACACATTTCAAGTATGTGTTTTGGAGCTCAGAGATACAGCAGCCAAGTCTATATTCCTCCAATATTTTCCAGGCTATAGAAATAAGTTCACAAAAATGATTCTCTAGACTACGCATATCGTTCAGAGTAAGCAACACATACTGCTTAAAGTGTCTGGCCATTTATCCAGTTCCTATAATTTATTCAGTTCCTGTCATTTATTCAGTTCCTGCAATTTATCCATACCTGTAATAAAGCTCATGCCATTAATACGCTCATTAGTAATTTATCCAGTTTATACAATCTATCCAGTTCCTAACTTTAAAACAGTCCCTATCATTTATAAAATTCATGTCACATATCCAGTTTCTGTTATTTATCCAGTTCTTGTCATTGATACAGTTCCTACCATTTATTCAGCTCCTACAATGTATCAAGCCTTCACCATTTATCTAGTTTCTGCCATTTGTCCAATTCTGACAATCATCAAATTTCTCATTAATCTAGTTCTTATCTTTAATACAGTCCCTATCATTTATCAAGTTTATGCCATTTATCCAGTTCCAGCTATTTATTCATTTAATACAATTTATCCAGTTCCTGTCATCGGCACATTCCTACCATTAATACATTCTCTGCAACCTGCAGCCGACAACCCGACTCTGTCAGCATCCTAGGAATACATGTTACAAATGTTAATTTGAACAAGATTTAATTCTGGTAATACAATGTCACAAGCACATCCAACATAAAATTATGTTGTTTGCACTGAATCAAATACATACAAGTGTAATAATATCACAGAATCATATACAAGTCATAGCTCAAGAAGTTAGCAACATCCATCCATGTCATGCTTCTTATTTATGAAGCACCTGTCCACCAGTAAATTTCATATACTTATATATATATATGTATATGGTAATGGCACTGAAGATGTCAAAATAATGATGCTAGAGATGTCACATACAAATATTTATACTAGAGATGTCACATACAAATATTTATACTAGATATTTCACATACAAATATTTATACTAGAGATGTCACATACAAATATTTATACTAGATATTTCACATACAAATATTTATACTAGAGATGTCACATACAAATATTTATACTAGAGATGTCACATACAAATATTTATACTAGAGATGTCACATACAAATATTTATACTAGATATTTCACATACAAATATTTATACTAGATATTTCACATACAAATATTTATACTAGAGATGTCACATACAAATATTTATACTAGATATTTCACATACAAATATTTATACTAGAGATGTCACATACAAATATTTATACTAGATATTTCACATACAAATATTTATACTAGAAAGGTCACATACAAATATTTATACTAGATATTTCACATACAAATATTTATACTAGATATTTCACATACAAATATTTATACTAGAAAGGTCACATACAAATATTTATACTAGAGATGTCACATACAAATGTCTATAGAAATGTCACAGAGAAATATTAATGTAGCTTAGAATCATTTAGTGCGATGACAGTAAAATGCTAACAGAAGTTTTTAAAAATCATGAGAAATGCTAGGAAACAATACAATCATGACAGTATATCAACAGATGATAGGAAAATAACACATTAAATGCTATGGATACTTCTGTACTTGTTCTATCATTCCAAGAAATGATATTTATTAAATAAACAATGGATATGCAATAGTTAGAAATGAACACAAACTGGTATTTTTTTCTAACCTTTTCTGTGTGTAGATTTGATTTCTTTAAAAATAAAAAGTGTCTTCAAGTTCACTTAAAATTAACCAATACAAGTTGCTGTGTGATTTAATCTGGAGACTGTTAATATATTGCACTATGGTTTAGTTGCACCATATACACCTTGCACATCCATTTTCTGAATGCCTTGGATTTGGGTTGTACTCCCTAACGTGTGAAAGCCTTCCAATCTGACAACAGGTGAAAGTATGTATCAACTCTATGCCATGACTTTAAAGGTCAATAAATCGCTCGGTGAGGATCTCTGGGTGGAAATGGTAGGCAGAGAATTGGACTTGGGTTGACAATGCATATCTTGTACATGGAGTTCTACTGTCTAAGAATTAATCTCATGTAATGAAATAGTCCTAGCCCATTACTGCTAAAGTGGAGGTGTCTGGCCATTGGCACAAATAAATAAGTGAATTTCCATTTTCTGGACTATATCCTGCTGTAAATCTAGTAGGACCATTGTCCTGCTAAAAGAAAGATTCGGTTGGAATTGAGAATGGAAGAAAAAATGGTCCATTGCCTCTGTACCCTAGGGTATATAACCCATTATCAAATGAGAACCTGGTTCCAGTATAGGAAACGCTTGACAGCAGAATTGGACTATGATTATTTTTTCCTCTTAGCCGAGATTTTGTTCACTGACATTGTGAGCACATCGTCCAAATTTGAGCTACTACGCACATTTTTCTGTAGACTGGGATGTTATGTCTTCCTGTCATTTGCTTTTCCATGCTATATGCTTCTGAAAGATAATTAGGTTTGTACTTAGCCATAAACACTGCTTTCATTACAGCTTCCACATTTCAATGTCTTGAGTGTGCTGCCACTTGCACTACATACTGTCTTCTAGCACTGTGTTATCTTAACATAGACATACTACTCAATAAATGGGCATTACTTTACTGGATTCAAGTTCACTCAGTTATGAGCTATGGGTCATGACAGCCTGGCGGTCTAGGTCAGCTTGTGTCTCAAAATCTTGTAGTCCAAAATGTGATATCAATTTGGATCCCATTGCTTCTCAATCTATGAGACGTATGTGATATCTTGAAAATAGGAGAGAAATAACCTTTTCTATTCTATGTCAGTTGTTCCTTTTCTATTCTATGTCAGTTGTTCCTTTTCTATTCTATGTCAGTTGTTCCTTTTCTATTCTATGTCAGTTGTTCCTTTTCTATTCTATGTCAGTTGTTCCTTTTCTATTCTATGTCAGTTGTTCCTTTTCTATTCTATGTCAGTTGTTCCTTTTCTATTCTATGTCAGTTGTTCCTTTTCTATTCTATGTCAGTTGTTCCTTTTCTATTCTATGTCAGTTGTTCCTTTTCTATTCTATGTCAGTTGTTCCTTTTCTATTCTATGTCAGTTATTCCTTTTCTATTCTATGTCAGTTGTTCCTTTTCTATTCTATGTCAGTTGTTCCTTTTCTATTCTATGTCAGTTGTTCCTTTTCTATTCTATGTCAGTTGTTCCTTTTGTCATGAAAATAGGACATGCTTGTCTATCTATGTGTTTGCATAATAGCTTACTTGTAAAAATAAATGTAAGATGATTGTATAATTGTTGGCGTGGTTAGATAGTTGTCTTATTAAAACAAGTATAATTATAACAGGATTGTATTAAAATTGGCATGTTTAGAGAGGTGTCATATCAAAACAAATATAACAAGATTGTATAAGTGTTGGCATGGTTTAAGAGCTGTCATATCAAAACAAATATAACAAGATTGTATAAGTGTTGGCATGGTTTAAGAGCTGTCTTATCAAAACAAATATAACAAGATTGTATAAGTGTTGAAATGATCGGATAGTTGTCTTATTAAAATAAGTGTAAATTGATTGTATAAATGTTGAGAGAGCTATCTTATCAGAACAAATATAACAAGATTGTATAAGTGTGGGCATGGTCAGAGGGCCATCTTATCAAAACAAATTTAACAAGATTGTATAAGTGTGGGGATAGTTCAGAGGGCCGTCTTATCAAAACAAATATAACAAGATTGTATAAGTGTTGTAATGATCGGATAGTTGTCTTATTAAAATAAGTGTAAATTGATTGTATAAATGTTGAGAGAGCTGTCTTATCAAAACAAATATAACAAGATTGTATAAGTGTGGCATGGTCAGAGAGCCGACTTATCAAAACAAATATAACAAGATTTTATAATTGTGGGCATTTATAGACTAGCAAACACTGATCACTTATCACATACAATATACAGTGGAACTCCTCTATAGCACATTCTTTTATAACAAATTTCCCTATATAAAAACAATTTTAAAATCCGCAATTATATTTATTATATATATTTTTGTACTGTATATAATAAATATCTGTTATTACAAACATATTTTATTGGTCCGGACCAAGTTGTTATAATGGGATTCCACTGTAGTGTCACTGATTCTCTGATCACCTATCATGTACAGAATAGTTACACTGATTCTCTGACACACCTTACAAACAAAACATCCTCAATAGATCACCCATGACACACAAAACACCCCCAAAGGTTCTCTGACACACTTCATACACAAAACACCCTCAAAGGTTCTCTGACACACTTCATACACAAAACAGCCTCAAAGGTTCTCTGACACACTTCATACACAAAACACCCTCAAAGGTTCTCTGACACACTTCATACACAAAACAGCCTCAAAGGTTCTCTGATCACACACAAAATAGCCTCACATGTTTTATGATCTTTCACAACACACAAAATAGCCTCATGTCTTATGATAATTCACAAAATAGCCTCACATCTGTTATAATCAGTCACCACACAAACAATAACCTTCAGAATAGGAGGAACAATATAGGCATCCCTATTTTCTTCTTCTTCTTCATCATTCATTCTTAAACTCCCATTGGATCTCTTTTGAAGCAGGACAAAAGTCCTACTAGATTTCCAGCAGGACGTAGTCAAATTATCTATTTACTTTGTGTTTTGTTTGTTCATGTTGTTAACCTCTAAAATTGATTAAATTGACTTGTCTTTAACTCCATTCCACTACTTCATTCTGGTGTGTATATATGGAAAATAATCCGCCTGTGTGGCAACCAGAGCTTGAACTTCTATCCGTTGTTCCCACTAAGCTGCGCTACTGTGCGTTAGCGCATATATTTTTATCCCTTCGCGCATAGATTTTGGACTTGGCACACAAAACGTACATATATAAATAAAAGCTACTTGAGAAGAACATCACAAACAAATTAAATAGAAATTCCTTGAGAAGAACCTCACAAACGAGTTAACTTATGTTTAACAGCCAATGGGATGCAGAAGTAATAATGTGCATAGCAGCTAAAGGGTTAAAGATATATATATTTGTGTATGTATATATACTATCTTGCTTTCACCTTACAAATGTCTATAAAATAAATATTTGTAAGGTGAAGGCAAGATAGTTGATCAAATATACAGTTAATAAGTTAAAGATAAGATTTTTTGCGATAAAATAGACAGGTGATAATTACAATACTTTTGTGATAAAATAGACATTTGTTGATATGCATTTGTGATAACATAGAGACCTTAGTAAGATAGACATGTAATAAATTTAGTAAATATTTTAATGATTTTTTTCAATGTACAAGAACATGATAAGATGTACTCTGATGAGGTAGTCAATGTACAAGAACATGATATGATAGACTGAGATGAGGAAGTCAATGTACCAGAACATGATTCGATAAACTCTAATGAGTAGTCAATGTACAGGACAGAACAAGATAGACATTTGATAATTATAGCATTTCAATTCATCAAAAAGAATATCCGGGCATAAAGACAAAGGTAGACATAGAAAACATCAAGATTGCCTTGAACAAACATGGATTAAATGCAACCACGACATCACATCTGGCCTTGGAATGACAGCTTAAGCTCTCACCCCTACGCTTAACAGCAAGTGTGAATACAATCAACCATCATTCACCCAGGGACAGACAATAGACAATTCATCTTCAGATTCCCAACATTCCTGGTATCATGTTCCATCATTTCTCTGTTTGTCTCGTTTCACATGTATTTGGTTGTGTTTTGTATATTTTCTGTTTGTCTCGTTTCACATGTATTTGGTTGTATTTTGTATATTTTCTGTTTGTCTCATTTCACATGTATTTGGTTGTGTTTTGTATATTTTCTCTGTTTGTCTCGTTTCACATGTATTTGGTTGTGTTTTGTATATTTTCTCTGTTTGTCTCGTTTCACATGTATTTGGTTGTGTTTTGTATACTTTCTGCTTGTGTTGTCTCACCTATGACCTAGTTTCAATCCAATCAGGCTATCTTCACATTATGCTATCCTATGTAAGAGTCAATAGTGTCATTCTTGCCCATTGTTTTTTGTTGTGTATATAGTCTTGATAAAGGCCTTTTGGTCAAAATGTCAATTTCTGTGTTAGTATGTGTGTTTCAAGTGGTTAGCAAAACTTCATTACCCAGTTCCAAGCTTTACCTACTTCCTGGTGGCTGGGTGAAATCACGGGATTAATTTTTATTTCTAAAAACAAATAATGAGTGGACTTGAAACCCAATTCTGCTAGTGGGAGGGCGGATGACTTAACATTACACTACAGCTGCTCCTGTACTAGAATATGGAACATTCTGCATAATTATTATATGGGTTTCACTTTGTTCCAAATACAACTGAAATCATCCTGCAGCACTGACACCTGATCTTACCCCGTGATTTTGACACCTGACTTTCTTTTCATCTAGTGACATTGACGCCTGACTTGCCTTTCACTCAGTGACATTAACACCTGATCTTACCCCGTGATTTTGACACCTGACTTTCTTTTCACTCAGTGACATTGACACCTGATCTTACCCTGTGATTTTTACACCTGACTTTCTTTTCAATTAGTGACATTGACACCTGACTTTCTTTTCACTTAGTGACATTGACACCTTTCTTTTCACTCAGTGACATTGACACCTGACTTTCTTTTCCCTTAGTGACATTGACACCTGACTTTCTTTTCACTCAGTGACATTGACACCTGACTTGCCTTTCACTCAGTGACATTAACACCTGATCTTATCCCGTGATTTTGACACCTGACTTTCTTTTCACTCAGTGACATTGACACCTGATCTTACCCTGTAATTTTGACACCTGTCTTTCTTTTCAATTAGTGACATTGACACCTGTCTTTCTTTTCACTCAGTGACATTGACACCTGACTTTCTTTTCACTCAGTGACATTGACACCTGACTTTCTTTTCACTTAGTGACATTGACACCTTTCTTTTCACTCAGTGACATTGACACCTGACTTTCTTTTCACTTAGTGACATTGACACCTTTCTTTTCACTCAGTGACATTGACACCTGACTTTCTTTTCACTTAGTGACATTGACACCTGACTTTCTTTTCACTCATCGACATTAACACCTGACTTTCTTTTCACTTAGTGACATTGACACCTGACTTTTCTTTCACTCAGTGATATTTACACCTGATTTTATCCTGTGATTTTGATATATAACTTTCCTTTCACTTAGTGACATTGACACCTGATTTTCCTGTCACTTAGTGACATTGACACCTGACTTTCCTTTCACTCAGTGACATTTACACTTGATCTTACCCTGTGATTTTGATATATAACTTTCCTTTCACTTAGTGACATTGACACCTGACTTTCCTTTCACTCAGTGACATTGACAATTGATTTTACCCTGTGATTTTGACATATAACTTTCCTTTCACTCAGTGACATTGACACCTGATCTTACCCTGTGATTTTGACACCTGACTTTCCTTTCACTTAGTGACATTGACACCTAACTTTCCTTTCACTTTGTGACATAGACACCTGACTTTCCTTTCACTTTGTGACATTGACACCTGACTTTCTTTTCACTCAGTGACATTGACACCTGATCTTACCCTGTGATTTTTACACCTGACTTTCTTTTCAATTAGTGACATTGACACCTGACTTTCTTTTCACTCAGTGACATTGACACCTGACTTTCTTTTCACTTAGTGACATTGACACCTATCTTTTCACTCAGTGACATTGACACCTGACTTTCTTTTCACTTAGTGACATTGACACCTGACTTTCTTTTCACTCAGTGACATTGACACCTGACTTGCCTTTCACTCAGTGACATTAACACCTGATCTTACCCCGTGATTTTGACACCTGACTTTCTTGTCACTCAGTGACATTGACACCTGATCTTACCCTGTAATTTTGACACCTGTCTTTCTTTTCAATTAGTGACATTGACACCTGACTTTCTTTTCACTCAGTGACATTGATACCTGACTTTCTTTTCACTTAGTGACATTGACACCTTTCTTTTCACTCAGTGACATTGACACCTGACTTTCTTTTCACTCATCGACATTAACACCTGATTTTATCCTGTGATTTTGATATATAACTTTCCTTTCACTTAGTGACATTGACACCTGACTTTTCTGTCACTTAGTGACATTGACACCTGACTTTCCTTTCACTCAGTGACATTTACACTTGATCTTACCCTGTGATTTTGATATATAACTTTCCTTTCACTTAGTGACATTGACACCTGACTTTCCTTTCACTCAGTGACATTGACAATTTATCTTACCCTGTGATTTTGACATATAACTTTCCTTTCACTCAGTGACATTGACACCTGAATTCCTTTCACTCAGTGACATTGACACCTGACTTTTCTTTCACTCAGTGATATTGACACCTAAATTCCTTTCACTCAGTGACATTGACACCTGACTTTTCTTTCACTCAGTGACATTAACAACTGATCTTACCCTGTGATTTTGATATATAACTTTCCTTTAATTTAGTGACATTGACATCTGATCTTACCCAGTGATTTTGACATCTGACTTTCCTTTCACTTAGTGACATTGACACCTGACTTTCCTTTCACTTTGTGACATAGACACCTGACTTTCCTTTCACTTTGTGACATTGACATCTGACTTTCCTTTCACTATGTGACATAGACACTTGACTTTCCTTTCACTTAGTGACATAGACACCTGATTTTCCTTTCAATCTGTGACCTTCATGCCTAACCTTCCTTTACCTACTATTAACACATTTCTTTCACTCAGAGACATTGACACCTAACCTCACCCTGTGACACTGACATTTGATCTTCTCTTCACCCTATGACTAAGACATCTGACCTTCTCACCTGTGGCATTAACACCTAACCTTTTTCTCACCTTGTGGCTACACCTTCCATTATTCTTACCCAGTGACTATGAAATCTTACTTTTGCCTCATCTTCAGATTACATCATTATTACTTATACTTCAATCTCCAGAAATGACATGCAATAAAGATCTTGTATCCTTTAGTGCAATGTGAGAGCCTCTCTGTAGCTTTCATACAATGCTTTGAGAAGAAACTTCCTACTCAGAGGGGTGTAAGAATGTGATTGTATAGATGAAGTGTAGTGAGGTTTCCCATATGAAAGTCTCACTATAAAAGACATGTCATCTATTATGTTTGTTGTTTCTTAGTGGTTAGTCTTGTGGGCCACTGATTGTGGGCCACTGATGAGTTTTACACTTTCTGCCCACTGCATTATTACATATAAACTCATTTCAATTAACCACTCTATTATATGATGATGATGACAAGTATGATGTTAATGATGTTGATGATTAAGATGATGATGACAAGTATGATGTTAATGATGTTGATGATTAAGATGATGATGACAAGTATGATGTTAATGATGTTGATGATTAAGATGTTGATGATTTATGGTGATGATATTGATGTTCCTCCTTCGAAAGATAACATGAACATCAGCCCACAGTATTAGTGCTCACTAGAATATTGTATACTAGTTCCATTAGCCTCCTGGTCAAGCGGGTGTTTGCAACAAGGAAAGAGTGGACAGTCTGGTGAATCGATCAGACTGATATACTAAACTCCTTATGAGAAACAGCATCGAGAAACAACATGAGTGAGGATGATAACTTTCGTTACATGTCCCGAATAAAGGGACTGCATTATAAATATGGTGTTGACAGAAATACGCCTCAATGTGGGATTTAAAAAATGGTCATTAACTAACACAGATGTTGATAATGTCAGTCATCGTGTGGTGGCACAGATACTTAGACATCGAAGTATCTAGTGACATCTCTCAAGTTTCGTGATGATGATCTGACGTCTCACTGACTAAATAAATAATAGTAGTTTCAAAATCTAACGCTTTGGAAAACTTGAGTATTTTTCAGCAGCGGCATCTTCATATGATGGTGGCGGCCCGCAGACACTGGTAGCTTCATTATGTAAGCTGCCAGCGCTGAATTCAGAATCTGTAGATTCATCCTCCACATCACCACTAACCGCAGCACCACTACTAGCAGCAGCATCAGAACTAACACCATCAATCATACCGTAGAATGTAAAAGTTTGACCCTCTGTGTCCATATTCTTCATTAGCTGGTGAGAACTGGTGTAAACCACAATGCCATTGTGAGTCTTGCTCCTGTAAGGAGAACAACAACCACTGCTGCTGCCAGCATGGCTACTGTCTTGTGAGGAGTTTCTCCTGCTGGGACATATGGATCTAAAACTTTGGCTACTTTCCCGTGATCTGCGATTATTATCACCATCAATATAAGAACGAACATGACTCACAGATACAGCAGATGGGGCTGATGTGATTGCTAAGTGACTCTGGTCACATGGTGGGTGTAAAATTCCGTTCTCATCAACATTTCCAGCATAAAAGACTCCGGATGGGTCAGATTGGATCACAGGAACGAAGTGATGAATGCGACCAATAGTCTCATTACCAACTACCTGATCACGTTCGTCTCTGTCAGAACCATATCCTGAACAGTCGTCATTCATTACACCATGATAGCTGGGAAAAAGTAAAGTCATTTGAGGCTGTTGTGATTGGTGATGACATGTGTCACCAGCTGGATGTCGTACACGGCCAGGTCTCTGCTGGCTGCGAGCAGAACTAGGTCTGGAGGATACGTTCAAACTGGTCAAAATATCTGGCATGGTGCTGTTGATGCTGTTATGAGATGGCTGATTGTATCCTTGGTTGGTGTGATTATGAACAGTTGCCATGGTCACTCTGAGATCACCTGTTTGGTGTCCTGACACACTTAAGTTTTGTCTCATCTAATCAAAAATAAAAGTAGAACATTTTGTTCAAATAATTGGTCTATCCTATCTAATAATCTATTCAGTTAAACAAATTATATATTCACAGTTTGTATGTACTAGATGTTCTGCAAGAAAATATATATTTTAGACAAGACAGAGATGTGACAGTTCTATATAAGACAGAGATGTGACAGTTCTATATAAGACAGAGATGTGACAGTTCTATACAAGACAGATATGTGACAGTTCTATACAAGACAGAGATGTGACAGTTCTATGTAAGACAGAGATGTGACAGTTCTATATAAGACAGAGATGTGACAGTTCTATGAGAAAAACATGTTTCAGAAATGACAGAGATGTGACAGTTCTATATAAGACAGAGATGTGACAGTTCTATATAAGACAGAGATGTGACAGTTCTATATAAGACAGAGATGTGACAGTTCTATATAAGACAGAGATGTGACAGTTCTATACAAGACAGAGATGTGACAGTTCTATATAAGACAGAGATGTGACAGTTCTATATAAGACAGAGATGTGACAGTTCTATATAAGACAGAGATGTGACAGTTCTATATAAGACAGAGATGTGACAGTTCTATATAAGACAGAGATGTGACAGTTCTATATAAGACAGAGATGTGACAGTTCTATATAAGACAGAGATGTGACAGTTCTATATAAGACAGATGTAGACATGTTTCCATTGTGTTTTGTGTGTGGCATCCTGATTATCTGTGCGCCTTTTGGCTGGATGCCTCCGTCTTTAGCACTCTGCTTACTAGGGCAGGACTATGGTCCTGCTCGAGTGGGACTGCCCGACCAGTCTTAGTTTCCAGCCCCTGATGGCTGAACTAAGCCCCATCACCTCTGCACGGTGCTGGTCTCGATGGAGCAGCACGCTCACTAGGTGGAAATATAAAAGGGCAGACTGGAAAATGTACCAGCATTTAACCAGTGTTCTAGCTAAGGACATGAACTTGGACAAAGACATCAATAGAGCAGTGAGTGAATTTAATAGATGTATACTACATGCTGCTAGTAAAACCATACCCAGGGGGGCACGCAAAAACTACAAACCCTACTGGAATGATGAACTGGAAAAGCTGCAAAATGAGATGGAAACATCTAGACAGCAGGCTGAGAACAGACCTAGCCAAGAACATCACAACAAATATCAGCAAACAAAGGCTAAATTTCAAAGAGCCAAGTTACAAGCCAGACGGAGCAGCTGGAAAGAAAAAACAGAGTCGCTGAACCTAGAAAGAGATACTAGGAAATTATGGAAACTTGTAAAACAACTAAATGATGAAGGTACAGGGAGAAATACCAGGATCACACTTAATAAAGATAGAAACATTTTAACAGGTAAACATGCAGCTGATTACTTTGCAGATTCCTTTGCAGAAGACAATAACGTCAAAGTCAGCCCAGACAAACAACAGGAGGTTCGAGAGAACCAGCAAAACATTGGACAAGGCGAACCTATACCTGAAGTCATGGAGGCACCAATCACAATGACAGAACTGGAGCATGCAATATCCAAATTGAAAATGAAAAAGTCCCCTTGAGCTGATGGAGTGTCCAATGAAATGATTAGAATCCTGGGAATTGCAGCAAGAGCAAAGTTACTGCAGATCTTTAACACAAGCTGGTCCACAGGTAATGTACCACAGGCGTGGAGAGAAGCAATAATGATACCACTCCTCAAATCAGGAAAAGATGGCAACACAGTCTCCAACTACAGGCCCATCAGCCTCACAAGCTGTCTATGTAAAACAATGGAACGCATTATCAATCTTAGGATGCAGTGGTACCTTGAAAGTGAAAACCTTCTGGTATCACAGCAAGCAGGTTTCAGACAGTGCTACTCTACTGAAGATCAGGCAACCTACCTCTCCCAAGAGATTGAGGATGCCTTCCAAGAAAAGAAACTGGTACTAGCAGCATGGATAGACCTCAGGAAAGCATTTGATAAGGTCTGGAAAGAAGGGCTCCTAAAGAAATTGCAGGGTTAGCTCAAGAATGTACAAATGGGTAAAAGCATACCTGCATAATAGAAGAGCCAGGGTACAATTAGATGGTCGCAAGAGCAAGAAAGTTCTACTGCGTCATGGAGTCCCCCAGGGAGGAGTCCTGTCACCCACACTTTTCTTGGTTTACATCAATGACCTAGTTGCTGAACTACCACACGGGATCAAAGTGGCAATGTATGCTGACGACCTGGTGATCTGGTGCACGGAAGAACATGCAACAGTGGCCAGTAAACAAATACAAAGAGCTATCGATGCCCTAACCTTATGGGCTAATAGATGGTGCGTCAGCATTAACACAGATAAGTGCAGCACTACACTCTTTACCCTCTCACCAAAACAAAAAGCTGGTCAAATCAAGATAGATGGAGAGCTCTTGAAAGAAGACAAACAACCCACATACCTCGGAGTTACTTTTGATGATAAGCTGACATGGAAGCAGCACATAAACAAAGCAACAACAAAAGCCAGGAGGAAGCTAGCTATCCTGAGAAAACTAAGTGGAACCACATGGGGAGCCAGTGGAAATATACTCAGTAAAGTTTACCAGCAAGGCATAAGACCACACCTGGAATACGGTTCAGCTGCGTGGTGTCCTGCATCAAACACCACATTGCAAGATCTAGATAAAGTGCAAAACCAGGCACTTAGAATAATGTTGGGAGCAATGAAATCAACACCCATAGCAGAGATGCAGAAAATGGGAAGAATGCAAACACTTGGCGAACGCAGAGACACAAAAGTACTAATTCAAGCAGAAAAGTTTCAGTGTATGCCAAGTCATCCAATGAAGGAAAGATTCCAAAATCTAGCAATGGGACGACTGAAAAGGAGCAGCTTTATCCATCAAGCTAAACGACTCCGTAGACAACTTACAGACCTACCTGAAGTTGACAGCCCCTTAAGGTCTGTACCAGAGCAAACCCCGTGGAGTGAAAGCCATGGAATGCCAATATACATTCAGACCCATGTGAAAGGAATACTAAGCGAGGACGAACAGAACAGTGTGCAGCGAATGACAGTCACCCTCAGTTTCCTGGATGAGGAATATCCACAAGATATATGGGTCAGAGTGTACACAGATGGGTCAGCACAGAATGCTGTGAGGAATGGAGGTGCAGGTGTATATATAGAATATCCACACAAGCCTAGAGATACAATCAGAACACCGACAGGAAAATTCTGCAATAATTATGATGCAGAAATCCAGGCAATTAATGTGGCAGCTAAAAAACTGCTGAACTCCAACTCTGACCTACAGCCTGTGGTATTCCTGACAGATGCAAGGTCAGTGCTTCAAGCTCTCCAGTCTGGAAAACTAACAGACTTAAAGAAACTACTTAGCGAATTGTCTTACCAGTATAGGGTAACCATGCAGTGGATACCCTCTCACTGTGGAATACCAGGAAATGAAAAAGCAGACCAACTGGCTAAGGAAGGTGCTGCCGAAGACCAACCAGATATATCAATCACCTACCATCAGAAAAAACAGATGATAAAGTCAATAAGAAAGCCACAAACACCAACACAAGATGACTATCACAATATGAACAGATCAGAACAAGTTATAATTCTACGTCTCAGAACAGGACACAACCAACTCCGCAGTCACATGTATACAAAGTTCAAGATTGGCAACACGGCCATGTGTACATGTGGACAGGCAGCACAGAGTGCCAAACATATACTTCAAGAGTGTTCTGAGCATGAAACGCTGAGGCAGACATATTGGCCAGAGGAAACAACACTGGAATCAAAGCTCTATGGGACACTGTATGAACTACAAAAGACAGTGAGTTTTATTAAGGAGACAGAATTACAGATATAGACATGTTTCAAGTGAACGAAAGAAGAAGAAGAAGAAGAAATATAAGACAGAGATGTGACAGTTCTATACAAGACAGAGATGTGACAGTTCTATATAAGACAGAGATGTGACAGTTCTATATAAGACAGAGATGTGACAGTTCTATACAAGACAGAGATGTGACAGTTCTATATAAGACAGAGATGTGACAGTTCTATATAAGACAGAGATGTGACAGTTCTATATAAGACAGAGATGTGACAGTTCTATATAAGACAGAGATGTGACAGTTCTATACAAGACAGAGATGTGACAGTTCTATATAAGACAGAGATGTGACAGTTCTATATAAGACAGAGATGTGACAGTTCTATATAAGACAGAGATGTGACAGTTCTATATAAGACAGAGATGTGACAGTTCTATATAAGACAGAGATGTGACAGTTCTATACAAGACAGAGATGTGACAGTTCTATATAAGACAGAGATGTGACAGTTCTATATAAGACAGAGATGTGACAGTTCTATATAAGACAGAGATGTGACAGTTCTATATAAGACAGAGATGTGACAGTTCTGTGAGAAAAACATGTTTCAGATATGACAGAGATGTGACAGTTCTATGAGAAAAACATGTTTCAGATATGACAGAGATGTGATAGTTCTGTGAGAAAAACATGTTTCAGATATGACAGAGATGTGACAGTTCTATATAAGACAGAGATGTGACAGTTCTATATAAGACAGAGATGTGACAGTTCTGTGAGAAAAACATTTTCCAGATATGACAGAGATGTGACAGTTCTATATAAGACAGAGATGTGACAGTTCTATATAAGACAGAGATGTGACAGTTCTGTGAGAAAAACATTTTCCAGATATGACAGAGATGTGACAGTTCTGTGAGAAAAACATTTTCCAGATATGACAGAGATGTGACAGTTCTGTGAGAAAAACATGTTTCAGATATGACAGAGATGTGACAGTTCTGTGAGAAAAACATGTTAGACTTTCTTCTTCTTCTTCTTTCGTTCACTTGAAACATGTCTATATCTGTAATTCTGTCTCCTTAATAAAACTCACTGTCTTTTGTAGTTCATACAGTGTCCCATAGAGTTTTGATTCCAGTGTTGTTTCCTCTGGCCAATATGTCTGCCTCAGAGTTTCATGCTCAGAACACTCTTGAAGTATATGTTTGGCACTCTGTGCTGCCTGTCCACATGTACACATGGCCGTATTGCCAATCTTGAACTTTGTATACATGTGACTGCGGAGTCGGTTGTGTCCTGTTCTGAGACGTAGAATTATAACTTTTTCTGGTCTGTTCATAATATGATAGTCATCTTGTGTTGGTGTTTGTGGCTTTCTTATTGACTTGATCATGTTTTTTCTGATGGTAAGTGATTGGTATATCTGGTTGGTCTTCGGCACCACCTTCCTTAGCCAGTTGGTCTGATTTTTCATTTCCTGGTATTCCACAGTGAGAGTGTATCCACTGCATGGTTACCCTATACTGGTAAGACAATTCGCTAAGTAGTTTTTTCAAGTCTGTTAGTTTTCCAGACTGGAGAGCTTGAAGCACTGACCTTGCATCTGTCAGGAATACCACAGGCTGTAGGTCAGAGTTGGAGTTCAGCAGTTTTTTAGTTGCCACACTAATTGCCTGGATTTCAGCATCATAATTATTGCAGAATTTTCCTGTTGGTGTTCTGATGGTATCTCTAGGCTTGTGTGGATATTCTATATATACACCTGCACCTCCATTCCTCACTGCATTCTGTGCTGACCCATCTGTGTATACTCTGACCCATATATCTTGTGGATATTCCTCATCCAGGAAACTGAGGATGACTGTCCTTCGCTGCACACTGTTCTGTTCGTCCTTGCTTAGTATTCCTTTCACATGGGTCTGAATGTATATTGGCATTCCATGCCTTTCACTCCACGGGGTTTGTTCTGGTACAGGCCTTAAGGGGCTGTCAATTTCAGGTAGGTCTGTAAGTTGTCTGCGGAGTCGTTTAGCTTGATGGATAAAGCTGCTCCTTTTCAGTCGCCGCATTGCTAGATTTTGGAATCTTTCCTTCATTGGATGACTTGGCATACACTGAAACTTTTCTGTCTGAATTAGTACTTTTGTGTCTCTGCATTCGCCAAGTGTTTGCATTCTTCCCATTTTCTGCATCTCTGTTATATTAAAGTTAGACTTTAATAATGTTCAATTAGTGCTCAAGTTAGACTTTAATAATGTTCAATTAGTGATCAAGTTAGACTTTAAGCTTTCATACGTCAGCACTGAAGAAGACAATATGTAAGTAGGATACTATTGACAATACAGCTGCAGTGAGAAAACATAATTACCCTCTGAACATATCTACATCTCTTGTACAGCAGCACAAACAACACGCAGTACAAGATGGCAGCAGAAATCACTGCAAGAGCTATAGTACCAGCACCTGAGTTTTGGGGAGAACACAACAAGTAATTTTATATTCTTATGGAGGTAGTTAGGGAATAGATTAGGGAGTAAATAAACAAGTGATTGACATGTTTTTTATTACTGGGTCATCAAGGTACTCACCGCAGTAAAACTAAAATCCAACAAGCACAGCTTGGAAATGAGTAAATGAAGTTTTGCTAATCACTATAAACACACATACCAAATTTTTTTTCAAAAATCATTAAGAATGGCACTATTGACTACATGGGCTGTAGAGGGATCCCATTGTATGCACTATAGAGGGATCCCATTGTATGCACTATAGAGGGATCCCATTGTATATGCTATAGAGGCATCCCACTGTATATGCGATAATTGTACTTACGTAAAACACAGGTTTTTAAAAATGTTCCACTAAAACATGACTGACTATCACTAAAACTAGGGGGGTTATAATGAACAAACAAGAAAACACAAATTCATCATCATCAGGTGACATTCTTTCCAGAACATAGTCTTTCCTATGGATCTCTTTAATTCTCTGCGGTCATGAGCAAGTTATCCTGCCTCTTCCAGTGACACGAGCAGGCATTCCTGGATGTCTTGTGTCCAAAAGATTCCAGGAACATACAAATTACAATACACAAAATATTTTCAACATTTCAACCAAAAGGTCTTTATTCACGATACGCACAAAACATCAAAAGACAATGAATGGAAATTATCACAACACACAAAAACGTGTACAACCGAAGGTACCAAGTTTCATTCGTCGTCTTTTGATAGATGTTGTGTGATACCATGCTTGTTAGTGAGCAGTTCAGCCTGGTATCTCTGATTTCAGCACCAGTTCTTGCCTGGGCAAAACTGTAATCCTACTCAATGTAGGGGATGGCCCAAACAATCTTAGTTTCCAGCTTCTGTTGTCTGACTAATCCTTATCTTCACTTCAAGGAGTTGGCTTCAATGAAGGTTGAGTGGGTGGGGAGAGAGAAACTGTGTCGATGAACGTCATTCTATCAGATCAGTGATGTTAGTTTAAAAATTGAAGCTTTTCATTTCAATTCTTAACACCCCTCTAAAGGGTCATGTCCATGTTGTGCAGGTGTTAACATGGTTAGCACATTATGTTCTAACCTCTCTGAGTAGGAACTTATTCTCAAACCATTGCGCACCACTTACAGTTGTATTCTTCACATGAAAGAAAGCTTTGCAAAATCTCCCCACTGCGCATAAGAATAAAAGAGCAATATTTATTGTAATTCCTGACAGTTCAAAAATGCTGATAATTCAAAGAAGATGATAATTCAAAGAAGATGATAATTCAAAGATGATAATTCAAAGACAATGATAATTCAAAGAAACAAACAAAAACATACCAGCTAGCATGATGTACCGGGTAGTTCAGACAATGGAACACATTGTATCATTGTTTACACTTTCGCTGCACACATTTTGTCCTGACACACCCAACTTCAGCATGACACATTTAAAACTGCCAGCATTAAACTGATGACTATAACCTTGTATGAGTTGAGGTAGTCAACAGATGGGGGGTGGGAGTAAGGGGGGTATGTTTATCAGAATAAGGTTTTTAACATTAGGAATGCAGCCAAAAGGTTTGGTAACACCACCTCCACCTCTTAAAAAGACTAAGATTAGTCCCATCACCACTGTGCCTTTGTGGGCAGGCAGCACAGACAGCTGAACATATCCTGCAAGACTGCAATACACTAAACCAGTTAAGGGAAGAACACTGGCCCACAGAGATGGATATCCACGAAAGATGTATGGGAGCACTGAGGAGCTTTCAAATACAGCAGCATTTATTAAGAAAACAGGACTTGCTGTGTAGACATGTCAAACTCAGAACGAGAAGAAGTAGACCACCTCCACCCATCCCCATTAAAGGCAAAGATGGGCCCCATGGCGGCAACCTGCTGTCAGGGATGAGGATTACTCTTCATGTACTAAGCAACTTCTTAGGTGGGGTGACCAGTTCCCATTCTTGCTGTCTTCACTTCCCCTAACTCATGCATCAGGTACTCATTTCCAGCAGTGTCGACTGAAGGAGTGGTCGTGTCAAGCGAGAAATCACAAACCAGATCTTTTGTCTGGACATGATTTCAAAACAGGCAAGCTCTAGCCCAGTGCTAGCAAGCAAGTTCCATATTAACTAGGCTACCATGCTTCTCCTCTCCCCCTTTCAATTAGAATTGTCCAAAAAAGAGGTTACCAAAATATTCATGAGAATGATGAAGTCACAATTACACAAGAAAATTGGAATATTACCCGGTACCTTCTTTTTATTAGGTAATGCCACCACCCCCACACCCAATATTATTCTGAAGGGGTATCTACATTCCTGCCAACCTCCTTAGTTTCTTCTGACAACATGCATGATAGGTTATAGTGCTCTTTTCATCACTCCACTTTCAGGTCAACTGAATACATAAACCTGGAATAAAACAATGGCCACCAGAGTAGAAACCCTGTACATTAACCCCAACATTGCTTCTACTCCAACACTATACCAGACTCTCCCTATGCCCATAGAGAAAAGCCTACAATTGTACAAAAATGTGCAGGAGTACTCACCAAATGAAGGCTGTGATTTGTTGAACTCTTGCACACTTCCTGAGAAATAGAAATAATATTTGTCAGACTTATTTTATTTTATTGTAACAGTAAAGTCTACGATGAAATAAATGAATTCCAAACTTCAAATGACAGAAAAGTCTACAAAGAAGTAATTAAGTAGATTATTTCTAAAGTCTCAGTGACAAGAATATCAATAATGGAATAAATTAACTTTAAAGTTTAGTTAAAAAAGTCCACAATTAAGTAGATTATTTCTAAAGTTTCAGTGACTGAAATGTCTACAATAGAGTTCTTCTTTTGCATTCGTTCTCACACTTCTACAGATTAGCAGGATGTAGTCATAACAGAATGCATTGTATCATAGTTTACAGCATTGCTGTGAGATCTGCATCTTTCGGCCTGACACATCTGACTTCAGCATGGCTCCTGAGTTATGTTGATCCTATATGGGATGGGATAGCCAATTCCACCCCATAATCTCCTTAGTCACCTCTTACGACATGCATGAAAAGATAAGCTGTGTTGCTATTCTTTGCTTCCATTTCGAGCCCCAGAAACACATGGGCAGCCCTACAATGGAGTATAATCATTGACTGATATCTACAATAGGGTACAATTTGTTGTGAAAACATGTCATCCAGTCATGTTGCGTGATATAATTTTTCTGGTGCATCTCTTTTCCTGGTATCTCTGACTTCAGCACCAATGCTTGCTTAGGCAGGACTATGGTCCTCCTCATTGTAGAGGATGGCCCTATAAATCTTAGTTCCCAGCCTTTGTTGGCTGGACTAAGCCTCATCTCTAATTCAAGAGTTGGCCTTGATGGAGATGGGGTGCACACCTGAAATTTCTAGATATAAAATTATACTTTTAGTTACTGTATGAACCAAATAATTATTTCTCACCTGAGGGCAATCCCTTTACTGTTATTACAGTTAATCTATAGCGGGCGTTACTGACCCCACATGGCTGATTTAATTGCCTTGTGTTGAGGCTTGGGGAATTCCGATGAGGACATTGATGTAGGGAAACTGACTGAAAATTTGTTTACATATTATACAAACAGGCAACAATTGTTAAAACCTTCAACTCACCATTTTAATCTTGGCAGTATTTCAAACAAAAAACTGCACATTTCATTTTGGATTGATGTGCCAGATAAGGCAATGTCATTATTTTTCATGTTAATTCAGTAGGCCTAGTCTCATTACTGTATAGTGTATGAATCCCATCAATGACAATTGAATGGTCTCTCTTATCTCTATTTAATAGAGCTAATGGCACTTGAATGGTCAGCGGGCCTGACAGTGGGCACACCTCCTTCTGGTTAATTATCAGAGCATTGATAATGCCTTAGGGGTTTATTGACATCTTGTGGAAAACTAAAAGTTCACAAAGTTTCAGGTGTGGGTAAATTAACTGTAAAATTTCATTGACAGAAATGTCAATGATGAATTAAATTAATTGCAAAGTTTCATGAATAGAAAAATCTACATTCGAGCAGATTATTCTAGTTTCTAGATTTGCTAACAAGTAATCATTCACTTACTGATTCTAGATTTGTTAACAATCATTCACATACTGTTGATCCTAGATCTGTTAACAATCATTCACATACTGTTGATCCTTGTTAACAGTCATTCACTTACTATTTATCCTAGATTTGTTAACAATTATTCACATACTGTTGATCCTAGATTTGTTAACAATCATTCACTTACTATTGATCCTAGATTTGTTAACAATTATTCACTTACTATTTATCCTAGATTTGCTAACAATCATTCACTTACTGTTCATCCTATATTTGCTAACAAGAAATCAGTCACCTACTGTTGATCCTAGATTTGCTAACAAGAAATCATTCACTTACTATTGATCCTAGAATAGTTGACTATGAACCCTCTGTAATCATCAGTAATATGTCTATTGGTATCAAAAACCAAAAGAACCGTGTTTCCGGTACTTTCAAAAACAGAAATGTCTTGGTTACAGAGATCTCCTAACACTGCATCATGAAGAGATGACCCTGAAAAATACAGATATTTCTATCATCTTAACATGGAATGATACTAACTATCCTGTATCATGTTACATGAAATGATACTAACTATCCTGTATCATGTTACATGAAATGATACTAACTATCCTGTATCATGTTAACATGGAATGATACTAACAATCCTGTATAATGTTACATGAAATGATACTAACTATCCTGTATCATTTTACATGAAATGATACTAACAATCCTGTATCATGTTACATGGAATGATACTAACTATCCTGTATCATGTTACATGAAATGATACTAACTATCCTGTATCATGTTACATGAAATGATACTAACTATCCTGTATCATGTTACATGAAATGATACTAACTATCCTGTATCATGTTAACATGGAATGATACTAACAATCCTGTATAATGTTACATGAAATGATACTAACTATCCTGTATCATGTTAACATGGAATGATACTAACAAACCTGTGTCATGTTAACATGGAATGGTATTAACAATCCTGTGTCATGTTAACATGAAATGATACTATCAATCCTGTATCATGCTAACATGGAATGATACTAACTATCCTGAATCATGTTACATCAAATGATACTAACAATCATGTTAACATGGAATGATACTAACAAACCTGTGTCCTGTTAACATGAAATGATACTAACAATCCTGTGTCCTGTTAACATGAAATTATACTAACAATTCGGTGTCATGTTAACATGGAATGGTACTAACAATCCTGTGTCATGTTAACATGGAATGATACTAACAATCCTGTGTCATGTTAACATGAAATGATACTAACTATCCTGCATCATGTTACATGAAATGATACTAACTATCCTGTATCATGTTACATGAAATGATACTAACTATCCTGTATCATGTTAACATGGAATGATACTAACAAACCTGTGTCATGTTAACATGGAATGGTACTAACAATCCTGTGTCATGTTAACATGGAATGATACTAACAATCCTGTGTCATGTTAACATGAAATTATACTAACAATCCTGTGTCCTGTTAACATGAAATGATACTAACAATCCTGTGTCCTGTTAACATGAAATGATACTAACAATCCTGTGTCCTGTTAACATGAAATTATACTAACAATTCGGTGTCATGTTAACATGGAATGGTACTAACAATCCTGTGTCATGTTAACATGGAATGATACTAACAATCCTGTGTCATGTTAACATGAAATGATACTAACAATCCTGTGTCATGTTAACATGGAATGGTACTAACAATCCTGTGTCATGTTAACATGGAATGGTACTAACAATCCTGTGTCATGTTAACATGGAATGATACTAACAATCATGTGTCATGTTAACATGGAATGGTACTAACTATCCTGTATCATGTTAACATGAAATGATATTAACTTTGAATGATGATGATGTTAAACTGGACTTGCTGAGTAGACATGTTAAACTGCGAACGAGAAGAGGTTTGCATAAGAAAGTTCTTACCATCATAAACGGTGACCTTGTGCAAACACTGGTCAACAGTAAACAGTCTAGGTTGTAGATTTGAGTCTGTCACTTCCAGTCGGACACCATCTCCTTCATGTGCAGCTCTAATCAAGAACTCACAATAGACATTGCTGGCAACAAAACATGAGTTTCATTTAAAACATGAGTCACTAATCTATTTAGTCACTAATCTATTTAGAGCTACTGCAATCATAAATTACTAATCTTTTTAATATAAATATTTCAATCATAAATTACTAATCTTTTTTAATATAAATATTTCAATCATAAATTACTAATCTTTTTTTATATAAATATTTCAATCATAAATTACTAATCTTTTTTATATAAATATTTCAATCATAAATTACTAACCTTTTTTATATAAATATTTCAATCATAAATCATTAATCCATTTAGAGATATTTCAATCATAAATCATTAATCCATTTAGAGATATTTCAATCATAAATTTCTAATCCATTTAGAGATATTTTAATCATAAATTACTATATGAGTAGATATAGAGTCACCAGAAGTTATGAAGTCGGATGTGTGAGTCAGAAAAGTATCACATCTAAGCTGTAAAACGTGACACAAAGTATTCCATTCTCCAGACTACATCAGAACAAACACAGGAGAAGAAGAAATAAAACAGACTAGAATCTGTTTGAACATATTCAATTATAAATCACTAATCTATTAGGAAAACACTGTTGGTCCTACATCTGGCATGTTTTATGTGCAGACATCAACAGAATACACCACCAATCTCTTGAATGGATACCTACAGGCAAAAGAGCCAAGGGTAGACCAAATGAAACACTCAGAAGAACAATACTTAGAGAAAGTAAAACAATCAATATCCATACTATTCAAGAATTGGAGAGATCTGACCTCTGCCCTATGCGCTAACTTCAGTGCAAAAGGAAAATGAATGAATGAATGAATCTATTAGTATTTTGCAGAGTTCTAACATACGCTGATGATATCCTACTATACAACATGGGCAGGAACAGAACAGATATCGCTAACAGTGTACAGAATGGACTAGATCAACTGTCGATATGGTGCAGAACATACAACACTGATCAATCCCTCGAAAGCAAAGGTCATCTGGTACTCCTTGTATAATAATCTGGTCAGTGACAGCCTGCCATCTGTCAGTTGCATATGCTCATTCATTGAAAGAGAACAGGATATTAAATATCTTGGGATAACCTTTGGTAGAAGTCTCTCATTCAACAAACATGTCACAAATTTTGATTCAAAGGCTAAAAGAGGGATCAGTGTTATCAAGGTTATGGCGACTTTCGACATGCAGCAATGGGTACTGTTTCTGCTTCTACAAGTGATGGTGCTATCTGTCATAGATTATGGTCTCTGCCTACTAACACTGTCACAGACACAAGTCGATAGATTGGAAAAAGTCCAAAATGAGGTAATGAGAGCGGTATTGGGGTGTACTAGGGATACACCATCTCTGTAATGAGGTTTATGCTTCATTTCGCCAGTATTAGAGTATGACTTCAGGTAGCACAGGTTTGATTGTACCTTGAAGTAACAGAATACAACCACCACGCATTACACCAACGTCTTGATTAATCAAAGGAAAAATGAATCAAGCGTGGCAGATCATGGAAGGCACAGGCTGAAAACACACTGTGAAGAGTAATGTATGTGAATTCGAAGAAATAGGAAAGGGCAGTGAATGGGTGGAGGTAGACACTGAGAAAAAAAAATCACAGACTAAAGTAATAATAGAACTAGATAAAGTGTGTCAGAAATGGATGGTATCAGGGCCCAGGATACAGTGCACGAACTCGCCCAGCTACACTCAAAACCACAAGACATAATTATATACACTTATAGCTCAGTTAACAGAAATACACATAAAAGCGGTTGGGGTTTTGTTGCTTACAGAAACAGTGTGAAGTTGGTTGAGAAATCTTCTGCATACACTGTCACATCGAGCATGAGGATGGAGATAGAGGGAGTTACAGCAACACTTAATTGGTTGATTGATATATCAACACACTCTGTAATACTCACAGACTCTCAAAGCATGCTGAACAAGATAGAAAACTTCATGCTGAGAAATGAATGGTGGGATTTATTGAATAACTCATTTGTTCAGAGCATTACATGGATATACTGCCCTGGTCATGCTAGGGTCAGAGGAAAGACAGAGCCGACTTATCAGCAGGCAATGTGACGATAGACGGCAACAATGCTGAGAAGAGATAAATCAGACTTGATCAAGGCAGTAATAAATTCATTTTAAGATGAAGATGATGTCAATGAGGCTGAGAACGTACACATACAGAGAATGTTAGAAATGGGAGTGTCTAGAGGGAAGTGAAGAAAAAGTAAATTTTTGGAAAGTCCCGAAGATCACACAATCAACACCTGACCAGGACTCTGAGTCTACATACACTAGGATGGCTGCTGGAACAGAGAGCGGAGCACTTATGGGATTGCACCACATGCTGTGATGCTAGTTTCTAATCAAGAATCTATTAGTATTTCAAATTAAATTCACATTACGATTGCCCCTGACAAACAATATGGTAGCATACTCACACATCGTACTCATGTGTTGTTCCATGCAGCCAGTGCAAGCCCCCAACAGCTCTGTATTCCAGAGTACTAGATGTAGACACTAGTAGCTCCCGTCTGGAGCAAGCTCCTGAAACTGTATAGGTTTTGGAACATGTAATATATCCAGACAGTATTCAAGACATAAGATCACAAGACACAACTGAAACATACCTGTCAACTTCCAGAGAAATCAATCTGTATTTCAGCCTAAATAACCTCCAAAATTATTGTATTTTTACCCGAAATTTTATATTGTAATTCCAGAACATTCTCAGCCTGTGCAGATTCAGATGACTGGGACACACCAGGAGGATGGAAGATGGCTGGGACATACTAGGAGGATGGAAGATGGCAGAGTACAGAAAGATCTACTTTATGGAGAAGTACAGTCTGTGAAAGATCTCAAGGTCTACCTCTACTTCGGTACAAAGAAGTATGAAAATGTGATATGCATGATACAAGCATTAATTTGGAATCATGGGAACAGGGCACATGTTGCATGGAGGGGAAAGAGCAAGAATCGTATAAAGTGATAGCAATTAGTTCAATGTCTAAGTAGACACACATCATCACATGATGGTACAAGGGAGTCTGTGATTCCTTGTACATACTGTGCAAGTAGACACACAACATCACATGATGGTACAAGTGAGTCTGTGATTCCCTGTAAATACTGCGGAAGATTCTTTGTTGCTCACATTTGTCCTATAAGTAACACCCATCATTGCCATGGATCGTACATTATATTTCTCATAGTACAAAAATAATATACTATCGCCTGAAAAGAGGAAAAGGTTCCTACTATATATATATATATATATATATATATATATATATATATATATATATATATATATATATATATATATATATATATATATATATATATATATATATATATACGTCCTCTGTGGTCGGTTCTGCAGTCCAAAGACCACCGTCGTGCAGCCGGCGTCTGACCGCTTGATCTGAAATTCGATGAGCTACTGACATTGACTGGGCTCTGGAGGACGCAGATGCAAATCAATTCCTGAAGTGACGCAGCCGTATGAAGCAGTCTTCGGCAGGAGTTGTCATTCTGGGTCTTCCACTGCAATGTCAGTTTGCCACTGAGCCAGTTTGTTAAAATCACCTCCAAAGGCAACTAATGGTACTTCTAACCACATTAAATTGTCTGGTGTTCACTACACTTTGTGATTTGTCCAGTCTGTAAGCGTCCAATGATGATGTATCATTGTTCTGTAGTGAGATGAGCCATATTTACGTATTGCATTTTCAACTGAATTTCTTCTTCTTCTTCTTCAGCATTCCTTCTCAAACTCCCACTAGATCTCTCTTGCAACAGGACATTGGTCCTACTAGACTTCCAACAGGATATAGTCCAGAGAATGGAAATGCATTGTGTCACAATTTTATTTGCGGCAATGGTCCAACACATCCGTCTTTGACAGCAACTGAATTTATTTGAGGACCATCAATCTTTATAGGCATTCAATAATATGGTCAGAGAGTTTTGTGTTCAGTAAGTCGTGAGATTCAGTAATCACGTGATTCTCATGAACCTGTCACAAGTTATTGCCAAAAATTTTGTTTTGACTGTGACCTCTTTCATGACCTCATGAATCATGAGTTGAGTACAATTCAGGTAACCACGAGAAGCTAATGACCAGGTGGACACAGTTAATAGGGTGAATATATAGGGTGTATAAACTTTATATAGTTTATATATATATAAAGAAATGACAACTGACGTATAATGAGAACTGACAAAAACAACCTACCTGTTGATAACGAGGTAAGTGCTAGAAGTACAAGGTAGCATCTATGATCAGTAGGAGAGATAAATACTGGTGATGTCTGCATAATTCACTGGCCTTAGTCTGGCAGATGGTTAGTATACTCCACAAAAAAACCCCACATGGAGAGATAATATTGATTTGTGCATCTAGGCAACCAATCTGTGTGCATAAAATTCATAATCAAGGCAATTAAAAACCATGTTTGGCAATAATATCTTTGACAAGGCACCAGTTGCAAAACTAACTTACATTTGATTAGGGCAAGTATACTTCAAGTAGCAATCATGGACACTTAAAAAAACATTAGCAAAGAGAATAGCTGCTTTCAAAATGAGATGCCACGGCAGAGTTTTGAGAATACCATGAACAGAGGAAAAGACAAATCATGAAGTGATAAGAACATTAAACAATGAAGAGGGGTAGCTCTTAACTCGTAGTGGATCAAGCGACAATCTATTTGTTGTTTTTCCCTATATATTCCTATTGCCCCTGGCACAATAAGAATTAGACAACATTATAATAAGAAAGCTGAGATTTTGAACATATAAAGAGAATGGAAGAAAAATTAGTAATGGAAGGTATGGTTGCTGGCAGCATGGATAATGACAGATACAGTCATAACTTCAGATGCAGAACTAGCGATTTGCGCACAATGCACTGTCAACTCCCGCTCAGTATGTAGCACGTATCAAGTGAACGGGGGGGGGGGGGCTCTCATCATTAAATGTCATCCCTAACCCCCAACCCCACCTAAACTTAAGGATAATCCCACCTACTACTATTCTGAGGCCTTACATCGTGGTAAAATTGAACCTACTCTAACATTAGCCATTTATTTATTTCTAGCAACACAATCTGCACATGACGTAATATCATTGGCCGCGCAAAAGCTATGTGCACCGTAACACACTTGCAATGAACTTTGCCTTGATACCTAAGTTCATACACTTCTAGACAAAATATAAGGTAGGCCCTAATTGGGAAAAACATTAATTGCCTTCGAGAATAGATGCCTCAGAAAAATCACAAATAAAAAAAAGTCTACAAAGCCTTCATGTAGACACCAGACGGGAAAAGAAAACAGGGAAGACCAAAAACAACGCTCAGAAGAACTTTTATGAATGAACTAAAATCAACAGGCATAAATGCACAAGACCTGCAATCCATAGCAACTGATCAACAGGCATGGAGAACTATGACATCCGCCCTATGTCCCAAACTTGGCAAAAGAGAAACTGACTGACTAATTGGGAACAAATTCCGAATGTTAAAATATCCCATCTTATCTAATAATTTTCAATTATTCTCACGTACTGAATATGTACATGCCAAGAAGATAATTACCCAGTGTGGAACAATTTATGACACATTATCCAATGAAACTATGAAACTGTCACGTTGTGAAGGCATCTTAATGATGATGGTAAAATAGTCCCTTTATCTGTAAGCAGGTTGCTCGTGACAGACTGTAGAGTCTCTGACAAAACCACAGTTCCTCCTGTTCAGTAACCGAGATGACACCAGAACATATAAGGTTTGTTGTCTCTAAGGCTTGACTTGATAGTGTTAGGGAGGTTTATGGATGTATGTTTAGTCCCCAAAGTGCTGCCACCTAGGAGCCTGCCACACAAGGACAAAGGTGCAATGCCCACTAGCCTGCATCTTCATCATCCATGGGGATTATGTGACAGGTGCGAAAAGTAAAAAATCAAGACCAGACATGCAGTGACAAACTTTTCACAGGTGACTGGTTGTCAGCTATCCTTAACTTTCCTTAGTCGCCCAGAAAGAAGACAGTGTCCCCATTCTTTGCACCCTGGAAAGAAATCCACCCCCATTGACACACAGGTGATACATCTCAAAACAAAACACAAAGAACACTAATTTTTCAAACATAAGAAATGGGACATAATGAAAAGTGGAAAAATGCATAGAACCCCTATACAAAAAAAAAGAATATGCAGTGAGATCCTCATATTCTTCTTCTTCTTCTTCAGCATTCATTCTCAAACTCCCGTTGGATCTCTCTTGTAGCAGGACCATGGTCCTATTAGATTTTCAGTAGGATGTAGTCCAGAGAATGGAAATGCATTGTCGCCATTTTATTTGTGCCAATGGCCCGACACATCCGTCTTTGGCAAAAGATCCTCATATGAAGTAGATAATCTTAAATAGCATAGTTTGTGAAACAGTTGAAGAGCTTACATTCAAAAATAACAGTTTCTCCTTTGTCAACAAAAAAGTTGACATGAACTTTACCTTAATGCTCTTGTCAATGGGCAAACGTTAAGAAACAAAATTATCATTTACCTACACTATTCCTTGTTTATTTATATTTTGTGACAATGATTCTGTAAGTCATCTGGACACCTGATTTTGTCGGAAATAATTTTTAGTGCCTGAACACATGATTTTGATGCAAATACTTTTGTGAGTCATCCGGCCACCAAATTTTGTCTCAATGATTTTAGAAATCGTCTGGAACCTACCGTAATATTATCTCAAATTATTTTTAGTGTCTAGACACATTATATAGTCTCAAATGGTTTTCTCTGTCCATCTGCCATGATTACAAATGTTCAAATAATTACAATGAAAATACCAAGGGTAAATCTCCATTACCCGTCACACAGAATTTCTATCTTAATATTATTAACTCTACTATTACTTTTTATTGACTTCAGATATAGGGCCTAAAGCATTTTTCATAAATATTTATTATTTCTGCTAGTATAGGCTTATTACTGGTAATGGAAAGCATTACATAGGCTGCACAATATTTTTACTAAATTGAATTGATTAATCCAAATCTTTCTGCAAAAATTGTCCATTCTTGAAATATATTTGAGATCATTGTGCAATATAATTTCTAAAATGTACTTTTGAGTTGATTCTTAACTGGCCTCACAGCACATGGAGCATTCCCATAACTGCTCCGCCTTCTGTTCCAGCAGCCATTCGACTCGATGCTGTTTCGAGTCTAATGCTGCCGAAACAGATGTCGACATCAGGGCACAACTCTGGCCCTTGTGACAGGTTTCTTTGTTGTTCCACCCACCTACGCCATGCCCGTAACTAGTTCAAGCACAACATCAGCCTGTCAGAACAACATGGTAACTGTTATGTTGTTCTGAGTTAATTGCATTGGTTTAGTTAACACATCATAATGAATAATAAGTTATATCATATTAACAGTGCAGTGCATGAATTCTATTTCAAATAGTATATATATATATATATATATATATATATATATATATATATATATATATAATAGAAGACATGCTATAGTATAGTATTTCATTTGCATATATAGGCCTAACACTACTAACCTACTAACAAATGATATAGTCTATAATAGACCTAACCAGAGCCTATAGAATTTAAAAACAAACTTGTTTTTAAAAAATAGACAACATTCAGTACAAACGAAGGAAGCCAAGAGTACATATTGAGGTTCAGTTGACGTTAAAATGTGTTCTTTCTCGTTACCTCATTCCAAATCATTCCCCATCTACAAACAGGTCAACGCGAACTTATATATTAGTTGGTAAACCTCTCAACTTTTGCCTGGATGATCTAAGACTTAACGCGCACGGCCGCTTCTGTGAGGTCATGGTCAGCTGTGACTAGCAGATGTTAATGATTATCTGTCTTCTGGTAAAATATGTGCAAACAAATATTTACCGCTTTTGATAACTTAATATTCACTAACGCAACTCGAGATACAGAATCACATTTTCAACGAGATTTTACCTTCAGAAAACAATCGTAGAACTGGTGAATATAGTAATAAAAGTCGGTCAAAAATACGCTTCTTGTCGGTCCCAGCAATGGGAGACTACTCTAACTTACTCAAGTTTAGCAGAAATCAATAACATAATAAATGTAGATGAACCACGGACATCTAGAAATCATAACCATCACACACATAACCATCACACATATACACACATAACCATCACATAGATAACCATCATATACATAACTCCTTAAGGTATTAAGCATGTTACTTTATAAATATCAATTTGAAAAATACCACCTCACTCTTCGCGGTGCCATGTTTGCGTGTCCATATATCTATCTATCTGATGAAAAATGTCTTGTTTGAGTGTCCATATAGCCTATCTATCTGATGAAAATAGTATAGCGAGGAAAATAGTAACATCTAAACAAATTATAAACAAGTTAAAAATGAGAATTATAAAAGGCCACATTTATTCTGTACTAATGTATGGCTCAGAAACACGGTTACTAAACAAACAATTCGAAGACAGAATTGATGCCTTTGAGATGTGGGTATATAGGAGAATAGGGAGAATATCATGGAAAGAGAAGAAAACAAACAAAGAGGTTCCTATAACACTTAATATGAAGAAAGAATTATTAAGAGAAATAAAGAACAGGCAAATACAATATTTTGGACACATTAAAAGACATGACACCTTATTGAAGACCTTACTTGAGGGTAAAGTCAAAGGGAAGCGAGAAAAAGGTAGGCAGAGATACAAGTGGGAGAGTAACATCACACGATGGACAGGTTACAGTCTAGCAGAGTACACCACCAAGACAAGATACAGGGGATGTTGGAGATACGTTGCAGCCAACCTTCGATGCGGAGACGGCACTTGATGATGATGATATCTATCTATTGTCTTCTCTCTGCTTTTGTTGTAAGGAGTCGCAGGATTGAATGAGGATCGGTTTTCTGGCTATAGTAAGTTTGATCGCTTGATATTATAGCGTCTCAAAACGTTGGTAACTTTTTCAATCCACCTTCTTCTTGGTCTGTAGTCTGCATCTTTATCTTGCTGTTTCCATTTTCATGTTGTGTGCTCTTGCCGCTGGCTAATAAGGGTCCACCCTTATTAAGTGGACGAACCATTTTAGTCTCTCTTTTTTAAATGTACTGACCACATACCTTGTTCAAACAGTTCTTGTGATATTGTCATTCCTCACATAATCTTGTTCTGTTTGCTGTTTTTTTATACATCTCATTTTACATATAGTAAGCTTTCTATCTTGTTCTTTTGTTAGTGTCCATATTTGACATTGATAACACAATGTTGAATGAAGATTGAATTTATGATTTGCCTTTTGGTTTCAATCGGGATAGATTTGGTTTTAAAAATTGGTCCCAAGTTCATAATTTACATAGTTGACCCTTTTTGTTTGAGTATGGAGAAACTTAATCCTGTCCAGTCTTTGATATTATCAATTCATACCTTCTTTTCTAGAACCGGACATAGAACCGGAACCATCATCCGTTATAGCCTGAGAGATTTACTGAAGCGGAGATACAAGCACCCAAGGACGTGTCCAGTGTGCGATGAGGATAATCAACAGACCTAATACCTAATACCGTCTTTTCTAATGTAGAAGTCCTCAAAGATGATGGAGTAAAAAGACAAATAATAGCAAATATTAGAAGCAGACAGTCCGGAGTTTTAGAGCATGTAATGAGAAAAGCAAAACTTGAACATTTAGTAATCATCGGAAAGATCAAGGAAAGAAGAGACAAAAAGACAAAGTGAGCAATTTCTTGATGTGTTGTCACTGTGGCAAGACAAATGTCACTAACTGAATTTATTAACAACACAAGAGACAGAGAATTGTGGAGAAATATTATCACCTAATTCATTTGGCATTTTACTTGATTGAATGATTCATACTTTCTTTTACATTTCAATAACTATAATAAATAATAAAAAGTATATAACAAAGAAAACCAAAGAGAAAAATTGTTGGTTGGGTTGTCATTGTGGCATGAGAGTATGTCAGTATGTCACCAACAGACTTATTAACAACACAAGAGGCAGAGAGTTGTGGAGAAACATGATCGCATACGCCACTCAGCATGCCATTTGTTTGATTGATACTTAAATGAGACTTGGGGAGGGAAAACTGGCACCATCAAGCAAACCTTTTGCCAACAGGAATGTCATAATGAATATTCTTTTTCAGCATACATTCACAGACTCCTGAATTTCTTTTATAGCAGGACCATGGTCCTACAAGATTTCCAGCAGGATGTAGTCCAGAGAATGAAAATGCGTTATGTCGCCGTTTTATTTTCTCCAATGGCCTACACATCCATCTTCGGCGGGGAAAAAGTGAATATTTAATACGGCATAACGCGAATCCCATCATCTATATGTGTATTTACTAGGCTTGTATTTGTATATGTCCGTGACAAGATCCGTAGCATATTGTATGGCAGTAATACAAAATGTAGCAACGTTGACACGTAAATAATAGGAGAACTGTTTCTGGAAGACACAATTATGTTCTTTATCTCCACTGATATTTAATTTTACTGTAATCTCAGCATCATCATTCTGTTGTGCATATGAAGTTTAGGACTGCAACAAAAGTACGTTCCTGTTTTCTTATTACTTTTATTTTGCTGAAGTAGAAGTAAGGTTTATTTCCTTTTTCTGAGTCCATTCTCAAGAATAGTCCTGTCGATTAGCTGTATGCCAATTTACATTTTTTAAATAAGTTTCCAATTATTATTATTCTTCTTCTTTCGTTCACTTGAAACATGTCTATATCTGTAATTCTGTCTCCTGAATAAAACTCACTGTCTTTTGTAGTTCATACAGTGTCCCATAGAGCTTTGATTCTAGTGTTGTTTCCTCTGACCAATATGTCTGCCTCAGCGTTTCATGCTCAGAACACTCGTGAAGTATATGTTTGACACTCTGTGCTGCCTGTCCACATGTACAAATGGCCGTGTTGCCAATCTTGAACTTTGAATACAAGTGACTGCTGAGTAGGTTGTGTCCTGTTCTGAGACGTAGAATTATAACTTGTTCTGATCTGTTCATAATGTAATAAGTTTCCAATGATTGGCTCGGAGCAGTTGTATGATGCAATACCAAAAACTGACGTCTACTATGCCAAAATGAACGCACAATACAACTGCCGTGACTCTTGCAAGTGTGAGGCAATGCCTTAAATTCTAGCTCCGAGTCTGATCTACAAATCATAACATTCTCCAAAGTCTGTACCAACATTGGATTCACTATCAATACGGAGAAAATAGAAGTCATGTTTCAACTAACACCTGATAAATTATATCACGAAATCTGCATAAAAGAGAAAATAGTGTGGCACTTTTCTTTTCGCTTTTTATTCCTTTGTCTCTTTTTTTTAGGGATAGAAGAGTTCTCTTGATATAACATTTTGTGTGTGCCTCATATATATTTGTTTTCGTTGATTCTTTTATTTCTGTAATCCCTCTTTTGTATGGTCTGCCCCTGACTATGTATCCATCGTGTCTGTATCATCATCATCATCATTAGGTGTCATGCCGGCTGGCGTAGGCGTTCATTGCTCTCCACAGCTCTCTGTCTCCAGTATTATGTATCAAGCTCGTAGTTGTTTCCCTGCAGTGTCAGGTTGTCAAACTGTCTAATATTTTCTCACATTGTCGCTCTCTGTCTTTGGTGCCTTCAATCTTGCCTGTTGTGACTATGTTCTCCAACCCTGCCTGTCTCATGAAGTGGCCAAAAAATGAAAATTGTCTCTTTCTTATATTATTGATTAAGGTCAGTTTCGCATTTGAATCTTTCAACACCTTGTGTTTGTATAGTGCTGCTTTTTGAGTGGCATTATCTGATAGTAGTCTGGAAACGTGTGAAAACCACTTAATCTGCTGTCTTCTGATGTAATCTAGGATTGGCACTGCTGTCTTCTGATGTAATCTAGGATTGGCACTGCTGTCTTCTGATGTAATCTAGGATTGGTACTGCTGTCTTCTGATGTAATCTAGGATTGGCACTGCTGTCTTCTGATGTAATCTAGGATTGGCACTGCTGTCTTCTGATGTAATCTAGGATTGGCACTGCTGTCTTCTGATGTAATCTAGGATTGGCACTGCTGTCTTCTGATGTAATCTAGGATTGGCACTGCTGTCTTCTGATGTAATCTAGGATTGGCACTGCTGTCTTCTGATGTAATCTAGGATTGGCACTGCTGTCTTCTGATGTAATCTAGGATTGGCACTGCTGTCTTCTGATGTAATCTAGGATTGGCACTGCTGTCTTCTGATGTAATCTAGGATTGACACTGCTGTCTTCTGATGTAATCTAGGATTGGCACTGCTGTCTTCTGATGTAATCTAGGATTGGCACTGCTGTCTTCTGATGTAATCTAGGATTGGCACTGCTGTCTTCTGATGTAATCTAGGATTGGCACTGCTGTCTTCTGATGTAATCTAGGATTGGCACAACTGTCTTCTGATGTAATCTAGGATTGGCATTGTGTTTGTCGTCTGATGTTGTCATTTCTGATTCTGTCTATTATTGTTACACCAAGAATTCGACGTAGACAGGGAATTTCTGTTGTAACATGTTTTATGTTGTTTTCTGATGTCCAAGTTTGACATTCGTAGCACAAGTGATGGTATGATGATGGTTTTATATAGTACAGTTTTAGTATTTATGTTTACTTGATTGTTTTTGACCACTGTTAAGATCAAGGAGAGAAGAGGTAGGGTCGTAAAAGAGAAAAGTTGGTAAACGGACTAGTATTATAGCACGGTAGAAGTTCACAAACCGAGATTATTGACAACACAAGAGACAGAGAGTCGCGGAGAAAAATTATCGCTTACGCCATTCGGCATGGTACTTGATTGATTGATTGTTTTTGAAAATAGGAAACATCTGTCCTAAGATCTGGTATGCTATATTGCATTTGTGTTTGTATTTTTGGGGGTTTTTTTTCATTTGATAATATGATGCTTCCAAGGTAAGTAAATTCTTTCACCTGTCTAAGCTGTGGATCATTGAAGAAAATAGTAGTGTTTCTTGTTGTTTTTGCGATAGATATTACCTCCATTATTTGCGATAGATATTACCTCCGTTTTTTCTGTGTTTAAGTCCCTACATGTTGTGTGAAGTCTATTTATATGTTGGTGTAGTTGTTCTTCTGATGTTCATATTATTGCTTGATCATCAATAAAAAGAAGTTCGCACATGAGGTTTTTAATGTTGTCTTCTTCATTGATGTTGTCAATTTTACATATACAATCGATATATGTAATGAATAACAAGGGAGATATGATACATCCTTGTCAAACTCTAGAGTGTATGTGGAATTCACAAAATGTCACCGCTGATGTCGAAGTGCATGCTAGGGTGTCCACGTCAAGCAGCAGTTTCGGCAGACTATATGCAAATATGTAGCATAGAAATAGCCGTAGCCTACAGACTGAGCTGAGAGTTTACATAGCAGTGGTACTTCCAATGCTGTTATACGCTAATGAAAAATGAACCATATATAAACAATATGTGAGAAAGCTCATTCGCGTCACTACATGCAAAATTTCAGAATGATGATGAACATCAGATGGCAGGACAAGATTCCTGATACACCTGTCTTTGACATACCTGGTATCCATAGCATTGACACTAGTCTGATGCAATTACATATTCAATGTGCATGTCTCGTGGTACGCAGTCCGGATTATCAATACCAAAGATGTTCTTTTACGGCGAATTGCAGAAAAGCAATAGGTAGTTAGTCAGCTAGGCCGTATGCGGACCGTATTTTGCACATCTCATGGTGTTTTGCATATCATAATAAAGATGCAGACGTCACAATCTTCTAGGACTCCTATAATCATCATGCGCTGTTCACTTTAAGAATGAAGTGGGTAAAAACAAACCTCCATATTACTCCGCGACAACAGGTGATTTTTAAACAGCTGATGACATGTAAAAACAATATTATTTGAAACATCTAAAAACGATTAAAAACTTTATTTAAACACTTAAAAAACATTTTAAAACAATATTGGACACTAAATAAACGATTATAATGATTATACTGCGTTCTGCGTCCAACAACCAATCATAACCACTGACCCACTTCATTCTTGTGATGCTGGAAAGTGACGACATCCGATCTTATGCCAATCCCAACACTGGGTAAGGTATGCGCTGATGTTGCACAAAGTACAAAGCAGGAAATATAAAAGAACGTACGTATGTATCTTTACGCCTTCTCTTCCAATGAGTGGTTTACTGCGCGTTATGTGTTACGCCACACAGTCAGCGTTAATCGTGCGTTTGTCTGCGTTATACGAGCCGCATATAATATATAATAGCCGATAGCCTTCTTTTCGCGTCTTTCTTACACTCCAGAAGTTTGCTACTTTGCATAATATTTGTGTGGCTTGGCAGAATTTCTTAAACTACAGCCTTCTTCATATTTTGTAAATACGTAAAACACAGATTTTTAGAACGTCCCACTTAGACACGACGGACTATCACTAAAAACTACGGAGTTAAGATGTGCAAACAAAAAAACATACAAATTATAATACACATAACATTATCGTAATGGAGCATTTTGTAAAGGAGCTTCTCTACAAAACAAGTTGTGGGAAACACAAGATGACCTAAAACAGACCGCTCTATTGAGACCATAGGCAGTACAATCCAACATTGGACTGGATGTTTGAACAATTGATTGCAAATTGTGTGTAGTAAGCAGTGCAGGATTTACGTATAAGCTACATAGGCTATAGCTTAAGGCCCCCACTTTCTTGGTGGGGGCCCCAAAAAATTGTCCGAGTGCGCAATTGTCATATATTACGTATAAAGGGTCCCATTTCTCAAATAGCTTATGGTCTTATCAAGTCTAAATCCGGCCCTGGTAGTAGGTTAGACTAGGTTAGGTATCTTGATTATCGTCTTCGCGCACGGACATGTCCATATGTGCTCTAATCTCCATTTCAGTAAATATCTCAGGTTATAACGGCTGATGGTTCCGACTCTGTGTTGGTTCAGTGCTCTCTTTTTTTTTTAAACAACTCTGTGTTAGGTTTCTCTACGAGTCCCACCAATCATCACTACCAAATAGCGAATTCTCGATTTGGACTCATGCTCATTTATCTCACAATCCTCTGTTCGACTCACGAAGAGCACTGAGTATGTCTGCTCGGTCCATAAGTTGACCATTTGTTAAGGTGGCGAAGCTAGCTACTTGGTCGTCCCGTCGTTTCCCTCGACACTCGCGTGTCCGGGGAGGAAGATGAGCGTGATTTCCCGCAGTGAGCTCCGCGTTTTTTGCTCTTTCTAATGACTCCACCCATCCCCTAAGTACTAGTAGTACTAGCAGTAGCGTATTCATGTATTATGCATATCAATATAGTAGCGTCATCATTTGTTGTGTACTAGCAGCATAGTAACGTCATCATTTGCTGTGTATTAGGTATTAGGTCTGTTGATTATCCTCTTCGCACACTGTACACGTCCATATGTGCTCCTATCTCCGCTTCAGTAAATCTCTCAGGGTATAACGGCTGATGGTTCCGGTTCTATGTTGGTTCACAGCTCTTTTTGAAATCTTTGTAGTGGTTCTCTACGGTCTATGCCCATCTTCACTCCCAATTTTCGCATTCTCGATATTGACTCTTGCTCATTCATCTCAAAATCCTCTGATCGTGAGGACTCACGAAGAGCAATGAGTGCTCAGTACATAGACTGACCGTCTGTTGTGGTGACGAGACGCTAAGTGATCGGCCCGTTCGTTTCTCTCCACACCTGCGTGCCCCGGGAACAAAAATAAGCGTGAGTTTTCGTGTGTTAGCTCTTAGAGCAAAAGAATGTGTTATATTCCTTAATTCAAAAAAGGCAAAAATAAATGCATATTATCATAAATAAACTCACACTTATAACAATCATTAACAGAGAATAACAAGAAATTGTCAGCAACTTTTAATATATCGGGTCAACCATCAACAGCACGAAAGATTGCTCAGCAGAGATTTACAGCTTTACTATAAAAAACATCACATGAAAAATGTATGGTAAATTGCAAACAGAAAATCAAAGTTACAACTATTAAAAAGTTATATGTTTTCCAGTGGCTATAAAGGACACTTGATGTTGATGAGTGGCTATGCATGATTGTGAGCCGTGTGCAATGACATCCATAATGGTCAAGAAAATATGATCATTCGAAATCAAATGATATAGAAAGATACGTACCAACGCATACGTCAGCAAAGACCCGAACAAAAAAGAAGACTGGTTTATCAAAATAATCAAAAAAACACGAGCTAACATATTTTGAACACATAAAAAGGCACACTGGTTTATAAATATTAATTAATGGGGGGGGGGGAGTTCCAGGGAAGAGAACAAGAGACAGCCCAAGACTACGAATGACACAGGATTTCGAGGACCTTCTGAACATGACACTGGAAGAGGATGCGGACCGTATTAGCTTTTATCAGCCTGATATAACCAAAATAGACGTTTGTCTTAGGTTGAAAGTGTCGTGCCTCAACTAAGAGGCTTTAATCCCCCACTTAACACCAAACAATGTACTTTACATGACGTTGTCTTCACTGCCACGATGTACGCCTCTCAGTTCTGTGCTAGCTGTCCATCCTCTTCCAGTGTCAGTTTACATGTCACATAGATAGTGCCGACCTTATCACCCTAAGCGTCATCATCATCAAGTGCCGTCTCCGCAACGAAGGTTGGCTGCAACATATCTCCAACATCTCCTGTCTCTTGTCTTGGTTGTGCACTCTGCTAGACTGTAATCTGTCCATCGTGTGATGTTACTCTCCCACTTGTATCTCTGCCTACCTCTTGCTCGCTTCCTTTTGACTTTACCCTCAAGTAAGGTCTTCAATAAGATGTCATGTCTTTTAATGTGTCCAAAGTATTTTATTTGCCTGATCTTTATTTCTCTTAGTAGTTCTTTCTTCATATTAAGTGTCTTTAGCACCTCTTTATTTGTTTTCTTCTCTTTCCATGATGTTCTCCCTATTCTCCTATATACCCACATTTCAAAGGCATTAATTTTGTCTTCTAATTGTTTATTTAGTGTCCATGTTTCTGAGTCATACATTAATATGGAATAGGTGTAGCATGTGACTACCCTAAGCGTAGTCACAGAAAAATACTAACCTAGCCACGTTTTCCCCCTTGCTCATCACATTGCGTATTTACCATTCGGCATCTAGTCTTCAATCAATTCCCTCATTGCATGCCACAGTCCTATTAACTAATTTAATTCATCTTTCACAAATGATGCTATTTCATTTTTTCGTGTTGTTTTTGGTCACTCTGTGTTGACAAACAATGAAAATCGCGGGAAATGTGAAATGGGTCACCCTTGAAGAATGAAAATTAACTATTTTAAAGACTATTAGCTCGACAAGTGATTCGTCAGTATAGCTAGTTATTCAGTCAAGGCCGCATGAACACGCCTCCAAAATCTCGATAGACGATTGGATGCATAGTGGGTTGGACAAGAAAGAGTGTGACCTACACAACAACGTTTTAACCGACATTTGGGTGCTGTTGTATACCTGTTTATGATAATACATACATGCAGCAAGTAGCTCTATCAAATATTTGCTCTTCTAATCTTCTCATTATAGCCATTTGTTGTTATAAGTCTAGAGATAATAACTTGGATTGGAAGGTAATTTTGGAGGGTCCCTATTTTTGATTGAGTCCGAGAAGTACGCTTTATGCAGGGTGATTTTTTTAAATTGTTCCCTTTCTCTCTCTCTCTCTCTCTCTCTCTCTCTCTCTCTCTCTCTCTCCCCCCCCCCCAACTGTTGTAGTTTTATTTTTCCTTCATTCTGTTTTCCTTATATTTCATCACATTTTCTGATCGTAGATTTAGCTTATCTATCATATATTGTCTTTCCCCAAATGGTTTGTTATCTACTCTTGCCGTTAAGCGTAGGGGTGATAGGAGCTCGAGCTTGCGTTCCAAAGCCAGATGTGTGACCTCGGCTGTGCTATGACCGTGTCTGTACAGGATGTCCCTGACGTATTCTATCCATCTTTTCCGTGTCTTCGTCTGGCTGTGTGCCCTGATCTCATTTGGTTATATGCCTTCACGGGTAACTTGTCGTTATGCATTCTCATATTGTGGCCAAACTACTTGATCTGCTGACCTTCTGTGTATTCTGTGCAATGTGTTATACATATTCTTTCCCTGATGTCTTCATTTCGCAATCTACCAAGCCTGGTGACCCCTGCAGTTTTCATCAAGCATTTCATCTCACATGTCACTATCTTTCTGTAATGTGAATATGAGAAAGACCATATTTGGCACTGGTAACACGGTGCTGTTAGGAATATACTGTAAATATTTGCCTGTCAACTTCCATCTCGATCTTGGGATGAAGAAGTAGTGGTGACAGTTGGTATATTACTGCATTTGCCTTTTGACATCTAGTCTCTATCTCTCTATGAAGGTTTCCATTTTCTGTGAAAATACTACTGAGTTATTTGAACTCTGTTACTTGTTTTACTCCTATATTGTCTATCTGTATGTTTAGTGGACTCGGTGTTCTGCATATTTTCATAGTTTCCGTCGTTTGTGTATTGATCTTCATGTTATATTTTCTACATGTTGCAGATAGTGAGTTAACATGATTTTGTAGTTGTTCTTCGTTTTCGTATGTTTTAGGTTATCAAACATGGATTACTTATCAATTGTATAAATGTTTATGTCTCTATTTTTATTACCACGTTAGAATGGCCGGACATACATCTATCGTGATAGAAATCAAAAAGCAAATCATGGAGTCAATCTTCATATCAACATTCTGTTATCAATGCCAGGAAGCCCGTAGATAAGGAAGGGGAGGTGTTTGACCCTCCCCCCCCTCCTGCTTTATTGAATTGGAACATGACATTTAGTGCTAGGGGAAAAAATCACACAATACTCATCAAAAATAGTACCTGACTTAAGAAACGAACTTTTTTTCTTAAGAATTACCTTTTTTTTTCTTTTTGAAAATCCCTCATTCTAACTCCCCCCCCCCCCCCCTTGAGGAGATCATATCTACGACCCTGAATGTCAGACAAGGAAATTATTAAATAACAAGAGGGAAAGCGTACTGCGTGTGATGTCTAAGAAAAGCAGAACAAGAAGAGACCATGTGAGGAATGAAGAGATTACAACAAACATAACAAGAAGAGACCATGTGAGGAATGAAGAGATTACAACAAACAGAACAAGAAGAGACCATGTGAGGAATGAAGAGATTACAACAAACAGAACAAGAAGAGACCATGTGAGGAATGAAGAGATTACAGCAAACATAACAAGAAGAGACCATGTGAGGAATGAAGAGATTACAACAAACAAAACAAGAAGAGACCATGTGAGGAATGAAGGAATCGCGCTTAACCACTACGCAATGGAAATCCTCTAACGGACTTGGCGCCATTAGTCAATAGAGAGGGTGAGGTCTAATAATATAGCCATGACCAAATCAGACTTAACAGCAGACTAATAACAAAATCTGAATCATCCTTATTACGTGATATTTTTATTATTGCAGTGATTTTAGTTGGTCACTATTTATATGTTTTTCTTCGTCCATGTGTCCCCTGTCAACGATGATCAACGAAATTTACGGAAATAACGGAAACATGGCATGGCAACAAAACATATCTCACAATGGCATTGGGTGATATTATCATCTATTATCTGCACTTCTTTCTATGTTCTAGCCATTCTTCGTGTGTCTGTTTTTAATTTGTTGTCTTCGAATGTTATGTTGTCTTCGGATGTTATGTTGTCTTCGAATGTTATGTTGTCTTCCTCTTCTTATCCTGCCACTGCAGTTACTTTCAGCTGGAGTGATTACCGCTTTTGAGATCCATCCATCCATCCATCCATCCATCCATCCATCCATCCATCCATCCATCCATCCGTCCGTCTATCCGTCCATCCATCCGTCCATCCATCTACTTACCTACCTACCTATCTGTCTGCCTGCATGTCTGTCTAATCTATCTATCTAGCAATCCATATATCCATCTATGTATTCATTCTCTAGCTATTTCTTCATCCACCCACCTATCTATTCATCCACTCATCCATCCATCTCTACATCTATATATCTATCTTCCTATCTCTCTATCTATCTGTCTGTCTATCAACCTTTCATATATTCATCTATTTACCTACCTAACTATCTGTCTGTCTGTCTACATATCTATTAATTATTCTATCATCTATCTAATAGATGTGTATATATATGTGGGGTGTTTTTGTCTGTATGTGTGTTTGGTAATCTTTGGTAAGTATACATGAATTGTGTTTTGATATATCCTGCCGTCTCGTGTGCGACTTATTTTAGAACTGTGTTAGTGGACCTATATTTCACATAGGTTTGTTTATAAACTGAATATGTCGTTTACTGCAGTCAGCTTCACGCAATAATGCCGACACCATAATATTAACTAAACCTAGCAGCAATATCAACAGATACTCGTTGACACACAAAAAAAGCGGTTACGCGCCACAGGGGTAAATGAATAATAAATAACTTCGCGTTCACAATTTAACTCTTTCCGAACCAATCGCCAGTATACTGGCTTATGGGTCTACAGGACCAATCGCCAGTGTACTGGCTTTGATTTGATATTTGATTACTTCACAAGGCTAACTCTAACCTTGTGAAGTAATCACATACCATCAATGTACTTATATATTCATATTCTGTATCCATTCCCCTTTCCAATGATATATTACACATACACTATTTATCAATATTAGTATGTCAAGTGATACAATACAAAACACATATAAGGAAATTTTATAAAATTAATTTGGTCCAAACCTAAACATAATCAAGTCCTGAAAGAGTTAATATGTCTACACATCAAATATTGATACTCGCGTTCACAATTTAACATGTCTACACAGCAAGTATTGATACTCGCGTTCACAATTTAACATGTCTACACAGCAAGTATTGATACTCGCGTTCACAATATTCCACAATCTAGCATTAGGGCGACAAAAGAAGCAGCTTTATCCACAAAGCTAAATGGTTCCGTAGACAACTTACATACCTACCTGAAGCTGACAGCCCATTAAGGTATGTATCAGAACAAACCCCTTGGAGTGAAAGGTATCGAATACCAATATTATATATATACATTCAGACCCATGTGAAAGGAATACTATGCGGGGACGCCTAAATGTCCCCTAGCACTTTCTATCACGATAGATGTATGTCCGGCCATTCTAACGTGGTAATAAAATAGAGACATAAACATTTATAAAATTGATAAGTAATCCATGTTTGATAACCTAAAACATACGAAAACGAAGAACAACTACAAAATCATGTTAACTCACTATCTGCAACATGTAGAAAATATAACATGAAGATCAATACACAAACGACGGAAACTATGAAAATATGCAGAACACAGAGCCCACTAAGCATACAGATAGACAATATAGGAGTAAAACAAGTAACAGAGTTCAAATAACTCAGTAGTATTTTCACAGAAACATACAGCCAACATACTGCTACTTCCATCATCGTCAATCAGGAAAAACTGCAGGTAGTCGACAATTTTACTTACCTTGGAAGCACTCTCTCTCGCGATGTCAACATTGATGTGGAAATTAACAATAGACTGGCAAAAGCTAGTGCTGTATTTGGCAGATTACGCAAAATTGTATGGGACAGAAGAGGTATAAGAACAACCACCAAACTACAAGTATATCATGCTGCTGTTATACCAACCCTACTATACGCCTGCGAAACGTGGACAGTGTATGCTAGACATGCAAGAAAGTGAAATCATTTCCATCTTACCTGCCTACGTAAATTACTAAACATCCATTGGTGTGACAAAGTACCAGACTACGAGGTCTTGGAAAAATCAACCTCAATAAGCATCCACACAATACTTATGAAGGCGCAGGCACGCTGGGCAGGCCATCTTGTGCGTATGGAGAACTCGCGTTTGCCAAAACAAATATATTATGGAGAACTCAAGGCAGGATTTCGAAAAGCTTATGGACAGAAAAAGCGTTTCAAAGACACGCTCAAGTCATCCTTGAAACATCTTAACATTGACGTAGGCGCTTGGGAGAGCCTCGCTCAGGATAGAACAGCATGGCGTTACAGCATTAGAACGGGAGCACTAGCGGCAGAAGAATTCAGACAAGAAACTGCAAGACAGAAGCGGACACGTAGAAAAGAAAAAACATCTCAACCTCACACAGATACCTTCTATTGTTGTCAATTCTGTAAAAGAACATTTTGTGCGCGCATTGGACTTGCTAGTCATTTAAAAACGCACTATTAACTATATTATTTTATTATTTATTGTTATTATTATTATGGTTGAGTTTTTGGTCATCGTCGATCACGACGGACGAACATCATGCGGGGACGAACAGAACAATGTGCAGCGAAGGACAGTCACCCTCAGTTTCCTGGACGAGGAATATCCACAAGACATATGGGTCAGAGTATACACAGATGGGTCAGCACAGAATGCAGTGAGGAATGGAGGTACAGGTGTATAAATAGAATATCATACGCATGTGGTTGCGTCTGTGGGTCTCACCAATGGCTCACTAGACAAACCAACCATGCAACAGAAAATCTTAGTAGATGACATGCCTTTATATTGAGGTTATCTTCTTATAGAAGCTTCATGGCACGTCATCTATACAATCCCGTATATCGTAACCTTCGTAACAGTTACCATTTTGTTCCGACAGGCCGACGTTGTGCTTGAACTAGTTACGGGCACAGCATTGGTGGGCGGAACAACAAAGAAACCTGTCGCAAAGGCCGGAGTTGTGCCCTGATGTCGACGTCTGTTTCGGCGACATTAGACTCGAAAACCATCTAGTTGGGTGGCTGCTGGAACAGAGGGCGGAGCACTTATGGCAATGCCCCGCGTGCTGTGAGCCAGTTTCTAATCAAGAATCAAGATATAGAATATCAACACAAGCCTAGAGATACAATTAGAACACCAACATGGAAATAAATTCTGCAATAATTATGATGCAAAAATCCAGGCAATCAGGGTGGCAACTGAAAAGCTGATGAACTCCAACTATGGCTCAAATCCCGTAGTATTCCTGACAGATGCAAGGTCAGTGCTTCAAGCTCTCCAGTCTGGAAAACTAACAGACTTGCAAAAACTACTTAATGAACTGTCTTACCAGTATAGAGTAACCATACAGGGGATACCCTCTCACTGTGGAATACCAGGAAATGAAAAAGCAGACCAACTGGCTAAGGAAGGTGCTGCCGAAAACCAACCAGATATAGCAATCACCTACCATCAGAAAAAAACAGATAATCAAGTCAATAAGAAAGCCACAAACACCAACACAAGATGACTATCACATTATGAACAGATCAGAACACGTTATAATTCTACGCCTCAGAATAGGACACAACCGATTCCGCAGTCACATGTACACAAAGTTCACGATTGGTAACACGGCCATGTGTACATGTGGACAGGCTGCGCAGAGCACCAAGCTTATACTTCAAGAGTGTGCTGAATATGAAACGCTGAGGCAGACATATTGGCTAGAGGAAATAACACTGGAATCAAAGCTCTATGGGCCACTGTATGAACTACAAAAGACAGTGAGTTTTATTCAGGAAACACAATTACAGATATAGACATGTTTCAAGTGAACGAAAGAAGAAGAAGAAATTAAGAGATAGAATTAGAAACGATAGCATCAGACAGATAACACAAACAATACCAGTACTGCAACACACCAAGAGACAACAGATCAAGTGGTTTCCACACTCTCCCAGGCGCAAACAGGCAGCATGCCACAGATACCATGACACATAGACATCACGGCTATAAAGCCAAAGGCAAACCATGTAAAAGATGGATCAAAGAAATCGAAGAGTCCACGAGAACAAGCTTACAAACAGCACACAATAAGGTCATCTCCAGAGAGCTCTTCTACCCCTGACGCCGCAAGGCACACATGGGCCACCGCGGACAGACAGACAGACATACAGAGAGACAGACATATAGACAGCCAGACAGACAAACAGACAGACGGATTGATGGATGGATGGATGGATGGATGGATTCGTTGCATCTTTGAAATGTTCAAGATGATACAGGATTTATATGATACCCTGCATGCATTTAAATTTGTGAAAGTAATTTTTGCCCCCAAAAATTGGACTAATTATTTTTTTGTGTGCCTTTTTAAAAGAGATATTTGTTACTTATTTTCACATTAGTTCGTTTTTTAAAATGAAATATTCATTATTGATACCACTTCAGTTTATTCCTGCTTATTCTGCTTATGAAATATAAACATAATCAGTTTATTTCTGCACTCAGATTTTTGTTTTAAATATTCTCTTTTCCCTCCAAAAATAACATTATAGAGCAGAGGTGGGCAAACTACTACCCGCGGGCCGCATGCGGACATATTGGATATTTTGCGGCCCTCAAACACATTTTTAAATAAACGGACGATCGTCAAAAATGATTATTTTCCCCATTAATATTACGCAGAAATCCATTGGAATTTTAATTCGACGTTCTTATATATTATATATACAATATTTTTTCCCCAATTTGACATCATTTAAATATATATATATATATATATATATATATATATATATATATATATTGCCAAATATACATAATATTATATGCGGCCCTCCAATAGCTTTACAATTTTCAATGTGGCCCTCTGCACAAAAAGTTTGCCCACCCCTGTTATAGAGAAAAGTGTACCACGCCCATAAAAATATTAATATACAACTTTTCCAACATTTTAAAAAACATATGATGCATTACTTGAACATAATACTCTTGAAATATGTAGTAATCATAGTTTTATTATGGAAAACATTAAATTGTGTAATAAAGGGTTAAATAGGATGGAGGGTATTAAAAAAGTGTGTTAAAATAATGCGGTAATTCGTGTGTTTCCGTGTGACAGGTCGCCTGTGTGATGAAAAATATGGAATTACGTGTTTCCGTGTGAAGGATCGCCTGTGTGATGAAAAATATAAACTTTTTACCTACCCCCTTATCTAAGGGCATGTGTTTCAATAAGGTTGTGTTTTACTGCTTCCTCCTCTTGTCTGTTGCTGTGGTTGCAGTATGGTGTATGGGTTATGCTGGTATTATTATTTTTTTGGAATTTTCTTTCACACCCAGAGGGCTGCCCCAACACAGTAGGGACCAGAATATCATTTTCCAACTGATACAGTGCTGCTTTGATTTGGCTCTTCCCAGACTTTCGTCTATGGGTAGTAAATCTGAGGCATACTTCATCGTTCTCCATTCAACGTTTCCTTCAGTCTGCCGGCACATAAGACGTGTGCCATATCTGCCAAATTTAGGATCGTCACATTCTGAATTGGCTGGTTTCACCTCATGTGCCCCCTTCCTACTCCAGTTGGTTTCTGGGTGTCAGTTCGCCATGGAGCATCAAATCAATGTGGTCATGCCGGTCAGGGTCATGATAGAATTCAGTACAACAAGTTGGAGGGCTTTCCACTCTCTGGAGGATGGTAAACAACAGGACATTTGCATGTTATCGTATTTACATATTCCTAAACCACATAGTCTGATTCTTTGCTCGCCAGTGTACAACTACAAAAACATGTGTACTACGTAAGCACTATTTATATACATATTCCTACGCCACATAGTCTGATAGCTTTTTCGCCAGTGTACATCTTCATAATCATCATGTACCGTCTCCACAACGAAGGTTTGCTGCAACAGATCTGCAACATCCCCCGTCTCTTGTTTTGGTGGTGCACTCTGCTAGACTGTAACCTGTCCATCTTTTGATGTTACTCTACCACTTGTATCTCTTTCTACCTCTTGCTCGCTCCCCTTTGAGTTTACCGTCAAGAAAGGTCTTCAACAAGGTGTCATGTCTTTTAATGTGTTTAATGTGTCAAATATTTTACGCCAGTGTACAGCTGCTACAAAACTTGTGCACTACGTAAGCACTATTTATATAGCTTGACAGCAATCTTACCTATTCACTACAGGACACTACTACATAAAACATATCTGTAAAGATAGAATGTTGGTGGAGTTTTCACTAAAAGAAAGCCGCATCATACCGTTATGTCATCTTCTAGAAATAGAATGTTGCATGGAGGTTGGTCTAGTGGTCACTGGCGGCTCCCAAACGACCTTCCGCAAATGCTGATCTAGTACATAATCTCTCCTTCATTTGTCCACGTGATATATTAGTCTTTTTTGCTCCTATTCACTTTCTGACAAGATGTCAATTGCATATCTTACCCTTAAACTTAAATTCCCTCTTTTTGATTTGATTTTGCATTACTTTTTTGTGTACAGAAAATCGGGGGGGGGGGAGTGGGGGTGGGAGTATTCCCATTTTGACTAAGTTCCCGGTACTAATAGTAATGTTCTGATTTCCTAAAGTAGGATAGTGTATTTGAAACTGCCTCCCCCAAAAGATAACCATAAATTATGCGGGTTGGGGTGTTCAAGCCACTCCCTTAGCAAATTCTAACATGATTTTTAATACCAGGAATTTAGCCAAAAGATAGAAAACCCCTCCGTTAGCAATGTTTCACATAAAAGGTCATCAACTTTCCCGTCAAATAGTGAAATTTTGACATGAAATCGGACGAATGCCTTTTTTTTAGTTGAAACCCCTCCCTTAAGGTAATGATACCTACGGCCCTGCCCCAACACCTTATAACACCCAAGACAAGCTGAACTACCGATTTATATATGTTTTAACTATTCTGTTACAGCTCGAAGCTGTTTTCTATACTACATTCTTGGTATAGAAGATTTCTATATTCTTGGTATAGAAGATTTCTATATTCTTGGTATAAAAGATTTCTATATTCTTGATATAGAAGATTTCTATATTCTTGGCAAATTTGAGAAGACACTTTTTGTAAAGGGTTTCTTGGTACACTAAAATGAGACGTTAGTCTCAAGAATTTTTTTAATGAGACGGTGACTTTGAAATCGGTGCGGGGCAGCTGTTCGCCTGCTCCCATATTTGGGCATGGATATAAATAAACAAGACCTTTAGAACCCGGGGGAAAAGACTTACACGGAAAAACAAGTCTATTTTTAAATCTGATTCAGCATTTAATTTCAGTTTTAAAAAGTACAGACATAGGGATTCGTGCTGTATTTGCAGATATGATTATTAAATTCAATATCATTTTTTGCTTAGTCACAGAAATTTGGGATGAATTGATTTTTATAAATCAATTTTTTAAATAGAATACAACCAAGGATTTAGTTATAAAGTGACTAAATGAAATCCGTGACTAGATAGATGGCTATGAGATCAGCGGAACAAGTCTCATGTGGGTTGAATTCAATAAGCAAAACTACGTAACTTCGTCGGTCGTGTGTCATTGTAAGTGATTACGACGATACCACAGCTGGGTTGTTTTTTTTCAGTAGATTTTGTGGGGGGGGGGGGGGTGTTACGTCGTCTGGGGTTGTAGCCAAATATTCTTAATATAAAGTTTAAAAAAAGAAAATTCTAGGAATGTAGCTAAAAGACGGGTTCTCCACACTTAGCGATTTGCGAAAATAGTCAACAAGTCTCTTGGATACGCTGGAATTGCGCAAGAGAATGGGCGAATGCTAGCTGTTGTTTTTTTTTAAGTTATACGTGCTTCCCTTACTGTGGCCCTAGGTTTATTTATGTTGAATTGCATATTCTGGGGTTATTACGGATATTTCTAGAGCGATATGGGACTATTTCTAAAATATCAGTGTCAATACTTGTTATTTTAGCGCGCAGATGCGTGGTAGAGATGTGGTACAACATCAGTGAGCAGACCACCATTTCCGCTTTTACAGAAACCAGCTTTTTCATCATCATCATGTTTCGGCCTTCTGTCGAAGGAGGCAGATCGTTTGAGTGTGCCGTTATGTCTGTGCTAATCACTCAATATTCTTCTTCTGGGTTAGTTCTGAAATTCCTGCAGTTTAGCAGACATAGTCAATATAATATAATGCGTTGTATCACAGTTTGCAGCTTGATGCGATATCTGTAACTTTGACATGTCATATAGCACTTTAGCGTGAATTCTGGGTCACTGTGACCTTTTGTGGATAAACCAGCTATTACAAACTCCAAAACATCCTTATTCACCTCTAAACAACATAGTCGTAGTGAAGCTATTTTTTGCTCCCGTTTCGCTCCCGATAACACGCAAGATCAGTCAATCAACAGCAGAGTTGTATAATATCAGTTATTTATCTGAATAGCACGTGATTCACTGGGCGTGACCAGGATACACTAAATTTATGTTACAAGATATTGAGCTGATAATTTCAGAAGATGCTAACTAAATATATGGATACCCTGTTGGCGTTTTTCTGAGAAAATATTGGGAAAATCCCAGGAGAGTTTTAGTTTGAATAGCGTGTTTGTGTATATGTGTGTGTGTGTGTGTATATATATATATATATATATGTATACACACACACACATATCCATCACACAGCCATGACCATCGATGATAGCAGACCTACTGATTAATAGGAATAGGATAAATTAATAATGACATCCACATTTCGTGCGCACAAGTGTGTATCGTTATCATTTGTGTATCGTCATCATTTCTACTCGTCATCTTTTGATGTTATGTGAGTATCTTGATAAAAGATTTTTGGTCGAAACGTTGATAATGTACTGTGTATTGTTATTTGTATGATTATATCCTGCGTAGTGTTGTGTATATTATTATTTCACGTGTGCATCTGGCAGTGATAGAGTGTTAGTTGTAGTTCAGTAAGACTTCATTACTTGTTTCCAACGTAAGTACAATATTGATTAATAGGCAATCAATTCTTCTTAATGACTTATTTGAATATTCTCGTGATTTTCATTAGTTAATATGATTATACTTTGTGTGTGACAGCCAATGAAAATCAAGGGAATAGTTAAATGAGTCATTTTAGAAGACCTGATTTCCCATTAGCTAATAGGTCTATAACGCGAAGGTCACGATACAGTGTATATTCTTACTTTAAACAAAAATATAGTGTGCGTGCTGTTGAGGAAAATCTATCTGCAATCTGCCACAGATGGCACACATGTTATCATCCGATACACATGACCAGTAGTTCTCAAACTTTATACTGTAGAGGCATCCACTTCAAGAAATTTTATTAAATAAAAACGGTCAATAACTTTAATAAATGTCACTAGATGATGATGATGAAATAATCCCTTTAGCTGTGAACAGGTATCTCTTGACACATGATGATGATGAAATAATCCCTTTAGCTGTGAACAGATATCTCTTGACACATGATGATGATAAAATAATCCCTTTAGCTGTGAACAGATATCTCTTGACACATGATGATGATGAAATAATCCCTTTAGCTGTGAACAGGTAGCTCTTGACACATGATGATGATGAAATAATCCCTTTAGCTGTGAACAGGTATCTCTTGACACATGATGATGATGAAGTAATCCCTTTAGCTGTGAACAGGTAGCTCTTGACACATGATGATGATGAAGTAATCCCTTTAGCTGTGAACAGGTATCTCTTGACACATGATGATGATGAAGTAATCCCTTTAGCTGTGAACAGGTAGCTCTTGACACATGATGATGATGAAGTAATCCCTTTAGCTGTGAACAGGTAGCTCTTGACACATGATGATGATGAAGTAATCCCTTTAGCTGTGAACAGGTAGCTCTTGACACATGATGATGATGAAGTAATCCCTTTAGCTGTGAACAGGTAGCTCTTGACACATGATGATGATGAAGTAATCCCTTTAGCTGTGAACAGGTAGCTATTGACACATGATGATGATGATGAAGTAATCCCTTTAGCTGTGAACAGGTAGCTCTTGACACATGATGATGATGAAGTAATCCCTTTAGCTGTGAACAGGTAGCTCTTGACACATGATGATGATGAAGTAATCCCTTTAGCTGTGAACAGGTAGCTCTTGACAGCCTAAAGTATTTCTAACAAAAATACAAGTTCTTCTCATCTGCTAACTCAGATGAAACACGGACCTCATGTAAGGCTACCACAGACAGGGTTGTCTAAGCGAGCTTTATGTATGCATGTTTAGTCCCCGAAGGGAGGGTATTAATTGTGCACCAACAACCCAGGATTCACATGTCCTGCCACGACTTCTAGGTCCAACTATTTCATCATTCTTCTGTCAGATGTGTTATCCCATCTGCAGTGATGGCATATCTAACATTCCCCATCACCTAGGGGTCTGCCGCCCAATGAAAAAAGATACAATGTCCGCTGACCTTCATCTTTTCATCATCCTTGGGGAATACTTGATAGATGTGAGAAATTGGGGAATATTTGATAGAAGACATATGCCTATGCAAGAAATTGAGATAATCTTGGGGAATATTTGATAGATGCAAGAAATTGGGGAATATTTGATAGAAGACATAGGCCTATGCAAGAAATTGAGATAATCTTGGGGAATATTTGATAGATGCAAGAAATTGGGGAATATTTGATAGAAGACATAGGCCTATGCAAGAAATTAAGATAACTTTGGGGAATATTTGATAGAAGACATAGGCCTATGCAAGACATTGAGATAAGATGTGACAAACATGATTTTTTTTTTCTTCACATGTGACAGGTTGTCAGTCCAACTTTCCTTAATCGACTCCTACTGACATGCCTGGAAAGAAGACAGTGATAATATTCTTTGTACCCTAAACTAGTTCAGACCTTGGACGCCACATGGATGATGTTACTGCATAGCTTAGGGGCTGTCCATAAATTACTTCAACCATTATAAATTTTTTATTATATCAACAGTTCAGAAACCCACATTCGCTTCTTAATTATGTCAAACATCACGTCAAATCTCACTCTTTCTTCACTGTGTCAGGTGGAAGTAGGTGCATGTCTTATTCAGATGTGCTGTGTCTGTATAAAGGGTGTTAGTGGTGGAGGGGGTTTGTGGTAACAGTTGTTTTCTTAGTTGTTAACTTTATGTGCCAGAAAGCAAACACAGTGACTTACCAACTTTCACCATTACTTCTTCATCCGAAGATCAAGATGGAAATTAAAAACAAATAATATCTAAAATTTTTATACCAACACTGTGCTACCAATGTCAAACATGGTCTTTAACAGCTTCGCAGCAAAGAAAAATCGTCACATGTGAAATGTGTCTGACAAAAACTGCAATGGTTACCAAACTAGATAAAATAAGAAATGAAGAAATTAGGAAAAGAGTTGGTATAATATCATGTATCGAACATATTGAGAGACAGCAAGTAAAATGGTTCGGTCACCTTATGAGAATGAAGCCAAACCAAATACCAATAAGAGCATATAATACAAGAATATCCGGGCGTAAAGCCAAAGGTAGACCAAGAAAACGGTGAATAGAAAACATCAAGATAACCTTGAACAAACATGGACTAAATGCAACCTCGGTGACACATCTGACCTTGGAACGACAGCTTAAGATACCACCCCTACGCTTAACGGAAAGTGTGAATGCGATCAACAATCATTCATCTGGGGAAAGACAATAGACAATAGTTGTTTTCTTGGGTCTAGTAGTACCTGGTAACCAATAAGTTGGTGTTTTACTGTTTCCTCTCTTGTCTGTTGCAGTGGTTGCAGTAGGGTGTTTGATCTGCGGTAATTCCTTGCGATTGTTCAGTTGTATATGTGCTATTTACAGCCTAAATATTGTGGTTTGTGCTTTGTTGTGTAGTCTATTTATACTATCGTGTGTAATTGGTGTCATTTATATAAACGGTGTCATTCACTTTAATAATCCGCATTAAATAAACAGTATTGTTCACATCAGTAAACCTCACTAGATAAATAATATCATTCACTCCAATAAACCTCAATAGATAAACACTGTCATTTACTTCGATAAAGCTTAACTAGATAAACAGTGTCATTTACACCAATAAACCACATTAGATAAACAGTGTCATCAACTCCAATAAACCTCACTAGATAAACAGTGTCATTTACTTCAATTAGCCTCACTAGATAGATAGTGTCATTCACTTCAATATCACAGCAATGCTGTAAACCATGACACAACGCATTCCGTTCTCCGGACTACATCCTGCTAATCTGCAGGAGTTTGAGAACGAACGCAGAAGAAGAAGATTCACTTCAATGAGCCTCACTAGATAAATAGTGTCATTCACTTCAATAAACCTCACGAGATAAATAGTGTCATTCATTTCAATAAACCTCACGAGGAAAATATTGTCATGCACTTCAATAAACCTCACGAGATAAATAGTGTCATTCACTTCAATAAACCTCACGAGATAAATAGTGTCATTCATTTCAATAAACCTCACGAGATAAATATTGTCATCACTTCAATAAACCTCACGAGATAAATAGCTTCATTCACTTCAATAAACCTCACGAGATAAATAGTGTCATTCACTTCAATAAACCTCACGAGATAAATAGTGTCATTCACTTCAATAAACCTCACGAGATAAATAGTGTCATTCACTTCAATACACCTCACGAGATAAATAGTGTCATTCACTTCAATAAACCTCACGAGATAAATAGTGTCAATCACTTCCATAAACCTCACGAGATAAATAGTGTCAATCACTTCCATAAACCTCACGAGATAAATAGTGTCAATCACTTCCATAAACCTCACGAGATAAATAGTGTCAATCACTTCCATAAACCTCACGAGATAAATAGTGTCAATCACTTCCATAAACCTCACTAGATAAACAGTTTAATCATTGGTATGGTAGAACAAGAAGAGATCATGTGAGAAATGATGCGATTATAAAGAAGTGTTGGAACAACGTCTCTGGACAAATTGAAAATCATGGACTTAAAATGTTCGGCCGCGTAGTGAGAATAAACCCTTATTTACCCGTGGCAAGAGCATACAACATGAAATCGGAAACAGCATGAGGCAGAGGAAGACTAAGAACAAAGGGGATTGAAGGAGTTACCAACATTCTGAGACGTCACAAAATTATTGCATACCAATCTATGAAAAGTGTCATATCCCGAAAATCGATCGTCATTCAATCCCGTGACATTTTACAGTAAATCATTCACTGTATGATTATAGCAAATAGAGATGGATGGATTGATGGATGGATGGATGGATGGATTGGACGGATCGTAGTTCTGGCATGTCTTTAGCAGGCTTCATCATTGCGACATCGGTGTGACAACTGAAGCCTGGATTTCTAGTTACCAAAATAACACTATTCAAAACGATTATTATGTCAGCGTTCTGCTACCAATGCTAAACATGCCAACGACAACACAAGACAAATGTAAATTTTTAACAGCTGAAATGACATGCTTACGCAGAATCCTAGGAATAGCGATAAGAGACAGAGTGAAAAATGAGGACATTAGACAACGAATCGGCACCGCCCCAATTTTGAAATATATTAAGAGACAACATAACAAATGGTTTGCACACATCAGCAGACTACCACTAGACAGCATACCACAGCAAACTATGCTACACAGATACAGTGAAGGCAGACCTAGACGCCGTCTACGAAAACGATGGACCACCGAAATAAAAGAGGCGACAAATTCCACAATATACTCAGAACACACGATGGCCATCTCCAGAAAATTCTTCTATCTCTGAAAGGCAAATAATTGTTTAGCGAATAGAATAGAGTTTGCAGCTCATGTTTACTGAGTTCTTAACATTCCAGTGTATAATATGTTTGGCTATTATTATTGTAGATAATATTCTCCGTTTAAAGGTAAAGGTATGTCCCATGGCAGAAACCTGCCGTCGAGGATGAAGATAACTCTTCATGTACTAAGCCGCAGCAATTATTTGGTGGTTGATGTTTACATTCTCTGGCCTGCCGTTTACATTCTCCGTTTACGACATGGATAAAACAAAGTCTGGCCTGCTGTTTGATAAACTTTAAATGTCAATATGGTCTTCTGCTTCCTACCTGTTGTAATTTTCTACAGCATATTTGATAATTTTAGTCCATCTTGTTTGTTACCTGTATTGCCACGTGATCTGTATTTCTAAGATTGCTTTTCCCATCACATTCTCCAATAAAGACATCTCAACTTAAAGGTAAACATGATCTAGACGGCTGATTTCCTTGCAAACTATTGGTAGGCCTTGGCTATTTTTGACATGCGACTCATGTATATAAGTATTTAAATAGGGCCCAATCGAGAGCCAAGCAATAATCAAAAAGTCTTTTATACTGTACATCGGTGTGCTTTTTCTCAACACTAAATTAGTACCATTGGTTCATGTTAAGAAGATGTGGCCTATTTTTTATGGAACTAATCTTATATATTATTTAACGAAAATAACTATCGCTAAAGAAGCATACAACGCAGCATCCATCGATCTGCGCATACCACACTGAGAGAATCCTTCCCCTCCCCTGAAACACTCTGGGGGGGGGGGGCTGTAAGTGCGTTATGCGAAAATCGAATTAGCGCTAGCAGATGCTTCGTGTTTTTTTTTAAATCTCCATGTCGCGGAAGCTGAATAAAATCAAACCTACTATTAAAAGGATGAACTATTATCATGTAATGGGACGATATTTGTGTAACAAAAAATCATGTATGCGCGGATCAGAAGTCGATTTAGCCAGCCACAAAATCGTATGCGTAAGTCACTCTTGAGTTTATACTTGAAGTTGTTTAAGTTTGTAGTTCTGAATTCTGTGCTCGGGGTGTAAATAATATTTGTTTTTTACTCTTCCACGTGAACGTCAAAAAGCGTCGCTCTTACTTTTTTTAAATATTTTGTGTATGCAGTCTTGATAAAGGGTTTGGAGTGGAAACGTCGATTTGTGTATGTTCTTATATGTGTTTCCAGTGATTAGCAAAACTTCATTACCCTGCTTAAAGCTTTTCCAAATTCGTCTTCACTCATACAATCTTCAGTGCAGCTAAGACACCATGGAGTCTAATGGTGACTGAAGGGCAAGACGGTCACATATTAAAGCCACGTTTAGGTGTGTACATTAACGCCGACACATACAATTACTAGATCTACCAATTCATTATGGAAGTCCAACTATGAATAAAATTTAAGTAGAAAATAATCTGCGATCTGTAAAAATCTAAAATTTGACTACACTTATTTGCAGTGCTTCTAAAACATCAAATTAATTCACTGATGTACAAAATTCATAACATCTATGAAATAAATAAAAGCAATAATTTTTTTCGCCATTGAGATTCGAACGTTAGAAGATAAAAAATATCTACTTTCTGACAGTTCGTTTCCGAGAAAATCACATTCAGCTGTTTTTAATTAATTAATAAACGGCATATATACTGTGGTCCTAAAGTTCTAAGAAAATGAAATCTCTAAATGGTCTAAGAACCAGGTCAGTTACTGAGAATAGGTTAAAATGACATCCAGCGTTTTCAAAAGTTGTATGTTACATCGAGGCAAATGTTTCTGAAACAAGTTTCTGAATGAGGACGCAGTTTAAGCACTGAACGAGTGTAATAATGATGCAATACCACACTTAATACAGAATTGCTGCAATGCGCCATACTTTTTCGTGCAATATAGTCAGCGTAGCTAATTGCTGTGGGTTTTATTCACTAGATCTGGGTGATTGGGTTATTTTGGCTAAATTTGTCGTCTTCTCAATTTGTTCATTCTCAAACTCCCGTTGGAGTTCTCTTAGAGCAGGACAATGGTCCAATTAGATTTCCAGCAGGATGTACTACAGAGAATGGAAATGCGTCGTGTAGCCGTTTTATTTGAGCAAATTGCCCGACTCATCCTTATTCGGCGGTCAAATATGTCTTTATCTTTTTTTCCAGGGAATCCTAGCAAAAGAATTTAGCCAAAAATAAGTGCAATTTCTCCCCACACTTAACAATTTTCACCACAAAAGTTTTTTTTTAAATTATGTAAACGATGAAATTGCGCACGACAATGGACGAATGACTTCAGGGATGGGGCGTATACTCGCTAGAACCCAGACATTATTTATATTGAAATATATAGTCTCGAATTATCAAGGTTTTTCATTTTACAGTGCGATCTGCTGTTATTTCTAAAACGTCAGTGATAACACTGAACACTGGCTAAGTAAAATGTACCTCTATACACATGGTTATATCAGAGCTTTACAACCATCAAAAAATAGTAGTAGCCGCAGTTCTGGTAATCCAGTCACCACAACCTCTGTAAGTATGTTGCAGTAGATAGAAAGTTTTATACTATTTTGTTAGCTTTACCCTTAGCAACTTCCTTTCTTTCTTCTGAAAAGAGTATGGATGGAGATTACAATGACTGCTGTATTTGTGTCCTTGAAATATCACTGCTGACCGACTTTTACCTGCCTAATGTGGGCAGGTAGTTATTGTGTATTTATGTGGGGAGGGGGAGATCGGGGTAGATATCGCGATATAAATTGGATAGATTAAAATAGGGAAAGAAATAGTCCTATGCATCATTTATTCTGTTACAAAGTAGTAATAATGACACTAAAATAATGACACTAAAATAATGACACTAAAATAATGACACTAAAATAATGACACTAAAATAATCATTTTAATATAGGGATTTCCCTGTGGCAAAAAAGGGATACGAGACTTAATGGATTTTAAAAATAAAACAATATCCAAAAGAATAAATTCATCTGAAATGAAACGTAAGTGGGTCTCACCAATGGCCCACTAGACAAACCACCCATGCAACAGAAAACCTTAGTGGATGACATGCCGTTATATTGAGGTTTATCTTCTTAGAGAAGCTTCATGGCACGTCATCTATACAATTATCAATCAATCAATAAACCCATAACCCTTCAGGATCGTAGGGGTACCACATTGGATGCTTCAGCACACAGAGTCCTCCATCGAATTCTATCCTCAGCGATGCGGATGAGTGTGGAAATATCTTGCCCTGTCCATTCCTTGATGTTGTCTGTCCATGTCTTTATTTTCCCTCCTCTGCTTCTTCTACCCTCGACAGTTCCCTGCAGTATTGTTTTTCACAAGGAATCGTGCCTGCATACATGTCCGAACCATGCTAGTTTTCGTCGTTTTACTATTGAAAGCAATGGCTCCTGGACACCTGCACACATCTCTACTTTATTTCTTACGTACACATTGGTCTTATGTTCTCTATAGGAAATTCGTAGAATTCTTCTGTAGCATTTATACTCGAACGCCTGTAATCTTCTTGCCATGTCCGCAGTGAGCGTCCAACTCTCACAACCATACAACACAACAGAAAGCACTAGCGACTTATACAGTTTGATTTTCACTCTAACACTGATGTTGCTTTTCCAAATCACAGTTAGCCTTGACAAGGACGCTAATGCCATCTCCAGCCTTATTTTCAGTTCTGCTTTGCATTTACCATCGCTGCATATACTGGATCCGAGGTATTTGAAGGTATTCACCACCTCAAGCTTATGTCCATTCATCATGATATTAGTCTGGTTTTCTGCGTCTCTGCTGTTGACCAAGATTTTGCTCTTATCTGTATTGATTTCCATTCCGTACTTGCTGGTAACTTTTTCAAACTTTTATGTTAATTCTTGCAATGATTGTTCTGACCCAGCTATAAGATCAATATCATCAGCGAAACGCAAGTTGCAAATAGGGCGACCTCCGATCGATATAGACGTGTTGTAATCATGTAATGTCTCTTGTATGATGTGCTCTAAGTATATGTTAAAAAGTACTGGGGACATTATGAATCCCTGTCGAACTCCCACAGTTGTTTTGAAGAACTCTCCAATTGTATTGTGTGACAAGACAGCACTATTTGCATTTTTTGTACAGAGCTTCAATAATGTCTATAATTATGATGATACTTATGCTTTATTTATTATGCTTTTATAAATTATAAATTATGCTTTTATAAATTATAAATTATGCTTTTATTTTGTTGTTGAAATGTGTTTCATGTTCACCTGAATATATATGTATGTATATATATATATATATGTATATATATATATATATATATATATAAAATCTCAGGTGACGTATCCTATACAGAGTTATGTCCTCAATGCCAGTCTGTAAGCCTCTCAGTTCTGTGCGAGCTGCCAAGCCTCTTCTAGTGTAACGTTCAGAAGGTTTTCGATATCCTGTGTAAACATAGTCTTGGCCTGAATCTTAATCTCTTTTCCGGAACTTTTCTCTGTATGATTAATTATTATAAACAGGCAAAACTTGGAACAGGGTAATGACGTTTTGCTAATCACTGCAAATACACATAATAACGAATACAAATTCACGTTTCGATCAAAAGGCCTTTATCAAAAATACAATCACAACCAAAAAATATATGCAAGAACCGCGCTATTGACATTCACGCTCACATGGCAGAGATAAATATAGATATAACCCAGAAAAGTAAACATTAGAAGGTCATAGGTGAAACAAGGCGAACAGAAAATAGATAAAGCGAACGAAAATTAGCAAAACTTCAAAAGCCTATTCTAAATTTCATATGTTGGATTTCAGTTTTTCTGCAGTGAGTACATATTAGTCTTTCTAAACTAGTATTTTTATATGTCCAAAATACGGCCTATATTAGTTGCGCTTTTTTTTAGAGTTTTGAGGAGTCAGTATTCTTGTATTTTCAGGTTTTTGCGGACGTATGACGTGGTTCTTCTTTCTGTCCAGGATAACATTAGAACTTTTCTATACAATTTCGATTTTCGAATGCCGTTTTTCTTCCCCCTTGGGTACGCGGGTATACGCAGTCCCTTACCTTCTTTATTCAGAATTTGCTGTTGTTTGTACTTTCTTATTTTAGTTTCTCGATATCCTAAGAAACGTTATGTCCATGACCAAAAACAAAAATAGTTATAATGTGAAAAAATCGCGTCCATTTATATCTCATCTATTAGTGATCCGTTTTTGTTAAGAATCTTCATAAATGTTGATAATATTTTTGTTATGAAAGTTATTAAACAATGTTCTCGTACACATTATCTGGTGTACAGCTGTATGATTGATTCTCATCACTACTCCGTTGGTCGTAAAACATAATAAAATCTGGTCACTCATTTAGCAATCACTATATTGGGTGCCACCTGGAGTAAGAAGAAGAGGGAGACCTAGAGAAACTCTACGAAGAACCATTAATAGAGAAGGCATGTCAATGAACCTAAACAACACGCAACAATTGAAAGACCTGGCAACACAAAGACAGAAATGGAAGGCTATGGTTTCTGCCCTATGCGCCGCCTATGGCCCTGGAGGAACATAACATAACTCATTTAGCTGTATCGGATTTCTACTTTGATAAGAATGATTGGTCACAATGTCTTATTCAACATCCAAGTGCAAATTTTAGTGAAATTTGCAGACAACTGATTCATTGTGGGTATGTGAGGGAATATATGTTACCCATTACTGTATATACTGTACCCCCACCCGATTCATTGTGTGGATTATGTTATCCATTGCTGTATATACCGTACCCGCACCATTTCGTTTCTAAAAAAACCACTGTATATACGGTTGCAATACGTTTTCCTTAAGGTGGGGGGGGATTCCTTTTTTTCGAGAAGTCACTCATGCGCGTTCTCGTGCACAAATTCTCCATTTGATATAAAATTTAATGACCTTTTTAAGAAAAATATCGCTATGGAGATGATGCGTTTTACCCACCTTTTATCTATGTTCCTAGTACTAAAACTCATGTTCTAATTTCAAAGGGGGAGGGGGGGTTAACACCCAAACCACCTCCCCATCCGCCTTATCTACGAGATTGGTGTATAGGCCTATTTGTTAATCACAGTGTGTAATGAATGTGTATGTTTTATGAGACAGGGAGGTTTATAGAACATAGTCACAACTGGCAAGATTGAAGGCAACAGAGACAGAGGGTGACAAAGTGAGAAATATATTAGACAGCTTGATAACCTGGCACGGCAGGGAAACAACAACGAGCGTAATATATAATATATTATATGTATTATCTCGATACACAATACTGGAGACAGAGCGCCACGATCGCCTTCGCCAGCTGGCATGGCACCTGATGATGATATTTTATGTCCGTACTCATATGGGCATATATATATATATATATATATATATATATATATATATATGTGTGTGTGTGTGTTTATTCCAATTTAATATATGTATTAACATATGGTTGTAAATCTGGAAAGTAACCCAATCAATGGAGAAGAAATGTAATTCATTTGAGAATAAATATTTTATAAACTCTTAACAATTGTCTGGGAAGAATTACAGTCAAACATGCAAATAAGAGAAGACACCAAACAGCAATATGTTTCTACAATAAGAATTTGCTTGTTAGTTGGTGTGTTGTCTTCCTAGAGGAAGACACTGCCCTTTCAACCTTGGAATGGTTTTCCTGTGGTTACATCAGGAGTATATAGTGGCCTAATGGTCTGGGTTGTCCTGTTAGGGACTGGTGGTTTGACCTGGGATCTGGTCGGCGTGTCCTGTGAGGGACAAAATATTGGGGGAATAGAAAGGGATGTAGTCCTAAAAAGGACTTTAAGTCTTAAGCGTGTGGTCTTAGCTCTCCATGAAATCATTGTTTATGTCTTAGCTCTCCTTGAAATCATTGTTTATGTCTTAGCTCTCCTTGAAATCATTTTTTATGTCTTAGCTCTCCTTGAAATCATTGTTTGTGTCTTAGCTCTCCTTGAAATCATTTTTTATGTCTTAGCTCTCCTTGAAATCATTGTTTGTGTCTTAGCTCTCCTTGAAATCATTGTTTATGTCTTAGCTCTCCTTGAAATCATTGTTTGTGTCTTAGCTCTCCTTGAAATCATTTTTTATGTCTTAGCTCTCCTTGAAATCATTGTTTGTGTCTTAGCTCTCCTTGAAATCATTTTTTATGTCTTAGCTCTCCTTGAAATCATTGTTTGTGTCTTAGCTCTCCTTGAAATCATTGTTTATGTCTTAGCTCTCCTTGAAATCATTGTTTATGTCTTAGCTCTCCTTGAAATCATTGTTTATGTCTTAGCTCTCCTTGAAATCATTGTTTATGTCTTAGCTCTCCTTGAAATCATTGTTTATGGATCTTCTGGTGCATCTTTGACATCCTACCATTTTGGTGGTATTGTTACATCTGTGAACATTTTGTTTGTTGTTTTTTAACTTAAGTTTTTTTTTTACCTTTTTTAAATTAAATTATGTATACATACAACTTATAAATTAAAAAAGTATAGTATGATTTCAATGTTTATATACATATATATCATTTATTTTATACAATAATCACTGGCTTCTTACATTTCTGATCATGTATATACTACAATAAGAAGAAGAAAGCTAGGTAGGTAGATAGGTTAGTCAGTTTGCCTCTCTTTTGGAGAGGCGTGCCCTTTCAACCAGCGGACAAAGTCCAATTAAGCTATATCAGGACACACTACCATAAAATATTAGAGGTAACAAAGACCTCATTAACATATGTCTTATACGAAGAAGAAAGCTGTGGGCTTATATAAGACATGTAAGCCCTATTTATATTTAATGAAGGTAGACTGCCACTACGAATATTAAAATGGGTACCAGATGGCAAAATAAAGAAAGAAGGACTAAGAGATACTTTTAGCAGAACAGCCATCAAAGAGGATATGACTACGGGTCTCAATAACATTCTTTGTTGTTCGTCCATCACAAGTGATGATGACCATTTGTTTCATCCACTTTTGAAATTCAGTGAGAGTTATGTCCCTTGACTATGAGTTCGTAGATGAGTTATGCAATAATCCCTAGGGTTACCAGAAAAAAAATCCACTTTATAAACAAGATGTTGCGAGCGGGTACTATTTTTTTAATCCGTTATCTGGGCTCGGTAACACTTATCCGACTATTTTTTATCAAGTGCAATTATACACATTTAAATAGATTTTTATCTTTTCAAATCAGGAGAGGGGTAGAGTTGAATTTTCCCCATGCCTCTTCAGCTCCACCCATTCCCCAATTACAACCTAGATACTACCCATTTATGATTTGCACCCTGGATACTGTCTATCCGATATCTATGACTTAGGAACCGACAATTCACTATCGACCGACTTTGTGATCTTGGCCCAAGGTTAGATGTTAGATTCTGACGGATATTCAAGTTCCTCTAAAGTTGTTTATAAATACGTGATGTGGGTGTGTATATGCGTATATGTTTATGTGTGAGAGAGAGAGTGTTTGTGTGCGTCTGGTTCTCGGTTTATGTAATTCTTGCGGGAATAATATAAAGTCGTTTAGCTGCGCATTGTATCTTGTATACCATAGTTCCCATTGTTATTTGTTTGTTAAATGGGGGATTAAATCCTCTGATACTATAGTTACCAGATAGTAGAAATTGATTATAGTCAAAATATCCTGTAAAATATTGCCAAACTGATAAAACATCAAATTAACCAAAAATACACACAAATTACTCAAAGCATAAATGTAATTAGTTTGTGAGTTTGTTCCTTTCGTACAACCGGTGATTCATAGGGCAGATGTTTTGATTTTTCATGCGTTGCGGTCCGATGCCTGCAATTAAAGTTCTTGTATTGAATTGCAGCCAATTGTTTCCCCTTCTTTCATTTCAGAGTAGTTTTCGGTCCTACTCGTTTTAATTTCCCATTCGGTATCCACATGAGTGTTTTTTGTTTCAATGTATTTTTATCTTGTCTTAGAACATGTCCCAGGTAGTTCTATCTACGTTTTCTTTATGACATTTTATATGTACGTACTCTTGGTGTGTTTTTATATCTTAGTAATAGTCATCATCATCAAGTGTCGTCTCCGCAACGAAGGTTGGCTGCAACGTATCTCCAACATCTCCTGTCTCTTGTCTTGGTGGTGCACTCTGCTAGACTGTAACCTGTCCATCGTGTAATGTTACTCTCCCACTTGTATCTCTGCCTACCTCTTGCTCGCTTCCCTTTGACTTTACCCTCAAGTAAGGTCTTCAATAGGGTGTCATGTCTTTTAATGTGTCCAAAATATTTTATTTGCCTGATCTTTATTTCTCTTAGTAGTTCTTTCTTCATATTAAGTGTTTTAGCACCTCTTTATTTGTTTTCTTCTCTTTCCATGATGTTCTCCCTATTCTTCTATATACCCACATCTCAAAGGCATCAATTTTGTCTTCTAATTGTTTATTTAGTGTCCATGTTTCTGAGCCATACATTAATATGGAATAGATGTAGCATTTTATAATTCTCATTTTTAACTTGTTTGTAATTTGTTTAGATATTAATAATTTCCTCATGTCATTGAAGGTACTTTTAGCCATTCCTATTCTCCTTTTAACTTCTGTTTCACATCTGCCATCATTTGTGACTATGTGTCCAAGATATTGATACTGTTTTACTTGTTGTAGTTTCTCTCCCTGTATGTTTATGTTTACCTCCTGTTCTTCTGTGTTTTTGCTGATTATCATGGTTTTTGTTTTTTGAATGTTTATATCCAGTCCATATTCATTACTTGATTTATTGACTTGATCTATTAGTCTTTGTAGTTCATGTTCACTTTCTGCTAAAAGAACAGTGTCATCTGCATATCTAATGTTGTTTATTATTTTCCCATTGATCTTGAGTCCTGGTATTTCTTCTATATTTTTAAAGATATTCTCTGTGTAGATATTAAATAGGCTTGGTGATAAAATGCATCCTTGTCTTACCCCTCTTCTTATTTCTATGTACGGTGAGTAGCTGTTTTCACACCTTATTGATGCAGTTTGTTCCCAATATATATTTCTAATCAGCCTGATGTCTGTTCCATCTATGCCTATTTCTTGAAGACATTTGATTAATTTTTCATGTTGGACTCTGTCAAAGGCCTTGCTGTAGTCTATGAAGCAAATATAGATACTTTTTTGGACTTCTATATATTTATCTATCATTAGCCGGATACTCAGTATAGCTTCTCTGGTTCCTTTGTTTTTCCTAAAACCGAATTGTTCTTCACCGACCTCCATGTCTATCTTGTTCTTAATTCTTTCATGTATTATCTTGAGAAGTATTTTAGTTAGATGGCTCATTAGACTTATTGTTCTATATTCTGTACAGTCCACAGCTCTGGGCTTCTTAGGTAGTGGTATGAATATTGATGATGTTAGGTCTTTAGGTATATGTCCTGTTTCGTATATGTCATTGCAAATTTCTGTGATAGTATCTACACCAAATTCATTTAGAGTTTTTATTATGTCTGCTGTTATGTTGTCAGAGCCTGCAGCTTTTCCACATTTTATTGAATTTATTGCATGTTCTACTTCTGATTTCAGTATTGCTGGTCCATCATTGTTGTGTATTGTTGGTTTTTTGTTCCGTTGGTCGTCAAACAGTTCTGTTACATAATCTGCCCATCTTGTGAGTGCTTCTGTTTTATCAAATATTATTTTACCATTTGTATCTTTTATGCAGCCACCGCCATTAATAGGATTTTTCTTATTTGTGATCAGCATTATCTCCTTATGCAGTAATAGTCAATGATGTTTTAAAATACATAAATTTATGAAATTTGGCTGTAAAATGGTCAAACTCTGGCAACTCCTTTGTATTCGTTGTTATTACTCCTAGATGACTGAAATATAGGACCAATAGCTATAGAGATTTGGTTCCTTAATGTAAACCAGAACTTTACGAGATATATGGTAGCACAGTAGCACAATTTATAAGAATTATGGCCAGTGCCAAAGATACGTTTTCTTTAAAAGAGGGGTAGTGGTGTGTTTACTTAAACCAAATACCATAATTCGTGTAGAAATTCCTCTATAATGAAATATTCAATGATTTTATAGTGAAAAATTGCTGGGGAAATATGGGGGGGGGGGGGGGTACCCACTTTTAGCTAGGTCCTAGTACTAAAAGTTATGACCGTTATATAAGTTACTAAGTTATGGGGGGGGGGTTGAACACCACAATTCCCCCTATATTCGGGTTTGACCAGGACCGTAGCTACGCGTGGGACTGTGGTTGTCATCTCTCTTATTTGAAGGGAAAATATGATATAGAAAAAAACCAGGCTAAAGTACTCCTCACCTTATTAAAAACCCCTGCCACAGAATAAGGTGTTCAAACAAGCCCAAATACACACACCCCCACCCCTCCGCTAGCTTTTTTTTTTACAAACACGTCATCAAATTATCTCATCCGACTATCTACCACCCAAGAACATGCGAAAGGTCTTTCTTTTAATGTAATACTCCTTCCCCCACCCCACTCCCTTTAAGAGACCATATCTACGACTCCGCACAAAATAATAGACATAGATTGGCTAACTACAGATAGATTCTATCCCATTTCACGTGCCTACCTTTTTTCCAAAATGTGGACAAAGTTTGTTATGATGCACAGCGTCAGTCCAAGTGTGCTATGGTGCGCGCAGTTTTCGTGTTGTCAATTAAATTACCTCACTAGAAGACCGTGCTGCAAGAAAAACAAAATGGCTAATTTTAGGAAAGATTAAATTATGCCACAAATACGCATCGGAGATAAAGGAATGATCGTGGACTTTAGGGACTGCTGCCGGGAGATTTGGCATGCGGGCTACCGGCACGGATTTGGCACTGAGAGCCGCCGCCCTCTGCACAGGGTCATACAAGAGAGGTAAGGGGTGCTCTCAGTGCGTATCACGCAAATCTATGCATCCATTACGGCATCAATTTTGCTAATATAAATGAACCGGCAGAGTGGCGTCACAAACTACTAAACAATTGAATTGCATTCCGTGATGACATCATAACCTACTAAAAAAATTACTAGCGGACGATCATTTAAAAACTTTGACCACGGTAGGCACGTGATATGTTATATAATCTAAAATTATCTCAAATTGAGTTCAAGACCTTTGTCTGGAAATCCGTCCCTCCATTTAGTTGAGACGTATATTTTCGTTGATGATGAATGGTTATGGTAGGATCTCCAAGGCAAGCAGCGCTTTCGGCAGATTTTATGCAAATATATGGCATTAACCTACAGACTAAGGTGAAAGTTTGCAGAGCAATCGTACTTCGAGTGCTGTTATACGATGGGGAAGCATTGACTGTGTTTAGACGACATGTGGGGAAGCTCAATCACTTTCCCGCAACTTGTCTCAGAAAAGGTATGAATATCAGATGGTAGGATGCGAAGGTTGGCTGCAACGGGCCTCCATCATCCTATGCCTTTTACTTTGGAGGTGCACTCTGCTAGATTGTTAGCTATCCATCTTGTGATGTTTCTCTCCCACTTGTACCTACCTACCTCTTGCTCGCCTCCCCTCAACTTTACCCCCAAGTAAGATCTTCAACAAGGTGTAATATCTTTTAATATATCCAAAATATTTAATTTGTTTGATCTTTATTTCCTTTATTAGTTACTTTTTCATACGAAGTGTTATAAACTTTTTGTTTGTTTTCATCTCTTTCCATGTTTTTCTTCTTCTTCTGAATTCAGGAATCTTTTGGTCTCCCTAGATTTGTAGGCCAGTCGCCAGGACGAAACTCACAGTCTTCTCCAGGTCAGAACGGCTGCCCCAAAGTTTTTGCCTCAGTTCGGTTTATTGTGGTCATGTCTTGCCTTGCAGTTCTGTGTATTCTGGAAGTCTTGGAGTATGTGTTCAGAGTTTGTATGCTTGTTCCGCATGGACATTCATTTGTGTATGCCACCTGATCTGGTGCAGGTGGCTCTGTAGCCTGCTATGACCAGTTCTAAGTCGAAATATGATGGTCTGTTGTTGCCTGAGAAGTTGGTGTATGGGGTCTAGTTTCGAGTCAATATATCTTTCCTCCACTGTGATGTATACAAGTTGCGGGTTAGTGTTTTGGCCTCACTGTATGGCAGAGAATAGTCAAATTGTTCAAATTCACCTCCTGCTTTTGCCAGGGCATCAGCTCTCTCCTTTCCAGTGATGCTACAATGAGTGGGTAGCCATTGAGGTGATGTTTGGGCTTTTTTATGTTTGCCGGTTCTAGTCTAATTTTGTGTATTGTGTTTTTGTTTTCTTTGTAATGTTTCCAATACTGATCTGCAGTCCGTGAATATTGCTACCTTGGATGGTGTTGATTCAATGATATGTGAAAACGAGAGCTCTCAGTGCCTGCAGGAGTGCCTCAGCTTCTGCTCTGAAGTTTGAGTAAGTTTTCTTGTTTTGATAAGTGCAGGAAGCTAGTTCTCTTCAATCTGTTTTTTGTGTAACTTTTGCATTTGGGGTGCATTGGATGGTTTGGCACTTGAAGCATCTTCTGTCTGTGTAAGAGTACTCTTTCTGCGCGTCTGTTTTCCAGTGGCCGAATGTTTATATGTTTTTCTATTGATTGAATTGGGGTGATCTTCAAGCCCCCTGTGATAGTTCTGGGACCCTCATTTTGAACTTTCTGTAGGCGTTCTGTGTTTGTTTTGTGGCCCATGATGTCATCCCATATTCTGTCAGGGTTCTAACTGTTCCTGTGTATACGCTTTTAAGTATATTGCTGTTTCCCACTCTCCCTCCCAACTTGTGCCAGATAGTTTCTTCGAAGAGCTTTCTGATTGACTTCTGCTCTACCACTGTCAGATGTTGTTTCCAGGAAAGTCGCTTGTCCAATGTAACTCCAAGGTAAGTAGGATTTTCTTTTTAAGTTCTCCATATTAATCTGTTATCCGCATCTCAAAGACACCAATTCTTTTCCTAGTTGCACATTTCCACTTGCGAAGGAGGAACATCATTATATATATATATATATATATATATATATATATATATATATATATATATATATATATATATATATATATATATATATATATCTGTGTGTGTATGTATATGTGTGTTTGGTCTCCCAGAATCAGCTGATAATCGTAAGATGATTACACACAGAAACACACACTGACTCTTATTACAGTAACGTGGTGTTGTCACGTGGGAAATTTGACCTTGAATGTACAGAAACTCGGTCAATAAAACAAACAATGAACTAGAAGAATAGATAAACTGCATATGTATATATATATATATATAGATATATAAACATTAATAGTGTTCTTACCTGCAAAATACAGAAGGGGGCGGAGGTTGAAGTTGAGATCTACAGCGAAATTAACTAGGCAGTGGTGACTATTGGAGGCGCAAACAGCAATCTCCAGGTGAGGTACAACCGAAATGAATTTCATTTGCGCAAAGGGGGCCCAAGCCTGAATTTGTCCATGGACGAATCATGAAAACAAAATATTTTTATTGTTTACTTTACTGACGCTAAAACTATGTATTTTAGCGCCCTGGATCAGTTCTGCTCTTCTTTTATTTATATAAAACTAAATTCATTTCTGTTGTGGAGCCCTCGGTATTGCTTTTGATGCTTGATGCCTCCACACGAGACCCAGACTTAACTTCTGCGCTGCATTATATTTTTCAGCTGGGTGATTCTACTGTCTTTACAATATTTATATTAGTTGAATCTATATAGATACGTCTCACATGAGAAATGTGTGTGTCTTACAGGTTGACAACCAGACGTAGCATCATGAAATACTGTTGTTCGTCCATTACATGATGATGATGACTATTTGTTACATCCACTTTTTAATTCAATTCGAGTAATATCCGTGACTATGAGTTCGTAGATGGCTAATACACCCGATTCTGGCCGTAAATGTCCTTGAATAGTTCGGGTATGGGATGACCACTGTAAATGGTTTTTGATATACCCGTGACTTTCTAGCTACTCTTCGCTGTTTATCTGCCGTATTTCTCCTATTTTCACAAGATTATGTTCATATTTGTTACTGTAGAGCGCAATGTAGCTATATTTCTGGCAGCGTCTTCTCGTGTATCTTGGATTATTTCAAAGGTTTTCAGTGAGATCTTTAATGAGTCCTTGTAGCTTCTTTATGGCCACTTTGAGAACGTATGACCTTCTGCGACTCACCATAGAAACGTATATTTGGTATGCGTTGATCTTGCATAGACCTAAGTACCACATTACCTGCCCAGCGAATGTGTCTGCATTAGAATATTGGCAATGCTAGGGATATCGGATCTATCAAGGACGATGGTATCCAGAATATTGCCATGTCATCTGATGTTCAAAACTTTTCTAAGACAAGTTGTGTGAAAGTGATTGAGCTTCCTCACATGTCATTTAAACAGTCCATGTTTCACCAGCGTATAACAGCACTGAAAGTACTACTGCTTTGTAAACTTTCAGCTTACTCTGTAGGCAAATGCGCTATAGGCCTACTTCTGGAAAGACATAATAACACTGGGATAACAGTGCACTGGAATACCTTCCTTTGAGATCAGACATGCATCCATACACACCATAACATAAGTTCACAATTATATATGTGAAGCAACACACATTAGACGAGCTTGTGTGTCCCTTTGATTACTCAATTGGGGAGGACATGTGCTTTTGTAATAAAGGTTTTGGGCTATCGATACCTGCTCACAATGAAAGGGAATAATTCATCATCATTTAATATATACATTTTAGTTTGACGATTTGATGAGGCACGATTCCCTTTCCAAAACTATTTTACAGAGAGCAGTTGAGGGAGAAAGAAGAAGAAGATGCGGTAGGAGGAAAGTATGGGTTGATCATATTACAGACTGGACAGGATTACTATTCTCCACACTTTAATTTTTCTGCGAGCATTGTGGTGATGTTTCCAGAGTGGCACCCCTAGGTCCTGACGGGTTATGGGTTGATGATGAATATATTACTTGTAGTTTGTTGAACTCGTGTTCCATCGTGATCATCGATTTGAGCTTCAATTTACACAACATTAGATCATATTCATTTATGTAGTGTCATATATCCAACAGCTGCTATATTCGCACATTGCCATTTGGTTGTTTATGCAAATTGTATTTGGTGTTACCTCATCGTAACCAAAGATAAAATTGATTGTGAGTACGAGTAGAGATGTGCGCTACTAACTTGGTCGGGCAAAAACAATTGACACCCTCTGAAGCTATTTACGCTTTCAGTATAGCAGCTGAGACTTCTGGGTGCGATACAGTTACTTTAGTAGTCTCAAGGCTCCATAACTGGTTCACAAATTAACTCTGAAACAACAACAATATTTTTACTGATCGCAAAACATTCCCATAGTTTTAGGATGGAAAATGTCGGGCCAACCCACCCGCTCGACACGTTAAAAATAGCCTCACCGAAACCTGATTTCAACCAATCATATTGCGTATATTAGGTTCGGCCTCCAAACTCGACCCGGTAAACTCGAGTCACATGATCGTCTGATCGTCTGATTGAGATGAGACCAGCAGGAAGGTTTATTTAGGCCTTGAACGTTGACCATTTCATATAAATATGGCCGCTACGCATCGGAATTCTTTATTATGAAGGATTAACTACGGATTTTTAGTGAATAACAGACATGTTGGTTTATTAGTACTATCATCTTATGTAAATGTATTGTATTATTTAAAACCATATATAATATTTGAATATTTGCCAATGTAGTTTAGTTTGGAATCCGAAATTCCTTTGGTCCAAATTCGGAGTGATCCCTTTGTTGTTTTCAAGTTTGTTGTTTTAAACACATTTTAGAAAAGATAAAGTCGTTCAAAAATGTATAAGAAAGAGGTAGAAAAGAAATGGACGATTACAGTCGCAAACAGTAGTTATAAAGTAATTTATGTAATGTTAGTACACTTCTTTGTCGTCAATCGGGTGTAGAAAAACAAGAATTAGGGCCTACACTAGGCTACTAATAAGAAACTAAAGTAAGACGTAAAAAGAAATAATGTAAGTTTTGGGTCTACATACTATTTGCAGTTTGTTTAGCGCAGATAATACAAACGTAAATTCTTGTTAGTCTTTAACTTAAAGATATAGGCTACATATCTTGTTGTTCACTGTAGAACTTAATTTTACTAAATTTATTAGTTCCTAATATAATAAATATGTCATAGTTAAAGTTTAACTTAAACTTATAGTAGCCCAAAAAAAACCTATCGTCATTCATTTTAATATAGGCCTATAAATAAATATTGATATTCAATCCAGCAACGTCTTACATTTTACAGTTAGTATTACAGCAAAAGGGGAAAGCAGAGAAAAGACGATACAATATAGATTAAATAGATAGATCATAATATATGATTGGTCCTATCTGGTCATGGATTTAGGTAGGCAGGTGACCTAGCGCCTATTGATAGAAGTCGGGAACTTTCAAGTCAGAAGATAATAGATCTTAATCAACTTAAGTACCTCATGTTTTTCAATGATTGTGTGACAGTGTGTTGTGTAAGATCTAGGTCTAATCTATATTTACCATAGCCTATACTTATCTATACTTATGCTGTGTAATTTCCTACTTTTCATTCCTCTGCTATCATACAATAATATTTAGAAGTCATATGATTACTTTTACTTTAGCCTTAAATCACTAATGGTAGTCACTCATGTTTGACTTGTCTGTTTGCTTATTTAGATTCCCTTATGAAGTTGCAAGTAGTATCACGAAATTGATCAGAAATGAGTTTTGGCTTCGTTGGTCGTATGGTTCAAAGTCTGAAAGGCTTCTACAACGGCATCAACCCTGCCACCCTTACAGGAGCCATCGATGTGGTTATTATAAGGCAATCAGATGGAACATATAACTCCTCACCATTTCATGTGCGGTTTGGAAAACTTGGTGTTCTTCGATCCAGAGAGAAAGTTGTAAGTCCCATCTATTATATTACAGCAGTAAATTTATGCATAAAATTTTATTTAGCTAGAAAATTTTGCAATCTTCCTCTACTGTGTTCGTACTCAAACTCCTGCATATTAGCAGGATGTAGTCTGAAGAATGAAATGCATTGTGTCATAGTTTACAGCTTTGCTCCAACATCTGTGACTTCTGTAAATATTGTTGATATTATTTACTCCCCTTTCTGGCACCAGCAACACGCAGGTGATAATTATTTTCTCTGAAACACTATTACTATTCCAGGTCTTAAAGGTGTTGGAGTGAAGAGACAGTAATCTTTTGTGTTTCTCAAACTCCTGTAGATTACAGGATGCAGTTAGGAGAACGAAATGTATGTCAAGTACCTCTCCAGGAAAGTCCTGTGCACAGATCTCAGATCATCCTAGATAAATGATGTAATTCACATTTTTTTGATGCTTTTCATTGGCTGACGATGAAAAATAATGATCAATAAATAGATCAGCCCAGATGAATGACTAAGCACATTGGACTATATTGGAGAACTTGGTTTATGTCATGTGCTGTTTGACCAGATACATCCAACTTCAGCATGCCTTCTGTGACAGGTTGATTCTATGGGATGTGACAGCCAACCTAATCCCCAAAACCTCCTTAGTTATCTCTTATGACATGCATAACATTTCACTGTTATTATTGGCAACTAGTATAACTAACAAATAGTAAAACTAATGTCAGTGAGAAATAACCAAAAAAAAGGAACAAGGACTTTTTCACAAATTTTGTGTTTTTGTTATTTCTCATTGATGTTAGTTTGACTTTTTCCTTGTTATACTAGTTAGCTTCTTAGTTTTGTTACTGCGACACTCTCCACCGTATTGGATATTCTCTGACATTTTGGTTATTTATACAGTGTCATTATTCATTGCTCCCCTTTTGGACCCTGGAAATACAGCATATAAATAAGGAGACAAAATGATAGCACTAACTAGAGCCTTGCATGTCCAAGATTCATTTGGCTTGTGATAAGAGTGCAATTTATAAGATTAGGTACTGTGTTAAAGGGCATGATTCAGCAACCAACCATAAGATTAGGGAAGAAGAAAGAGAGAAGTTAATGGTGGGTTGTCGTTAATAATAATAAAACCCATAACATATCAGGGTCATAGAGGTGCCACACTGGAGACATCAGCACAAAAAAGCCCTCCAAATAACAATATGCTCAGCCATTCGAAGTGTAGAAAAATTATACCTAGACTATTCATTGATGTTATCAAGCCGTGACTTTTTTGGCTGCCTCCTCTCCTACCCTTGAATGTTCCGTACAAAATAATTAGAGAAAGTGAGCTGTGTTTTGTTACATATCCAAACCAAACAAGTTTACGCCATTTCACCACTGAATAAATATACATATTACTAATGAAAATCATTTTATTTTTGAGTCACATTACTAATGAAAATCCTTTTATGGTTTGAGTCATATTACTAATGAAAATCCTTTTATGTTTGAGTCATCCATGTTTTAATCTGACCATATGAGAAACAGAAATATTTATAACATTGTTACCTGTCAAAGTACCAGTACGCAACTATGAACAATTGCATGTTAGGTTCACTAACCCATCCAAAAGTAGAGAAAATACAATTTTCTGGGACAAAAGAATGAAATATCACAGTATTAGTTGTAGAACAAAAACAGATGAAGACATCGTCTGTGTGTTGTCGGAGCCTGAAAGGGGAGAAACAATTGTGACACTGTCATCTGCCATGCATGTTGTAAGAGTCGAATAAGGAGGTTTTTGGGGGTGGAGTTTGCTATCCCATAAGAGGTCAAAGAACATATCCTGCAAGACTTCATTACACTAAACCAGTTGAGGGAGGAGCACTGGCCTACAGACAAACATCACAAGAAAGCTGTATAGGAGCTTCTAGAAGCTTTCAAATACAACAGCATTTGTCAAGAAAACCTGATGCTGTGTAGACATGTTCAACTACAAACGGGAAGATCTATTGAAGCTATTGTTGTGTTCTTAAGAAGTTCTTTCAACAGACTGCTCTAATGAGATGGACAGAGTACATATGGGGAAAATAGAGTACAATAAAGTTAATCCTCTGCATTTTTATCTCTCCATTGTGGAGCAATAAAGAGATTTGCTTTGTATGCTGATATTAAATTAGGTTATAGTATATGGTTCACAAGTGAACATTTCTGCAATAAATGGGGCCTATTACTTGAAATATGGAGATAACTCTTGAGATCGATGCGCTCAACAGACAGCTTTCACTATGTTGTGAGGGACAGTGTGCATATGGGTAAACCCGAGTACATTTAATATTCAATGTTTACATTGTGAAGGTATGTCTAGAAAATATGAACATGAAATATATGTTGCAGGTTGACATTGAGATTAATGGAGAGGCGACAGACTTGCAGATGAAGCTCGGAGAAGCTGGGGAGGCATTCTTTGTTCAGGAATTAGAATCAGAGGATGAGGTTTGTACATTGTATGCTGCAAGTGTATGGTCATTCACTGTTCTTGCCAGTAACTGTTTGCCTAATGTTCTTACTATCTATTGTCATTTTCACATGTGCAGTTAAACGCTGGAGGGAAGTTGGAATTGTTTGGCTATGACTATTTGGGTTGCATTGGCCATAGTCAGCGTTTGTCTCTTTTACGGTTTCTCTGATTGTCTTTATCTAGGTAGTTCTTAATCATCATCACATCCCATTGAGGCCGCATCCTTGCTGCAGAGATAGGGCTTAGTTCACCCAACAGAGGCTGAAAACTAAGACTGGCCAGGCCCTCCTAAAACAAGCATGACCACAGTCTGCCCTAGCACGCAGTACAGCTGCTTAAGACATAGGCAAACAGCCAAGAAGCGCACCACAGCAATCAAGATACCACACAATGGGACAGCAAACAAAGAAGAAATTCTCATGCCTTGTAGCTTCTTCTTCTTCATCATTCATTCTCAAACTTCCACTTAATCTCTCTTGTAGCTGCACAATAGCCTTACTTGATTTTCAGATGGATGTAGTACAGAGAATGTAAATGCATTGTGTCACCATTTTCTTTGCACCAATGGTCTGACACATCTATCTTTGGCGGGCCTTGTAGCTTGATCTTCTACTGTTGTATGCACAAAGGGCTGGATGTATTGGTTCTACTCTAATGGCGCGGCCAAACCACATTGTTTGATGTTTTTTAATGAGATAGTCTTTATTTCTTTCCTGATATCCTAGTTTCTCCATCTGTCTCTTCTGATGAAATTTATAGTTTTCCTCAAACACTTGATTTCACATGCTGTAACCTTTTTCGCTAGTGTCGTTGTCCCCACCGAAGATGGATGTGCCGGGCCATTGGCACAAATAAAATGGAGACACAGCACATTTCCATTCTCTGGATTAAATCCTTCTGGAAATCTAGTAGACCATAGTCCTGTCTACAAAGAATAGTCGGAGTGTCATTAAGAGATAGAATTAGAAACGATAACATCAGACAGATAACCAAAATACCTGTATTGGAACACATCAAAAGACAACAGATCAAGTGGTTTTCACATACTTCCAGACTACCAACAGATAGCATGCTACAGTTGACCATGATACATAGTCATCACAGCTATAAAACCAGAGGCAGACCATGTAAAAGATGGATCATTTTAATCAAAGAGACCTTGAAAACAAGCTTACAAACAGCACACAGAAGGGCATCTCCAGAGAACTCTTCTACCCCTGATGCTACAAGGCAAACAAGGGCTACAGTGTATAGATAGAACATTTTCTTGGTCCAGCTTTCTAGTTTGTGAAGTCAATAAATGGTAATACTGTTAGCAAAACTGTATGAAAATAATACTCACGTGGGAAACAGGTAATGAAGTTTTACTGTATGATGACTAACACACTATCACTGTTGGATGCCCAAGTGAAATAGTACACACTGCAAAACACAGGATATAATCATACAGATAACAATACACAGGACATAATCGACGTTTCGAACCAAAAGGCCTTTATCAAGATACGCACATAACATCAAAAGATGACTAGAAATTACCACAACCACACAAACGTGTCAGAGTGAAATATGAGATTCTCAAAGCTCTTATGGGTGTGATTTTATACATGTTTTTAAAGGCGTCAAAGTCTCAGAAATTTGCACATGAACTTTTTATTCAAATTCTCGGTCTATACCGTAATGATACAGTATTCATTTTAAATTAATAAAAAAAATGTTCACATAGTTTAAATTCTTAATATAGATAATTGTTTTATTTCAGAGTATTCCAGACTATTTGGCAACATCCCCTCTGCCATCTGCAGCGCAGCTAATGGAAAAAGGTGTTCAGGAGCTTCATCGCCAGGCCCTACAAGAGCGCCTGGAATCTGACTTGATGGGCCAGGTTAAGGACAGATTACAAACTTGTGAAAATGTCGTCACTATCCGAGACCCTCGCAGCGACAGCTCATGGGATGAGTTGAAGGCTAGTGGGAAACCTCGCAGAAAAGTGTTAAAAAAGAAGAAACAGAAGTCAGCAGGAACTAGGTCAAGTCCTAGATCTGTGTCCATGCCTGAGAATATTTCACCAGAGGAGACCTTATTTGAGTTAGAGGTAACCAACTCCTCAGACGATGATGATATTCACATGCATGTTTATGGCAGCAGAAGTTCCAGTTCTCCAGCTATAAAAGAGATGGACATGACGGTTCAGGGCACGACCAGCCATCGTAGAATCAGCTCACAAGGAAATGGTTCCTTTGTCACACCATTCAGTGACCCAGAGACATCCCCAATGGGAAGGTAAGTTTGCTCTCTTTTATATCAATTCTTGTACTAGTAGATAAAATTTGATCATTGATATTTCCCTTTAACTGATTTGGCTTGTACCTAATTTAGAGTTGGAATGGAATTATTTTTAAGTTCGAAAAATGTTGCACGCATGTGCCAGTCCATCTTGAATATTTTATCTAAATAAGATTTCAGTGTAACTTATCCTCATCATGGCCAACTCCTTAAAGTGGAAATGAGGCTGAGTCCAGTCAACAGAGGCTGGAACTAAAATTGGTCATGCCATCTATGATATCGAGCAGGACCACAGTCCTGCCCAAGAAGTCACTGATGCTGAAGTCAGAGATACCAGGCAGAAAGCTGTTGGAACAACATCTGTCAAATATATTGAAAAACAGAAACTGAGATGGTTCAGTCACTTAATGAAAAGGAACCCATATTGGCCAGCAGCACGAGCATACAAGAAATGGAAACAGCTGGAGGCAGAGGAAGACCAAGAAAAAGGTGGACTGAAGGAGATACCAACATTCTTAGATGTCACAACATTACTGCATATCAAGTGGCCAAATGTTCCGAAAACTGATTGTCATTGTGATGTCTTACAGCAAAAGCACAGAAAAGACAATGGGAACATCATGAGATGGATAGAGTAGTCTAGCAGAGTGCACCACCAAGGCAATAGATAAGAGGTTTGGTGCAGCCAACCTTCACTGCGAAGACAGCACTTGGTGATGATGATGAAAGCAGTTTAAAGATCCTCACATCTGTCTTGACTATCACATCTGTCTTGACTATCACATCTGTCTTGACTATTTTTTATGAATGATGATCTATCACGCAGGTAAACACAATGTCTGAGACATGAATACATTATGTGAAATAAACATTCTCTATTCTCTACCCAGTCCAATGTGGTCACGGCCTTCAACTCCAAAAAGTGATACAGAAGTAGACAAACGACACACAGAGGAAAACCAGACATCAGTTCTAATGGAGAATAGTGCCACCTGGCAGTGGGGAGAGTTTCCAACTACAAGTGACATCACACCTGCTCGGGTTGACAAGAAGGGGGAGGAGGGTAAAATAGATACAGGTATATATTTATGTTTGTTAGTGATTTAAATATGTTGTTGTTTAAACTGTCTGAGCTTTCAACCATAATTGTATACATAACAAGATTAGAAAGTATTTCAACCATAACTGTATACATAACAAGATTAGAAAGTATTTCAACCATAATTGTATACATAACAAGATTAGAAAGTATTTCAACCATAATTGTATACATAACAAGGTTAGAAAATCTAATAAATTTTCTGCTATAAAACAGAAAACGAGGGATGGAGTTTGCTGCCCCATTCAATAGTTGGTGTCAAAGTGACCCATAGGTCACACTCAAATTGGATGTGTAAAGCCGAAAGGTACAGATGTCTCAGCTAAGCTGTAAACCATGACACAATTGATTTGGTTCTGGATTAGATTCTTCTAATCTGCAGAAGTTTGATAATGAACACAAAAGAAGAACAGAAAAACTTTACAAAAGTCAATGGTCACTTGAAAGACTTAAAGGTAAATTTTGCAGTGAGAACAAGCTATTTAAACAAAAGACAATTGTTCGGTATTGCCACAACCCAAAAGGGGACAAAAGTACAGTAATGATGTGACCTCCCATAGATGTCATTCATCTTCTACATTTGTTCACAAACTCCTGCAGATCGTAGTGCAGGGAATGGAGTGCGTTGTGTTATGGTTTTCAGCTTGGCTGCAATATCTGAGCCTTTCGGCTTGATAGACATTTTTAACATGGCTTCTGGATAACTTTGAACCTCTTTAGGATGGGACATCCAGCTCCACTCCCAAACCTCCTTAATAACCTCATATAATATTCATGACAAGTAATAATGTTGCTGTTCTTTGCTCCACTTTTGATCCCAGAAATACATGGGCAGCACCTGTTGCAATTCTATGAATGTTTTTCTAATAAAACCCTGTTCACATTTAGTCATTGTGAATGCAAAGATTTAAGAGGTCCAGGATGACTTCACTCAAAATGGCTGTAAATTACATCATTTTTATGTATTTGTTAATTGCAGCTAAAAGCTCTGGTGGTTTTATGTCCATCTGGAGACCATCCTCTGGCAAGAAAACTGAGATACCAGGTGGAATTTACTTAGATGATCTTACTAGCATGGAGGACCCAGAAATGACAAAGATTTACTTGGGTAGACCTCGGTAAGTTTAACTGCCCACTTTGCTATAATTAAAGATTTACTAGGGTAGAACTCGGTACGTTTAACTGCCCACTTTGCTATAATTAAAGATTTACTTCGGTAGACCTCGGTAAGTTTAACTGCCAACTTTGCTATAATTAAAAAACCATCAGTCAACAAAATTCTGATATGTCGAGCCAATGGTGAAAATAAAATGACACAACCAATGTTCCTTCTAATTTTCTCCACTTATGAGCAAATCTGAAGTCTGAGCAGTGAATATTTCCAAGTGGGTATCTGTTTCCTTAAAGAAAGGTGTTTCGCTAGTAATACGTATGTGCACGGGTGGTACATTTCATGAGCGGTACCTTCTAGTGATGTGCACAGCTGTGTATCTACACAAGTTACAAGGGAACAATGGACACAACACATCAACATTCTCTGGACTCATCAGACTCATCATGCTGGAAATTTAGTAGGACCATTGTCCTGCTACAACAGAGAACCAGTGGGAGTTTGAGACCATGGACCAAGAAAATATATAACCAGAATATCTGAGAAATTTCGACGCACAGGCCATGCTGTAACACAGAACAAATGTGTAATATAAACAAGAATAGGTTTAGTAAAGTGTTACTCATCATCATCAGTGTCGACTGTCGCAGGTGATCATGTATGTCCACAATTCTCTTATTTCCAGTATCTTTTATTAGGATTGTTGTTGACTCTTTGCAATGCCACCTTCGAAAGATGTCATCTTCGATATCTCTTGATTGTTGTAATTATGTTCTCCAGACCTCCCTGTCTCATAACGCGCTAAAAAAATAAAGATTGTATCTTTCTGATGGTATTATCCTTAAGCACACTGTGTTTACAATTATGTAATTTCTCTCCTGCCGTGGAATTCGTTTTTGAAAATGTTATGCAATTGTTGGTGGCTGTTTTGAAATTGCGATAACTTTTTTGTTGTTACAGATATTTAAATAATATTTCCACATATAAATAAAGAATTAAATTCTGTATATATTGATGTAAGTTTTGTTTGTGTGTGTGAGATGTGTAAGAAAGTGATAAAGACAGATTTAGACCTATCTAGATCTAGGCATATTGTATTTTTGATCAATCGAAAGCTGTTGAATATTATATATTTTACATAATGAAAACCTTGTGGAACCTCGTGGTCTATTATATTTAATCTATTTGGAGTACCTACCTCTCAAGATTTCCACTTTAAATTCAGAATAAATAATGATTTCACTAAATATACGATGAAATAAAAGAATATAAAACTTGATTCACTGTTATTTCGCTTCGCCGCAATGCCAATGACTACAGATTACTCGAATTTCAATTGCATAATCACACGATATCTCCTAACACCATTTTATGAACAGAAACAGCAAGCTAAATAAAATATCTACCTGAGGTACCACTTAAAAAAATGACAAATCTGGCGTTTAAAAAATTTGAGTTTAGCGAACTGGGCGATGGATTTCGTCACCCGAAATCAAGAAATGACACCATTGTGGCTAAATATGTCGCCCGAATTGTAAATACAGCGTGCTAAAGATTAAATAACCTCTGTCTCACATTTGACTCTTTTCAGCAGCTCTTCGTTAGACTTTCTAGTTGTCCATGATACTCTCAGCGATCTTATATGGAACCACAGCTCTTTTGCCTCTAATTTTCCACTACGCTGTGTGTTTATTATCCAAGACTTGCAACCATATGCTGGAATCTGTGTTACGTAGCTCTGAAGAACTGTATTGACAGGAACATATTACAAGTGCTACTAATTTTCACTTTGACCCCCTCCCCGAATGGGACAGCTAACTCCACACCTCCTTAGTCACTTCATACAACATGCATGGCAGGTACTAGTGTTGTTATTCTTTGCACTCTTACAGTCCCTGACAACACATGAAACTATGAACACTGATTCATAAGTCAACTTACCGTTTTCATGGGAATAGATAGAGAGATATTGAGTAATTATGTAAAAATGTATATATAATATACATCAAGATAACTATATTGGTAAGTGTACTTTCTGAAACTGATTATTACAGTAGTGATGTTTCTTTCTTCTTTTTTTTTTTAAATCAGAGAGAAAGAGGAAGACACAGAATCTGGAAGAGGTCAGTCACTACCGCAGTCTCCTAACTCGGTAGAGGGCGCTATTGGTGGCCCCGTCAGTTTCACCATGTCTGAAGTGCGGCACCTTGGCCCCGTGGCTCTTTCACTGTGTGGTGGGCTTAATGATCCTGAAGGAATAACTCTAGATAAATTCATGCAGAAGGTGGTCACTTTTGAAGATCTGGCTGAAAATCCGAACATCACATTGAACCCTGACCTTGTGGTGAAGATGCATGACAAGTAAGACATTTTCAGCATTGTTTGCCTTCTTTCTCCTCAGTTGTTTTCCTTCCTTCTTAGCTGTTTACTTTTCTTTCCCCCATTTGTTTTTACCTTCATTCTCTGTTTAATTTATTTCTCCATTTACCTTCATTCTTGTTTGTTTACTTTTCCATTTTCCTTCATTCTCATTTTATTTCTCCATTTTCCTTCATTCGTAATTGTTTATTTCTCCATTTTCCTTCATTCGTAATTGTTTATTTCTCCATTTTCCTTCATTCATAATTGTCTATTTCTCCATTTTCCTTCATTCGTAATTGTTTATTTCTCCATTTTCTTTCATTCTTAATTGTTTACTTTCCTTCTCAGTTGTTTTCTTTATTCAGTCACTTCTTATTTTTCTGCATCAGGTCTCAAACTCATGCATATCAGTAGGATGTAGTCTGAGAAAAGAATGCATTGTGTCATTGTTTTGCAATAAATGATCCTTTTGATCTGATGCATCTGTCTTTAGAGAACATCACTTTGTAGAATTATAGATATTTCCCCCCCCCCCCCCCCCCATTTACCACTTGTAGAATAAAATATCACAGTCTGGAAAAGAACCCACAATCTTGCAAACATAAGGCACAGCCTTGAGACAACTCACAGGGGTTAGTTCATGTATTATTTCAATTAGCTTAGGTCTAGCTCATTTCAGTTATGTCTTAAAGCAAGAAATAAGTGTATTATTTTATATATTTCTATCAAAAGATACAAACAGATAAATCATTTCTCTTACACAGATATTACAACTGGGCAGCAGCAGGACCTATGGTTTTATCACAGATTGTCTTCCACAAACAACTTCCAGAGGTCAGTATGATTAATTTCAAGTTAGTTTGCTATTTTGATCTGTCAAATTTTATTTTGAATAATATGACCAGTTGAGTAATTAATGCACTTGCTTGACAATCTCTTGACCATGGTTTGATTCTCGATTAATCCAGGGAATTTTTTTTTTAACACCAACATCTTTGGTCCACACAACCAATGAAGATGGAGACCAGGGCAAATCTTGGAAAATAAAGATCATCATTCTTGATGTACTTACTGTGGATGTTGTATCCTCTGAATGTGACAATAAAATTTACTTTATGTTTTGTGTTGTGGCAGGAATACCTATTGTAAGTTTTGTATCATGGCTGTATGACAAGAATAGTCCCAAGGCCAGATGTGTCGCCTTGGTTGCACTTAATCCATGTTTGTTCAAGGTTATTGTGATGTTTTCTATCCACCATGTTCTTGATCTACCTTTAGCTCTGTATCAAGATATTCATTTTATTTCTTTATCATAAATTATGTCAGCTCTGGTGTTTTGTCTGCGAGACCACATACACCTCACATTATTGCTTTTTATTTATTTGGCAAAAATTATTATTTTCTTTTTTTTTTGGGCATTGTTTAGCCAACCATCCAATTTCAATGATCTTCTTGATTCATCTTTATTGCTGTCCATAGTGTTTTCAAAATCTTTCTGAAACCTCTCATGTCTTCTTCTGTGATCAGTTTCATACGCTCAAAAAATCTATACATGCAAGAGAGCCACCTCCATTAATTCAATCGTCAGGTGACGGTCCTCACGGTTGCCCCACAACTTCACCTTCAGATCTGTCTTTTAAGGCCACATTTTAGTCCTCAAGTCATCAAAGAGTGGACATGTCTGCAAAATGTATTCTGGAGTCTTAGGGACCCTTTTGACATGGGCATTGGTCTGTTTTGGCAGCCTTTATTTTTATGATGTGCCTGTAGTCTAGTGTCATCCAGAGCCTAAAAATTATAGTTTGCGTGATTTGTTCAGCTTTAGAATGGGGTCCTGTGGAAAGTTGCTGCCTTTTCTCTGACTTCATGTATGTTTGTATTTTCTTTTGATGAGAGTTTTTACATCCGTCAGTGATATTCTGTGATGGAATTGTTCCTTTGTCTCATCTCTATTGTCTAAATTTTGCTGGAAATATAGTAGGACCATTGTCCTGCTACAAGAAAGATCCAGCAGGAGTTTGAGAATGATTACTTACAAACACAATAAATGTAATTTAGCTTTACCACTGTTACAATTCCAAAGATTTATCATTTGTAGGTTTCTAGTAGGGCGTAGTCTAGAGAACGGAAATGTGTTTGTGTTTCCATTACTTTGCTCCAATGTCCTGACTTGGGTGTTGGCAACTAATACATTCAGTGTTCTTAACTACTTCCACTGAACGGTAGAAGTCTGTAACCATATCACCAATATATATAGCAGACCAGTTGTACAAGAGAACTGGTTCTGTAACCATATCACAGGTATATATAGTAGACCAGTTGTACCAGAGGACTGGTTCTCGTACTTATATGCTGGTCACCAAGCTCAAAGCTAATCATGAACATACATGCTTGACTTTTCTGCCATTGTCTTGCGGTGCTATTGATATAGCCAAAAATGCCCTCATATTTTCTAAGTTGGATCTGCTACTCTTAGAGACCTATTATCTGCCTATGTTCTCTTAAATATTCACACATTGACATCTCCTGGTTCTCTGTTATCAGTTTCAAATTTTAACCATAATATTAACAAGTTAAAATAGAGACATTATTATCAGAAAGTACATTTCTGTTTGTCCTTTCATGCAGCCAAACCAGGTAAGATTACAGAAATTTTCTCTCGTTTTCCACCCCCTCCTCACCAACTAATCCAGTAGTGTTGCTAAGTTGTACTAGTTTTAGTTTGGACATGGTTATTTAATTTCCCCCCAGTTTTTATTGAATGACAGTGTTTCAGTTTTCACCTTATATTTTGCAAACGGACAACATAATATACTTTATTAGGGGCATGGAAGTTGGCCTCTTCAGCGTCATCGACTAAATCACACTGACATATTTTATTTATCCTTGGCCGTGAGGCTCACACATCTGAGTCCCCTGACAATCTTAAATGTGTTTTTTTCATCACTGAAGACCTAGTACACCTTCAATGTTTAATGTAACCAATAACTTATCTCCATTTATTGCTTGCTTTGCTTATATTTACCCCTTATGTTCTGTGTTAAAGAGTGAATTTGTGTTACTCATAATTCTAACACATTATTCTATAATACACTGGCGCGCCACTTAAAACCAGTCCAGATTAGTCACCAGTGTTTCCATATAAACTAGCAATTGTGTATTAACTTTCACTTTTGGCTTCAAACTAGCTAATTTATTTATCGTTTTCTAAACTCTTGCTGATTGGCAGGATGTAGTCTGGACAATGGAATGCACTGTTATGGTTTAAAGTTTGACTGCAAGTTTCTACCTGAGTTTCTACCTTGTGAATCATTGATACAATTCTGATGTAGACACAAATGTGTTGGGCAGATCATGTAGTGAGATCACTGTCTACCAAAACTACTCAAAGGGTAGGGAGAGGGGGTGTTTTCCTGTCACCATACATTTCAATGGTGCTGCTCATCTTGGCTGACCATGATATTCAGGTCAAAGCTACGGTGCGGCCTTGAAAATTACTATATATTTCAGTTTGGTACCCGTAAGCCATTTGGTGTTAATTCCAATCATTTGTTTAGATTTGGGCTGGTGGGGCCTTTGTTGTATTGTCGTTCATGCTGTATTCCGGTATAGTTGTTTTATTCCGTTCTTCTTCCCCTTACGTTATTTTAATATGCATCTCAATGTCAGTACGTGTGTCATTGTTACTTTGGATATCTGTGCTGTCTGCCGTCTAATGCTTTTGTGATTGTACCATTGTTTTTATTGTGTTCACTGTTTGTCTTGTATTTTCTTGATGAAAGAGATCTTAAGGATGAAAATGTCTTGTATACTGTTATTTGTATTTTTTTCTTACCAATACCCTATAGTCTGATATTCTGTGTGTTCATTGTAAAACCTATCACAGCAACTTTTGTTAGACATAAGAATTATGGGGAGATAAAGAAGGCACTATCTTGGTAGCCAAACGAAACATGCACTATCACGGTGGACAAACGAAACATTACAAGTTCTCATTAAAGATCTCACTGAAAGCCTTCGGCATGAAACATGAGAAGATGCTGCATGAAACAAAGCTGCATGGCACTCTGCCATGTGATTTTTTTAAATGTGCAACATTGTGTGAAAAAAAAGGGAGATGGCAGCAGCTCAACAGCTGAAGCTAGCAAGAATTTATGGGCAGATCAAACACCATCGAAAGTCTTCATCACATGACCAAACTGTCCAATGAGTTTTAGAGCTACCGTTACCAGCCACCTACAAGCTTATACATGGACATACCTCTAACTGAATTTCTTAAAGTGGATCTAACAAATGGGCATGATTACTTGTGATAGACAAACAGTATTTGACTTTAAATATGGTTGCTATAAGAAAACTATTCTGAACTATGATCAGAAACTATTCTTATTGCCATCAGAAATTATGCTGAACTTTAATTGTTACACACCCTGTATACATCGTGATACTAAGATAGGGCACAGATTTTTATATCAATTATTTTATAACCATTCTGTTTAAAAAAAATTCAAATATGTTTTTTATAGCATTTTCAGACTTATTCTTTCTTGCATATTCCTGCAATAATAATAATTTTTCATTTTAAACTTGGATTGGTATTTTAAGTGGTAAATTTAATAATCATGGATTTGAGCGATTTTTTTGGGGTGATATTTGCAGTTATTGTCTTTCAATTATAATTTGTGACTTGGTGAGAGATTGAGACAAGAATTCAAAAAGCCAATTACATAAATTATGAACTTATACCAGTCTTAAAAAACAAATCTAAATTGATGGAAACCAAATTGGCAAATCATAAATTAAATCTTCATACCAACATTGTATTATCAATGTCAGATATAGATACTAACTAAAGAATAAGAAAGTTTGCTATGTGTGATACAAGATGTCTTAGAAAATCAGCAAACAAAACAAGAAGATATCACGTGAGAAATGAAGAGATTACAGCAACTGTTGGAATGTCTGTGGGGTCAAATATTTTGAAAAATAGAGACTGAAATGGTTCGGCACTTAATTAGAAAGAATCCTTATTGTCCAGCAGCAAGAGCATACAACATAAAAATGGAAACAGCAAGATGAAGACCAAGAAGAAGGTGGATTGAAGGAATTACCAGGGTTCTGTTGTCATTTTGTGTATTCTTTCCAGGATGTAGTCTTCCTTATGATTCTCCTGAAATCCTTGCCAAATCTGACAAGTTGTCCCACTTCCTCTGGCGATATGTGCATGCATTCCTGAATATCTCTTGTCCGAGGACGTCTTGGTCAACCTCTGCTTCTATTGCCGCCTCCAACAATACTCTTTCCATGCCATCATATCTCTTCACATGACCGAAGAAACCTAATTTTCTTCTTAATATGGTGCTTAAAAGCCAGCCTTCTTGAACTTGGGTGTTTCTTAGTACGTCTTGGTTGTTCTTTCTTGCTGTCCATGGTACTCTCAGGGCTCTTCTACAGCACTTCGATTCGAAGGCCTCTATTCTCTTGGCTGTTTTATTTACTGTCCGTGTTTAGCAGCCATAGGTCACCACGACATATGTACATAACAAACAGCGTTCTGAGATGTTAAAGGAGTTGCTGCGTCATCATCAAATCTATAACCCTTCAAGATAGTACGGTGGGCCATTCTGTATACATCAACACAAACATCCTGCCATACCTATTTGTTCTCAGTTCCTTGTTTAAGTATGGAGAATCTTAATCCTGCCCAGTCTTTAATATTATTATATAATTTAGTATATCAAACATTTGGTATATAACTCAAAAACTGATGGTCATTTAATCAAGCGATGGCTTACAGCAAAAACAGTAACAGACAATAGATAGCTAGATGAACATGTGCTTTGAATGATGACACCTGACTTATTGCAATAATAACCCAGTATATATTCATGGTCTCCAACGTGTTTGTCACACGTGGCAGCTTTGTAAGAGAAACATATTTTTGTTTGATTAAGTAAAAATTATCTCTTATGGTGAGGTAAACTTCTTTCAACCGCAGACATTAATCCAATGTTTTTTTTATATCCGAGCTTTTAACCATTGAAATACAGTGTCGATCACAGTTCTGGTAATCCAGTCCTAATAATATAACAAGTATATGTACACATGAAATATTATATGCTGCATATCAGCGGTTCTTAAAATTTTTGATGGCGTGGACGCCTTTGAATAATTTGTTTGTACCACAAACCGCCAAATTAATACATAGGTGCTGTCCATGAATTACATCAACGATACAACAATAGAGTGGGGGGGGGGAGTCTGATAAATATTGACAGTTGTAGGCAATGGAGAGAATAGGTGTTGACAAAAGGTGATAGATATTTAGATAAATACGTAGGTTTGTAGATAGATATGATGGCATACAGATAGATAAATATATAGATAGATAGATACGTAGGTAGGTAGATAGATGTTTTCTCTAAATGTTTGTTGGATTCATTCACCAAAAAGGTTACACATTTGACATGTTTTACCATCAGGTTCCTCCTTTTGTGTTCCAGCCGGTGGTCAAGGGCTTAGAAAAAGAACACATGCCTAAGAAGGAGAAGAAAAAGAAGAGTTGGTTCTCCTGGGGCAGATCAGCTGAAACTGATGCAGATTTAGAGTCTGGGTTGGTAATAGGGGAAGGAGTTGGATCTCTTACCAGCAATCCATCAACCATCACGCTGACAGACAGCGTACAGCAGCAAGTAAGAGACCAGGCCAGATTGTGTAACATTTAGTTATGTACATGTAGTTATCTTAACACATTTCTGATATGTTTTTTTAAGTGTAGTTATTGTGTGTTGTCAAGAAAAAAATTTGTTAGGTACATAACCATAAAAAAACCACACATAAATTGAGACACTAAATAACTAATTTAACTACAAAAATAAAGTGACCTGACAAGCATGTCATAAGAGGCATCTAAAGAGGTTGTAATTGGCTATCCCATATATAGTCATAGTGATGCTGAAGTCAGATATATCGGACAAAACATGAAGCAAAGCTGTGAACCATGACACAACACACTCTCTCTTGCTGTTCAACTTTAGTGAGAATGACAGCTGAAGAAGAAATAATTGAGTTAGAAATCTTCCAGCAAATGGACTATAGTCATTTGATGTTTAATTATCTTTTATATATTGTATTGATGATTACTGAAGAAGAATATATTGTATGATTATTGTCTGCCGAAGATGGATGTGTCTGGCCATTGATGCAAATAAAATGACGGCACAACACATTTCCATTCTCTGGAATACATCTTGCTGGAAATCTAGTAGGAATATTGCTCTGCTACAAAAGATCCAACGGGAGTTTGAGAATGAATGTTAAAGAAAAATTATGATTATTGGGCCTAATATTTAAGAGTAAGATATATATCATATTCTATCACTAATAGGTCAGACTGGAGTAAAACTGTACACCAACAGGTAGAAACGGTGAACACTTGATGTAGTTTGACAGTTCATAGAATAGCGTAGCTGCCTGATTGTTTATGCAGATTTGTTTGTCATTGGTACAACTCTCTTACTTTGTTACATATTTTCTGTTATATGTATGGCTCTTGAAACATGGACAACGAATAGAATTGATGCCTTTGAGATGTGAATGTATAGAAGAATAGGGAGAACTTCATGGAAAGAGAAGAAAAGAACAAAGAAGTTCTAACAAGACTTTGTATGAAAAAAGAAACTATCAAAGGAAATACAGAATAAACAAATAAAATATTTTGGTCATATTAAAAGACATGACATCTTGTTGAAGACCTTACTTAAGGCTAAAGCCGAGGGCAGGTGAGCAAGGTGTAGGCACAGATATAAGTGGAAGAGAAATATCTTGAGATGGATATATCAGTCTAGCAGAGTTCACCACCAAAGCAAGAGACAAGGGATGATGGAGCCAACCTTTATTGCGGAGACAGCTCTTGATAATGATTTACTTTGTGTTCTTGATTTCTACATTTGACATCTCATCAAGCATGTTGAATTGACTTGTTAAATGTGGATTTGATTGCTATTGTATAAAAGATAAACCAAAACGCTTATGAATGTTTCAGTGGTACTCCTATGCTTCACCAGTGACAGATAATGCAATAAGAACAATTTTTAAAATTATTTCTTTTTAAGAGGCAGGTAACAGAATCATTATTGTTTATTTCATACCAAGATCATAGCACATTAAAAGAATTAGAATGTAAGGATATTTTGTAGTAGGAATGATTACAATAATGTGCCTTTATTTATGGACTTGTAATATTTGTTGCACAGAAAAATGTGTTGTCTCCAAGTCAGTCACCACACACTACCCCACCAGGAAGTGTGACTAGCACTCCACGAAAACATTCAGATAGACAAACTGGCAGGTATGTCTCAGTCCATGTTGTTATACATCTCCGGTTATTAGTGTGTGTATGAATATATGTTTATTCATAATTTGTTTCCTTTAGAAAGCATTACCCTCTTTCTTGTACTCTTTGCTTCCCATTTGGGCCTAAAGGTGATGTCAGAATTCATTGTGTCATGTCTTTGATAGGTGTTATTAGTTTCTCTATTTCTAAGATCATTTTCAAAAGTTGTTATTGTTATCACAGATTGCAGCTTGATGAGAACACATCCACAGAGACAGATACAGATGCCTCAGAGAAGGAAATTTCCAAGTCTCCCAGTCCACCACATCAGACCCATCTATCTAGTATCCTCCCAGACAGCTCAGAGTCTGATTCTAAGATGCGGCAAATTCCCCATTCTAGTTTCAGGCCCAGAAAAGAAAAATATATCAAGACACTGAGACTTTCATCAGAACAGATCGTAAGTATCAGAGATTGTAGTGTCTGTGAACACAGAGAATATTTATGGTAATCCCCAGAATTTTATTATCACCTTTATTCATTTCATTTGTCTGTTTTGTTTCTCATGAGTTCAAAATGTCCACACGATCCATTGTTCTACCGCTGGATACAGTAGCAATATACCAAACTTTGACTGTTCAACTCTAATGTAATATCTGTATTAAAGTATGGTTACGAAAATTGGAAGAAAACTAACAAAATCACCAGAGAAGAAATTTAATTCACTTGAAAATAAATGTCTTAGAAGAAAACCCTTAAATATTGGTTAAGAAAAATTCAAGTCATATAAGCAAGACAAGATACCAAACAACACTATGTTTCTACAGCAATGAGAATAAAACGATGGACTTAATTCAGACATGTACTTAGAATGAATGAAAATAGACTACTAAAAGAAACATTAAAATGATTGCCAGATGGCAAACGAGGAAGGCCAAGAGAGACTTTTGGTCCAGGACTTTCTTTGTCTGCCTCATATCCTTCCATCCTCAGATGTTCCTTACAAAATAATTTTAAAAAGCAAGTCTTGTCTCATTACATATCAAACATTTTTTTGACACGGTTAGCAGAAGACTTCGGCTCCCTGCGCCGCCTAGCACACACATATGGATAAGATAAGACTTATTATACAGTGTATAGTTTTACTTCGGTCTCACTGGCAACACCTTTAGTTTTAGGAATTTTAGCCAAAAGACAGATAAAACACCACTGACCACATGTCTCCACAACCACAATGATTTTCTATTTTTATTTTTTTAAAAAGGGTCACCAAAAACCAAATGAAAAGGAAGGAATAACTCATGAAATTAAAAAAAAAAAAAACTACACCCTTGCTGAAGATTTATCTTTGACCCTGCCAGGAAATTATTGTGATTGTAGAACAATCTAGCTTGAAAAGTAAAAGGAGAGAAGTTATGATCATATCAAAGAAAAATCACAATTGAAGAGACTTGTCTCAGATTATTTTGATGTAATGTACATATGAAGATATATATCTCAGGTCCTGCTGTGGGGGCATGCTACAGAGCACGTCTGTAACGACCAAGCTACCGGATTCTAATCCTGTCACAGTCAATTATGCATCTGGAACATTCAGAAAGCAATGGCAAACTACTTAACATATTTATATTGCCTAGAAAATTACTGCAGCAAAAAATGCTGGGTTGATAGCTACGACCTGAATAGGATATGATACCATTTTTGTGTGAGTATATGTCCCAGATTACTATGTTTAGGGCCAGAACTTGTATTGTGTGTAAATTGGTAAAATTTGTTTCCTCTGTTGGGATAGAGCAAGATGAAGCTGCGAGAGGGCCACAATGAGATCTCATTTTCTGTGACAACCCAGTACCAAGGCACTACCCGATGCGTGTCTCACGTCTACCTCTGGAATTATGATGACAAAATTGTCATCTCAGACATTGATGGCACTATCACCAAGTACGTCCTATTGTTTTAGTACATTCTTCTTTGTATTTGTTATGTAGCTACATGTCTCACTCTATTGTGTGGCTACCTCAGGTCTCTGAAATTTTTCTTACTTATCGTCATCAAGTGGGGTCTCCAAACTAAAGGTTGCCTGCAACGGACCTCCGACATCCCATTTCTTGCAATGGCAGAGCACTCTTCTATACTGTAGCCTGTCCAATTCTTTATATCTCTCTCTCACTTGTATCTCTGCCTACCTCTTTGCTCGCCTCCCCTCAACTCTACCTTCAAGTAAGGTCTTCAACAATGTGTCATGTAATCAGCCTGATGTCTTTCTCATTTATGTCTATTTCGTGAAGACATTCAATTAATTTTTAATGTTGAACCCTCTCTAAGGCCTTGGTGCAGTCTATGAAGCAAATATAGATACTTTATTTGGTTATATTCCTTGACTATCTGTCAGTAGTTTCATACTAAATACTACATACTTTAGGTATATGACCTGTTTTATGTATGTTGTAAGTTCTGTGATAGCTTCCACATCAAATCCATCTAAATTTTTATTATATCTGCTGTTATGTTGCCAGTGCCTCATGTCTTTCCACATTTTCTGGTTTTTATTGCATTTTCTGAATCATCACTAATAATCCATCTCATTTCCAGATTGAGCTTCTTCTGTGTTCATTCTCAAACTCCTGCAGGATGTAGTCAGGAGAACAGAGCCAGTTGTGTCATGGTTTACAGCTGTGCTGTGATATCTGCACCTTTTGGCCTGGCACATCTGACTTCAGCATAGCTACTTGGTAACTTTGACTGTATATTGGATTGGACAGCCAACTCTACCCCATAACTTCCTTAGTTGTCACTTATGCATCCATGTACGGTAAACAGGGTTGCTATTTGGAAAAAATGAGGAGTTCAAACACCATCCCTCCCAGCAAAAGTGGGTCATACTATTTTATACAAAAAAATGTACGCAAATATTACTATATTTTTAACTGTACACACAAATTAGCAATTTGTATAACTTCCTTCAGTGATGCACACTCGTTGCCTGGTGACAGGCTAGGCTCCCTGTTAGGGCTGTTCACCTGAAATAAAAGCATGGTAAAATTGGATGTACTATGCCTACATAGCACAAATTAAACGAAAGCACAATATATTTCACACTTCCTAGTGGAAATCATGAAATTTCTTGGTGATTATTAGACAGCGAATGCAGAAGAAAAAGACATCCAATTCTCCAATACTGATATAAAGGAAACATCAAGAGTTCGAGTTGATTTCAGTCTGTCGTCAACAGAGATGAAGGATATTGGAAATCTGATTAGATGATTTAGACAAGAATATTCTGCAAATCCATAGATTTGTACATTTTATCAAATGTAATATAACTTTAGCAAGCATTCATTTTTGTAATATATAACTTAATCTTTCAGATCAGATGCTCTTGGTCAAATTCTGCCCATCATTGGTCGAGACTGGTCTCAGTCAGGTGTGGCGCAGCTCTTTACTCGTATCAACAACAATGGTTACAAGCTCATTTACCTCTCAGCCAGGGCCATCGGACAAAGTCGCAGCACAAAGGATATGCTGAAGAACATTCGACAGGGAGAGCTGGTTCTGCCTGATGGGCCACTGTTTCTAAACCCCACATCACTGTTTAGTGCATTCCACAGGTCAGTGATGGTCTGCTTGTACACAATTCTGTGTTATGAGATTTGAAAGTGCTTTAGTTGTGTATTTGTTAGTCTTTTGAGGGGTTTATTCATCTGTGTAATTGTTGAGGGACTTATTATTCTGTTAACTGTTGAGAGATTTATTAATTGTATCTGTCAATGGTACAAAACTAAAGCAGGTCTCAGAGAAGTGTTTTCAAGATGTCAGAAAGCCAATGCTGTGATTTAACAGCTGTCACAATACTCGGGTGACACCCATTAATCTGCATGGCTACAAAACAACCGTTGATAAACAGTATTTTTACACCAGCTCTGTGTTACCAATATCAAACATGTTCCTTGACAAAGACACTAGAGAAAAAGATGAGATTGTGTGAAATGAGGTGTTTGAGAAAAACTATAAATGTTGCCAGAAGAAACTGATGGAGAAATTAAGATATCAGGAAAAAAGACTGTCTCAAGTCAAATACCATATCGAAAGACAACAAACCAGGTGGTTTGGTCTTGTCATAGGAATGGAACCAACCAGCCCTTTGTGCATACAGGAGCAGAAGATCAGGTTATGAGGCACGAGAAAGACCAATAACTAGATTAGCGGAGACAGTCAATGAAAACTTAGACACTGACTGAACATGGCCAATGTGACCCAAATGGCCAAAGACAGATGACTCCGACACAAACAAACACCACCCCTACCTCCACCGGATGCTTAACGGCACAGGTGGAAGTGAGAATCAATAGATAGATTATGTTTGCCAGAATTCATCTACATATTTTATTAGATATTATTGTTGTTATGTTTAACTATTATTTACCTATCTTTGTTCATATGAATTTGGCAGGGAGGTTATTCTCAAGAACCCAGAAGAGTTCAAAATCAGTTGTCTGAAAGATATTGCTGACCTCTTCCCTTGTTCACCATTTTATGCTGGATTTGGGAATAAGTTCAATGTAAGTCTTTTAGTGTTAGTAAAACAAATAATTTATTTATATGGCCAAAAAGAATAGTCCTTTTGCATTTGCTCTCACGCTCCTGCAGATTAGGAGGATATTGTCCAGAGATCTGAATGTGTTGGGTCATGGTTTACAGCTTGAGTAACTTTTCACCTTCTATTTTCATCACGGCATATCTAACTTCATCATGACTTTGACTCTATAGGATGTGACAACCAACCCCTAAACCACCTTAGTCACCTCTTATGATGTGCTGGGTCACAGTGTTGCTATTCTTTGCTCTGGTAAGACACGGTCGAATATATATTTAATTGATAAAGCTGCTGTCTTCTTTCCAGGCATGTTGTAGGAGATGACTAAAGAAAGTGGGAGGATAGGCTGACAACCTGTTACCTGTGGAAAATAAATCCTAATTGTTTTTGTCTTTGATTTTGTACGTTTGTCTTCTGTGTAATAATCCCCATAGATGCAGGCCTGCTGGCATTGCACCTTTATACTTTTGTGGTAGACTCCTAGGGGATAGGGAATGCTAGATGTGTCATCACTACAGATGTGTGAATAGATCATACAGAAGAATGATATCCTAGGATACTGCCGCACTGGACTTTTAACCCTTTGAGACAAAACATGCATCCATGCATCTTCCCTAGCACTAATGCCTGTGATGTAGCAAACCTTACTCAACTAAGAAGGACCTGTTTTTGTCAGGTCATGGGCTATCAAAAATAATCTGATCACAGCTAAAGGGATTATTTCATAATCATCTTGTGTTCAAGATCTACCTGCTCACAAGTAAAAGGATGATTATTTCAGCGTCATGTGTCAAGATCTACCTGCTCACAAGTAAAAGGATGATTATTTCAGCGTCATGTGTCAAGATCTACCTGCTCATAGCTAAGTTACTTATTTATCCAATCCCCAGGGCTGCGAGCTTTCACTCTTTCTTTCCTGCTTACAGGGATTATTTTATAATATCTAATATTAGGACATGAACATTTATATTTAGTCATAATTTGTTTGTTTTTTTAAATTTCCAGGATGTGGTAGCTTATAGAGCCCTGAACATTCCTAGCTTCAGAATCTTCACCATTAATCCACATGGACAGCTGAGGCATGACCTGTCACTGACGTTCTTGTCTTCGTAAGTTTCATTATGTACTTTATTAGCAGATCATATTCTGTTTCTTACGATGTGACGTTCTTGTCTTCATTCTTTGTTACCACAGTGACGTGGGCTCGTTCTCAAACTCCTGCTGGATCTTTTCTTCCAGCATGACACAATGGTAATACTAGATTTTCTAGAAATGAAAATGCGCTGTGTTGCCATTTTATTTGTGCCAGTTGATGATACATCTGACTTGGCTGTGTGCAAGGTGTCTCCTACATCTCCAGATTTTGGACATATATATATGAATGTGTTCTGTCCATATTATTTTTTCCATATGCATGAACTTTAGACAATAATTAACTTATCTAAAGAAATAATTAGTCAACCTAGGACTCGGTATCCTCATAAAGGTTAAATTGTTCTGGTAATATCTCCCTCTGGTTCTCATTGTGATTGTTCTCAATGTTGACCACTCTTTTCTCAAGTATTCAATGTTCATTTAAGGTGCCAGATGGTACAGCTCATTAGAAAGTCTTGCGCAACAGTTTCAAAAATTCCACAAACTGATAAGTACAGTTATCATCGGAGAGCACACTGGGCAAGTCCATAAGTGCTCTGATCCCCGTCTTTTAAATCCATTATCATGTAGCAGCTTACAGTTCCAGTTTGGTGTTATCAATCTCTATATATATTGTTTCTCTTTCTGGCCATTCCAATCTTTAATCTCCCTCAATCTGTGTTTTCTCCCTGCCTTATTTGTACCAATGGCCTGGCACATCTTTTAGCATTGGTAACTATAAGTTAAGTGTATTTTACAACTTTCACTAAATGGTAGATGCCTGTAACTATATTGTTTTTATAGTACGTTAGCTGTACGAGATAACTGTACATATTGTTAGTATAGTAAAAGCCAGCTGTATGAGAGAACTAGTACATACATGCTTGTCATCATGCTCAAAGCATCACCAGTAATGCATTTTTTATCTTGTTTTGCTGTTGTCTTGTGGCACTATTTACATAGTCACGGGTGACCATATTGTGCTATATCAATGTTCGTGTGTTGTTAAGGGCCAAAAGGGGAGCAAAGAATAGCAATACTGTTTATCTTCTATGCATGTTATAAAAAGCAACTAAGGATGTTATGGGGTGGAGTTCGCTGATCAACCAAAAAAATGGGTCCAAATGATCCATATTGGTGTTGGATGTGTCAGAAAGGCTCATATATCACAGCTAAACTGTAAACCATGACAACGCATTCAGTTCTCCAGACTACATCCTGCTGATCTGCAGTAGTCTAAGAATGAACACAAAAGAAGAAGCTATTTCATGATTGGTTATGTCTGTAGGAAAGCAATTCTGATGTTGTATGAGATTTGCAACATGTTTTGTTAAAATGTTTTTGTGATTTCCTTGTCTTGTTGAAGAACATCAGTAGGAGCATGATGTAAGTGTTAAATTCATTTATTAGTTAGTTATATATTGACTGACTTTGGTAATATTAAACATGGGTAACTTTTTTTTCATTTTCAACAGTTACTCTCGTATGTCTGATATTGTGGATCATTTCTTCCCATCATTGGATCACACAGACCAGGGGACATTCATGGAATACAATCCAGTCAACTTCTGGCGTAATCCCATCCCAGTACTCACTCCTGAAGAATTAGCTCAAGTGACAAGTGTCAACCAAAGCAACCTGGAGCAGCTTGAGAAGAAATAACAGATTTCACACATGTTCAGTGTAGACTCCTACTTGGAAACTGATAGTTTCATCATGGTGGCTAAGCCCTGCATCACACAGCCTAAGGAAACAATGGCTGTATGTAAGGAGTGTGTGTTGCCCCAGCCCCTTCACACATCTTAGTACATTGGGATATTCTCCAACACTGGAGGTTTCTCAGCACGCAGTCCAGCATGGTAATGTTGACTATTCAACTTGTGTGCTTGTACAAATCAGCAGTCATGAAATGGCATGAGTATTTCTGTCACAAATTATTGTTGATAGTCTTACAGATATATTCAAAAGTGCCAGCAAATCTGTAGCTGAAACTGTTTTTGCTATCCTTCAACAGCAGCATTACCTCTGATTTCACTCACTTTGAAACATCAATCATAATGTGGGTGTTGTCACAACTTGAGGATGAGACAGGTTGCAGTTGTGTTTATGTCTTGGCATCAGAATCATGCATGGTAGATATTCATCACATTCATTCTACAAATCAACTCTGATGTTTGATTTGTCATGATGTTCCTCGGCACAAAGACGTGTTAGCTTCTGAGTCTAATATCTTCATTAAGAGAACATTTGTATAGAAAAACATAAAATGAGTATAAGGTCAGACACAAAGAGGTTTGGATGATAATAAACAAGACTTCACATGTATAAAACCAAGCAAGATTGGAATACTTTGATGAAGGCAGAAACTATTGCAGTACAGTCAGTGAGTCACGGACATGGATTCCACAGTTACAAAGACTACAAGTCATTATGTTCCCCATTTGCTGGTTATCTCAAAGATTCATACATCCTACTACATGGCAAGAGTACCAGAGAGAAAAATGGTGACATAATTTCTACAATGTTCATACTTATCATACTCTGAAACCATCAACTGTTTGAGAATGTGCCGATTTCATTCATGAATTGCATTTATCTCTTCATATTTCTGGCAGTAATCCTGTTTTAGGATTCACTCTTTGGGTTGTATTTCATTTGTTATAATGTATGTGAGGGAGTGCTATGTCTCCTCACACTTTTATGTTGTTATAAATTTGATCTGATTTTAAGAGAACTATTTCTTTCCTTATTGCCATAAACATTGTCCAGTATTTGATTGTCAACTTGTTACTTGCAAATTTTGACCATCAAGTTTACATTTATGCTGTTATTCTAAAACGCAAAGTTACAAGTGTGATGTTCATCATTTGTTTGTTAATATTCATTCTAAAATTCCTACCAGGTATCTATTAGATAATGGCCCTATTAGATTTCCAACAGAATGTAGTCTAGAGAATGGAGACGTGTTGTCAAATTGTTTATTTCTTCCAATGGCCAGACATCTGATTTCGGCAGAGTTCATCATTGTATCACTTCAGCTGTAGTTATCACTAAAAATAACAGTAGATGGCTAGGATATTTTGACGAGACATAGTTGTTTTAACTTAAGTCTATCTTGGTTATCTCAGGGGATATGATAATGACAAAAACTGTGTTGAAGTTCAGGTAATACTGTTACAGTGATCTCCGAGAGTGATGTTTCTAGAAACTACCACTTTCAGAGCATTGTTTTTATTTTGTTGGCCTGAAATGTGTCTATTTCTACAGTTGTGTCTCTTCTATAAAGTTGACTATATTGAAACTTGTACTGTAGGGTTTTGCTTCCAGTGCTGTTTCTCAAAGTCAGTGTGTTTGCTTCGACATTGCACATTCACTGTAAGATCAGAATTATATTCGTGATTTTCTGAAATGATGTGTTCACTCCAGACATCCCCATAGGAAATCCATTTCTTTCAGTGGCAAAGGGTCTGTATTATGATAGTTCCTGTGACTCATTGATTGTACATCTTCCTTCATCCTACGCATCAATTGCTTCAATTCCTGTGACTCATTGATTGTAGATCTTGCTTCATCCTACTCATTAATTGCTTCTCTATAATCCCATGAGTAATTCCTTTATTCGTGTAATAACAATTTCATCCACAAGACACAAATAGGGAATTCAAAATGTCTCTCATCTGTACCAACACCTGTGCTTTTGAAGCTAATCTGTCAGCTCTTTCAGTGCCCTAATCTATGTGTTGACTCGATTCAAAACACAACTAAGTCTATCTCCAGAGAACGATTTACGTCAAATCTATGTTTTATTCATTTTCTCCAGTGATATTATGATAATGTGGTAATGAAACAACAGAAATAATATAGTATTAGGTGTGTTATCAGTGTTTCCACTTCAGACAATAAGGTAAACAATTTTTTTTAATTGGTTTTTTTTTTTTTGTTGGTTAGAATTTGTTTGTATTTTGTAGAAAAAACGTCTTTACCACTTTCCCCAAACATCTGGTACCACAAACAAAACAAAACTTACACCAATATATGCAGTATTTAATTCTTTATTTATATGTACAGATATTATTTTAAAATCTCTAAGAACAAAAAAGTTATCTTGTTTTCAAAACAGCCAACAACAATAACACAAATTTTCAAAAAATTATTTGGTGATGGGTAAAATTCATTGGTATAATCTGGCTTGCTAAAGGTTAATGTACTGCAAAAGGAAGTGTGCATGGTTGCTATCATAAAACATGAATACCTTATGGTATTCATGGAATAAGTATGGAAATTTTTGTTTGAAGGATTGGATTGGTTTTTTTTATTTGGTAAGGGTTCATGGATTTCTTGTTGTCACTGCAAATAAATTGTTCAAGATTTGTTCTTGAAATGCCAGACATGCTTCTTTAACAGTAATGCTGTCCAAAAAAATAGCTCTAAAAATGTCATATTGTTGATAAGCTTCAATGCTATATTTAGAATATGTAAGCCAGTAATTAAGATAAATTCAACGTAAGGGATATCTGAGGTAATCAGAACAAAATGTATTGATCCTCCGATACCATATCATGTTTTCAGGTTAAATCACTTCACCATGTCTACTCTTTGTCATTGTTACAATTTGTCTTGTTAGTAACAAATCAAAGTTACAGATTCATTATTGTCCTCAGTTACTAGTTGTTATATGTTCTGTTATAAGTAACATTTTATTTCGAGGTGGAATTTCTCAAGCAATGTTATAGATGTGTAGTCATTAGCATACGGCTAAGGGAACTACTGCTTCCATTTTACATGAGTCAAAAACTGATGAATCATCATTAACCAGACTGCTGTGTCACTAGCCAAATAATTATCACTTGTATTATATTAGTTGAGTTATATGATTATCAGAACTGTTGTGTAAATAGTAGTTGTAAGATCACATAACAAATATTGTGTAAATAGCACTATTATGAGACCAAATCTGTAAATATAATTATTTCTATGTGAAATGTTAGATATATGTAATAGTAACCTATAATTCATATGAAAATCATGTGTATGCTACAGTATGAAGAATGAAGTGTTTTTGGTTATATTAGTCCTTATATCTGACAGCTGTGTATTGATAAACATGGTTAGTCAGTAGATAAACATAAAAAATATGTGCCAATTTAATGTGATTTTATGAAACTGCTTATTCTGTGATATCAAGTAGACATACACAAGCATTATTACTGTGCTGTGTACAGCCTGGTTTGTTGAGTTATTCCTGATATAGCCATGTCTCGTGTTGCTTATAGTTGCATTTAGTAAGTTATTGGACAGAGTGGAGTGTGTGCGTGTTGTTGTGATGTTATTGATGATGATATAATCCCTTTAACTGTCAGCAGGTAGCTCTTCTTGCAACATGATGATAATGAAATAATCCCTTTAGTAATAGCTCTTGACACATGATGATGATTTAATCCCTATAGCTTAGCTATGAGCCTGTAGCTTTTGATAAAAATACAAGTTCTACTCAGTTGTGTAACTGAGACGACACCCTGACTCTTATATGGTCTCAAAGGTATGCTTGTGTAAAAGGGGGGGGGGGTTATATATGCATGTTTAGTCCTCAAAGGGGGTCATTCTAGTATTGCAGTGTCTCAAGATTACAATGTCCTGCCCAAGTCATGGCACACACATCTGGGTCAACTATCTCAATACTTCTGTTAGATTTGTTTACCTATCCGCAGTGATGGCACATCTAGCATTTCTGGTCTCCTCAGAGTGTGGTACAATGTCCACTGCCTGCACCCTTTTGTTCTGCACCATCTATGCTATCTATTCAATTATTTGATAGAAAACACAAGTAAGAAATTGAGGCAATATGTGACAATTATGATTTGTTCACAGGTGACAGGTTGTTAGCCCATCCCCCAACTTTCCATAGTCACCTCCTACAACATGCCTGGAAAGAAGACAGTTGTCCTATTCTTTGCACCCTGGAAGATAAGTTACCACACAGGCATGTGATGTTATCAAATAGATTCATTGAAAACTTCCATATCAAAGCTGTGGAACTGAGATTCAGAGGAAAATTGTCACAGCAATGTCTTTATTTGGTCACCCACATTCTAGTGGCCATGTGGTCAGAATCACATCTGCCTCTTATTTTCCCACATTTCTTCTGGTGCAAATATCCTAACGCTGAGTTCACTCCAAAGCCATTTGTGATCTACAAATGACTGCATCTTATGATCAAACAATGAAACCCAACTGAGGATTGAACAATGAACCACAAAGCTTGGTAGCCAATGCATTATCCACTATGCTAGTCAGGCTTCAATGTAAATATATATAATTTCCTCAATGATTCTGCATTCATTAGCAACTTAATTTTTTTGTTTTGTTTGAAATTGTGTTTGTTGATTTGATTATTGATTGACACTGGTGACAATCATCATTATAATAACCTATAAACTGAAACATTCCTCTATGTTAGAGCAGAACTAATGAGTACCATAGTTGTGACATGATCACAAACCATCAGCTACGCTGTCACATAACAACTCTATTAGATTATTTTATTATAATTATTCTATGTCTTAATTTTGTGTGCGTGCCATGTGCAGTTTAGTTATATGAAAATATCAGTAGCTCAGTCAAATTTTACAAGCTGAAATACTTACTGGTTTGAATATTTAATAAGAATGCAGAGAGTGTATAACAGCAGAATAAAGGGGATGCGGACAAGAGGAAGAGCAATACGTAAATGGATCGACAATATTAGAGGCATTATACAACCCTGTTGGATTTGCAACAACAGCAAGACATTTGGCAGTAGACCATAGACTTCAGCTCCTCACGCTGCTTCACAGCACAAGTAACTGAGACAGGACAATACTTAGCCCATATTGCTGATAGTGAAGTAGGCCAGGAAACTTGTTAGTGATGAGACAGATTGTTTAAGGAAGGAAGCTCAACCCTGATTCATGTTGAAAAGTATGAATAGATTTGTCACAAAAACATACATTCACAGCAAGCAGAGGTAAACATATCATCTTCTTGTGTGTTCACTCTCTACAACACAAACATTTGTGTGATTTCCGTCGGGGAGTGTCAAGTACGTTGTACTGCTGGTTTCACAGCAGAGCTGCATTATTTTGAACCTTCCAGCACAGCACATCCATTCTCAGCATGCTTTTATTGACTTCATTGTACTCGGGTTACACACCATGTGTACTAGATCCCTTTCAATGAAGTGGCATGCCGCCTGTACCACTCATAGCATGTAGCTTCAATCAATAATCCCCAGGGATCTCTGAAAAAATCCACTCTCTAAACAAGATGATGGTATTCAAACCCACAACCTCTTGAGCACAAAGTAAACTGCTTAACCACTATGCCAGGGAGATCTCAAGAGAGACTAACCACTGCTTTCTTTATATGTACTTCCAGTAGTATGTACAGACAATAATATTGGTGTGAGAACCTTTGTGAGCTAGTTATCTCTCCAGACACATAATAGACCTGTCATACATTCTAAGGGATGGACTTATAATAAATTGGTTAACACTTGTTATTTGGTGGGCTTCTGTCCACAATATTGTTTACCTACTGTTTACCTAAACCTTGGTTTGATGTCATCTGCATATAAACATTCTGTATGGACTTGTATCAACATTGAAGGATGACCATATCTTGTTTTGTGCATTTGTACAATCAAGTCATCTTACAGTTGTTAACATATGTATGTATCACTGTTACATATTCTTTTATATATGTATATATTGTTACTGTTGTTTTATTTATGTACATATTTGTTTTTAACATGTTGAATTTTTCTATGATAAACATTAAACAAATGTTTTTTAATGATGATCATTTGAGATTGTTGATTTGATGGGGATTTTTTACTCTCAATTAATGAGAACATTTGTTCATGTGAAGACAAGAAGACAGAATGTGCTCCATGACTGGCGTCTTCATGAAGGAAGTAGAGATGAGATGTGGCCCTCCCCGACCAACCTCAAGGGAAAACGGTATAGAGATGAGGCAGTCCGCCACCTTTATAAGAGATATCAATGTGGTCATGTGAGCAAATGAAGAAAGGAATTAACACAAATTATCATGTTATTTGTGCAAGAGAGCACTTGTTTGTACAACTGTTTTAACTGTGTCATTGCTTAGCAAGACAGCACTTGTTTGTACGACTGTTTTAACTGTCATTGCTTAGCAAGACAGCACTTGTTTGTACGACTGTTTTAACTGTGTCATTGCTTAGCAAGACAGCACTTGTTTGCACGACTGTTTTAACTGTGTCATTGCTTAGCACGTCTGATTTTGGCTTGCTTTTTGGTTCAGCCAGTTTTAAGTGTGTCGTGGCATGCCTTTCCCTAGTTCATGCATGACAGCATTTCACTGTCACCTCTATGCCAAGATGGTTTGTCACCAATGTGCTTTTAGACATTACAGCCCAAATCTTCCCTGTAAGTTTTGAGGGTGGAAATATTAGTCTTTGCTGTTGGACTTGGGTCAATATATATATATATCTAGAATGACGTGTACAACTGCTGGTGAACTAATCTCATGTTCCAAGATAGAACCTCAATAACATGTATATTGTCTTATGCCAAGACAGTCTATTGTCAGCTGTGCCCTGAGTGCTGAACCATTTATCATCTGAAAGCTTGGTTCCAGTAAAGTACACTAGAAGTATGCATGGGTAGTCCCACACTTTCTTGAATGAGGTTTTGTTCAATTGCAGCAACAACAACTCTGCCCAGTTGGAGTTTCTTCACTATATGTGGGTCTAGTGATATTTTTACTCATGTGTCTCTTTATTTAATTGCTAGTTTACTCATTCTGATTAGTAGCAATGTTTGTGTTTTAGCCATATCACCTTAGTCTTTGTATTACGTTGTTCCTGAATGTACTACCACTTGCACTGACAACCTCCCTCTTAGTCTTTGGTATTTGTATTACGTTGTTCCTGAATGTACTACCACTTGCACTGACAACCTCCCTCTTAGTCTTTGGTATTTGTATTACGTTGTTCCTGAATGTACTACCACTTGCACTGAGAACCTCCCTCTAGCTTCATGCTAGATATTCTCAAATGTATCTAAAAAAAAAAACCATACGTCCAGTTCATGTCTGGATCTTGGTCTCACCATCATATCTTGTCATATACGAGGCATGTTCAAATGAAACCAGCCTGTTCTGCTTCATCATTACCAGCACTCAAGGATGCACAAAAATACAACAGTTTCCAAAGCATTTGAAAGTCCCAGATGATGGTTAGACTAAATGTGGTTAGTGTACAATGCTGTGGGCTGGACAGTCTTCTACTCTGTTTAGGACTTTGTCGTGTCTTTCTTACATCCTCAGGACATGCTACAGTGGGCTTCATAACAGCTGATACAATGGGATGGTGTGGACAGCCCAACCTCCTTGATTCATCCAATACAAGTGATGACCATTTGTTACATCTACTTTTGAAACTCAGACAACTTTTGTGGTATGTCCTTGACTGAATTCGTAGATGGCTAATAAACCATATTCTGGCTGCAAGGTCTATGTATAATTCAGACTTGAGGTGACCACTGTAGATGGGGTTTTTTTTTATATGCCCATAACTTTCTAGCTACTCTTCACTTTTGAGCTGCTGCATATTTGCTCTAGCACGCTGTGTTTACAATTGGGGCAAAGAATTTTGCCGGATTTGTGGCGTATATTGATTGCTGAAGTCGAAATCCACCGCCCGATTTGGTAAACCCGATATCGAACGAAAAAATCATGAAAAATTGAGATCATTAGCTTTTTGACAGAATATGATGGCACGGCAAAAATAAAATTTGTCGCCATTTTGTTTGTGATGGCAGATTGGCGCGGAAAACGATATGAAGTGATTTTGACATGGAAATTCGAACAATTAGTCTTCTGCGTCGTGGCAAATTGACAAGACAGTGAATCGTGTTTATTATACTATTTGTCAATAGTATATTCAGTGAAATTATTGTTTCAACAGATTAAATATCGGAAAAGTCGACAAGTATGTTCTTCATATGTGATTATTAAATTATTCTATGATGTTTCCATTATGTAAAATATATATAATAGTCAACAGATTTCACAGCTTACGATCGATCAAAAATACGGTTTGTCTAAATCAAGATAGATCTACATTTGACTTTATCACTTTCTTACACGTCTCGTATCACACACACACACACACAAACAAAATTTACACCAATCTATGCAGAATTTAATTCTTTATTTATATGTGCAAATTTTATTTAAATATCTGTAACAAGAAAAAAGTTATCTCGATTTCAAAACAACCTGCGACGATTGCGTAACATTTCCAAAAACCAATTCCGCGGCACAAGAAAAATTGCGTAATTGTAAACACAGCATGCCTACGGTTAACGAGTCCTTGTAGCACTTCATTTAGCCACCTTGAGAACATATGCCCCTCTGCAACTGATCATAAAGAAGAATCTTTGGAAGGCAATGATCTGGCATACGTACCACATGACCTGCCCAACGAATATGTGACTGCAAGAGAATAGTGTTAATACTAGGAATACCAGCTCAACCAATGACAGTGGTATCCAGAATCTTGCCCTGACATTCATAACTTTTCTGAGACAAGTTGTGTGAAAGTGATTGAACTTCCTCACATCTATACACAGTCCATGTTTCACCAGTGTATAACAGCACTGGAAGTACTACTGCTCTGGTAAATGTTCAGCTGTATTAGCAGGCTAATGCCATTGTTATGCAACACATTTGTATAAAGACTCAAAAGTGTTGCATCTGAGACCCTGGTAGACATATCATAGTTTCCAATGACTTGTATGGCATTGTTACCATTCTCATCAGCAACATAGACATTAGAATGGAAGGTCACCCATGTTTTGTGAGGGTACAAAAGAGAAGCAAAGATTAGCATCACTAACTTGTCGTGAATGTAGTAATATGCAACTAATGAGATTGGGGGAGATGAGGGGGTGGGTTAGGGTTGACTGTCCCGTCTGATTGAGCATCAAAGCGATGCTGAAGCTATCGTAGCTAAACTGTAAACCATGACAAAGCAACCCAGTCTTCATACATCATCCTGTAGATTCTTTAGAACTAACACAAAAGAAAGATGAAAGGACAAGTAATATTACAATCAGAATACATAAGCAACTTTTAGTGCACTAGTAAACGTATGATTCTTGATTAGAAAGTAGCTTCACAGCACTGGGGGCATTCCCATATATGCTCTGTTTGCCATTCTGTCAGCCATCTAAAAGTGTATATGCTCAGTGTCCCAGTCATTTGCTGATTACACATTTTTCTGATCTTTCCGGAGAAGGAGAAACTTCTCCCATTTTGCCTCTAGTCACTCCCATTTCTACCATTCTCTGAATATCTACATTGTCTTGTTTGACTTCCTCCTTGTCTTCTCACAGGTTTATCATATCAACTGCTCTAATCAATTCAATCATGTCTCTTCTTATCTCGTTTCCATTCACCAAAGCTTTACCAGCCAACACATTGGCTTTTTCATTTCCCCTGACCACAGCATGACTTGGACAGTAGATCCATGTAATGCTCTGCACATTGTTGAGAAGAGTGACCCATTCAGTTCTGATCTTTTCTATCTTGCGCAGCATACTTTGAGAATCTATTAGAATCACTGAGTCTTTTGGTGGTTGTGCCACCAGCCAAGTGAGAGCTGCTGTCACTGCCTCTATTTCCATTCTCATACTCGATGTTGTAGTGGGGTACGCAGCTGACTTAGCTAATTTCTTGCCATTTGGTAAGCCACGAAACCCCAACCACACCTGTTTGTTTCTTGTGTTACTAAGCCATCTGTATAAATTATTGTATTGTTTGGCTTCGAGTGCTGCAGTATGCCGCATGATAGTGTGGCATACTTCATGTAGTAAACATATGGTGGTCATAAGTCATAAAGAGCAATACTTCAGCATTCATTCTCAAACTCCCCGCTGGGTTTCTCTTGTAGCAGTACCATGGTTCTAATAGATTTCTAGCAGGATGTAATCCAGAGAATGAAAATTCATCGTGTTGCTATTTTATATGTGCCATTGGTCCGACATATCCGTCTTCGACTGGGAACAATAATAAGTTAAGAGTGCTTAACAGTTTTTGATTTTTTTTCTTTTGACAATAAAATAAAAAATGAAAGCTGTACATGTAGTGGTAACTGCTATTGAAAAGTGGTCATTATTTCCACAGCTTATAAAATCCATCCTTCGCTCCTTAATTAACATGCAGTAAAACTTGTGTTTTCTTTTCTCTTGTTCTTCTTCTTTAGGTGGCATATTCTTCCTAGAACGTAATCTACTTTATGGATCTTCTGAACTTGTCATGATTCTGTGCGAGTTGACCTGCCGTATCCAGGGGAATGTTTCAACAATCTATGATGTGTACGGACATTAAAAAAAGTCAGGGTTGTGATTTCTCACTTGACACGACCACTCCTCCAGTCGACTCAGCTGTAAATGAGTACCTGACGCATGAGTTAGGGAAGGTAAAAAAACAGCAAGGAAGGGAACTGGCCACCCCACCTAATAGTTGCTGCGGCTTAGTACATGAAGAGTTATCTTCATCCCCGACGGCAGATGCCATGGGACCTACCTTTACCTTTTATGATGTCTCTTATCCATCGTCATCTTGTCTGCCCTTACCCTTGTACCAGCAACCATACCTACCATTATTAATTTGTCCATGCTGTTATGTCTATATGTACCATTAAGAATTTCTAGCCACGATACTTCCATAGTTTGCCATTGCTTTTGGGAGGAAATCTGTTAATTAATCAGCGATAGGAAAATATTCATTCTCAGCCGTCATTTTGGGTATAAGATTACAATTTCTCTCTAATAGAATAAAATGGCAAAAAATAGATAGTTAATCTCAGATTTAATAGTGTAACAATATGACAGATTTAATAGTGTAACAATATGACAGATTTAATAGTGTAACAATATGACAGATTTCATAGTGTAAAAAACAATATGACCGATTTAATAGTGTAACAATATGACCGATTTCATAGTGTAACAATATGACCGATTTAATAGTGTAACAATATGACTGATTTAATAGTTTAACAATATGACTGATTTAATAGTTTAACAATATGACTGATTTAATAGTGTTACAATATGACAGATTTAATAGTTTAACAATATGACTGATTTAATAGTGTAACAATATGACTGATTTATCAATATCTCTGAATAATATAAATAATAAAATATATTATAAGAATTAAGAATTAAAAAAACTGAAATAAGATCTTGTCTTAAACTCTGCCTATTTCCTTGATTAAGTACCAGCATTTTCTACGGAAGTCCGGCTGAAACACTATTTGTGTTTTAAGTATTAATTCCTGCTAAGTACTTAGACATTTCATGCTGTCAATTTTACAGCACAATATCTCCTCTTTAAGCCACAACATTCCAGCATTAATCTACTGACACTCTCAGAAAGCTGTATCAGTCAATTATGTTGCATGGACATGAGAAGATGTTGATATTAGATGTTGCTGGTACTTTTGCGCAGTTTCCATCTTTCTCCATCTGTAGACTCTGTTGAGAGAATAAAACATTAATTTAATATGATAATTCATTCTTCTTCAGCGTTCATTCTCAAACTCCCGCTGGATCATCCTTGTAGCAATGGTCCTATTAGATTTCCAGCAGGATGTAGTCTAGAGGTTGGAAATTTGTTGTGTCGTCATTTTATTTGCACCAAATGGCCCTACACATCTGTCTTCGGTGGCTGATAATTCTAAGTCAGTTTGTTCTCAAACTCCGGCTGGATAGCAGAATGACCCAACTTCGATGATGACAAGACAATAAACATGAACTCATCAAGTATGCCATGCACCTTGAAGGCTATCAAACCTGCCACAGATAGAACATGAAGCAGTCTCACTTCTGCAAGACCTGGATAGCAGAATGTAAGCCACAGAATGAAATTTGTTGTGTCATGGTGTACAGTTTTATTTCAATATCTGCACCTTTTGGCCTCACACATCTAACTTCGGCATAGTTTTTGGGTCACATTCACCTATGAGATGAGACAGTCAACTCCATCCCCAGGCTTTGTTGCCCCTTACAACATATATGGAAGGTCACAGTTTTACTATTCTTTACTGCCCACTTCAGGCACCATCAACACGCCCCCAAAACATTTGAGTTAATATAATTTTTTTAATGATTTCATTTCTTTTGATACGTAACTGTTTATTATTTGTATGGATAATATTACTAAAACAGTAAAAACACCAGATGCTTACTATCCAAATGACCTAACTCAACTACTCTTGCTGATGACTAGTGCCTACTCCACAGTTCAAGTGCAGAGCTGCAAGATTATAAACCTACTCAGTGAAAGCTGCCTCGATCACAACATGAAGATAAACACAGGAAAAACAGAAGCAATGTCTATAGGCAGAGAACCCAATACAATCAACATAAAGATACAAGATCAATTACTGAAACAAGTGAAGGGATTTCAATATCTTGGGAGCATTTTTACAGATGACGGAAGAATAGATAGAGATATTGCGACAAGAATTCAAAAAAGCTAACTATAAATTATGAACTTACACCAATTTTGAAACACAAATCTATCTCAATGCAAACCAAATGCTTTTCATAAATTTAATCTTCATACTAACATTGTGTTATCAATGTCAGACATGGACGCTAACTAAAGAACAAGAGAGAAAGCTTACGCAGCGTGATATGAGACGTCTAAGAAAAGCAGCAAACAGAACACAAATAGATTTGTGAGGAGGCAGGGTAAGACCAAAATGAAGGTAGATTGAAGGAGTTGCCAAAGTTCTGAGACATCACAATATTACGGAATATTAAGCGACCAAATGTGTGCCAAAAAAAAAAATGATCATCATTCAATCCTATGACACTAACAACAAAAGCAGAGAAAATGCAATCAATAGAATTACTTTAGATGTTCATATAATTATACAGTCGTCCATGTGTTTCCAGGTTCAATAGGGTAGCATAAAATATTAACACTGTTTATTTTCCATGCGTGTAGTAAAAAGCGACTGTGGAGATTTTGGGGTGGAGCTGGCTGTCCCATCTTATAGTGACCCAGAAGCCATACTGAAGTCAGATGTGTCAGGCCAAAAGGAGCAGATATCGCAACCAAGCTGTAAAATTTACCCAATGTATTCAGTTCTCTGGGCTACATCCCGCTAATGTGCAGGAGTTTGAGATTCAATGCAGAAGAAAAATCAAAGAATCAGAAATAAAGAAAATTAGTTACAGCATTATGTAAATACAGAATAAATAAATGGCTACTGTGGTCTGATCGATAGTGACCCAGACAGTGGAAAAACACAGCTGTGATGTAAAACTAGCAACATAACGTACTTCATGCTCTACACAAATAATTTGTGCAGAATATTTTAGAGCGCACACAGAAGAATAAGAAACTTGATGAAAGAGATTAGTGTGCAGTGCAAGCAATGCTGAGAAACAAGTTGTGATGCACAAGCTGGTCAACTAGCAATATGCCTAAGGATGTCTATCATTCAGTAGAATTAGTAAAAAAACTGAATGTATATATACCACTGCCAAAGTCCAATGTGTCAGGTCATTAATGAAAATAAAACAGCAACACATCCCTGTTCTCTGGACTACATTCTGCTGGAAATCTAGTACGACCATTGTCCTGTTACAAGAGAGATCCAGGGAATGTTTGATGATGATGAAATACTCCCTTTAGCTGTGAGCAGTAGCTCTTGACAGCCCATATGTTCTTCTCAGGTTGTGTAACTGAAGGAACACCTGAATGCATATAAGATCTCAAAGGTATGAATGTGTGATTGGGATTATGGATTCATGTTTAGTCCCCTGAATGGGTGACATTCTAGTGCACCATAATCCCAGGATAATCACGTCCTGCCAGGAGCAATGCTCACACTTTTGGGCAAACTATCCCATCATTCTTCTGTTAGATTAGTTGACCCATCAATTGTGATGGCACATCTAGCATTTCCCATCACCTAGAAAAAAGGTGCAATATCCTCTGGCCCATATCTTTTCGTCATCCATGGAGATTATTTAGTAGAAGACAAAAGTCAGAAATTGAGATAAGATTTTTCCCCAGGTGGCAAGTTATCAACCAATCTCCCAACTTTTCTTGGTCATGGCTGGAGCCTTTTGGTCATAAGACATGCCTGGACCAAATACAGTGATCCTATTACTTGCACCCAGACTACAAGTCCAGGCCAGGGTTCCTAAACAGGCGGGGCAGTTTGATCAAGAGTGCAAAAAATGCTAGATTCTACAAACCTGCCACATTGTCCTTCTGAAGTTTCTGTAAGTGCAGAGTGACATTTTGGGCAGCCATGAAGTGCACAGTTTCTGGGATGTCCTAGGAGAGAAATGTAAGAAAATAATTACTTTTTGGGTTATCCAGGAGAGAAATGTAAGAATATGATTACTTTATGGGACAACATCCTATGAGAGAAAGATAAATATTTAGTTACCGGGTAATTTCTGAGAAATCGTAAGGAAGAAAAGAAAAATCTATACTATTTTCTGATTTATCCTAAGAGGTAAAAGGTAAATAATTAAACTAATTTCTGAGATATCATAGTGGAGAAAACTAAAATATAATACCGGTAGATTATTTGGCAATACATGGTCATGGGGTGGATGTTGCAAATATAAACTACCGGTATTTGGCAATACATGGTCGTGGGGTGGTTATTGCAAATATAAACAATTTGGCAATACATGGTCGTGGGGTGGATGTTGTAAATATAAACTATTTGGCAATACATGGTCATGGGGTGGTTATTGCAAATATAAACTATTTGGCAATACATGGTCATGGGGTGGTTATTGCAAATATGACTATAACATAATCACTGTACAAATGTTAAGAAAGTCAATGATTGTAACAGTAAAAGTTGTAACAATTAACCTGACTGATAATGTTTATGGAGACCTCACCTTATAAACTCCCTTAACAATATCCATGGCCGTCAGGAGCTTGTCCTGATTATCTGCAAGAAATTGAATTATTTGCTGCTCTCGTTCATGTCGATGTTTGATATAATACTGAATAACTTCAATTGGATTCTCTATAACTGGGCCATGACCTGGATAGATGATCTTGGGCTTGAGTTCGAGAAGGTCATTCAATGTTTTCATGTACTCTTGAAGATCTTCTATAATCTGCAGCACGGAAAAGAATATCAAACCATGAAATAAAAGTTTTACACTGTTCATCCACTACAGTCAATTTCTGATTACAGGCAACACTGTTCATCCACTACAGTCAATTTCTGATTACAGGCAACACTGTTCATCCACTACAGTCAATTTCTGATTACAGGCAACACTGTTCATCCACCACAGTCAATTTCTGATTAAAGGTAACACTGTTCATCCACTACAGTCAATTTCTGATTACAGGCAACACTGTTCATCCACCACAGTCAATTTCTGATTACAGGCAACACTGTTCATCCACTACAGTCAATTTCTGATTACAGGCAACACTGTTCATCCACTACAGTCAATTTCTGATTACTGGCAACACTGTTCATCCACTACAGTCAATTTCTGATTACAGGCAACACTGTTCATCCACTACAGTCAATTTCTGATTACTGGCAACACTGTTCATCCACTACAGTCAATTTCTGATTACAGGCAACACTGTTCATCCACTACAGTCAATTTCTGATTACAGGCAACACTGTTCATCCACCACAGTCAATTTCTGATTACAGGCAACGCTGTTCATCCACTACAGTCAATTTCTGATTACAGGCAACACTGTTCATCCACTACAGTCAATTTCTGATTACAGGCAACACTGTTCATCCACTACAGTCAATTTCTGATTACTGGCAACACTGTTCATCCACTACAGTCAATTTCTGATTACAGGCAACACTGTTCATCCACTACAGTCAATTTCTGATTACAGGCAACACTGTTCATCCACTACAGTCAATTTCTGATTACAGGCAACACTGTTCATCCACTACAGTCAATTTCTGATTACAGGCAACACTGTTCATCCACTACAGTCAATTTCTGATTACAGGCAACACTGTTCATCCACTACAGTCAATTTCTGATTACTGGCAACACTGTTCATCCACTACAGTCAATTTCTGATTACTGGCAACACTGTTCATCCACTACAGTCAATTTCTGATTACAGGCAACACTGTTCATCCACTACAGTCAATTTCTGATTACAGGCAACACTGTTCATCCACTACAGTCAATTTCTGATTACAGGCAACACTGTTCATCCACTACAGTCAATTTCTGATTACAGGCAACCTTCTTTATCTCCCTTCAATGACTAAATAAAAAAAGTAAAGGTGACTCTCTTCTACTTTGTCAGCATTCACTCTCAAACACTAACTGATTTGCTCTTATAGCAGGACAATGGTCCTACTAGATTTCTCTTACAGCAGGACAATGGTCCTACTAGATTTCTCTTGTAGCAGGACAATGGTCCTACTAGATTTCCAGAAGGATGTAGTCCAGAGAATGGAAATGTGTTGACACATCCATCACATGGCCCGACACATCTACCTTCAGTGGTAAATCATTGATTTTTTTACAACTAGTAGCAGAACTGACACAAAAAACAATGACATATACATATTAAGAGTACTCATATTTTTTATACATATTCATGCCACTAAGTACAACACAACATATTCATGCCACTAAGTACAACACAACATATTCATGCCATTATATACAACACAACATATTCATGCCACTAAGTACAACACAACATATTCACTAAGTACAACACAACATATTCATGCCACTAAGTACAACACAACATATTCACTAAGTACAACACAACATATTCATGCCACTAAGTACAACACAACATATTCATGCCATTATATACAACACAACATATTCATGCCACTAAGTACAACACAACATATTCACTAAGTACAACACAACATATTCATGCCACTAAGTACAACACAACATATTCATGCCACTAAGTACAACACAACATATTCATGCCACTAAGTACAACACAACATATTCATGCCACTATGTACAACACAACATATTCATGCCACTATGTACAACACAACATATTCATGCCACTATGTACAACACAACATATTCATGCCACTAAGTACAACACAACATATTCACTAAGTACAACACAACATATTCACTAAGTACAACACAACATATTCATGCCACTAAGTACAACACAACATATTCACTAAGTACAACACAACATATTCACGCCACTAAGTACAACAGAACATATTCACTAAGTACAACACAACATAGTCAGGTTACTAAGTACAACACAACATATTCACTAAGTACAATATAACATATTCACTAAGTAAAAAAAATTGGTAGTATATCCTATCCAGGATGTTGCTATCAACCCAGCATTTGTTGGCTGTGGTGATTTTCTAGGCAATATAAATACGTTCAGTAGGTTGCCATTGCTTTCTGAACGGTCCGGATGCACAATTGCCTGTGGTGTGGATCGAACTCGGTAGCTTTGACGTCACAGACACGCTCTGTACCACTTCGCCACAGAGCCGGACTATTCACTAAGTACAACACAATAATATTCACTAAGTACAACACAATAATATTCACTAAGTACAACACAATAATATTCACTAAGTACAACACAATAATATTCACTAAGTACAACACAACATATGAAAACCTGTTTATACACATTTTCAAAGTTTGGTAATATTTTAGAGTCACATACCGCTCATTCTTCCCTCAGTCTCCCATCAATAGCTGTCATGGTCATGTGACGTATTCCTTCCAGAACGTTGTCTTCCCAATTAACTCTCTGAACCTCTCTCTGTCTTGGGCGATGTGGCTTGCATTTTCTAGCGATGTTCATATTATCTTTAATGTCGTCAGTCCATCGTCTTCTTGGTCTGCCCCTTCTCCTCTTCCCAGGTACTCTTCCCTCCATTATTTGTCTTTCTAAACAGTTATGTCTCTTTATATGACCAAACAGGCGTAGTTTTCTTTTTGTTATTGTGTTTAGTAACCAACACTCTGGAATATACAGTGTGTTTATAATATCTGAGTTTCTGATTTTATCCTTCCATGATATTCTAAGTATCTTTCTGTAGCATTTCAGCTCGAAGGCGTTGATCTTCTTTGCCGCTGTTTTACTTTAGAGTCCATGTTTCACAGCCGTATGTTGCAACCGGAAAAATAAAAGTTCGTAACATTAGCAACTTTCGTTTCTATTTTGTTGTTTTTCCATATGTTTTTCAGCCGTGTTATTTTGCAATATGCCATTGCCAATCTCTTCCTTATTTCTGCCATGCAGTCTCCTGCACCGTTGATGTTTGCTCCTAAGTATTCAAATTTATCCACAAATTCTATCTCGGTATTGTCTATTCTGATTTTGGGTTGTTGTGTTGTTATATCTGTTGACATGATTTTTGTTTTCTGCGTGTTTAAATACAAATTTTATAGCTGTCATAAATCTCCCAATATAGTAACCATTCTTTCTTGTCTCCTATCAATATAGTAACTATTATTCCCTCGGCCTCCTATCAATAGCTGTCATAAATCTCCCCAATATAGTACCATAAATATCCCTAGTGAAGTACTGTACTTCATACTTCTCTCAGTCTCCCATCAATGGCTTCATAAATCGTTCTAGTAAAGTACTTGTATTTCGTACTTCCCTCAATATCCCATCACTTACAAAGTACAATTACTATATAGTCTCCCATCACTTACCGTAGTAGAACCCCCTAGTATTGTATCTCCAGAAAAGACAGAGCCATCTTCTTCAAGTTGCAATGCAATGTGATCTTCAGTATGTCCTGGGCCATGATACACTCTAGAACAGAGAAGCAGACCAACCTAGCCTCAGTCTCAATGGAAGTAGCATGGTTACTGTCATCTACTGGAAGTAGCAGCATTACTGATATCTGTTTATATCAGGGACTTCTCAACCTTCTTGGGCGGCAAACACCACCCACATGTAATACTGAGTGGGCGAGCACTGTCTACATGTAATATTGAGTGGGCATATTGAGATATAATGCATTCAGAGATATAATGCATTCAGAGATTTGATGCATTCAGAGATTTAATGCATTCAGAGATTTGATGCATTCAGAGATTTAATGCATTCAGAGATTTAGACACTGGGTTTCTTCTTCTTCATCGTTCATTCTCTCATTCTCAAACTCCTGCTGTATCTCTCCAATGGTTCTACTAGATTTCCAGCAGGATGTAATCCAGAGAATGGAAATGCATTGTGTCACCGTTTTATTTGCTCCACTGGTCTGACACATCCATCTTTGATGAGGACACTAGGTTTGTCATCAGATATTGCATTGATGGGAAATTGTTCCTACAATTATACAGTGATCTCTATATGTACCGGGTACTGTTTGTTAGATGAAAATCTTTTATGAACTCATATAATAGATATCTATGCTGAAAATGGATGTGCTAGGCCACATCTTCTTCACCTACACAATACAACTGAAATGCTAGCATAACATACTCCATACTTTCTGGCTTAATCATACAAACATTCCTGCTGAAGCATTAGCAAACAAACACATAGACCAAGCGTTCTAAGCCTGGTGCTCACCAGTACCTTGATTCTCTTGTAATGACATGTGAGTTGAAAAGTGCTTGCGAGCACTAAAGTTGAAAAGTGCTTGTGAGCACGAAAGTTGAAAAGTGCTTGTGAACACGAAAGTTGAAAAGTGCTTGTGAACACGAAAGTTGAAAAGTGCTTGTGAACACGAAAGTTGAAAAGTGCTTGTGAACACGAAAGTTGAAAAGTGCTTGTGAACACGAAAGTTGAAAAGTTCTTGTGAGCACTAAAGTTGAAAAGTGCTTGTGAGCACGAAAGTTGAAAAGTGCTTGTGAGCACTAAAGTTGAAAAGTGCTTGTGAACACGAAAGTTGAAAAGTGCTTGTGAGCACTAAAGTTGAAAAGTGCTTGTGAGCACGAAAGTTGAAAAGTGCTTGTGAACACGAAAGTTGAAAAGTGCTTGTGAACACGAAAGTTGAAAAGTGCTTGTGAACACGAAAGTTGAAAAGTGCTTGTGAACACGAAAGTTGAAAAGTGCTTGTGAGCACTAAAGTTGAAAAGTGCTTGTGAGCACGAAAGTTGAAAAGTGCTTGTGAACACTAAAGTTGAAAAGTGCTTGCGAGCACTAAAGTTGAAAAGTGCTTGTGAGCACGAAAGTTGAAAAGTGCTTGTGAGCACGAAAGTTGAAAAGTGCTTGTGAACACGAAAGTTGAAAAGTGCTTACGAGTACTTTTAAATTTTCACTTTTCATATGCCACAGCAGCATCTATCAATATTGGGAGCCCCCTCTAGAGCCTCTGTACTCCACCTGTCTAAGCCAGAATGGCTGCATCACCGTATAGAGACAGCCCCTCTGGCTGTGTCAGCGGAGAGATGTTGGAGATATTGCTTGTCTTATTCCACCTATAGCAGCCACCACAGCCCTTGGACAAGATCCCTAAAAGTGTCTGCCAGAGCCACCACAAGAAGAGCAGTAGTATATCTGTTTCCAGGGTGCACCACAAGGAGTTACTTTTAGTAACAGATCTTGGTTATCTGCTAACCCTGGGAATAACAGAAACCCTTTGCACCCGTTACAGAGAGCTTAGAGAGATCAATAATATATAAATATTAGACAGACACACGCCCGTGTGTTGCTGGGGCCCGAAAGGGGAGCAAAGAATAGCAACACTGTTTACCTTCCACGCATGTTGTAAAAGGCGACTAAGGAGGTTATGGGTTGGAGTTGGCTGTCCCATCCCATATAGGGTCAGTGACCCAAAGTCATGCTGAAGTCGGATGTATCAGGCCAAAAGGCGCAGATATCGCAGCAATGCTGTAAACAATGACACAACGCATTCCGTTTTCCGGACTACATCCTGCTAATCTGCAGGAGTTTGAGAACGAACGCAGAAGAAGAAGACAGATACAATCAGACAGACTTATATTGCTATAAAAAAGAACCTTAAGGTAGCACCCTCAGTTTTAAATACATGTCTGTCTTGTATAAAACTGTATGATGTTTCCTTCAGAGCCAGATCTGGTGTCGATACTCTCATGAGCTTGGACGTCCGAAACTCTACAACAAAGAAGAAGAAGAAATCTGTCACATTGATGGCTAACTAAAGAATGATGGAGAAGTAAGAGAAATCTGTCACATTGATGGCTAACTAAAGAATGATGGAGAAGTGAAAGAAATGATTAATCTGCTGTCATATTGATGGCTAACTAAAGAATGATGGAGAAGTGAAAGAAATGATTAACCTGTCACATTAATGGCTAACTAAAGAATGAGAGAGGAGAAGTAAGAGAAATGAGAAATCTGTCACATTGATGGCTAACTAGAGAATAGGAGAGGAGAAGTAAGAGAAATGAGAAATCTGTCACATTGATGGCTAACTAGAGAATGAGAGAGGAGAAGTAAGAGAAATGAGAAATCTGTCACATTGATGGCTAACTAAAGAATGATGGCGAAGTAAGAGAAATGAGAAATATGTCACATTGATGGCTAACTAAAGAATGAGAGAGGAGAAGTAAGAGAAATGAGGAATCTGTCACATTGATGGCTAACTAAAGAATGATGGCGAAGTAAGAGAAATGAGAAATATGTCACATTGATGGCTAACTAAAGAATGATGGCGAAGTAAGAGAAATGAGAAATCTGTCACATTGATGGCTAACTAAAGAATGAGAGAGGAGAAGTAAGAGAAATGAGGAATCTGTCACATCTAGAACAAAAATGTATGATACATTTTAAATAAATAAAAATTTCTTTCGTTACTTGTGCCAAGAGTTTTGCATATGCCATCCACTCCTCCGACATGATCGTGATGCCAGTGAGTTATGATAATCTCTTGTATATCCACGGAATTTTGTGCCAAAGAATCCTTTAAAAGATCAAGATACTCAGGAACATCTGGGTCACCAGCGTCAATAAGGATGCGCCTAGAGATATCAAGTAATCACGTCTGGAGACTTGACAAAGTATAATTTAGCAAAACTACTGCACCAATCGCAACAACTTGTTAATATGAAACATGAAATACCATTTTCTGTACATAATTTGAGACATTTTGTATAACTCAAAGTGTATTAGTTCTCTATTTAGCTCAAGAAAAATAAGAGGGGAAAGGGGGAAAGGCATCAATCCATCACGCATGTGTTTCTTATGCTTTATGAGAGCCATCAAGTATGTGTTTGTTTCTTATGTAATATGAGAGCCATCAATCATGTGTTTCTTGTCTTCTTCTTCTTCTGCGTTCATTCTCAAACTTCTGCAGATTAGCAGGATGTAGTCCGGAGAACAGAATGCGTTTTGTCATGGTTTACAGCATTGCTGTGATATCTGTCTTTTGGCCTGACACATCTGACTTCAGCATGGCTTTGGGTCACTGACCAGATATATGGGATGGGACAGCCAACTCCATCAAATAACCTCCTTAGCCGCCTCTTACGACATGCATGGAAGGTAAATAGTGTTGCTATTCTTTGCTCTTCTTTCAGGCCCCGGCAACAAATGGGCGGTGTTTCTTGTGTATTATGTGAGCCATCAAGCATGTGTTTATTATGTATTATGTGAGCCATCAAACATGTGTTATGAGAGCCATCAAGCATATGTTTCTTGTGTATTATGTGAGCCATCAAACATGTGTTTATTATGTATTATGAGAGCCATCAAACATGTGTTATGAGAGCCATCAAGCATATGTTTCTATGCATTATGACTCAGAGAACCATCAAACATGTGTTTATTATGTGTTATTTCTCTGGAGAATCTACTGTCGCTGTTATTAGCATTGGGACATGACAGACTGGCAGTCCAGATTAGTGGGACTGCCAGATCACATTGAAGAACAGTGTACGAAGCCAGCGGGGTCTTTTTCACAACAACAAGCAGTAAAACGATGGACATGTTTGCCATAATGCAAGCACTTAACTGGCTGGAATTGCAAGCCTATTGCCATGTGTATAAGCTAAAAGACTTAATGAATATTATTCAGAAAGTCGGCAATGTGTTGCCAGGCCAGCAAGGAGAGCAAAGAATAGCAGCCCTTTCTCTCATGTGACATATTCTTTCCAGAACGTGGTCTTCCTTATGGATTTTTTGAACACTCTGTAATTCTGGACAAGTTGATCTGCCGCAGCTAGAGACATGTTTATGCAATCTGATATATCACTGCACCATCGTTGTCGTGGTGCCATTAACTCTTCCCCTGTTGCCATTAACTCGGTCTTCAGCTATTAATCTTCCCATACTGTTATTTATGTCTATTTATATAACCAAAAAACACAGCTTTCTTTTTAGCTGTCCATGGTATACAAAAAATTCTTCTGTAGCATCTCATTTCATAAGCAGCTATTCTCTTTGCTATTGTCTTATTTAATGTCCATGCCTCGCAACCGTATATTGCTATTGGAAATGCCCATGTTCTGATCATACATAGTTTGGTTTTTTAAAGTACTGTTTACTTATTATGTATATCATATGAGGAGACTAAGGAGGTTATGGGGTGGAGTTGGCTGTCCCATCCCGTATAGGGTCAAAGTGACCCAAAGTTGTCCTGAAGTTGGATGTGTCCGGCCGAAAAGTGCAGATATTGCAGCAATTCTGTAAACCTTGACACAATGAATTCCGTCCTCCTAATCTGATGGAGTTTGAGAACGAAAGCAGAACATTCAAAAAGTAAAAACATGTGATGTGTAGTGGATGGGGGGGGGGATGTTATTAGAGAGAGCTATAATGTAGAGCCAGGGTGTGGAGAGAAACGAACGGGTCAATAAATTAGCTAGCCTCGTCCGGCATAACAGATAGTCAGTGTCTATGTACCGAGCAGACATAGTCCTACTGGGCGCATCTCATGCTTCCGCACATCTGAGGATTTTGAGAAACGTGAGGCAGAGCTCATATATAATATTGGGATATCGAGAATGCTCGATTTGAAATGAGGTTACCGTATGGTGACCCGTGGAGAACACCTAACAATTATTTCAAAAAAGAGTAGTGAATCAGCATCCATAGAACTGGAACCATCAGCATTTATGACCGTATCTACGGAAGCGGAGATCTGAGCACCTATGGACAAGTCTGGTGTCCGAAGGAACATCATACCTAATACCTAACGTTACAGTTAGTTTCGTACAGGTCATAGGTCAGTTTTATTATTCCGACTATGGCCTTTGGCCTTTAGTATTTACTTCTCGTTCACAGCTTAACATGTCTACACAGAAAGTACCATTTAAGATTAACAAGATTTTATTATAAGCTATTAAATAGTCTTGCCTTTTTCCGGTCCCAACAAGATATGTGTTTGTGCCCTGTAAAGTCGCAGGACCGGGGTTACAACCCAGAACTCGAATCACTCGTTGCGACAACTGCAAGTATTTGGGGAAAACTTCTGCCATGTTTCTTATCACGTGACCTGTAGTACTAAAATCATCTACAGGGGCCTTAACCAAGCACATCATTCGCATTCCGAAACATCATCAAGTGTCGTTTCCATATTGAAGGTTGATTTAAACCAGTGTTTCCCAGTCATTTTTTTTTTACCATGCCCCACCTAAGTCTTTCTAAAATTATGATGCCCCCTATGTAACATATACATATTTTGTAATATTCAAAAAATTGTGTTATTCGCCCCTGAATTATCTCCCTGAACAATCAAATTAGCCCCCTGTGTGGCTTGGGGCCCGCGTAGGGAAACACTGGTTTAAACGTCTTCCAACTACCCGTCTCTTGACATGGGTGTCACTATGGTAGAATGTACCTTGTTCGTCTCATGATATTTCCTTCTCACTTTTATCTCTACCTACCTCTTGCTCGCTGTCCCTCTAAGTTATCTTTAAACAAAAGTCTTCAACAAATATTACACAATCTTTAGTCTAATTACTTTGGGGGTCTGTGTGGCCTCTAATACTTTTGGTTGTTTATCCTGAAATAGATAGCCTACTTGGAAATTATCCACTGGTTGAAAGTGGCGCATTTCTCCAAAGGAGAGGTAAACTCATCAGGCGATATTTATCTTTTTCATCATTCATTATCAAATTCCCACCGGATCTCTTGTAGTAAGACAATGGTCCTACTAGATCTCCAGTAGGATGTAGTACAGCGAATGAAAATGCATTGTGCGGCCGTTTTAATTGATGGGTATCTTGGCCATCACAGAGCGGGTCATCTGTTGTATTTTACCTGAATAGGAAAGTTAAATGTCCTCGTTTTTTTGTGAGGTGTTAATGAGTTGTTTTTTGTTGTTTTTTGGAGGTTTCAGCAGAATTTAAAAAATGTATCCTTGTACTTAATGTCTTTTTCATCTGCGTTCAGCATCTACGGTCATGTTATATTGTTAGACCTGTCGCCAGGGCGAATTCAGTGTCTTCTCCAGGTCAATGCATCCCACATCTTTTGTCTTAAAGTTATACCCTCTGGCCAGGTCCGCTATTTCTGCTCTTTGTATATTGGGCAGTCCTGAAGTGTGTGTTCAGAAACCTTGGTTCCAGATTAACATGGGAATTCTTCTGTGTATGAAATCTTCAGTCAGTAATAGTGACCCAACAGTCTGTAGTGGCCTGTTCTAATGCGAAATGATGTGGTCTGTTGGTATCTTTGGAGATTATGTATTTCATTGGGTTTGTCCTCCGCTTCCATTTGTTTCTTCCAATTTGATGTGTATGTGCTATGTATTATTGTCTTTGCTTCTCTGTAGGACATTGGATGTATGTTTCACTATCCGTTTCAATACCCGTTCTTGACAGAACATCCGCGTTCTCATTTCCCTTGATTCCACAGTGTGATGAAAGACAATTGCTAATGATTATTGGATATTTCTGCGCCCATGTCTTATGTTGTGCAGAAGGCTTTCATTTTTGTCGCTCTGGATTGTTTCCAGTGCTTATCTACAATCTTTACCGCTCAGCCTGGCACACTTAGATCACTGCTGGCATCACGAAATATGAAAAGGAAAGAACACTGAGGGCAATCCACAAGTGCAAGGAGCGGAAGGACAGATCCGAAGGTTTTCCTGCTGTAATAGGATCTGGTATGACAGACGGTTTGTTTGTACTAACACCAGACAAATGGCTAGTACGCCTAATGTAAATATTAGTATCACATGTCTGCACCCATCTCACTCAAACAAAAGGCAAGTGTGTGTTTATCTAAGAACCTGTCACGCGACGATCAAATGCAAGCGTGTGTTTACCCAAGTACGTGTCAGACCATGTGTTATTGAATAACCAGATTGAAGCGTTCTGAATGGTCTGAAGTTGTTATGAGGCAACGTATGTTTATTGTATGACCAGATGGATCAATCCTGATTGGTCAGATGTTTTCCTCTAGGGAAATGAGGGATCTTGATTGGCGTGAAGTTTCGCGAAGTTAGGAGGAACTTGGGAGTTGAGTTTCGAAAAACGCATTCGATCATCGACTACCGGAGGAGACCAGTCGGGTTTCCGGACGGAGGAAAGAGTTCCAAAACTGCACAGGCAGTTTGTGGATCGAAACGTATAATCACAGTGATGTCTAGAACTAGTATTGGAAAAAATAAGATTAGAATAGAATAATGAGATGTTAGAACATTTATGAATGAATTAAAATCAACAGGCATAAATGCACAAGACCTTCAATTCCTAGCAACTGGCCGACAAGTATGGAGAACTATGACATCCGCCCTATGTACCAAACTTGGCAAAAGAGGAATTGACTGACTGAATGAGATGTTTTATTATTCTCATTAACTTTATACCGTAACATGTGTTCATTATTTAGAAGTGTTAGCGTTGTTTCATTAATGTTTTGACCTTGCACATTTTATACTCATGATCTGATGTCCGTCTCGGAGATAGTAAATACTCCGGAATTTGTTGTTCCTATTAAACGTCGTCTTATATTGAGCCAAGAAGTGCCTTTGTGATTATTTGATGTCAAGAGATCCACAGGTTTAGACCTGGCCACAGCACCAGTAAGGATCTCATCTAAGACTCTTGACAAGCATATTTGTTTGACTGTCACTTTTGTGACTCTGCCACTATTGTGACACATCACTCATTCTCTGTCACACTAGACGACTGTCTAAGTGTGCCTAATATTCATTGTCACCAAAGTGACATAGCTGACAGACTTCTACCCTGTCACACTAAAGTGACAACACTAGAATTGTCACTTGTTACTCTGTCAACGAAGTGCAGATCTTTCATCTGTCACACTTGTCTGTCAAGGATATACAGTCAAACGTATTCTTCTTATCGTATTTTTTCCATCACATGCAGATCCATAGAGCCATTATCTGTCACACTACCACTAACCTTCAGCACTCCTGCATGCGCTGCAATAGAACTTTCCGTGCACGAATTGACTCATTGGACATCTCCGGACTCACAAGCCAAATTAGACAATTGCCAGTTTATTGTAATTTTGTTTTTCATCGCATTCATTTGTTTTTCATGCCATGCTCATCTTCGCTTATGAAGGAGAAACACCATCTTTGCAGTGGATACGTTGCCTGCCACACTCCATGCAGCAAAGTCATCTGGTCATCTGCACTGAGTGCTTATGAAATATGATGTGACAGTTTCTCGCCAATATAACTGATGAATATCAGGACGAAGGTAGAAGAGATAACTCCTCCTTGAGGCACTTCTTGCTGGAGAGTAGCACGTTTGCTTAGTTCACTATCTACTTTTACTTTTTTATCCTCTGAGGAATTTTTTTGTATCCTCTGCTACTGCACAGTAAGAGTAACATTTTTAAATTCTTGTTTCCACGGACCGGAAATTTTCTTGTGGTTGATAAATATAAACAGAACCAAAATAACCCCCCCAAAAAAGTGATTTTAAGATTCTCCACACTCAAACAAAGAACTGGTAACAGAGATGCAAGGCGAAAATTGTGTGTTGGTGTTTCCAGAGTGGCACCACTACCAACCGGTGGGTTTAATAATGACTATGTTCATGTTCGGCCCAGTGAGAGTTTGAGAATCAACGCAAACAACAACATATCAATTAGTTAGTTAGTCATCGGATCATCATCACTATAGACACGTCCATAGTTGCTCTGATCTCTCCCTGAGTGTATCCGCCATTTCACTTTTGCGGACAGTACCAGTCCTATGCTGGTTGACCATCATTCTTCTGCGCCCTGCAAAAAGTTCACTTCTAGAAACACCGCATTTCAAACCCTAATTTTAAATCTTGGCAATTGACCACTGGCGCTAATAAAACGGCGACTCGACGCATTTCCATTCTCTGCACTGCATCCTGCTGTAAGTCTAGTAGGACCATTGTCATGCTGTAAGGGAGATCCAAAGGGAGTTTGAGAATGAACAAAGATGAAGAAGCAAAGGAATCATCATCCACACTAGTCTAACTCTTGCGTGCTATATCTCTTAAGGAGTTCAAAACATTTACTCGATCCATCGCCCTGTGCTACAATTGCGCATGGCGCCAGTTCATCTGTTCTTTCATTGCCTCGAACTCCCACATGCTCCGGCACTAAAATATGCGTAACAACTTTCAGCCTCGCCTTTATCAAGGCTTCAATCCACTGTTCGTGAACGAGACCCACCCTAATCATATTCATATAGTCACTCAAGATGCAGACCTGCGTTACCTTCTGTGTGCATACCCACTCAACTTCCCTGGTCACCAACATAGTCTCCATGGTCATGCTACTCGTAATAACTGCAAAAGCCCCACTCATACTCATATAGATTCCCTGATCGTTTTACCTGCGCACTGAGCTTTGAATGCCCAAGCACTGCGAACATATTTAATCACATATCCATCTGTGTATATAATCACATCCCCCCCCCTCTTTGACATTCTCACTGACCAAAAGCTGCACTTCTTTCTCCATAGTTGTGGGACATCATTCTCTGCATTCCCTGCTAAGTTATATTACTACTCAAACACGTTTCGAAATCTGTGGGTAGACTTATCCATTCTGCACCTGATGCCACATCTTACAATCTACACATGCTTTGTACGACATCCCAAGCACGTCCCATCCACGACTTTCCTCTCTTAAGTCTGCTGCCTTTGACTTTCTGTATTTCTGAATGCAATGGGTGTTCCTTATCTGCATGTATTTTAATGTACGCTCGTGCACGACATTATTGTAATATGTTCTCTACTGTTGGACAGTCAAGAAGTAACCACATAGCTCTTGTCGATGTGTCTCTTGTGCACCAAAGTATACGCATTGCTGCAATCTGGATTCTGTCCAGTCTTTCGATCTGAGTTTGGTTAAGAATAAGAATTACTAGTGCATTTTCCACCACAGCCACCACCAAACCCTGGTACAAAAGAAATAACAATCTCTGCTCACACTGCGCAGCAGCCATAACCTTCATTGCTGCTAAGCCCTTGCCTGTCCTTATGATAACATGATCAACATGCTCCCTGAAAATCAAACTTCTGTCCATAAAAAAAACACACCCAGATATCTCATTGTGCCGGTTCTTTTAAAACTTTTCCCGGACAACGAAACATGTGGCATGGGTATCTTTACCATGTGATTGTTCAATAAAAAGCATGTCACGCATGGCTTTGAAGGATTTACCACTGCTCCCGTATCTCGACACCAATTTGTCAGTTTGTCCAGCTCCTTCTGTAGTTCACGACGCATTCTTCTCGATTTCTGCCCTGTCTATACAACAGGATGTCATAGCCGCACGACATCGTTCTGCCAATACCTGTGATTTGATTGTTAGTGATATGTACTGTGTATACATTGAATAGCACAGGAGATAGATGAGATCCCTGTGTCAGACCAGGGCTTATAACTGTTGGTGCAGATACCTCAGTTACCACATTTAAGAACTACTATCCTGTGCATCAGGGCGGCACCAACCCACCTAGCGACAAAAGGATTTACTGCAAGATTTAACAGCTGGTCCATCAAGATATCAAAGGACACCCTATTGGTAAGCATCCTCATGATCTAATCCAACCGCACGTCTCCATGCGTGAATCAAACCCCTTAAAAACATCCTGCGCAAATATGTGCATTCTGCCATGTCTTCATTCCTGGTCGATACCCTCCTAACAACGTTGGTAAACACTTATTTCTCTCAAGATCATAAGATACATTCCAGGCCACAATTTTTCCCAAAAGCTTGCCTATCGTATTCTGCATTGTTATTATTCTGTAGCATTGTATCCTGGTGTGATTCTTCCCAGGTTTAGGTAGTGAAACTATATGGCGTTGAGACATGGACTCTAACTGCGGACTTAGAGAGAAGAATACATGCGTGTGAAAACAAATTCTACAGACGTGTGTTGGGTATCTGTTACCGAGGTCTTGGAAAAATCAACCTCAATAAGCATCCACACAATACTTATGAAGGCGCAGGCACGCTGGGCAGGCCATCTTGTGCGTATAGAGAACTCGCGTTTGCCAAAACAAATATATTATGGAGAACTCAAGGCAGGATTTCGAAAAGCTGGTGGACAGAAAAAGCGTTTCAAAGACACGCTCAAGTCATCCTTGAAACATCTTAACATTGACGTAGGCGCTTGGGAGAGCCTCGCTCAGGATAGAACAGCATGGCGTTACAGCATTAGAACGGGAGCACTAGCGGCAGAGGAATTCAGACAAGAAACTGCAAGACAGAAGCGGACACGTAGAAAAGAAAAAACATCTCAACGTCACACAGATACCTTCTATTGTTGTCAATTCTGTAAAAGAACATTTTGTGCGCGCATTGGACTTGCTAGTCATTTAAAAACGCACTATTAACTCTATTATTTTATTATTTATTGTTATTATTATTATGGTTGAGTTTTTGGTCATAGTCGATCACGACGGACGAACATCATCTGTTACCGATAACATAAGACCGACCAATGTGTTTATGCATGATAGAATTAATGCATTAGCGGGTCAACTAGAACCGCTGTTAACAATCGTGAAACTTCGTTAACTCATGCGGTACGGGCATGTGATGAGACTTTCCACGATGAAAATAGATGTTCTTCAAGTTACAGTGGAGGTTGGAAGAAGACGAAGTGGAAGAAGAAGACGTAGCTGGATGATATCAAGATCAGGAAAGGGTGTGAAGTTTCCAACCTCGTCAGGATGGTAGGTGATAGAGATGCGTGGAGATATTTCTCTACCAAATGTCACAATGTGACACCCCTACGTCCCTGACGGGTTATGTCTCAATGTGACACCCCTACGTCCCTGACGGGTTATGTCTCAATGTGACACCCCTACGTCCCTCACGGGTTATGTCTCAATGTGAGACCCCTACGTCCCTGACGGGTTATGTCTCAATTTGAGACCTCTACGTCCCTGACGGGTTATGTCTCAATGTGAGACCCCTAGAACCCTGACTTATGGATATTAGCATTATGCAAATAACATCAGAAATAACAGCATGGTCCGCCGTCGGTGACGTAACATCAATGTTATTGTTCCGCTCTCACACTCGTGAAGATTAGCAGGATGTAGTCTAGAGAATGTATTGTGTCATGATTTACAGCGAGGCCACACTCTTGCGGTTACGTCTGTGGGTCTCACCAATGACCTACTAGACAAACCATCAATGTAACTTAAACAGAAAACCTTAGTGGATGACATGCAGTTATATTAAGGTTCTCTTATGGAAACTTTGTAGCATGTTATCTACGCAATTATAGACCCTCTCTGAGTAGAAGGCTCCTTAAATAGACATTGCAATAAGCCAAAAGCGGAAGTCTCCCGGGTTGGAAGGAAAGGTCAGAAAAACTACTTCACTGCACATAAAAGTAAAGTAAAGTAACCCATGGCATTTATTAATGCCGTAGGGGTTTGAGATGTTAGCGATCTCACATTTCACAGGCTCTGCAAATGAGGGCGGTAGCCATCTCCTCTCCCTCTCAGTCTTTACTTCCCGGATTAATCCGGTACCCATTTAAGGCTGGGTCGACCTGGGAGCCGTTGCGATCTGAAAACATTTCCGCCTCAACTGGGGAATGAACCCAGGACCACTCATATGCGAAGCCAGTGCGCTAACCACTGCGCTAACGCGGCTATAGGAAGTAAGAGTTAATCGATCGCAATTCCGGAGGTTATCAAACAAATAAACGACAGCTATGCCACACATTTCTATCTGTCGCATCAGATGAACTTAATATATTTAAAAAATTAGGGTAACGAAAGAAGAAAAAGAAAACTTGAACATGGCGTGTGGTAACAAACTTCAGCATGGTTTGTAGTAACAAACTTTAGCATGGTGTGTGGTAAAGAAAGACGGAAAGAAAACTGAAACATGGCTTGTGGTAACAAACTTCAGCATGGTGTGGGGTAAAGAAAGACGGAAGGAAAACTTGAACATGGTCTGTGGTCACTTTGACCCTTTATGGGATAGGAAACCCAACCCAGAAATTTCTTCTCCCATGACACCACCAAGAACCAAACACTTTTACGCGTGGAAAATAATCAAACGGACCATCATTGTCAAATGCATCTCGCAACGAAGGTTGGCTGCAACAGACTTCCAACATCCTCTGTCTCTTGCTTTGGTGGTGCACTCTGCTAGACTGTAACCTGTCCATCTTGTGATGTTACTCTTCCACTTCTCTACCGGCCTCTTGCTCACTTCCCTTCAACTGTAACCTTAAGTAAGATCTTCAACAAAGTTTCGTGTCTTTTAATGTGTCCAAAATATTGTATTTGCCAGATCTTTATTTCCCTTAATCATTTTTTCTTCATATTAAGTATTGTTAGAACTTCACTTTTTTGTTTTCTTCTATTTCCATATTCTTCAAACGGACAGAAAAGAACGAAATAGACGAATACGAACTTACAGCTGATCTCGTTCTTTTTGCGAGACTAAACGCGATATACGGATCGGATATAGAGGAAAGTGTAAAGGAGAGTACAAGATAAAGGAAACTTTCTACTTCTGTTGTCAACCTGACTATTGTTGATGTTTAGTCTGCAATGCTTTGTTGTACCAATTATCAGAAAGAATGTCGAATCAAAGGTAGACTGTCTTTTGTAACTTTTCTCGTAGAAATGTCATCACATGTTACTTTAGTACAATCCGCATGAAGTCGGATGTCGTGTGTGCCCGTGTTAACTTGAGACAAGACTTATTTTATTAGACTAAATATTTGAAAAAATAATCAACTAAATAGTCAGATCATTCAAATGATTTTCATTCTGATATATATCAGTGTTAAAGTCACTAATTTTCATGAATGTTATGGTACGTTCAATTAGGCTATAGTAGATACATAAGATAGTAAACAACAGATTGTTATTGTTGTATGGTTACATTTTGAAGTGCTCATCATGGTAGGGCCTAGCCAAAGGCCCTGCCCTAACTTAACTAGACCTGAAACGTGACTGAACTACTGAGAAGCAGGGATGTTTGTTGTGATTAGGAAGGCATAGGACTATTTAGGCCTAAAGATGTAAATTTCATTTCTAGATCATGATGTAGGTAGTATATTTGGCATATTTCTCGTGTATAGGTCTCCATTGTCCATTGTGACCTTTGTTCTAGTTTCGAGGTATTACCTAACCTTTGCAGTGTGATTTGGCAAGCTTAAGGTAAAGTACGGATAGGATTAGAAATAATATTTCTAATGTGTGTGCAAACCTCACTCTGCATGTAGCGCGCAGAAATACTGAGCGCTCAGTACAAATGTTAGGAAAATTTTTTTTTTAATTTGTAAATTGGAAAAGAAACAGATTATGTATAAGTTCGTCTTTGTCTACAGTTGAACTCAGTGATTGTCAGGATGTGACATCATGGCAGCCATTAATTTCATTGATGTTACACGAAAACCATGACGTTGGCTAGTTAAAAATGTAAACATGCTATTTATAGCACAGTGGAGACTTATTCTTTACTTCTACAGATAAGCATAATTTGTGTAAGGTTATAGATTTGGGGAGAGGGGGTTTGGAAGGATTATAATTAGTTTATATATATTTTGTTGTTAGAAGGAATAGAATTATTGTTTAGAATTAATTAAGAATTCTCATCTAAGGTGTGAATCGATTGGTCTTTTAAGGGAAATCCATGACAGTTCATGTAAACAGTGCGCTATTTATCGCACAACTGAGCGCTATACTAGAAATTTGCCGTATATTTAATATTATTATATTAGTTAGTGCCTTACTATAGGCTTTTAGGCCTATTATTTATTATTATGATGTTACCTACTGTTGTTACAAAAAAAGGCCACTGATATATTAGACCTAATTAATATCATATCCTAAATAGGCCTATAATTAACAGCCTAATACTAAATAAGCTAAATAAGAATTGAATTATGCATAGATTGGTGTAAGTTTTGTGTGTGTGTGTGTGATACGAGACATGTGAGAAAGTGGCAAAGATGTTGTTTTTTTTACAAAAAACAAACAAAACAAAAAGAATATTTATAAATTACTTACCTTTAGTTTTTTTTCAATTGTCTGAAGTGAGAACCCTGAAAAAAAGCCTAATTCTACAGTATAAATGACTGAACCGTATAGATTGGTCATAAATCGTTCTCTGAAGCTCTAGACCTAGTCATATTTGGGATCCCTCCAAAAAAGTCAATCTTTCGACCTCTACATCACCAAAGCGGCATGATCTACTGTTAATTGTTCTTTGAAAGCTAACTAACTTCAAAAAATTCATTTTCCGATTCACAATCTATTATGATTTTACAGAAAATACAATAAAACAAAAGTCTATAATAGCCGATTCACTTTCATGTCTCCGCTCTGACTTGCCAATGTGGACAGATGTAAAATATTTCACTATTACAATTCCATAGATGTCTTCCTGTTCATAAACTGTGCAGAAAAGGAAGTCAAATAGAATAGCTAACTAGGATTGTTCACTTAAACATGTTATTTTCAATTACTAGAGAGTCATAACAGTAGTCGGATTACTAAACTCGGATTACTCCGACTTTAGTGTTCATGATATGCTAATGCTGTAGTTGGGAATACCTGAAGAGGCACTGTTCAACAACATTCATGATACTTTTATTTTCACACACTCAACACAGAACTAATGCCTCAAACACAGAACTAATACCTCAAACACAGAACTAATACCTCAAACACAGAACTAATACCTCATTCCTCAGCTAGCTGGGGCTGGGAAACAATGTCTGCATCCTTGAAAACCAAGAAATTTGACATCAAAATCACAAAAACCATTTCTTAAAAAACGAGTATATTTTGAATGATTTTGATAGATTTCAGAAAATAATTAACAATAATCGTATGAGATGTCATTCTGCTTATACATCTAGCAGAAATAGAAGTAAATTATGTCTACTTTTGATTACTATGTTGCCCGGATATATGCCGTTAGTTTACACTCATTAACTTGTTGAAAGAGGTACATAGCATCGGGCAGAATATTCCACCTCCAGTGGTTCAAAATACCTTGACCCTGGTGGTATCTTCCGCCTACAGCATGCTAAAGGTTTAAGAGTGGACTGTCCAGTGTATCGTTTGTCATTATTTTTTACATCCTGGAATTAAAAATTTCAAACTCCATTACCTTATAGAACATGCGCTAGATATTTGTAAACACTTCTTAACACCGCTGTGACTCAGATGTGGATATTATTTTCAACAATGATGGATCTGTGGTTTGGCAAGTGCACAGTGCTTGGACATTCATGGCTCAATACAGATGGAAGTGTATTAGGGAAGAAAGTGGTGCCCTCTATACAACTACTAGTAGTATGATGAAGGCAATGATATGGCTAGAGTCCCAGAGTGTTACAGATATCTGTTACTGGTTCTATGGGTATGCATTCAAAGATTCAGTTGGGCTATCTACACTATCAGTGGCTTGAGTTGATGAAATCTGTGCTGATGAAAGATACCGTCATTTTTTTTACCAGGACACATGTGTGTTGATGGAAATTCTTCTTCATCATTCTTCAGTCAGATATCAGGAAGCTACCTCTTTTGGGTTGCTCTTTTGTATGTCTGCTTAGTTTTTGGTTCATTTGATGACTCCAAACATTTGAACTTTGCATACTGTGTGGATTTTTTTCATTTCTTCTTTCTTCCATTGATGGCAAACCTGTGCTTGTTTCCATTTCTGTGATTGGGGTAGTATTCATACCTCCTGTTATAATTCTGAGATTGCAGTTTTGTATCTTTGAGATCTTTGAGTGTTACTCTTGGCTGCAGTCCCCCATGCTGACATTCCATATTTCAAAGCTGGTCTTATGTAACCTGTGTATGCTCTACTTATAATTTTCCCATTTGCACCCCAATCTGTTCCAGCCAATATTTAAGGAGTGCTGTCCTCATTGTACCGTTTGTTTGGCACCTGTCTGTGCTGTTTCCATGTAAGTCTTGGGTTAAAAGTGACTCCAAGGTATGTGGGTGTCTCATATTTAGGAAATATTTGACCACCTATGGTTAGTAGGATTTTTGTGTGGTTTGGTGGGCATGCTGAAGATGGTGTAGGTCGTTGTTTTTTTCTACATTGATAGACATGGCCCATTGGTCTGTCCACTTGACCAAATTGTCAATAGTTTCTTGTAACCTTATATTTGTTGTGCCTACACTCTCTTCACTGCACCATATTGCCAGATCGTCTGCATACATTGCAGCGCTTACTTTACGCGAGAGGATTTGGTCAATGTCGTTTATGAATATAAGAATAGAGTGGGTGATAGAACACCTCCATGTAGTACTCCATGCTTGAAGAGTTTTTTTCTATTGTGGGAAATGGAGGAGCAGAGAAACTTGCCAGCAGGGTCACAATGACTAGTGACAGTTCAATGAACCGTGGTGATATTATGAATGAAATCATGGAACTGTAACAGTTGGAAGATATGGAGCATTTTCTTCTTCTATGGCTAGAATGCAGTATCTGGGAGTGAAGTGTGATGTTGCAAGAAAGAAGCGGCATATAGGAATCACAAGAAGTTCTATCAACCAACACAAAATCGGAACAGTCAGTTACCACATTTTGAAGGACATACTAAATATGAGATCAGTGAACCTATAGATTTGTGCAGAGTGCCACGATCATGATCTGATGACTAGCTGACTAACTAACTAGTATATTTGTCTATCATAAAAAATGCTGCAAATAAATGTGAAATCTATTTGTCACTTTTTTTCAGTGAATTGAAGCGGCTCAGTGACGATAATCTGGCCAAGCAGCCAGACGAAGTATTTGATATTATTTGTAAAATTGGCAGAGGGTAAGAAAGTATAAGTAAGAAGGAATAGAAATGATTTTGTCCGTGTCCATTTGCTGATCTGCACAATTATGTTTTCCTTTATGGTACAAAATTTAGAGAACCCAGCATTGCACATCACGCTGTGGGAACTAGAGAACAGTCCTGACCATGGTCCTAGCTACCTGCATGTGTCTGTTCCCTCTAAGATGAGTGCGTGTGAGTAAAAATCGATCTCTGAGACTGATACATTTCGAACACCACTTTTTCTGTGTAAACCTTCTACCTACAAAAAATAATTTTCTGACAAATATTATATTTAAACAAATTCTATTTTTTTTTAATTGCAGAAACTTTTACACACATTTCTAAACGTAAGTCTTGTAAGCCAAGTCCAACTATGTGGGTCAAGGAATAAAAATGTGTATGCTAGCATATGGTAGCGCAGCTTAGTGGAAACAGTGCTTTGTGCCTACATTGTGTTTGATATTATTTGTAAAATTGGCAGAGGTTAAGAAAATATTAGTAAGAGTTCACTTGTTTTTGGGTCGGAAAGGGGAGTGAAGAGTAGCAACACTGTTTACCTTCCATGCATATCATAATAGGCAACTAAAGAGGTTATGGGGTATGTATGACTGATCCACCCCATATAGGGTCAAAGTGACACAGAAACCATGCTGAAGGCGGATGTCTCATGCCAGAAGGCGCAGATATTGCAGCTAAGCCATAAATCATGACAAAAGGCAGTCTGTTCTCATAACTACATCTGACTAATTTGCAGGAGTTTGAGAACAAACACTGAAGAGGAAGAAGTAAAAATGAGTATAACTGCTTTTGTCCTTGTCCAATTCCTTTCTATCTTTACTTATGTTGCATCAAATATAAACCATGCCTACTCAATGCCTCACCACTTCTTGTTATATGCTTTTATCACATTCATGGACAGAAATCACATACTTGTCTCTGTCCCCCATGTGTTGTCAGACCCCAAAACAGGAACAAATAATAGCAGCATTGTTTACCTTCCATACATGGCATAGGAGATGACTAAGGAGGTTTTGGAGTGGAGTTAGCCGTCCCATTCCATACATGGTTAAAGTAACTCAGAAGTCATGCTGAAAGGCACAGCAAAGCTATTTGCCTTGACACATCTCATTCTCTGGACAACATCCTGCTAATCTGCAGAAGTTTGACAACGAATGTAGAAGAAGGACTTTTTCTTCTTATATTTCACATATTTTATTATTATACCCGTATTTTACTTGACTAATGGCAAAACTCAATTTCAAGCTATGAGGCACCCACTAGGAGCTCTTCTTAACAACTGAATTTATGAAAGCTACCCACTTACCTGTGTAGACTGCTACCCACCTACCTGTGTAGACTGCTGAGAATAGGAAACTGGTTGCAGAAGAGGATGAAGAAACCTAATGAAGCCAGAATTAAAATAATAAATTTAGTTTTAAGCACTTGACTGAGTGGTGTCGGACTTGACTGAGCGACACCAGACTTGACTGAACGGTGCCAGGCTTGACTGAACGGTGCCAGGCTTGACTGAGGGATACCAGACTTAATTGAGCAGTGTCAGGCTTGACTGAGTTGTGCAAGGCTTGACTGGGTGGTGGCAAACAATCTTCAGCATCCACCTCTAGTCAACTTCCTGAAATCTATTATCCTTTTTACATAGAACAGGTACTAGCTGTGTGGTTCTGTGTCCTGAAAGAGGAATACAAAATAACACTGTTACTTGCAATGTAATTAAAATAGGTAACTAATGAGGTTGTGAGGGTGGAGTTGTCTGTGAGGATGGAGTTGGCCGGGAGGGTGCAGTTGGTTGTGTTGAAACATGGACTGTGTATAGACGGTTATCATGTGATGGAAAACTACTTAATGAATTGTCTTACCAGTATAGGGTAACCATGCAATGGATGCCCTCTCACTGTGAAGTGCCGGGAAATGAAAAAGCGGGGGGGGGGGGGGCTGGGTGCTGCAGAGGACCAACCAGGTGTACCAATCACCTGCCATCAGAGGAGACAGATGATCAGGTCAGTGAGAGGGCAGCGGACACCAGCACAGGATGACTATCACATTATGAACAGATCAGAACAAGTTGTGATGTCAAGTTGTGACTTCAATTCAAAGTTTAAGATTGGCAACACGGCCATGTGTACATGTGGACAGGCAGCACAGAGTGCCAAACATATACTTCAAGAGTGTTCTGAGCATGAAACGCTGAGACTGACATATTGGCCAGAAGAGGCAGCACTGGAATCAGGGCTCTATGGTGTGAACTACAAAAGACAGTGAGTTTTAATCAGGGAACAGAATTACAGATATAGACATGTTTCAAGTGAACGAAAGAAGAAAAAAGAAGAATCATGTGATGGACATGATAAATAAATAATCCTATAGGTCAGGGACCCTGAACCTTTTCAAACAGCGAGCGCCGCCCACATGTAATACTGAGTGCGAGCACCAAAACATATAATAGGCAAGTAAAAGTGAAAACTGGCTGTATAACTTTTTTCATTGCACCATACACACTCATTCCTTTAATTCTTCCCCTGACAGTCGTGGATAGTACCAATTTTTGTTTCAGTTTGTACCATAAAGTTTGAATTATAAAGGAAACTCATGATAGTTCTCGTGAGCACTTTTTAAATCACATGACTCAAGTTAGGTTAAAGTAACCCAAAAACCACGCTGAAGTTGGATTATCATGCAGAAAGACAAAGACATCACAGCCAAGCTGTAACCCTGATATAATATATTTTAGACTTCATCCTGATAACTAACAGGAGTGTGAGTGGGACAAGATTAAATCAAGCACCAAACCAATCACATTTTTTTGGGACAAAATCACCTAACCCACTTTGTCTCTTATTTCCCCCTCTTAAAGCTCATATGGAAGCGTGTACAAGGCTCTACATAAGGAGACAGGTCAAGTTTTGGCCATCAAACAAGTTCCTGTAGACACTGACCTGCAGGAAATTATCAAGGAAATATCCATTATGCAACAGTGTGACTCCACATATATTGTCAAGTATTATGGCAGTTACTTCAAGAATACAGACCTGTGGGTAAGCAGAACACATAACAATTGGTAAATTTTCTTTACGTATGTATAGCTTTATCAATTACTTTGAGAATCTGATTGTTAGAGATTTTCTAGGCGAGTGGTTCTCAATATTTTTTTACTTGGCCCCCTCCCCATCCTTTTACTGACGTTTTTCCTCGCAGCCCCCTCCACGATCTTAAAGATATGTTATTAACTTGCTTTATCACCCAGCAAATATATTCAAGGTGTAATGATATATCAGGCATGTACTTGTTTTTGTTTGTTTTTCGTTCGCTCCATTGTAACCATTACGGATATCCGTGCGATTTCCGCCGGGAGCGTGATTACGCTGTGCCACCGTTATGCGCCTTGTAGGCCTAGCACATCCGATTTCGGCATGCCTTGACAATTCGGGTGGGCTACCCTTAGCCTGTGACAGCCTCTATATCTGTCTCCAGGCACGTGTAGTGGAGACTCTTCGCCCAGACGATTTTTTGCTCTCGTCTGACTCGAACGAGGTGTTCCACTGTCTATGAACTTGCCTCGTGTAATTGGATGTGCTGTGCCTGTGCCCATTGGGTACTGAACCGTTTCTCATCCATGAGCCTGGTTCCTTAAGGGGAAGAACTCAACAGAGGAGTTGGACCCTGGCTCTTTCGCCCTCTTAGCCGAGGTGTCATTCACCGAGATCGTGTACACCTTGTCCAAGTTCGAGTCTCACACCACGCGTTTGAGAGCAAGGCGTTCTCGAGCTGAGCGTCCTTATCCCAATAGCGCCTGAGCCCATCAGGTACTGAACCCTTTCTCTCTTCAAGTGTATTTCCGGTGTAGGAAAACCTGACAGTAGAGTTGGGCCAGGGCTAAATCGTTGTCCCTTTTGTGCCTGAGCGCATCGAGTACGGAACCCTTTCTCTTCGCGAGCATATTTCTGGTTTAGGAAGGCTCGACATTAGAGTTGGATTAGGTCTTCTTGCTTTACCAAACGCCAATGAATGGGTCTGGGTCTCTGCCTGTAAGGAACACAGGTAACTAGAAGCTCGTCTCGAGCTGACGGAGCTTGTAGTTCCCCTTTCCTAGGAACTTTTCATTTTTTATTTGCAGTTCACGCTGCCCTCGAGCGCTGATCTGCCCTTTCATTGTTTCATTGTACTCTGTATGAAATATATTTGTCTCTCGCCATGCATCTACCTTTACGTGCATTTTACATTGCCTGCCCCTCCAATGTTCGGACTGGACAGACATGTACTTGAAAACAGACTGCCACTACGAATGTTAAAATGGGTAGTAGATGACAAAAGAAAAAGAAGACCAAGAGAGGCTCTACGCAGAATAACCATCAAAGAGGGTATAACTATGCATCTTAACAACATGCAAGATTTACAGGCAGTAGCATCATATTAGTTACCAGTGCCAAACCTGGTCTCTCTCATCTTCACATTACAGAAAGATAGTGACATGTGAGATGAAATTCTTGAGGAAAGTTGCAAGGGTCACAGGCTTACTAGATTACGAAATGAAGACATCAGGGAAAGAATAGGTATAACACCTTGCACAAATTACATAGAAAGGCAACAGATCAAGTGGTTTGACCTCATTATGAGAATGCATCACGACAAGTTGCCTGTATAGGCATATAACCAAATGAGATCAAGGTACAAAGCCAGAGGATTGTTGAGAAACATGAATTGAATATAGATAGATGAAGTAATTCCTTTAGCTGTGAGCGATAGCTGTTGACAGCCCATAGCTTTTCTGACAATAACTTTTGTTGTCTCAAAGGTTTCAGGGGTAATGGATACAGTTTCCCATCCCATATAGGCTCAGAAGCCATGCTGAAGTCGGATCTGTCAGGCTGAAAGCACAGATGTCACGCCTAATCTGTAAACTATGAGAATGCATTTCATTCTCCAGACTACATACTGTTAGTCTGCAAGAGTTTGAGAATGGGTGCAGAAGAAAAATAATGCCACCTGTCTGTTTCAGGGTTTCCACTTTGCCATACAGCTTCAGGGTTTGGAGTAGTCATATTGTAGGTCAAAGTGACACAAAAGCCATGCTGAAGTATGTTGTGTTCTGCTGGCATGTGCAGATATTACATAAACTGACCACATGGACGTTCATTGTTATTTTTTTTTAATATACAAAACTACATGCCTGATCAAACTATTCTGTATGTTTCAGATTGTGATTGTGTTTACTGTTTCTGAACATTTCATATTGTGATTGTGTTTATTGTTTCTGAACATTTCAGATTGTGATGGAGTACTGTGGAGCTGGGTCTGTCTCAGACATAATGAGACTCAGAAATAAAACAGTAAGTTCTGCCCTAGAATTTGTTAACTTTGCAGCACTTAAACTTCTTACCTTCCTTGTTGTGTTGTTAACAGCACACCATACATTCTTGTGTTACCAACAGTCAACCATACATTCTTGTGTTACCAACAGTCAACCATACATTCTTGTGTTACCAACAGTCAACCATACATTCTTGTGTTACTAACAGTCAATCATACATTCTTGTGTTACCAACAGTCAACCATACATTCTTGTGTTACTAACAGTCAACCATACATTCTTGTGTTACCAACAGTCAACCATACATTCTTGTGTTACCAACAGTCAACCATACATTCTTGTGTTACCAACAGTCAACCATACATTCTTGTGTTACTAACAGTCAACCATACATTCTTGTGTTGCTAACAGAACAGCATACATTGTCATGTTGCTAACATTACACCATACATTCTTGTCAGACATTACATGTTTCATATTTCACAATTTATTCTTGTATATTATAATTTTACAGCTTACCAAAAAAATAGAAATATTTAGGAGCAACATTTAATAAATTACACCTCATAAATTCACACATGTATTATTGACATGTATGTTGGTGTGTGCAGCTCTGTCGAATGTTGTGTTCTTTGTTAGACCTCTAACACAGCTCATTAGTTTACGTAAGGGCTTCTGTGTTGAACAATGAAATTCACCAAATTATTCCATTTGGTGCAATGGCAATGTCGTTATATGCAAGCCACTTGTCTGAATTGGAATTAGTACCTGAGTCAATTCTTTATGCAATAATTGGCATCAATGTTGGTCTGATCTATCTGCAATAGGAATAGGGAATTTGTTTTTTTTTAATCGCCTAACGATAAATACCACCAAAGATTTACTATTGCGGAAAAACATGGCCAATTGCATGACTAAAAACATTATGGAGAGGCAGCGGGGACAACTTTCTGTAAGGATACATCACGTAGATGATGATAGTGGCAATGTTTTGAGATATCACAGACAGAAATATAGTGACAGAAAAGTGTGTTTTATGTATCAATGTATGGTAGGTCTTCATCAACGCAAGATAGATGACAGACTAGACTAGCAACACAAGGGAGGTGACAGACTAGACTAGCAACACAAGGGAGGTTACAGACTAGACTAGCAACACAAGGGAGGTGACAGTTAGACCAGTGACATGAGGGAGATGACAGTTAGACCAGTGACATGAGGGAGATGACAAATACCAGATTGCTAAGAAATACCAAATTTTAAATTATAAGAGGTAGAGGACTGAACTCTTTATAATTGAGTTTCCCTATATGTACTATGTCTCTCTATCAATAGAGTATTTGAGGAAAGTATTCAAGATGGCAGTATGGCCAGTCATACTGTTATGTTCTGTGTATGCAAGTCCTTTTTCTTAAATCTCCCAGTTGTTGTAGCCACCTTCTTCCTCATTCTCCGATTGAAGCTGAGACGTTGATATGGATTTCATCAATGAACTGTACTGTGATCACTATCTCTGAGACAGGGCCGTAGAGCTTGTCCATCAGAGCTATTTCAGATGGCCATAGTTTGTTTCTTGTGGTGTCATACAGTGAGCAATTCTGTAAAATATGTTCTGTGTTTTCTGGAGATTGTTCACAGGGGCACATATTCATTATCACGAACTCCAAACGGTTCAATACGAGGAGAAGTACCTACATTCAAACTTTTTGTCAAACTTTGTTGTCAAAATGGTTATTTTAATCGTAGATTAAAAAGTCATCTGGACTGCTTCCTGATGCATTGATCTATGCGTGATAGTTGTCGTCCCCCCCCTAAGGGTCATTGAAGGGTGAAGGGGAGGCTCTCAGTGCATAGTACGCAGATCACTGCATCTAGCGACTGTAAAATGTATCTTCTGTGATATTTCGTTTTATTAAATAATGAAATGATTTTTTCTTTAAAATGTATGTACTTCTGCCCGTATTGTACCCTCCAAACTTAAAAATAGCAGTTACTATGGTTATGTGATATGTGGTGTCTGAAATCAAATTATGATCAACGAGCTGAGCATTTATGGGAATGTCCACATTGCTGGAATGCTTACTCCTAGTCAAGAATCAATAGAGTAGCTAACTGCAGCCTGCTGAGATCATGGCTGAATATTCTATGCATTTAAACCTTTTATATGATTTCAATAACATATTGTTTGATTGTGACTCACAGCTAACAGAGGATGAGATCTCAACCATTCTATACTACACATTGAAAGGGTTGGAATATCTCCATTCTCGGAGAAAAATACACAGAGATATCAAGGCAGGAAACATTTTGTTGAACACTGAGGGCCATGCCAAGTTGGCCGACTTTGGCGTGGCTGGGCAGCTTACAGTGAGTTTTGTGTGTGTGTGTTTTACTTCTCCTACCTAGGTATGTTTAGTTTTGTGTGTGTTTTACTTCTACCCAGATATGTTTAGTTGTGTGTGTGTGTTTTACTTCTCCTAGCCAGATATGTTTAGTTAAACTTTTATGAGGAGATGCACTTTTTCATTCCCATGTCAGGTATTCTGATGTGGTTATATCATCTTATCCATCATGTATTCTTGCAACTCGATCATCTCAAGAAATGCAGCCCATCATCTAAACTTCATCAACAAGATATAGAACTTCATCAATGAGATATAGAACTTCATCAACGAGATATAGAACTTCATCAATGAGATATAGAACTCATCGCAACATGCAACCGAAAGGATAATTCTATCCATAAGCACTATAAGGAAAGGGAGAAACTATTATGTTTGGACTGAGAACAGGCCACAACTCAAACTATATATATATATATAAATATATACACACACCATGCAGAGTGAAGTAGGCGATCATGTTTCTCCACAAATATTTCTTGTGTTGTTAATAAGTTCAGTTGGCTTCTTCTATATGTGCCACAGTGACAACCATCCAGAAATTTCTCTCTCTGTTTTCCTCTGTCTATTCTCTCCTTGATCTTTCTGGTAGTTACTAAATGTTCAAGTTTTACTTTTCTCATCACATGCCCTAAAAATCTTCATTGTCTGCTTCTAATTTTTGTTATTATTTCTTTTTACTCCAGCATCTCTGAATCCTTCTACATGAGTTTTCTTGGCTGTCCATGGAATTTTCATCATTCTTCTAACAAAAAAAACTCATGTCTCAGTTTTCTCCAGCTCACCTTGAATTCTTTTGTTTACCTTCCATGCTTCATATCTATAAAAATAATTGGTTCAATATAACATCCTACCACTCAAGATTCATCATCATCATCAGGTGCCATGCCGGGTGGCGTAGGCGGTCATGGCTCTCCACAGCTCTCTGTCCACATTATTATGTATCAAAGTCGTTGTTGTTTCTTTGCCGTGCCAGGTTGTCACACTGTCTAATATTTTCTCACGTTGTCGCCCTCTGTCTCTGGTGCCTTCAACCTTGCCTGTTGTGATTATGTTCTCTAAACCTGCCTGTCTCATGAAGTGGCCAAAAAAAGAAGATTGCCTTTTTCTTACATTCTTGATTAAGGTCCGTTTCGCATTTAACTCTTTTAACACCTCTAAATTAGTTTTTCTGGCAGTCCATGGTATTCTCAGCATTCTTCTGTAGAACCACATCTCTGTTGCCTCCAGTCTCCCACTTTCCAGTTTGTTTATTGTCCAAGACTCGCACCCATATTTTAGTATAGGGGTTATATAGCACTGCAGAACTCTCTTTCTCACCTCTAATGACTAGGTCATATTACACTCAAGATTACATATGCATTGATACTACTCCATTACATAGAATGTTTCTCATATTTTGAAATGCTGATTACGTCCGTGATATCCTGCTCTCTATCTCATTGGAGCACTGTCCATTTGATGTTAAAATGGTGCAAAGAAACTAACTTTATCCACTAGATTCAGTTTTTCCATCACTGATATTGATACTTCATCTTGGCGGTGTGTATTTGTTTGAAACAACTACTTCTTGTTTAGACTGAGACCTTTGTGTTTACTTTCTTGCTTTCTTGTACTATATATATGTACTGCATAGACATATTACATCTATGCAGGTTGTGTGGTGCTAGGGTTGATGGTGTGGTTATATTACATCTATGCAGGTTGTGTGGTGCTAGGGTTGATGGTGTGGTTATATTACATCTATGCAGGTTGTGTGGTGCTAGGGTTGATGGTGTGGTTATATTACATCTATGCAGGTTGTGTGGTGCTAGGGTTGATGGTGTGGTTATATTACATCTATGCAGGTTGTGTGGTGCTAGGGTTGATGGTGTGGTTATATTACATCTATGCAGGTTGTGTGGTGCTAGGGTTGATGGTGTGGTTCTGGCCTGATACCTCTGATTAGCTAGGTCAAAACTGTGGTCCTGCTTTTGTAAGAGGTGACCTGACAAGCCTTAGTTTTCAGCCTCTGTTGGCCGAACTAAATCCCTATCTCTGCATTAAAGAACTGGCCTCTGCAGTGTAAATGTATATGAGGTCCTACCTCAGGGCATAGTACATATCCTTTAGAGAAAAAATTATAGATTTTTTGTCAATACTCAGTCACCTGGCAACAGATAGGATGGCTCTTACAGGCTAGAGAGGCCCAGTCGAATTAAAAGCATGGCGAAATCAGATGAGATGGACCAGAAGGTGCAAAATAATGCAGCTCTGCTGTGAAACCGACAGCACAATGTAATTCATGTTCCCCGGCAGAAATCACATGAACTTTTATGTTGGTTATCAGAGAGCGAAGAAGAAGATGAACCTTTGTCCTTCTATGGCAGACTCCAAGGTTGTGGAGAATGTTGAATGTGCTAATAAATGTGACAGAAAAAGTAGTGAGCTAGTTGGCCGAGAAGTGTGTGTTGTACATCTGGTAGGACAGAGATAGTTGGCCGAGAAGTGTGTGTTGTACATCTGGTAGGACATGAGATAGTTGGCCGAGAAGTGTGTGTTGTACATCTGGTAGGACATGAGATAGTTGGCCGAGAAGTGTGTGTTGTACATCTGGTAGGACATGAGATAGTTGGCCGAGAAGTGTGTGTTGTACATCTGGTAGGACATGAGATAGTTGGCCGAATAGTGTGTGTTGTACATCTGGCAGGACATGAGATAGTTGGCTGAGAAGTGTGTGTTGTACATCTGGCAGGAAGTTTTAATTCTTGGATACTGGCACACTGGAATGCCTCCCTTTGGGGACTAAGCATGCACCTACAATATCCTCCTTCCCCCTTACACATCCATGACTTCAAGACCTTATATGAATCCGGTGTCACCTCATTTACAAAACTGAGAACATATGCTTCTGTCAGAAAGGATATGGGCTTAAGAGCTACAGAAATTACTTCATCATCATTTTTACCATATGTAAACATGTTATATCACATAAATGTTATATCACATAAATGTTATATCACATAAATGAGCTCTTATAAACAAACCCTTGTCTGTTTCCTAGGATACAATGGCCAAGAGAAACACTGTGATAGGGACCCCATACTGGATGGCACCAGAAGTTATACAAGAGATTGGTTACGATTGTGTTGCTGATATCTGGAGTTTAGGTTAGTTGACATGGTTATGATTGTATGTTGCTGACAAGATATAGAATTCATCACATTCATGCAACCAAAAAGATAATTCCATACATAAGCTATAAGGAAATGGTTAACTGGAGTAGTTTCATTGTTGCATCCAGCAGAAAGTTGCTTTTCACCACACCCCATGTGTCATCTGTTCATAGCAAGGCACACTGTAAACCATGGTCAGGGCTAGAACTTGTCTGTTCTCCCTAGTGTGATGTGCAATGCTAGGCTCTGTGTATATTGCACCATAAACGGAAATGTAATCATATTGATTGTGTTGCCATGGAGCTTCGACAAAAGAATAGCCTTCCTAAGTCATGTGATCTGAAAATGTATGCATGATTGTTTCTTTTTGTATGCCACTGGTAGGACCTTCAAACCATGCTGAAAACGGATGTGCTGGGCTACAAGCACAAAATAACACACTCCGCTGTGAAACTGGTAGCACAACATACTTTATGCACCCGGCGAAAATCACACAAACTCTTGTGTTGGTTATCAGATAGTGAAAGAATAAGAAGAAGACCTTCACATTGTTCACATGGAAACAGACATGCGCATAAGCTGGAATATTGCACAAAATTTCATGGAAATAAAATAATGAAACCGCCCATGTGTTGCCGGGACCGAAAGGGGAGCAAAGAATAGCAACACTGTTTACCTTAAACGCGTGTCGTAAAAGGCGACTAAGGAGGTTTCCCATATAGGGTCAGTGACCCAAAGCCATACTGAAGTCGGATGTGTCAGGCTGAAAGGCACAGATATCGCAGCAATGCTGTAAACCATGACACAACGCATTCCATTCTCCGGACAACATCCTGCTAATCTGGAGGAGTTTGAGAATGAACACAGAAGAAATAATGAAACAATGTCTTAATGACATTACTCTGTTACACTATTGAAGGTTTTCCATGATAAAAATATGATTACTGAATATTTTCAGTGTATTAGGTTACGGTTTGCAAAATTTGTTTAAAATTTTAGGAATAGTTGTATATGCCTATTAGTGTTAATTTGAGTACGGTACCATTTTTCTATATTGTGTTTTTCTGAAAGGAAAAGAGTTTACTGTTACAAAAATAGAATGCAGAAATAAACTCAAGCTGTATCAATATTAAATATTTCATTTGAGTAAATTAACTAAAGTCAAACTAAGTAAGAAATATATAACTTGTAAAAATGCCCAAAAAATATTTGATTCACACAATTTTTGGGAAAAAATTGTTTTTACAAGTTGAAATACATGCAGAATATCATACAATAAATGTATAATCTTAAAGTTTCAGGAATCCATTGAAAAATCTGGCTCTAAAGGGAAGCAACTGTTAAATTGTGAAAACAAAAATGAGGAAGATATTTGAGTTGCATTAGTTTGTTGTAAGAAAAATACTACATTGTGTAATTTAGGGTAAACATGTAAGCAAAACAGAGAACCTAGACTTTGATCAGTGAGAGATACATGCCACTTGATAGTGATATTGATCAAAATCTTCATTCATCTCCGGTGTTTAGGTATCACTGCATTGGAAATGGCTGAAGGGAAGCCTCCGTATGGTGATATACATCCGATGAGGGTGAGTTCTAGTTGATTTATCTACTTTTTTGGTGGTCAAATATTGTTCATGTTTTCCCGAAATTGTGTGGTGAAAGGAGGCAGATATGTGAAGAAGAGAAATGTGTGTGTGTGTGAAGAGAAAGGTGTGCGTGTTGTGGTGTGTGTAAAGAAGAGAAAGGTGTGTAAAATATAAGTCAGGTGTGTAGGTGGTAAAGAAATTCCAGGTGTGTAGGTGGTACAGAACAACCAGGTGGATAATGAAAAATTCTAGGTATCTGGTGATGGAGACGTATGGGCTGAGGTAACACCTGGTTTGTGATGAGGGAGAGTTATGTTTATAGTGAAAGAGAGCCAGGTGTGTGGTGAGAGAATCTAAAATGTGTTGGGGCGAAAGATAGCCAGGTGAATATCATGAATGGACGTGGCCCGTACAGAGCCCCTGACAAAAGAGCAGGGAACCAACATAGAACTGGAACCATCAGCCATTATACCCTGAGAGATTTACTGAAGCGGAGATCTGAGCATCTATGGATGTGTCAGGTGTGTGAAGAGGATAATCATCAGACCTAATACCTATTGCAAGTATAATGTTCCCTTAACCACATCAATGAAAAAGAGCCATGTGTGTGGTGAGAATTCCAGGTGTGATAAAGGAAAACCAGGTATATTCTAACGAAAAGTCCGCTTATGATTTTCAGCATATTGTTTTATAAAATTGTGATGATTATATATTTTTCTAGAAGCATCTGTGAGATATTTATGATGTCTATTTGTTCTCCAGGCTATATTTATGATTCCAACAAAGCCACCACCATCCTTTAGGAAACCTGACCGATGGTCGCCAGAATTTATAGACTTTGTTTCCAAATGTTTAGTAAAAAATCCTGAACTGCGAGCAACAGCTGCGGATCTTTTAGAGGTAATGTTTATACAAGAGGTAGTAGTTGTACATTCTGGAATAACAGTAGCACTTAGCATACAACACAAGTTCGATCAGACGATAGGGTATGTGTATGAAAAAATACAAATAACAGTATACAGAACAGTTTCAACCTTAAGATCTTTTTCAAGAAAATACAAGACAAACACAAATAAAATAAATGTAAGATTGGTGCGATGGAGAAAATAATTTACCCTGCGTTGTGTCATGACAGTTTTACAGCAGTCTTGCTTATTATACATCTTGTGATAGTAAACTTATACAGCAATGCTGTACAGGTGTGAAAAAATGCTGTACAGGTGTGAAAAAATGCTGTACAGGTATGCAACAATACTGTACAGGTGTGCAACAATGCGATACAGGTAGGTAGCATTTATTTTGCAGATATATAAAATTCCAGTAGGATGATGATGTTATTTCTAGTGCCAATAATTTAGGAGGCGATGGAACCAGCCATGTCAAATTCTGCCTAATGAAATGCTCTCCACCGAAGAGGGTTGTGCTGGGCCATTGTTGCAAATAAAATGGCGAAACAATGCATTTCCATTCTCTGGACTAGATCCTGCTGGAAATCTAGTAAGACCATTGTCATGCTACAGGAGAGATCCAGCAGGAGTTTGAGAATGAACGCTGAAGAAGGTGATATGCTGAGGATAATCAATACAGATTGCTAGCGCTATTATTTTGTGTGGATGTGAGAGCTGGACACTACATGAAGAATTGGGCTTTTGAATATAAGTCCTGCAGATGTATGTTTAAAATCAGGGATATAGAGCATCAGACAAATTGATTGATTTGGTGTTTTGGACATAAAATACATGACACCTTGTTGGAGACCTTACTTGAGGTTAGAGTCAAGGGTAGGGGTGGCAAGCAAAATGTAGGCAGTGATAGAAGTTTCATCACAGGATGAACAGTTTACAGTCTAGCTGGGTGCACATTCAAAGTGAGAGACAGAAGATGTTGGAGGTTCATTGCAGCCAACATTTGTTGTGGAGATGGCAATTGATGATGATGATGAAAAGACATGACATCTTGTCGAAGACCTTACTTGAGGGTAGAGTCAATGGGAGCCAGGCAAGCGGTAGGTAAAGATGCAAGTGGAAGGAAAACATCACGAGATGAAGAAGATAGTCTAGCACAGTGCACCTCCAAAGCAAGAGACAGGATGGCTGGAGGTCCGCTGCAACCAACCTTCGATGCAGAGACTGAATTTATGATGATTTATTTGGCATCGAACAAAATTGCAAGATATCTAGAACCACTTTTGGTGGTAATGTAACTGCATAAACTCATTTGATTTGAGCATGTAACGAGACACAACTCACTTGATTTGTATATGTAATGAGACACGACTCACTTGATTTGTATATGTAATGAGACACAACTCACTTGATTTGTATATGTAATGAGACACAACTCATGATAAAACTATTGTGCTATGAACAGTTGAGGGTGGAAGAAGTGGTAAAAGAAAATCTTGGATTAATATCATCAAAGAATGGTCATGCAATGATTTTTCTACACATCCGAATTGCTAAGGTCAGAGGTGTTTGGAAGACTTTTTGTGTTGTTGTCTCCAATGTAGTACCCTGATGAGTTATAGGTCAAATTCAACATTCTGCCGAAGACGATGTGTCGGGCCATTGGCGCAAATAAAACGGCGACACAACACATTTCCATTCTCTGGACTACATCCTGCTGAAAATCTAATAGGACCATGGTCCTGCTACAAGAGAAATTCAGCAGGAGTTTGAGAATGTACGCTGAAGAAGAAGAAATTCAACATAATGTGGGGGGAAAAATATTGAGATATCTTACATCTCCTTGTCCCCCAAACACGTCGATATGCCCGAAACATGGAACCTGTCATCTGTACTCCAATATATGCCATACTCAAGCAGAATACACATGCACATCATAATATAAATATTTTTAAAAATCTTTTTTATTTAAATGGCAGTTACAGATATCCAGCACGTGTCTTCTTTCCTTGTTTGTTGTTTGCGTTATGTTACATACAAATTTGTTAGATCGGCTGCAAATTGATGAACTCATCGTTGGCAATGATGCTAAAGTATTCATAACCAACGTGTGGCAATCTCATCAAGATTATGTGCAGACCCAACGTGTGGCAATCTCATCAAGATTATGTACAGACCCAACGTGTGGCAATCTCATCAAGATTATGTACAGACCCAACGTGTGGCAATCTCATCAAGATTATGTAAAGGTGTAATGAAATAAATTTTAAAAAAACATCCTGCAATGACTGTAGTTGTCTACCAGTAGAAGTGCCACGCGGTCACTGTAAGGGGGGATCTGGTTTACATTGTTATATGGTGTTGATGATTAATGTTGTAATTGTGTGATGTTGATGATTAATGTTGTAATTGTGTGGTGTCAATGATTAATGTTGTAATTGTGTTGTGTCGATGATTAATGTTGTAATTGTGTGGTGTCGATGATTATTGTTGTAATTGTGTGATGTTGATGATTAATTATTACGATGTTGTATATTTCAGCATGATTTCATCAAGAACAGAGAACCATGTTCTGTGTTGAATAATATGATACTTGAAGCTAAAGAAATATTGGAAGCCCAGGCCAACATACTTGTCAATGGAGACGACTCTGTGAGTAGTGTAAGGCATAGAAGTCAAGAGTGTAGTAATATCATTGAAGCAAATGAGTAAGATATGATAGAGAGAGGATGATACAATCAGAACACAGACAGGAAAATTCTGCAATAATTATGATGCAGAAATCCAGGAAATTAGTGTGGCAGCTAAAAAAACTGCTGAACTCTTAACTCTGACCTACAGCCTGTGGTATTCCTGACAGATGCAAGGTCATTGCTTCAAGCTCTCCAGTCTGGAAAGCTAACAGACTGGAAAAAACTACTTAGCGAATTGTCGTGTGTTTAGGGTAACCATGCAGTGGATACCCTCTCACTGTGGAATACCAGGAAATGAAAAAGCAGACCAACTGGCTAAGGAAGGTGCTGCCGAAGACCAACCAGACATACCAATCACCTACCATCAGAAAAACAGATGATCAAGTCAATAAGAAAGCCACCAACACAAGATGACTATCACATTATGAACAGATCAGAACAAGTTATAATTCTACGTCTCAGAACAGGACACAACCGACTCCGCAGTCACATGTATACAAAGTTCAAGATTGGCAACACGTACATGTGGACAGGCAGCACAGAGTAGAGTGCCAAACATATACTTCAAGAGTGTTCTGAGCATGAAATGCTGAGGCAGACATATTGGCCAGAGGAAACAACACTGGAATCAAAACTCTATGGGACACTGTATGAACTACAAAAGACTGAGTTTTATTAAGGAGACAGAATTACAGATATAGACATGTTTCAAGTGAACAAAAGAAGAAGAAGAATAGAGAGAGGATAATAATATTGTTGAAGTGAAGGGGGTGGGGGGTGTATGTCCTTGAGCTTTCTTTCATACCCAGAAGACTAACTCTCAGATGTAAAGAATGCATTAAGAAACCTCAGATCTATCTACAAACCCATAACCCATCAGGGTCGTACAGGTACCACATTGAGTGCATCAACATATAGAGTCCTTCAACGACTTCTATCATCAACAATGCAGACAAGTGAGGAAAAATCTTGTCCAGTACTTGATGTTGCCTTCCCCTGATTTTATTTTCCCTTCTCTGCTTCTTCCACCTTCAATGGTAATATTGTTTTTGACAAGAAATCATGTTGGCATACTTGTCAGAACCATGCAAGTTTTCATAGTTTCACTTTTTCTTCTTCTTCTTTCGTTCACTTGAAACATGTCTATATCTGTAATTCTGTCTCCTGAATAAAACTCACTGTCTTTTGGAATTCATAGTGTCCCATAGAGCTTTGATTCCAGTGATAGTTTCACTTTTGAAAGCAATGTTTCTTGTGGACCTGTTAGTTTCACTTTTGAAAGCAATGTTTCTTGTGGACCTGTTAGTTTCACTTTTGAAAGCAATGTTTCTTGTGGACCTGTTAGTTTCACTTTTGAAAGCAATGTTTCTTGTGGACCTGTTAGTTTCACTTTTGAAAGCAATGTTTCTTGTGGACCTGTTAGTTTCACTTTTGAAAGCAATGTTTCTTGTGGACCTGTTAGTTTCACTTTTGAAAGCAATGTTTCTTGTGGACCTGTTAGTTTCACTTTTGAAAGCAATGTTTCTCGTGGACCTGTTAGTTTCACTTTTGAAAGCAATGTTTCCTGTGGACCTGTTAGTTTCACTTTTGAAAGCAATGTTTCTCGTGGACCTGTTAGTTTCACTTTTGAAAGCAATGTTTCTTGTGGACCTGTATACTTCTCTATTTTATTTCTTACGTACACGTACACATTTGTTTTATACTCTCAATAGATGTGACCTAGTTAACTGTCATTGAATCACTCAGCATGCAGTCCAATATGATATGTAGTGTCAACATGAGTACAGTGAAATGAAGAGAAAGCACATGTATCAAATATAATATAATAATCTTATAAGGATATCTGGAGTGGAGATGGGCACCACCAGTTAAACCTTTCAGCCACTGAAATATTGCACTAGATCTGTATGTGTGTAGAAGGTATGTATCATTCAGACCAGCCTACTTAGTAGATCTTGCATACTGCCCACTGCTGTGGTAACACAATAAGTTTGTATTACATGATAATCCCGATGACAAAAGGAGCAGGCAAAGGGGCACACTAAAAGACTTATACACATGCCACACTGTTTGTAGCCGGGGCGCAAAAGCGGAACAAAGAATAGCACCACTGTTTGCCTTCCATGCATGTCATAAGAGACAACTAAGAAGGTTTCGGGGTGGAGTTGGCTGTCCCATCCCATATAGTGTCATAGTGACCCAGAAGCCACGGTGAAGCTAGATGTGTCAGTCCAAAAGGTGCAGATATCACAGCAAAGTTGTAAATCATAATGCATACCATTCAACTGACGGCATCCTGCTAATTTGCAGGATTTTGATAACGAATGAAGAAAAAGACAGCTGTTGTTTATTTATGCCCAAACTTGTTATTATTTCAAGGGAGACGATGATGACACAGATGGAACAATGGTTAAAAAGACAGATCAAGAAGGGACAATGAAGTCACAAAGAGAAGGTATTCCCCTGCTTCCTCACTGTTTATGATTTGTTTCTTTATGTCTGTTTCATCACTGTAATTAACTGTTTCCCCTCTGTTATTATGTCTTCTCTCTGTAGTTGTCTGTTTCCTCTCTGTCTTCTTCTTGCACCTTTGTTCTCCAACTCCTTCAAATTAGTAAGATGTAGTTCCACTCTCAGGGCCAGTGACACAATGTTGTTCACTCTCAGGGCCGGTGACACAATGTTGTTCCACTCTCAGGGCCGGTGACACAATGTTGTTCCACTCTCAGGGTCGGTGACACATTGTTATTATCTTTTTCCATTCTGTATGATCTGATTTTCTTTGATACATCTGTTAAGGTAAAGGTGCAGCAACTAAGCCGCAGCAACTATTAGGTGGGGTGTCCAGTTCCCTTCCTTGTTGTCTTTCTCTTCTTGATTATTGATTAGAAACTAGCTTCACAGCACGCGGGACATTCCCATAAGTGCTCTGCCCTCCACTCTAGCAGCCATCCCAGTGTATGTAGACTCATAGTTCCGGTCAGGTGTTGATTGTGTGATCTTCTGGACTTTCCAAAAATTTACATTTCCTCCCCTCACCTCTGAATACTCCCATTTCTAACATTCTCTGTATGTGTACGTTCTCAACCTCATTGACATTATCTGCATCTTGAAATGAATTGATTACTGCTTTTATTAAATCTGCTTTATCTCTTCTCAGCAATGTGCCGTCTATCACCGCATTGCCTGCCAATAAGTCGGCTCTCTCGTTCTCGTTTCCTCTGACCCCAGCATAACCAAGGCAGTATATCCATGTAATGCTCTAGACAACTGAGTTGTTCAATAAGTCCCACCACTCTTTTCTTAGCATGAACTTTTCTATCTTGCGCAACATGCTTTGAGAGTCTGTGAGTATTACCACGTGTGTTGATGTATCAGTTATCAACCAATTAAGATCTGCTGTAACTCCCTCTATCTCTATCCTCATGCTCGATGTGACTACAATATGCTTAACATATCTTTACCTCCCCATACTCATGTGTCAGGTACCCATTTACAGCTGGGTCGACTGGAGGAGTGGTCATGTTGGGCAAGAAATCACAACCTGGATTATTTTTGTGTTTCCAGATGTAATTTCGAACCTGGCATGCTGTAAGCCATTGATAGTAAATACACTCGCTATCAACTGCGATTCTCTGTAAACATAGACTCACTAATTGTCTTTTCTTCTGACTTTTTCCACTGTGCTGTCTATTTTCTCTGTACTTGTCTGGATTCTTTGTACTTGTATGCTTCTTTGTATGTGTTTCTTATATGTATGTCTTCTTCCTTTATGTTGATTCTATCTGTAAGTGCACTTCACTACCAGTTATAATAATATCACATGTCTATCTGTAAGTACACTTGACTACTAGTTATACTGAAATCACGTCTATCTGTAAGTACACATGGCTACCAGTTACACTGAAATCACATTTTCTATCTATAAGCACACTGACTCCCAATTAGTTCGTTATCAGGTTAGTTATTAGATTGTACACAGGTCATGTGCATAGGCACCCTGAATTACCCTTGAGTGTTTCCACAATTACACAACTGCTGATAGTTCCAGTTCTCTATTGATTCTTCTTCTGGGTACATTCTCAAACTCCCACTGGATTCTCTTGTAGCAGGGCAATGGTCCTACTAGATTTCCAGCAGATGTAGTCCAGAGAATGGAAGATCTGTGCCAATGGTCTGACACATCTGTCTTTGGCTGCTATTGTTCAAGAACATACATTTAATCATACATTATCATCATCATTGGGTCATATATTGAACAGAATGTAGCATTAATCACAGCCATACTGTCAATCTTGAGACAGTCTTCCTGCTTCTGTTATTGTCATATTCAGGTGGTCTTTGATATCTTGTGTTCATCTTCTTCTTGGTCTGCCTCTTGTTCATCACCCTGGCATCATCCCTTTCATTATTGTTTTCTCTAGACCATCATGACATTTGATATGGTCAAAATATTGTAGTTTTCTGGAAAGAGCCGTGCTGTTTTGCCAATTTTCTTTTACATTCATTTCTCTCAGGATGGCAACATTGGTGATCTTTTTGCTCCATGGTATTTATCTGTAACATTTTGTTTCAAATGCTGCTATTTTATTTTTAACTTTGTTGGTGATGTTCCAGGATTCACACCCATATATTGCCACTTGGAATATGCAAGCTTTTAGGAACATTAGTTTTGTTGTTTTGCAACAGCTCAGCCATATGCGTTTCATTTGTATCAGCTTCTTTGACGTGATAGGCAACCTCCTTCTGACTTCTTCATAGCAATTCCCATTACTGTTAAGAGAACCAAGGTATTCAAAACCTTGTTTTGTTTTGTTTTTCACTATGTTCTTTAATGGAGTTTATGAGATGTTGGAGACCTGCCTGACTGTGTGACAATAATATTGTATCATCAGTATATCTTAGTTCTGGTACTCGTGACCTCCGATGTTGAGTGGGACAAAGTTATTTCTCTGTTGGTCATTTCTTAAATTCCTCATTATTTTCTCTGCATAAATGTTGAAGAGTTATGGTAATAGGACACATCCTTGTCTGACTCTTTTTTCCATGCAAAACCAATCAGATGTTTCACTATTTACTCTCGCGGCTGCTTGTTGGTCTTGATATAATGTTTTCATGAAGCGGATTAGGTGTAGCAGGAAACCCATGTCCTTCATGATATTCCAAAGTTTTTTATGTTGTACATAATCGAATGCTTTGGTGTATTTAATCCCAGAGTGATGATAATTTCTGACAGTGTCCCATTTCAAGCCCAGTTCCTTTTATTCTTGGAAAGAATAAAGACTCTTAGTGATACTGTCAAATGTTTTGTACGTACTATATTTAGGTACACTAACTCCTAGTGATACTATCAAATGTTTTATCTGTAGGCACACTGACTCCTAGTGGTACTGTGGTGGTCAACAGTGAGGCATCAACGTTACAATCTGAACTAGGAACTATGGTTATCAACGATAATTCCGACTCAGAAGATGGAACAATGAAACGTAAGTTATTGAAGGGATAATGTAGACTGTTTATTTGTAGTGTTTGATAGACTTGCGGATTGTCAGATTGTAGTGTTTGATAGACTTGTAGACTGTCAGATTGTAGTGTTTGATAGACTTGTAGACTGTCAGATTGTAGTGTTTGATAGACTTGTAGACTGTCAGATTGTAGTGTTTGATAGACTTGTAGACTGTCAGATTGTAGTGTTTGATAGACTTGTAGACTGTCAGATTGTAGTGTTTGATAGACTTGTAGACTGTCAGATTGTAGTGTTTGATAGACTTGTAGACTGTCAGATTGTAGTGTTTGATAGACTTGGAGACTGTCAGATTGTAGTGTTTAATAGACTTACGGATTGTCAGATTGTAGTGTTTAATAGACTTACGGATTGTCAGATTGTAGTGTTTGATAGATTGTAGTGTTTGATACACTTGGAGACTGTCAGATTGTAGTTTTTGATAGATTGTAGTGTTTGACAGAGAAACTTGAAGTGGTGACAGTTGTAAGAGAAGGAAGTTTGCAATTTTGTCTTGTATTATTATTGAGAGCTGTAGCAGGATTGAGAGTAGCTATGCCATGTAGACATCTTGTATACTAGTATAAGGTTATCAGAACTTGAGCTGGTTATTGTTTTTATATAAGGTTATCAGAACTTGAGCTGGTTATTGTTTTTATATAAGGTTATCAGAACTTGAGCTGGTTATTGTTTTTATATAAGGTTATCAGAACTTGAGCTAGTTATTGTTGTATAAGGTTATGAGAACTTGAGCTGGTTATTGTTGTTGTATAAGGTTATGAGAACTTGAGCTAGTTATTGTTGTTGTATACGGTTATGAGAACTTGAGCTGGTTATTGTTGTTGTATAAGGTTATGAGAACTTGAGCTGGTTGTTGTTGTAGATTGTTGCTGTTGTAGTACATGAGACAACTTATTTTTCTGCGTTTAGGATTCCTTTGGTCTTATTAGATCTTCAGGTTAGTCGCCAGGACAAAGCTTCCAGTCTTCTCTAGGTCAAAGTTGCTGCCCCCAAGGTTTTTGCCTCAGTTCAGTCCAGTGTAGCCATGTCGTGCCTCATAGTTCTTTGTAATCTGGACAGTCTTGGAGTTCCACATGGAAATTCATTTATGATGGCAACCCTGATCTGGTACAGGTGTCCCTGGAGTCTGCAGAGGTCAGTTCTAAGCGGAAAGATGATGATCTATTGTTGCCTTTGAAGTTGGTGTATGAGGTCTACTTTCTGATCAATACCTTCCTTCCACTGTGATATATAAAGGTTGCAGATTAGTGTTTTGGCCTCATTGTATGACAGAGGATAGCTGAATTGTTCCATTTTGCTTCTGCTTTTTGCCAGGGCATCAGCTCTCTAATTTCCCGTGATGCCACAATGGGCGGGTAACCATTGAAGAATGAAGTTTGAGCTTTTCTATGCTAGTGAGGCAAAGACTTGTGTTATTGCTGCTGTACCTGAGACTTGTGTTGTTGTACCTGAGACTTGTGTTGTTGTACCTGAGATATGTGATTTTGTACCTGAGATTTGTGTTGTTGTATCTGAGACTTGTGATCTTGTACCTGAGACTTGTGTTGTTGTACCTGAGACTTGTGTTCTTGTACCTGAGACTTATGTTGTTGTACCTGAGACTTGTGTTGTTGTACCTGAGACTTGTAATCTTGTACCTGAGACTTGTAATCTTGTACCTGAGACTTGTGATCTTGTACCTGAGACTTATGTTGTTGTACCTGAGACTTATGTTGTTGTATCTGTGACTTGTGATCTTTTACCTGAGACTTGTGTTGTTGTACCTTAGATTTGTGGTCTTGTATCTGAGACTTGTGTTGTTGTACCTGAGACTTGTGTTGTTGTACCTGAGACTTATGTTGTTGTACCTGAAACTTGTGTTGTACCTGAGACTTGTGTTGTTGTACCTGAGACTTGTAATCTTGTACCTGAGACTTGTAATCTTGTACCTGAGACTTGTGATCTTGTACCTGAGACTTATGTTGTTGTACCTGAAACTTGTGTTGTACCTGAGACTTGTGTTGTTGTACTTTAGATTTGTGGTCTTGTATCTGATACTTTTGTGATTGCAGGGTACAGTTCTGCTACTGGTGGCAAGGAACAGTACCGTCCCTCTTATATGGATCATTTTGACAAGCAGGACCAAGAGAAATCAAAGTCCACGACACTTGCAGCCAACAGACAGCCGCAAGCTCCCAAACAATCTCAACAACAACCAACACAGCAGCAACAACAACCGCAGCAGGCTCCTCCAGCCAAACAGATCACACCCCCTCACCACTTCCAACGATCATTTATTGATGGAGAATTTGAATTTGTGAGTACAGACACTTTATTCTTCTTCGTCATGGTTCATTCTCAAAGTCCTGCTGGATTTCTCTTCTTACAGGACAATAGTCCTATTAGTTTTCCAGCAGTTTATGGTTCAGAAAATGGAAGTGCATTGTGTCTCCATTATATTTACGCCAATGATCAGACACATCAGTCTTCATCAGTAGACACTTTACTCAATATGTGTGCATGCACAAGTAGTAGTAACCAATAGGAACATTTATCAAGAAATAAAAACAAACCAGAAATAAATAGACAAAACTATTAATGCAAAGAGACGGTCTCACAACTTCATCTCATTGCATTAGATAAGAAGAAAAAGTGCAATCATGTTTAGTTACAAGTAATAGTGTTGCTGTCATTGACATTAATTTTACTGTTTATTAGTTACATTAGGTACCAGTAACAATAGTACTTTCTCATAGTTGTTATCCCTTCTTAGTTTTGTTTTCCTTTCTCTCTACCTTGTCAGATATCATCTGACAGTTTGTTACTGCAGCACTCTCCACCTTGTCAGATATCCTTGGACAGTTTGTTACTGCGTCATTTTAAAAACTATCTATTGAAAACTCTCAGTACTTGATGATGTCAATCTGACTCTCTCTGACACTGCTTCCTCTACCCTTCACTGTTTCCTGCAAGATTATTTTAGACAGGCAGTTATGTCCGGTCACATGCAGTAAATAGGTCACACTGGAGAGAGTAGCATTATTGGCCGTACTTTATTCTGTGATTTTTAAACTGGATAAAAAATGCTTGGAGCGTATCATCTTCTTTCGTTTGTGTCTTTATCTGTAGTATTGTCTCCTCGATAACTTCAGCTAACTTAGACTTATCTGTAGTATTGTCTCCCTCGATAACTTCAGCTAACTTAGACTTATCTGTAGTATTGTCTCCTCGATAACTTCAGCTAACTTAGACTTATCTGTAGTATTGTCTCCCTCGATAACTTCAGCTAACTTAGACTTATCTGTAGTATTGTCTCCTCGATAACTTCAGCTAACTTAGACTTATCTGTAGTATTGTCTCCTCGATAACTTCAGCTAACTTAGACTTAGCTGTAGTATTGTCTCCTCGATAACTTCAGCTAACTTAGACTTATCTGTAGTATTGTCTCCTCGATAACTTCAGCTAACTTAGACTTATCTGTAGTATTGTCTCCTCGATAACTTCAGCTAACTTAGACTTATCTGTAGTATTGTCTCCTCGATAACTTCAGCTAACTTAGACTTATCTGTAGTATTGTCTCCTCGATAACTTCAGCTAACTTAGACTTAGCTGTAGTATTGTCTCCTCGATAACTTCAGCTAACTTAGACTTATCTGTAGTATTGTCTCCTCGATAACTTCAGCTAACTTAGACTTAGCTGTAGTATTGTCTCCTCGATAACTTCAGCTAACTTAGACTTATCTGTAGTATTGTCTCCTCGATAACTTCAGCTAACTTAGACTTATCTGTAGTATTGTCTCCTCGATAACTTCTGCTAACGTAGACTTATCTGTAGTATTGTCTCCTCGATAACTTCAGCTAACTTAGACTTAGCTGTCAATATGACCTACTTAGACTTAACTGTCAATATGACATTCTTAGATTTACCTGTAACTGTGACCTACTTAGATTTAACTGTAATTGTGACCCACTTAGGTTTAACTATAATTGTGGCCCATTTATATTGAACTAATTGTGACCTAATTAAATTTAACTGTAATTGTGACCCACTTACTAGATTTAACTGTCAATGTTACTCATTTCAACTTAACTATCAATGTGACCCACTTAGTCTTAACTATAAATATGCAACACTCAGATTTACTTAACTATAAATATGCAACACTCAGATTTATTTAACTATAAATATGCAACACTCAGATTTACTTAACTATAAATATGCAACACTCAGATTTACTTAACTATAAATATGCAATACTCAGATTTACTTAACTATAAATATGCAACACTCAGATTTATTTAACTATAAATATGCAACACTCAGAGTTACTTGACTATAAATATGCAACACTCAGAGTTACTTGACTATAAATATGCAACACTCAGAGTTACTTGACTATAAATATGCAACACTCAGAGTTACTTGACTATAAATATGCAACACTCAGAGTTACTTGACTATAAATATGCAACACTCAGAGTTACTTGACTATAAATATGCAACACTCAGATTTACTTAACTATAAATATGCAACACTCAGATTTACTTAACTATAAATATGCAACACTCAGATTTACTTGACTATAAATATGCAACACTCAGATTTACTTGACTATAAATATGCAACACTCAGAGTTACTTGACTATAAATATGCAACACTCAGAGTTACTTGACTATAAATATGCAACACTCAGAGTTACTTGACTATAAATATGCAACACTCAGAGTTACTTGACTATAAATATGCAACACTCAGAGTTACTTGACTATAAATATGCAACACTCAGAGTTACTTGACTATAAATATGCAACACTCAGAGTTACTTGACTATAAATATGCAACACTCAGATTTACTTAACTATAAATATGCAACACTCAGATTTACTTAACTATAAATATGCAACACTCAGATTTACTTAACCGTATCACGAACTCAGCCTAACCTTTTGATGCTGACCAGAAAATATCATGTACTTACTAACTTATCTGATCCCCGGGGTTGTGAGCTTTCACTCTTTCTTCCCCTGTGTTTGGTGGTGGTAGATGCATGTCTTCAGCTGTGTTGTGTTTGTATAAAGGGTGTTAGTAATGGAGGGGTTTGGATGTTTTCATGATTTGTGTAGAGAGTTCAGCAAGATAGAGTTTTTCTGTTTCCCCCTCGTCTGTTGCAGTATGGTGTATGGTCTGCAGTAATTCTTTGTAGGTGTTTGTTAAGTTGTATATGTGTTGTCCGCAGCCTAAATATTATAATATTTATTATAATATTGTAGTTTGATGTTTGCAGTGTGGTCTATTTGTGCTGTCATTATGTACTAATTGTTCTCATTTTTACCACTTTACAGCTGCGAACACTTGCTCACGATGAATTGGAGAGACGACTTGCGGACCTAGACCCTGAAATGGAGCGTGAGATTGAAGAACTCAGAGCGAGGTACCAGGCCAAACGACAGCCAATATTGGAAGCCATTGACGCCAAGAAGAAACGACAACAGAACTTTTAGGCATAGTTTTATTTTATTATTTAACACACACAAAATATGGTCTCCATGGAGACAGAATTAGCGACATAAAATCTGGTGTCTTCCACAGTTGAAGATACCAGAAACACATGGTGTAAACACTTGTAGAATTGTTATTTCAGGTTTATTTATTGACCTGTATACTTCATGTAGGTTAACAATCAGGGATAGATGGTTGCTGATCCAGCGGTCCATGGGCTCATGCCCTTTGACCCAATGGATAGATGAAAAGTTAGGGTCTGGCTGGTGGTTGTCATCTCAATTTGCTTATTTTATCTCATCTTAGACCTGTTTAATCTTGTTTTCCATTCAGATATGTGGTGCCACCAAAGTTTGAACGAGTAGGTCCATTATCGCAAATAAAATGGTCACACAGCGCATCACTGTTCGCTGGACTGCATCCTGCTGGAAATCTAGTAGAGCCATTGTTTTACAAGAGAGATTCAGTGAGAGTTTGAGAACATATATTTAAAAACAGGCCTGTGGTCATGAAAGATCATCAATCCTGCCGCCAAAGTCCAGGTCAAAGTGGCTAGATCGTTAATCCTGTCACTAGAGTTAAATCCAGTCTTCTCCAGGTCAAAGTCACTAGAATATTAATCCTGTTACTAGGGTAAGTCCAGTTTTCTCTGGGTCAGATCAACTGCCCCATAGCTTTTGTACCATCTCTTTATCCTCTCCCCAAATCAACCATCTTTGGTCATTATATGTTGGCAGTCCTGAAGTATATTTTCAGAGATCTGGATTCCATTTTTTGTGGACGTTTGTTTGGGGTCCTTGGTCGATAGAGATTGTCTAAAAGTCTGCAGTGGTCTGCACTAAGATAAACATCGTGGTCTACTTCCGCGTTCATTCTCAAACTCCTGCAGGATGTAGTCTGGAGATTGGAATGTGTTGTGTCATGCTGTGCTGCGATATCTGCGCCTTTCGGCCAGACATATCATTAGTACTGGGAACTTAGGGGGGGGGGCTTTTGGCTAAGTTTTTAGTACTAATAGTCACGTTCTAATTTGATTTGGGGGGTAATTAAATACCCCACCACCACACCCTGTTCCACATGGATATTCATGTGTGTGGGCCATTCTGAACTGGTACATATGACCCTGTAGTCTGCAGTGCCCAGTTCTAAGTCGAAAGATGATGGTCTGTTGTTGCCTATGTAGTTGGTGTATGGGGTCTTCATCTTCTTTGCGAAGCCCAGGAATTGCGAGTGATTAGCTCTTACTTCCTATGTGCAGCGGGGAGGTTTCTTTCATACCCAGAAGACTTCAGTTTTCGGTTTAGTGCAATGCATATTGAAGGAGCCTTCTACTCAGAGTCATGAGACGAGCTGATAGTTTACTTGGGTCACCCATTGTGTGTCTTTCCTCCGACTAGACACTTTGCAGTCAGCGAGCTATTGCTCATGTAGGAAGACCATTCCATGATTGTGCGGCAGAGGGTAGCTTAATTGTTCAATTTATTCCTCCTTTTGCCAGGCATCAGCTTTCTCATTTCCAGTGATCTGCATTATATTATAATGTATTTTCAAACAAATGAGATGTACTGCCAACTTCAGTACAGTGTAATGAAGACAGCAAGAGAAAATATATCTATCTAATCATGCTATAAGGATAACAGGAGAGAAGATGGGAGCTGTCAGCTAAATCTTTTGCTCACTGAAATATTGCAATGGATAATCAAACACAGAGAAGAATATTGTAGAGAACAGTCAAAGATGGAAGAAGCAGAGGAGAATAAAGAAAAGCATGGATAGACAGCATCAAGGAAAGGACAGGCAGGACTCTGTGCGTTGATGCATCAAATGTGGTACCTCTACGACCCTGTCGGGTTACGGGTTTATAGATAGATTATATTTGGGGTAGTCTTGTAACCATTTTTTGGCGTAGCTGCCTTTGATAATGATATTCACTTGCTGGTAACTAACAGATCCGAATTTAGAGTGCCATCAAATACTGTGAATGTGGTTATTGTTCAATTTGGTCATATATGTTTTATGGCATGGCACAAGTTGATTTTTTTTTGTCCTTCTAAAATTGTTGCTAACCCTGTTTGTACAGAAATACTTATTGTTCACAAAATGATTTTTTTTACCGGTCATTCTGCCTTGAAGGCAGCCCTGTTTGGATACATTTACTCTAGTTTGAAATCATAGTTTGTATTCTTCCACCATTGATATGTTTGTTTTAGAAAGCATGCTAGTAGTTTGTTGCCAGAGTTTATCGTTGAATTCTTGAATAATCCCATTCCCCGTCCTCTTGTGCACATGGAGATATGCCTGAATCATCCCATTCTCCATCCGCACATGCAGTCATGCCTGAATCCTCCCATTCTCCATCCGCACATGCAGACATGCCTGAATCATCCCATTCTCCATCCGCACATGCAGTCATGCCTGAATCATCCCATTCTCCATCCGCACATGCAGTCATGCCTGAATCATCCCATTTCCCCATCCAGAAATGGAGGCATGCCTAAATCATCCCATTCTCCATCCACGTGTACAAATGAAGACATGGCGTAATCATACCATTCTCCATCCATGTGTACACATGGAAAGATGTCAGTTTTCCCATCCAATTATGTCTACAGTATTCAAGTTATATCTCATCAACTATACGAATAATGTGTCCCAACCACCCCATTCATCATATGTATGCAATATTCCAACCATCACATTCACCATTTGATACAGATTCCATGTCATCTTAGCCACAAGTTTATACAATGTGCAAGTTATCCCCGTCCATTTCTGTGCTCATTCTCCAACTCCTGCTGGTTCGCAGGATGTAGTTCAGAAAACAGAATGTGTTTACAGCTTAGCTGAGAAGTTGCACTTTTTGGTCGGACTTTAGTTTGGCTTTTGGGTCGTTTGACCTATGGGATGTATGGGTAGTCAAATCTACCCTTAAACCTCCTTTGTCACATCTTGTGACATACATGGCATATCACAATTCCCTCCTCCCCCCAATGTCCCTGGCATAGTGGTTAAGATATTTGCCTTGGTGCTGAATAGGTTACAGGTTTGAAATCACAAAGTGAATTTTGTGGGGATTTTTGTTTGAAGCTGAGAAGTGAAGCACTGTGAGTGGTATTCTCGATAGACAGTGTGCCGCTTCGTTGAGAATGATGGGTACATGTAGGGAAACCCTAGTACAATGAAGTCAATCCTCTACACCCTATGAACACACAGGCAATCCTTTTTCTTCCCCCACTGTTGTACATCATCTTTTGTCACCTCATTCTTTCATTTTCTGCATCAGTATTCTGATTAATCTAATCACACACCCAAACTGTGCTTGTTGGGTGTTGCCATGTCTTTTATTTCTATCACCTACACTTCAATTCTGCACTTGTGTCCAATTGAAATCTTCAAATATAAATTCTATTTATGAGATTAGCAGCAGATAAGGCTCACAAATATTTTGTTTTGGAATTTTTCTGTTATTCTCAATTGACAATCTGGCCAACAACCTTTGTTTATTGCATTATGATTGGTTGTCATGTGACTCTCTACTATAAGTTCATTCACAGACTGGACAGATTTTTTTGATGGGTTAGTTCATGAATAGATTGATAGGTTAATTCATATTCTTAGACTGGACAGATTTTGTGATGGATCTGTATATATAGTTGACAGATTATATGATGGGGCACAGCATAAACATAGCATATTTTGTGATCTGTTGGTTCATAATATTAGACTGGACAGATTGTGTGATGGGTTAGTTTATATTCTTAGACTGGACAGATTTTGCTATGTGTCAATGCATAAACTGGACAAGTTTTATGATTGGTCACTTCATAGACTGGACAGATTTTGAGATTGAGTAGAACACAATAAATTGATTGTCTTTCAAGTCACATGTACAATATATGATTCAACTTATCATAGTTGCTTATGTGTGAAGGTGTCCAGACATATTTCATGCATATGTATGTACATTTTATCAGTGCATCCTAACTACCTGCATGTGTAACCTATAGCAACTGGAGAATACATTGTTTATATTTAATTTATTTCTGATTTGATGTCATTTATTGTCCTAGACAAGATGAAAAAATTGTTATGCTGAGATTAGCTGGAAAGTCACGAGTAGATCAAACATCCATCTGCAGTGGTCATCTCATGCCGAAATTGTCCAAGGACCTTTGCGATCAGCATACGGCATTATTATAATAAGACTCATAACCTGTTACGGCCATAGGGGTGTCACATAGGGGTGTCACATAGCGGTGTCACATTGGAGACATCAGCACAAAAAGCTCTCCAAACATCTCTATCCTCATCCATTCGAAGGTACTGTAGAAAAATCACGCCCAGACCATTTCTTGCTGTTATAAATCCAGGATTTTATCTGTCCACTTCTCCTTCCACCTACTCCTAGGGTTTATTAGCCATCTGTAAACACATATTCAAGGACATCATGATCATGTGATGAATGAACAAAAACAACATGCGCTGACCTCCAAGCTCTGAAAACAAATTGGCATTTGGTTGTTTTTTTTAGATAAGTGGTCGCTAACGGTTTTTTTTCATATATAAGACTGCGTGCGTCTACAAAAAAGTATGTTGGAAGAAGAGAGAGGTGAGACCCAATTATCTACTCAGGTAAGTCAATGTCAGTCCCATGAAACTACCCTTACAGCAGGGTATTTTTCTAGTTACTTGTACACAATTGTACAGCTTCAGTCCAAAGAGGATATCTGAGATATTCTACATCTTCAGCATTCATTCTCAAACTCCCATTGCATCTCTCCTGTAGCAGGACAAAGGTTTCCAGCAGGATGTAGTCCGGAGAATGGAAATACATTATGTCACCATTTTATTTACACCAATGGTCAGACACATCTGTCTTCGTTGGTATCTGAGATATAATTAAATATGACTGGCATCACGTGGTAACGAAACCAACTATTGCTTAATGTGTAAGATTCTGTCATTATTTGGCAACAATAAGTTACAGTTGGTGTTTGATTTGACTCCAGCAGTAGATTGAAGAGAAAATAACGTGGGAGAACTGTATTAGCATATGACTTGCGGAAATATATGCGATGGAAGACTATAACATAATGCCTATTATGTACAACCTTGTTTTGTGGTTAAATCTGTTCCGTGATGTGGAAAAAAAGTAAACGATATTAGTTTTTTCAAAGAAAAAATATAGTTTTACGTTTAAAGCTGAATGGCTTAGTGAAATTGTGGAGGTAGCACTCCTGAGGACATACATACACAAAACTGGGTGCTATCTTTATTGATCGTAATAGCACTGGCACTGTTTGTCAGTTGTGTGTTTTTGCTATCAACGATTTCAACAGCCATAAAGCTGGAGCGATTACAAAATGTATTACTTGAAATATCATCTTAACTCATGAAGCTCATTTGGTTTCAGTATTTAAACTATGATGTAAAAAATCTGAAGGCCTGCCTAGACGACTAAATGAAGGCACAAAATATAAAGAACACAGAACACGAGTATCCTTGAGAATAGACAACGGAAACGTATCTGATTGAAGTCTTGTTTACTTTCGTTGTGCATTCATAATTATAGTGTAATAACCTATTTCATGCATCTTTTTGTGGAGCGCATAACCATGTGGTTAGAACGCCGTTCTCAGACCCTTGAGGTCCCGGGTTCAATCCACGGTTGAGACAGGATTTTATCTTTCGCAGGTACAATAAATATCCTTCCTGTACTTGTCGCTGCATCTGCTATGACAAAGCAGCCTTTATTTCTACAGCCCCATAGAAAGCCTCCCTGCACTCCATCACAGGGAAATATGCAGTAATGAAAGAATACATCTTTTGAATACAAAGATATTAGTTATAAACTATATTAAATCATTACATTTCACTTATATATATTATATACACATAAATATTAGTAGAATGTAATGATTTCTTTACATGTTTTACTCAGCGGAAATAATCACCGCTCAGACATCTTCAGATGTGCTCACTTGAGAAAAAAATTATGGGGGAATATTGTTGTTGGCCCACTTTGAGAATCAGTGTAGATCATACCATATCACGTGATACTCCCAGAACTGACTCATCTAAACCTCATATCATTGAACAAATATATGTTGTATACGTTTGATGATGGTTTCACATATACTACCATTTACGTGTCTGCTGCTGACATCATTTGCAAGATTTTACATTGAGAGTCAGCTTACACCAGTACAATGATCTTGGATATCACAACAGCCGTTATTAATACATCTAGTTTGTGAGCATTAACCCTTTAGCTGCAACACACCAGTTTACGTGTTCCTTTATCTGACTGCTAAAAGAGAGTTAACCATTATTATTTTTCTGCTTTCTATTCCTTCATTTGTATAAATAATTTCACTCTGAAATCAACGCCAAAGTAGGTTATATCAGGCCATTAGAGAAAATAAAGATGCGAATCAACGCATTTCCATTATCAACGCATTTCCATTATCTGGACTATATCCTGCTGGAAATTGTGTAGGACTATTGTTCTGCTATCAGAAAGATCTGGTGGGAATTTGAGAATGAACGAGAAAAAAGTCTTAAAATTCCAAGGCATCAGTCAGCGTCAAACATCCCATCCATTCTATATTTTCTGGTGTCAGTGACAAGCCAGTATCATTGAGGCTGTATATTTTAGGACAAGAAATTTGCTATGTATACATGTTAAACTGTGAATGACAAGAGAAGAAAAAGAAGAAGTAGGACAAGAAAAGGATTCAGCACAGAGGAAAAGTTATTAATAAACAAATCTGGCACAGATGGGATCAGTTACTGGGAACAAGGTAGCAGCTGAAGGGTTAACAATCCAGATTTCACTAGATCATGTGACCTGGGTGCAGACATTTATGGGCATGCATTTAATCACTAAAAGTGTTACCTGACATAATTTACTGGGAGGCCACTCTGCTGTGTGTACATAAACCATAAGATTGTATTCAGCTTGAAGCAGCAGTTACCTCCCTCTCGTTACTGATTTGTACAGAATTTTGGATGAATTAAAATTAGAAAGGAGAACTCTTTTGTTTCATGTTCATTTGTCAATCTGTAGATGTCATGTGGTGTTTATTTGTCAATCTTTAGAAGTCAAGGGTGATATATCTATTTGTTGAACTATGTGCAGGTAAGCATTCAAGCGGAAACCAGAAGAAACACCTCAAGGACTACCGGAAGATAACTCTCAAGCACTGTAGGATTGACCCAAGCTCTTAGGAAACCATAACTCTTGACCGTCCAGCCTGGAAGTCAGATATCAGAGCTGGTAGTATTAAAAGTTTTGAGCGGGGTAAAACATTACAGTCAATTCATAAGAGACAAATACGAAACGAGAAATCAAACTATTCCTTCATCTAAAGACCTACTACATTCCTGCTGACATTGAAAGACCTCTTACATTCCTGCTGACATTGAAAGACCTCTTACATTCCTGCTGACATTGAAAGACCTCTTAAATTCCTGCTGACGACATTGCAACAACTCTTTCAGAGACATCAGCAATCTGAGGACTCAAACCAAACTTATCTGCTGAATATGAATGTGTCAGACCTCTGGTGAAAATATAATGGCAACACAGATCATTTTCATTCTCTGGATTACATCCTGCTGGAAATCTAGTAGGACGGGTGCAAAGGGTCTCACATTGCTCTCGTGCGGACCCAGGGTTAGCAGATAACCAAGATCCTAAAAGCACCTCCTCGTGGTGCACCCCGGAAACAGAAATACAGCGGCTCTTGCTGTATTCCTGGTTAACACTTTTAGGCTCGTGGATGTGGATGATTTAGATGTATTGAGAACTGCTTGCAGAGAGATGGGAAATATCTCTGAAACCTCTACACCATCACATCCAACATTTGCATAGCATCTGTGCTTTCCGACCTAACTGGTTTTAAAAATAAAACTTTGGAGTGGTGGTCAATGTTCCTAACATGTTCGTCCGTCATAATCGACGATGGCCAAAAACTCAACCATAATAATAATAATAACAATAAGTAATAAAAAATAATAACATTAATAGTGTGTTTTTAAATGACTAAGAAGTCCAATGCAAGCACAAAAAGTTTTACAAAATTTACAACTGTAGAGGGTGTCTATAGGATGTTGAAATGTTTTTTTCTTGTCTACTTGTCCCGCTTCTGTCTTGCAGTATCTTGCCTGGTCTCTTCCACTGTAGTGCTCCAGTTCTAAGGCTGTAATGCCATACTGTTCTATCCTGAGCAAGACTCTCCTAAGAGCCTACAAGTCAATTTTAAGATGTTTCAGTGAGGACTCAAGTGTGTCTTTGAAGCGCTTTTTCTGTCCACCAGTTTTTTAAATTCCTGTCTTGAGTGCTTTAGGGATCTAAAGGGATCTGTCTTGAATGTCTTAGGGATAGTGCTCCCTAACATACAGTGATTTGTCGAGTACACACCACATGTAAAAGTTAACACATGCTAGAGGGCAGTGCAGTGTACATGAATCGATTCAGCGGCAACAGAGCTACAATGACCAAGCACGATACAGACTGGCGTAAGTGTTGTTCATCCTTGAGAACACACAGAAGCAGACATGTCTCACCACAATTGATCCCATTCAAAGTAGGAGTCATGACTCGGGTATTGGATATGCCAACTTGAACATGCACTCCTGGGTATGGAAGAAAGCTTTGAATACAGCTCCCTATTGCATACAGGACAAGCACCAAACAAATGTTAGGGAGCGCTTTGTTATAATGTCTGAACAAGGCAGTCTTTAAAACTTGGAATCTGGATACTGGGGGCAATTCATAGGAGGGCGCAAGTCTCTAACGACATTGCAAACCAAGCCCAACTCAAATGTCAGCCGTTGCATAACATGACTCATACAGAGAGAATTGGGTTCAATACCCAAGGGCCCATTGCAAAGCCCCTCGTCCAAGATTCGTATTTTACCTGTCTCTGGGTAATATACACAATGGTGAAGTGTAAAAATACACAAACTGCGCCTAACGATGGATTGGAATGCCATCTCAAGCGACTGAGGTGAGAAATGCACAGGTCAAAGGCTCCTTCAGTAGGCATTGCACCAAGCTGAAAGGTGAAGCCTCCTGGGTATGAAGGAAAGCTCAGAAATCTCCCCATTGCAGATAGGAAGCAAGAGCTAATCGCTCATAATTCCTGGGGTTCTCATTCAAACAAACTACATCATCATCTAGTAGCACATGGTCCTGCTACAAGAGACCCAGCGGAAGTTTGAGAATGAACGCTGAAGAAGAAACCAAACTTGACCCTTCTTAATGCTATAGATGGCATGTCAATTTGTTACAATATAGATATGCATTGTGTCATCTATGGTGTCACCCTATAGGTGTTTATGTATCTGTTAACTATAGATGTGTGGCGTGTTTATTTTAAGAACCTTTGTACGAGGGATAGCTATATTTTAAGAACCTGTGTACGAGGGATAGCTATATTTTAAGAACCTGTGTACGAGGGATAGCTATATTTTAAGAACCTGTGTATGAGGGATAGAGATATTTTAAGAGCCTGTGTATGAGGAATTTCACTTTACAAAGAAAAGAACAAAGATTGTGATAATAAATTCAGCGAATGGAAACCAGATTTATACATGTACTAGATGAAACAGCCCTCAAGGAGGTAGATTCCATTTTACTAGTTGAAACAGCTCTCAAGGAGGTAGATTCCATTTTACTAGTTGAAACAGCTCTCAAGGAGGTAGATTCCATTTTACTAGTTGAAACAGCTCTCAAGGAGGTAGATTCCACTTTTCTAGTTAAAACAGCCCTCAAAGAGGTAGATTCCTACACTTACAAAATGTCTCATCAATTCACACAAATCTCCACCAACAAAATCTTATCTGTTTACACAAGAATCCCCACCAACAGTCTTATCTGTTGACACAAGAAAATTTACAAACATGTCATTTGTTGACATAAATTCTCAAAGATAAAATATGTAACATGCAAGATCTGACATTTTATTGCATGCCAAACACCAGATATTCCATGACAAATGTATCCATAAAAATTGCTCCACAAGTCAGTCATTCTCCATATGGCAGGATTGTTATGCAGTTAATAATAATTGGCATATTCACAAAATGAAACTATTCACATCACAACAAACATTATACAGAGGAATCCCGCTACAACGAATCCAGTTTTAACGAATTTCCCTCTTTAAGGACACTTCAAAATCCCCGATTATTATCACTCTTTGCCTCAATTTTAAAAAACCAAATATAACACATTTATATCACTAAATCCTGCCGAAGACGGATGTGTCGGGCCATTGGCGCAAATAAAACGGCGACACAACGCATTTCCATTTTCTGGACTACATCCTGCTGGAAATCTAGCAGGACCATGATCCAGCTAGATCCAGTTGGAGTTTGAGAATGAACGCAGAAGAAGAAGAAGAAGAAGATATCACTAAATATCTCTATAACACACTATTTGAAATTTGTATCCAGAAAAAAGTACAAGCTCTGGACTTGTGACTCGTGAGTGTGTGTGTGTGTGTTTCAAAAGTTTCTCCTTGAGGCATTCAACCATAGACAGCGTGGGATTTGTTACTAGCAGTGCATGTGGGCTGTTTTTTTGTCAATGATATCTTTGAATGTCACGGTTTGGACACAGGTTGGGTCAAGATCTTGACTTAACCATGACCGGTCTCCAGTTACCGTCAACGGTATCAATTTCATATAATCCAGACCATGTGAAATATAAGACCCATTGACAATTGAAAAGCAAATGGAATGACACATTTGACTATTCCTGTGATTTTCATTGGTCACTGTGTGTAATGTGTGTCAACAGCCAATGAAAATCATGGGGATAGGTAGAATCATTTCGGAAAGTTTATTTTACACTTAGCAGGTCTAATAAACCAATGGTCACAGAACTATTCAATGCGCTGAAATTTGAGCGGTTGTGTGGCTTTATTTTTCATTGGATGTCTCTATTCTCTGCACTAAGTAACTTAAAGTTTACTTCAAGGCATTCTGTTCATATGAAAGCTTAACACAACGCTTGTCTCGCCTGTTTAAGTCTTGAAAAAATGTATCGCAATCGCTTCTGCTACATTTACATCTATTCAGTACTGTACACGTGTCCTGAAAAATAAATCACTACAGCCAAAACCTGCTTGGTCGATGGCTACATCCTGAATAGGATACACTGCCAATTTTTGTTTTACAGGTGTGTCCAGCATAATGTGTCTAATATAATCTTGTTCTATCAGGCCCATCCTTTTAAAGTGAGGCATATGTTTTTTTCCTGTTATTTAATTGGTAACTTTTTGTCAACAGCCAATAAAAGTCTGGGGAAAAGTCAAATGTGTCAAGTTAGGATGATTTCTAATTTATCCCATATGTCTTACAAGGTGCATTCAAATGAAATCTCACTTCATGCACAGTACATGTGCTGATAATGGGGAAGGGGGGGGGGGGTTGTGTTGGTAGGTAACCTTGCTTGCCATTCACCTGAACTAAACACACAAAGCTCACTTGGCTTGTTAAAACTCTAGTGTTGGGGAAACACAGCCTATTCTTATTGAATATAAAGAGTCATGGTTGGTTGAAATAGAAATGAAATTATGGTGAAAGTACATATACTTGGCAGCGAGACTGGATCTATGTATCTACTTCACAAGAAAAAACTGGAGGAGGAGAGGTGAGTAACAGAACATTGATACAGCATTCTCTCAGTTGATAAGCAGTGATTATGTCATTGATACAGCATTCTCTCAGTTGATAAGCAGTGATTATGTCATTGATACAGCATTCTCTCAGTTGATAAGCAGTGATTATGTCATTGATACAGCATTCTCTCAGTTGATAAGCAGTGATTATGTCATTGATACAGCATTCTCTCAGTTGATAAGCAGTGATTATGTCATTGATACAGCATTCTCTCAGTTGATAAGCAGTGATTATGTCATTGAAAACCAATGCACAAGGAAAACAATAATTGAAAGGTGCATAAAATATGTTCATAGTTATCATAACCGTATATAACAAATTTTGGTTATAATGCACATATTCTGTCAGACCCGACCAATTCGTTATAATGGGATTCTACTGTAACTACAAGCACATCGCAAAAATATATGTCAGATGTCATGTGAAAGACTTGCATAGTGCCACCATGTGATCAACACCACAAGCAAACTTTACAGCTTGAGTTGGCATTGCAACCTAATGGATCACAAACAGCAGAAAATTAACTTTCTCAGTAAACAAACAAAATCAATCAATTGTGTGAAAATACTATGTGCTAAAATCAATAACTTGTGTTAAAATAATTCTTGCTAAAATCAATAACTTGTGTTAAAATAATTCTTGCTAAAATCAATAACTTGTGTTAAAATATGAGCTGCTTCTTCTGTGTTTCTTCTCAATCTCCAGCAAATTAACAGGCTGCAGTCTGGAGATAAGAATGCATTGTGTCATGGTTTACAGTTTTGCTGCAATATCTGAGCTTTCGACATGACACATCCATTCTATTACATTATGGCTTCTGCGTCACTTTGTTGTATTGTGTGCTCAGTCTTTTCCTTTCCATTTTGAGATTCCAAGAATGTCTGATTTATAGTTCCTATTCAAGCCTGCATAGTGTAATGATCCTGCTGGCATATGGAGGTAACAGGGTCAACTAAAGAGCTGTCATACACACACTATTCAACAAAGATACCTTCTCTATGGTGAGTTGCGGAAGGATATACAATCTTGTGAAAGAGGAGAAATGAAGCAGGTGGAGAGTAGCTAGAAAGTCAAAGGTAGATTTAAAAAAACGTAGATTTAAAAAAACATAGATAAAAAAACAACTATATACAGTGTTATTCCATGTCCCGACTATCCAAGGACATTTGCAGCCAGAATAAGACTTATTAGCCATCTTCTTCTTCTTCAGCGTTCATTCTCAAACTCCCACTGGATATCTTGTAGCAGGACCATGGTCCTAATAGATTTCCAGAAGGATGTCGTCCAGAGAATGGAAATGCGTTGTGTCGCCGTTTTATTTGCGCCAGTGGCCCGACACATCCGTCTTCGGCGGGTATTAGCCATCTATGAACTCATAGTCAAGAACATAACTCTAACTGAATTTCAAAAGGGGATGTAACAAATGGTCATCATCATCATGTGATTGACGAACAACAACATCCATAGCTAGTCGGTGGATGGCAAGGATTGCCTACCAGAAGACCACCGTGGATACAGGGATGAAATCTGCAAAGTGAGCATTATTGGACAGCAGACAGCTTGGGTTGTGAAGGTAAAGTGTAGATAGAACACTCTAGTCCAGTAAGGTAATCTATCTATAGATAGGACACTCAAACAGAAAGCAGTTGAAGTCCACCAAAGTAAGAGCGGCACCTTAATGCAATGACTACATCTTTCGGTCCGACACACTGAACTTCAGCATGGTTTGTTTGTTTGTTTTTCGTTCACTCCATTGTAACCATCACGGATATCCGTGCGATTTCCGCCGGGAGCGTGATTACGTTGTGCCACCGTTATGCGCATTGTAGGCCTAGCACATCCGATTTCGGCATGCCTTGACAATTCGGGTGGGCTACCCTTAGCCTGTGACAGCCTCTATATCTGTCTCCAGGCACGCGTAGTGGAGACTCTTCGCCCAGACTATTTTCTTGCTCTTAGTCTGACTCAAACGAGGTGTTCCACTGTCTATGAACTTGTCTCGTGTAATTGGACGTGCTGTGCCTGTGCCCATTGGGTACTGAACCGTTTCTCATCCGTGAGCCTGGTTCCTTAAGGGGAAGAACTCAACAGAGGAGTTGGACCCTGGCTCTTTCGCCCTCTTAGCCGAGGTGTCATTCACCGACATCGTGTACCCCTTGTCCAAGTTCGAGTCTCACACCACGCGTTTGAGAGCAAGGCGTTCTCGAGCTGAGCGTCCTTGTCCCAATAGCGCCTGAGCCCATCAGGTACTGAACCCTTTCTCTCTTCAAGTGTATTTCCGGTGTAGGAAAACCTGACAGTAGAGTTGGGCCAGGGCTAAATCGTTGTCCCTTTTGTGCCTGAGCGAATCGAGTACAGAACCCTTTCTCTCTGCAAGTTACTTCCGGTATAGGAAACCTTGACAGTAGAGTTGGGCCAGGACTGCCATCGTTGTCCCTTTCTTGCCTACACCCATCGGGTACAGAACCCTTTCTCTTTGCAAGCATATTTCCGGTTTAGGAAGGCTCGACATTAGAGTTGGGTTAGGTCTTTTGCTTTACCAAACGCCGATGGGTGGGTCTGGGTCTCTGCCTGTTAGGAACTCTGGTAACTAGAAGCCCGTCTCGAGCTGACGGAGCTTGTAGTTCCCTTTCCTAGGGACTTTTCACTTTCTATTTGCAGTTCGCGCTGCCCTCTAGCGCTGTTCTGCCCTTTCATTGTTTCATTGTACTCTGTGTGAAACATGTTTGTCTCTCGCCATGCATTTACCTTTACGTGCATTTTACATTGGCCGCCCCTCCAATGTTCGGACTGGACTGACTAGCTTCACTGTATGTCGACAGTGTTGCTATATGTGGTGATGCTGGTGGTGTCGGAGATATTGTCTGTCTCTTGTGCAGTCAAATCTCTTTCCATCTGCTACCTCCACATTCTCGGACACGATCCCCAAATGATTTGGCCAGATCCTGCACGAGCTGCTGTATTTCTGTTTCCAGGGTGCACCACGTGGAGGTACATTTGGGATCTTGGTTATCTGCTAACCCTGGGTCCGCCTAGAGCAATGCGTTCCCTTTGCACCCCTTCAGCATGGTGTCTGTGGGTCACTTTGACCCTATATGGGATGTGACAGTCAACACCACCCAATAACCTCCTTAGTCGTCTCTTACAAAATGCTTGGAATGTAAATAATTACGCCATACTTTAGTTCCTTTTCAGGCCCAAAGTATAAAATTTAAAAAAATATTTTGAACACATGGGTGACTTCTACGTTTGCTCTCCGATAACTAACACAAACTTTTGTGTGATTTCCCCTGGTTTCACAGTGGAGCTGCGTTATTTTGCACCTTCCTGCAGAGCACAACCATTTTTTGCAGGATACGGGTGACCTTCTGTTAATCTACAAGAGTTTGAGAATAACACCAAGCAGGACAATGTTGAGGACATAAAAAAGACTACTTAACTCACCCGCCATGGAAAAAACTGGTTTTTACTTTCTCCTAGACCAAGACACCCTTCATTATTACGGCCCCAAGTATATATATCTCCTTGATCTGAAAATGTGAACATGAAGCAGAAGTGAACATTAAAATGTACTTTTCGTTTCGGAATGGTGCTTTCAACTCCGGATGTTAGTCCAATTCGGTTATATCAATGCTGTGGCCATCAAAAATAATGAAATTTGTCAAGGTTTGACCACAACGGAGGTCATGGTTTGACCACGGCCTATGAAGTATATTAAATGTAAACATTGAATAAGTTGACTCAATGTTATCTTCTCTGAAAAACTAACATGTGAACATTGAGTAAGTTCACTCAATGTTATCTTCTCTGAAAAACTAACATGTGAACATTGAGTAAGTTCACTCAATGTTATCTTCTCTGAAAAACTAACATGTGAACATTGAATAAGTTCACTCAATGTTATCTTCTCTGAAAACAGACTGTAACTACAAACATTAGAATGGGTAGCGAATGACAAATGAGGAAGACCAAAAGAGATTTCATAGAACAACCATCAAAGAGGGTATGACTATGGGTCTCAACAATTACACACAATATCATCACATCGCTTGTACTTGAGAGCTCTGGTTTCTGCAATATGCACAGTATTCAGCACTGAAGGAACATAGATAGATAGATAGATTAGATATAGATTAAGATAGATTTAGATAGATTAGATTAGATTAGATTACACCCGTGTGTTGCCGGGGCCCGAAAGGGGAGCAAAGAATAGCAACACTGTTTACCTTCCACGCATGTATTAAAAGGCGACTAAGGGGTTATGGGATGGAGTTGGCTGTCCCATCCCATATAGGGTCAGTGACCCAAAGCCATGCTGAAGTCGGATGTGTCAGGCCGAAAGGCGCAGACATCGCAGCAATGCTGTAAGCCATGACACAGCGCATTCCGTTCTCTGGACTACATCCTGCTAATCTGCAGGAGTTTGAGAACGAACGCAGAAGAAGAAGATTAGATTAGATTAGATTAGATTATTAGAATAGATGATAACAAAATCATTTATACAATAAATGGAAGTGAAGTATTTTCAATAAAAGTGTGAGATCTTTTTGGAAAGCTTGTTCTTGTCTGAATATCTTCTGAAAGTTTTGAAGCATTAACTATTGATTGATTTTTTCAATGATTATTTTAAATTACCATTCGCAAAACTCATTGTTCCCTAACAAATTGCTTGACTGTGAGAAAGAAAAATTGTGTGTCAGTGAGAAATAAAAATTGTGTGGCAGTGGGAAATAACTGGCATAAAAGGTGTGGTAGTGAGAGTGTTAATTCGTTGAACCAGTTTTGATTAGTGCCAGATTTATTAGGCAACAAATGCTCAGAAGTATAAAATATACATACCAGTTTGGGCTGCTAAGTATGTCAGACCACACATTATATCAACCACCTTGATATCAGGTGACAGCTCATTGCGGCCAAATATTGTATCTGGAATTTGGGAGGGCACAGACGATGTTTCCAGTTTAGGTCCCTTGCCAAGAATTCCATAGCCCCAAACAAACACTTGACCTTGATCTGAAGGAATGACAGAAGATATGACATGCTCATGACATCAGTCGCTGATGTTTTAAATGCATGTGGTAGTTGATGTACGTACATGTGTACATAGTTGATGTACGTACATGTGTACATAGTTGATGTACGTACATGTGTACATAGTTGATGTACGCACATGTGTACATAGTTGATGTACGCACATGTGTACATAGTTGATGTACGCACATGTGTACATAGTTGATGTACGTACATGTGTACATAGTTGATGTGCGTACATGTGTACATAGTTGATGTACGTACATGTGTACATAGTTGATGTACGTACATGTGTACATAGTTGATGTACGTACATGTGTACATAGTTGATGTATGTACATGTGTATATAGTTGATGTACGTACATGTGTACATAGTTGATGTATGTACATGTGTATATAGTTGATGTACGTACATGTGTACATAGTTGATGTACGTACATGTGTACATAGTTGATGTACGTACATGTGTACATAGTTGATGTACGTACATGTGTACATAGTTGATGTATGTACATGTGTACATAGTTGATGTATGTACATGTGTATATAGTTGATGTACGTACATGTGTACATAGTTGATGTACGTACATGTGTACATAGTTGATGTACGTACATGTGTACATAGTTGATGTACGTACATGTGTACATAGTTGATGTACGTACATGTGTACATAGTTGATGTACGTACATGTGTACATAGTTGATGTACGTACATGTTTACATAGTTGATGTACGTACATGTGTATATAGTTGATGTATGTACATGTGTACATAGTTGATGTACGTACATGTGTATATAGTTGATGTATGTACATGTGTATATAGTTGATGTACGTACATGTGTATATAGTTGATGTACGTACATGTGTACATAGTTGATGTACGTACATGTGTATATAGTTGATGTACGTACATGTGTATATAGTTGATGTACGTACATGTGTATATAGTTGATGTACGTACATGTGTATATAGTTGATGTACGTACATGTGTATATAGTTGATGTACGTACATGTGTATATAGTTGATGTACGTACATGTGTATATAGTTGATGTACGTACATGTGTATATAGTTGATGTACGTACATGTGTATATAGTTGATGTACGTACATGTGTATATAGTTGATGTACGTACATGTGTATATAGTTGATGTACGTACATGTGTATATAGTTGATGTACGTACATGTGTATATAGTTGATGTACGTACATGTGTATATAGTTGATGTACGTACATGTGTATATAGTTGATGTACGTACATGTGTATATAGTTGATGTACGTACATGTGTATATAGTTGATGTACGTACATGTGTATATAGTTGATGTACGTACATGTGTATATAGTTGATGTACGTACATGTGTATATAGTTGATGTACGTACATGTGTATATAGTTGATGTATGTACATGTGTATATAGTTGATGTACGTACATGTGTACATAGTTGATGTACGTACATGTGTACATAGTTGATGTACGTACATGTGTACATAGTAGATGTACGTACATGTGTACATAGTTGATGTACGTACATGTGTACATAGTTGATGTACGTACATGTGTACATAGTTGATGTACGTACATGTGTACATAGTTGATGTACGTACATGTGTACATAGTTGATGTACGTACATGTGTACATAGTTGATGTACGCACATGTGTACATAGTTGATGTACGCACATGTGTACATAGTTGATGTACGTACATGTGTACATAGTTGATGTGCGTACATGTGTACATAGTTGATGTGCGTACATGTGTACATAGTTGATGTACGTACATGTGTACATAGTTGATGTACGTACATGTGTACATAGTTGATGTACGTACATGTGTACATAGTTGATGTATGTACATGTGTATATAGTTGATGTATGTACATGTGTATATAGTTGATGTACGTACATGTGTACATAGTTGATGTATGTACATGTGTATATAGTTGATGTACGTATATGTGTACATAGTTGATGTACGTACATGTGTACATAGTTGATGTACGTACATGTGTACATAGTTGATGTATGTACATGTGTACATAGTTGATGTATGTACATGTGTATATAGTTGATGTACGTACATGTGTACATAGTTGATGTACGTACATGTGTACATAGTTGATGTACGTACATGTGTACATAGTTGATGTACGTACATGTGTACATAGTTGATGTACGTACATGTGTACATAGTTGATGTACGTACATGTGTACATAGTTGATGTACGTACATGTTTACATAGTTGATGTACGTACATGTGTATATAGTTGATGTACGTACATGTGTACATAGTTGATGTACGTACATGTGTATATAGTTGATGTATGTACATATGTATATAGTTGATGTACGTACATGTGTATATAGTTGATGTACGTACATGTGTACATAGTTGATGTACGTACATGTGTATATAGTTGATGTACGTACATGTGTATATAGTTGATGTACGTACATGTGTATATAGTTGATGTACGTACATGTGTATATAGTTGATGTACGTACATGTGTATATAGTTGATGTACGTACATGTGTATATAGTTGATGTACGTACATGTGTATATAGTTGATGTACGTACATGTGTATATAGTTGATGTACGTACATGTGTATATAGTTGATGTACGTACATGTGTATATAGTTGATGTACGTACATGTGTATATAGTTGATGTACGTACATGTGTATATAGTTGATGTACGTACATGTGTATATAGTTGATGTACGTACATGTGTATATAGTTGATGTACGTACATGTGTATATAGTTGATGTACGTACATGTGTATATAGTTGATGTACGTACATGTGTACATAGTTGATGTACGTACATGTGTACATAGTTGATGTACGTACATGTGTACATAGTTGATGTACGTACATGTGTACATAGTTGATGTACGTACATGTGTACATAGTTGATGTACATACATGTGTACATAGTTGATGTACGTACATGTGTACATAGTTGATGTACGTACATGTGTACATAGTTGATGTATGTACATGTGTATATAGTTGATGTACGTACATGTGTATATAGTTGATGTACGTACATGTGTACATAGTTGATGTACGTACATGTGTATATAGTTGATGTACGTACATGTGTATATAGTTGATGTATGTACATGTGTATATAGTTGATGTATGTACATGTGTATATAGTTGATGTATGTACATGTGTATATAGTTGATGTACGTACATGTGTATATAGTTGATGTACGTACATGTGTATATAGTTGATGTACGTACATGTGTATATAGTTGATGTACGTACATGTGTATATAGTTGATGTATGTACATGTGTATATAGTTGATGTATGTACATGTGTATATAGTTGATGTATGTACATGTGTATATAGTTGATGTACGTACATGTGTATATAGTTGATGTACGTACATGTGTATATAGTTGATGTACGTACATGTGTATATAGTTGATGTACGTACATGTGTATATAGTTGATGTATGTACATGTGTATATAGTTGATGTATGTACATGTGTATATAGTTGATGTACGTACATGTGTATATAGTTGATGTATGTACATGTGTATATAGTTGATGTATGTACATGTGTATATAGTTGATGTATGTACATGTGTATATAGTTGATGTATGTACATGTGTATATAGTTGATGTACGTACATGTGTACATAGTTGATGTATGTACATGTGTATATAGTTGATGTATGTACATGTGTATATAGTTGATGTATGTACATGTGTATATAGTTGATGTATGTACATGTGTATATAGTTGATGTATGTACATGTGTATATAGTTGATGTACGCACATGTGTATATAGTTGATGTACGCACATGTGTATATAGTTGATGTTTCTAATATGTGTATGAATTTCATCTTTGTTTATTACCAAATGTGTGTTGTAGATAATGTATATAAATGTGTGTTGTCTAATTTCTTCTTCTAATTTCTTCTTCTAATTTCTTCTTCTAATGCATACATTTTCAAACTCCTGCAAATTAGTAGAACGGAATGTGTTGTATCATGGTTTACAACGTTTCTGTGCTTTCGACCTGACACCATCCAACATTAGCGTAGCTTCTGGGTCTCTTAGGCCCTATATGGAATGGAACAGTCAACTCCACCTCATAACCTCCTTTGTCACCTATTACAGCATGAATGGAAACTAAACAGTAATGCTATTATTTACTCCCCGTTAAGCCTTGGAAACACACGGGTGATTTTTTTTTTATCAACAGCTGTTCCATTTATAATTCTATCTATATATGTTCTTTCAGCTCCAAATACGGTACATACGACAGAAACCAGAACTCTCTAGTTCGAGCGAAGTGATGCTACTGTGTGTAATTCTTGTATTTTGTTGAGACTAGCAGTCATACCCTCTTTGTTGGTTGCTCTGCGAAGAGTCTCTAATTTTCATTATGAATACCAGAAAAAACTGTTACTACTAAAATGAAATTAAAATTGATGACATAATTAAATTTACTTTCTATGCTGAGGTCTCATGTGTCAGGCAGAAAGGTGCAGATATCACAGCATATTCCGTGATAGGGACTACATCCTGCTAACCATCAGCTATCTATATGTGACGTGCCCTTTACAGAACACATTTCCTCACTGCCACTCTGTAAGCCTCTCAGTTCTGTGCAAGCTGCCCAGATTCTTCCAGTTTCATGTTCAGAAGTCTTCGATGTCATGTGTCCATCTTGGTCTTCCTTTTGTTCTCTTCCCTTGAACTTTTACCTCCATGATTAATCTTTCTAAACCATTGTGTCTTTTTTATATGTCCGAAATATGTACGTTTGCATTTTTTTATAGTTTTGAAGAGCCAGTCTTCTATGTTCAGATCTGTGCGGACATCCGCTTTGGTTCATCTTTCTGTCCATGAAAATCTAAGGACCTTTCCATAGCATTACATTTAAAATGCTCATATTTTTAACCAGCAGCAGTTTAAGAAAAAGTTGTTTAATTTCTGATAAATTGTTTTTCCCCAGAGGAATGATGGTTGAAAGTATCCGCACTTGCTGTTACAGGTACAGGTAGGGGTGGGAGCTTCAGTTGTATATTGTCTTTCCCCAAGTGAATGACGGTTGATAATATCTGCACTTTCTGTTAAGATTAGGGGTGGGAGCCTTGTCATTCCAAAACCAGATGTGTCACCTTGCTTGCATTGAGTCCATGTATGTTCAAGACTATCTTGATGTTTTCTATTCACCGTTTTCTTGGTCTACCTTTGGATCTATATTCGAATATTCTTTTGTTATATGCTCTTATTAGTATTTGGTTTGGGTTCATTCTCATAAGGCGACCGAACCATTTTACTTACTCTCTTTCGTTATGTTTAATACATGATATTATACTTACTCTTTTCCTAATTTATTCATTTCTTATTTTATCTAGTTTAGTGACCATTGCAGTTTTTCTTAGATACTTCATTTCACATGTGACTATTTTTCTATTATGCGAGACTGTTAAAGACCATGCTAAAATACAACAGAAAATTGGCTGCTAAATCACACAATAGAAAAGTGTAGACAAAATGGCGGTCTACACATGATAGAATCAAATGATGGGTACTGTTTCTTCAACTTACCATTTAAAAGTGCACACAAGGACCCTCCAGTGACAGCCTTGACAACTTTCCCACAATTCTTCAGTGGCAGATGCCTGGGAAGATTGACTTGTGCCTCTTCTGTTATTAGAGCCAGCTGGTTGTACTCAGAGTTGCCCCAACCAAACACATCACCATTTTCTAAATAATCAATCAGAAATAATATAAGCAATCTCTATTTCATTTCTTCCTCACTTATTTTTGGGTCTGACCAGCCTGTGGGACCCACTTCAGACCCTTGAGTATTATTAAATAATATTAATAAATTGATCGTTCATGCCAGAAAAATATAGTGGAATCCCATGTAATGACCATGTAACAACCATGTATGCAATAAAATAAATATACTATATACAGTACAAGCAATATAGAATGAATATAATTCAGGATTTAGAAAATTAATTGTTACAGGATATGCTATATAGGGATTTGAATTTATTATAACAGGATGTTTTACAAAGGGATTCCACTTTACTTCTCAAAATAATCATCAACAGATTGAACACCATATGGACAGAGAAATGAATATAGTTCAGACAGAACAGAGGTACTAGGGATAACATACCACATCTTCAATATGAGAAATATAGTTCAGACAGAACAGAGGTACTAGGGATAACATACCACATCTTCAATATGAGAACTATAGTTCAGACAGAACAGAGGTACTAGGGATAACATACCACATCTTCAATATGAGAAATATAGTTCAGACAGAACAGAGGTACTAGGGATAACATACCACATCTTCAATATGAGAAATATAGTTCAGACAGAACAGAGGTACTAGGGATAACATACCACATCTTCAATATGAGAAATATAGTTCAGACAGAACAGAGGTACTAGGGATAACATACCACATCTTCAATATGAGAAATATAGTTCAGACAGAACAGAGGTACTAGGGATAACATACCACATCTTCAATATGAGAAATATAGTTCAGACAGAACAGAGGTACTAGGGATAACATACCACATCTTCAATATGAGAAATATAGTTCAGACAGAACAGAGGTACTAGGGATAACATACCACATCTTCAATATGAGAAATATAGTTCAGACAGAACAGAGGTACTAGGGATAACATACCACATCTTCAATATGAGAAATATAGTTCAGACAGAACAGAGGAACTATGGATAACATACCACATCTTCAATATGAGAAATATAGTTCAGACAGAACAGAGGAACTATGGATAACATACCACATCTTCAATATGAGAAATATAGTTCAGACAGAACAGAGGAACTAGGGATAACATACCACATCTTCAATATGAGAAATATAGTTCAGACAGAACAGAGGTACTAGGGATAACATACCACATCTTCAATATGAGAAATATAGTTCAGACAGAACAGAGGAACTAGGGATAACATACCACATCTTCAATATGAGAAATATAGTTCAGACAGAACAGAGGTACTAGGGATAACATACCACATCTTCAATATGAGAAATATAGTTCAGACAGAACAGAGGTACTAGGGATAACATACCACATCTTCAATATGAGAAATATAGTTCAGACAGAACAGAGGTACTAGGGATAACATACCACATCTTCAATATGAGAAATATAGTTCAGACAGAACAGAGGTACTAGGGATAACATACCACATCTTCAATATGAGAAATATAGTTCAGACAGAACAGAGGTACGAGGGATAACATACCACATCTTCAATATGAGAAATATAGTTCAGACAGAACAGAGGAACTATGGATAACATACCACATCTTCAATATGAGAAATATAGTTCAGACAGAACAGAGGAACTATGGATAACATACCACATCTTCAATATGAGAAATATAGTTCAGACAGAACAGAGGAACTAGGGATAACATACCACATCTTCAATATGAGAAATATAGTTCAGACAGAACAGAGGTACTAGGGATAACATACCACATCTTCAATATGAGAAATATAGTTCAGACAGAACAGAGGTACTAGGGATAACATACCACATCTTCAATATGAGAAATATAGTTCAGACAGAACAGAGGTACTAGGGATAACATACCACATCTTCAATATGAGAAATATAGTTCAGACAGAACAGAGGTACTAGGGATAACATACCACATCTTCAATATGAGAAATATAGTTCAGACAGAACAGAGGTACTAGGGATAACATACCACATCTTCAATATGAGAAATATAGTTCAGATTGAACAGAGGTACTAGGGATAACATACCACATCTTCAATATGAGAAATATAGTTCAGACAGAACAGAGGTACTAGGGATAACATACCACATCTTCAATATGAGAAATATAGTTCAGACAGAACAGAGGAACTATGGATAACATACCACATCTTCAATATGAGAAATATAGTTCAGACAGAACAGAGGAACTATGGATAACATACCACATCTTCAATATGAGAAATATAGTTCAGACAGAACAGAGGTACTAGGGATAACATACCACATCTTCAATATGAGAAATATAGTTCAGACAGAACAGAGGTACGAGGGATAACATACCACATCTTCAATATGAGAAATATAGTTCAGACAGAACAGAGGAACTATGGATAACATACCACATCTTCAATATGAGAAATATAGTTCAGACAGAACAGAGGAACTATGGATAACATACCACATCTTCAATATGAGAAATATAGTTCAGACAGAACAGAGGAACTAGGGATAACATACCACATCTTCAATATGAGAAATATAGTTCAGACAGAACAGAGGTACTAGGGATAACATACCACATCTTCAATATGAGAAATATAGTTCAGACAGAACAGAGGTACTAGGGATAACATACCACATCTTCAATATGAGAAATATAGTTCAGACAGAACAGAGGTACTAGGGATAACATACCACATCTTCAATATGAGAAATATAGTTCAGACAGAACAGAGGTACTAGGGATAACATACCACATCTTCAATATGAGAAATATAGTTCAGACAGAACAGAGGTACTAGGGATAACATACCACATCTTCAATATGAGAAATATAGTTCAGATTGAACAGAGGTACTAGGGATAACATACCACATCTTCAATATGAGAAATATAGTTCAGACAGAACAGAGGTACTAGGGATAACATACCACATCTTCAATATGAGAAATATAGTTCAGACAGAACAGAGGAACTATGGATAACATACCACATCTTCAATATGAGAAATATAGTTCAGACAGAACAGAGGAACTAGGGATAACATACCACATCTTCAATATGAGAAATATAGTTCAGACAGAACAGAGGTACGAGGGATAACATACCACATCTTCAATATGAGAAATATAGTTCAGACAGAACAGAGGTACTAGGGATAACATACCACATCTTCAATATGAGAAATATAGTTCAGACAGAACAGAGGAACTATGGATAACATACCACATCTTCAATATGAGAAATATAGTTCAGACAGAACAGAGGAACTAGGGATAACATACCACATCTTTAATATGAGAAATATAGTTCAGACAGAACAGAGGTACGAGGGATAACATACCGCATCTTCAATATGAGAAATATAGTTCAGAAAGAACAGAGGTACGAGGGATAACATACCACATCTTCAATATGAGAAATATAGTTCAGACAGAACAGAGGTACGAGGGATAACATACCACATCTTCAATATGAGAAATATAGTTCAGACAGAACAGAGGAACTAGGGATAACATACCACATCTTCAATATGAGAAATATAGTTCAGACAGAACAGATGTACGAGGGATAACATACCACATCTTCAATATGAGAAATATAGTTCAGACAGAACAGAGGTACTAGGGATAACATACCACATCTTCAATATGAGAAATATAGTTCAGACAGAACAGAGGTACGAGGGATAACATACCACATCTTCAATATGAGAAATATAGTTCAGACAGAACAGAGGTATGAGGGATAACATACCACATCTTCAATATGAGAAATATAGTTCAGACAGAACAGAGGTACTAGGGATAACATACCACATCTTCAATATGAGAAATATAGTTCAGACAGAACAGAGGTACTAGGGATAACATACCACATCTTCAATATGAGAAATATAGTTCAGACAGAACAGAGGTACGAGGGATAACATACCACATCTTCAATATGAGAAATATAGTTCAGACAGAACAGAGGTACGAGGGATAACATACCACATCTTCAATATGAGAAATATAGTTCAGACAGAACAGAGGTACGAGGGATAACATACCACATCTTCAATATGAGAAATATAGTTCAGACAGAACAGAGGAACTAGGGATAACATACCACATCTTCAATATGAGAAATATAGTTCAGACAGAACAGAGGTACGAGGGATAACATACCACATCTTCAATATGAGAAATATAGTTCAGACAGAACAGAGGAACTAGGGATAACATACCACATCTTCAATATGAGAAATATAGTTCAGACAGAACAGAGGAACTAGGGATAACATACCACATCTTCAATATGAGAAATATAGTTCAGACAGAACAGAGGTACTAGGGATAACATACCACATCTTCAATATGAGAAATATAGTTCAGACAGAACAGAGGTACTAGGGATAACATACCACATCTTCAATATGAGAAATATAGTTCAGACAGAACAGAGGAACTAGGGATAACATACCACATCTTCAATATGAGAAATATAGTTCAGACAGAACAGAGGAACTAGGGATAACATACCACATCTTCAATATGAGAAATATAGTTCAGACAGAACAGAGGAACTAGGGATAACATACCACATCTTCAATATGAGAAATATAGTCAAGCAGTGAAGAGAATGAAACACAGACATATACAAACGTACACTACTCAAAGGACTTTGTGTAACAACAGAAATTATGGGATATAATCTCACTATCTGAGAAGATGTAACAGATTGTTATGATACTATTATTTCGAACTCCATGAGGATTATGTTAATCAGAGATATTTTTTTATTTTGCGTTCATTCTCAAACTCCCACTGAATGTTTGTGTAGTGGGATGTTCCTATGAGATTTTTAGCAGGATGTAGTCCAGAGAATAGAAATGTGCCACGTTGTTATTTTATTTGAACCAATAGCATGATGTTTGTTTGTTTGTTTTGCGTTCGCTCCATTGTAACCATCACGGATATCCGTGCGATTTCCGCCGGGAGCGTGATTACGTTGTGCCACCGTTATGTGCCTTGTAGGCCTAGCACATCTGATTTCGGCATGCCTTGACAATTTGGGTGGGCTACCCTTAGCCTGTGACAGCCTCTATATCTGTCTCCAGGCACGCGTAGTGGCGACTATTCGCCCAGACGATTTTTGCTCTCGTCTGACTCGCACGAGGTGTTCCACTGTCTATGAACTTGCCTCGTGTAATTGGACATGCTGTGTCTGTGCCCATTGGGTACTGAACCGTTTCTCATCCGTGAGCCTGGTTCCTTAAGGGGAAGAACTCAACAGAGGAGTTGGACCCTGGCTCTTTTGCCCTCTTAGCCGAGGTGTCATTCACCGACATCGTGTACCCCTTGTTCAAGTTCGAGTCTCACACCACGCATTTGAGAGCAAGGCGTTCTCGAGCTGAGCGTCCTTGTCCCAATAGCTCCTGAGCCCATCAGGTACTGAACCCTTTCTCTCTTCAAGTGTATTTCCAGTGTAGGAAAACCTGACAGTAGAGTTGGGCCAGGGCTAAATCGTTGTCCCTTTTGTGCCTGAGCCCATCGGGTACAGAACCCTTTCTCTTCGCGAACATATTTCCGGTTTAGGAAGGCTCGACATTAGAGTTGGATTAGGTCTTCTTGCTTTACCAAACGCCAATGAATGGGTCTGGGTCTCTGCCTGTAAGGAACACAGGTAACTAGAAGCTCGTCTCGAGCTGACGGAGCTTGTAGTTCCCCTTTCCTAGGGACTTTTCACTTTCTATTTGCAGTTCGCGCTGCCCTCTAGCGCTGTTCTGCCCTTTCATTGTTTCATTGTACTCGGTATGAAATCTATTTGTCTCTCGCCATGCATCTACCTTTACGTGCATTTTACATTGGCCGCCCCTCCAACGTTCGGACTGGACTGACTAGCTTCACTGTATGTCGACAGTGTCGCTATATGTGGTGATGCTGGTGGTGTCGGAGATATTGTCTGTCTCTTGTGCAGTCAAATCTCTTTCCATCTGCTACCTCCACATTCTCGGACACGATCCCCAAATGATTTGGCCAGAATCAGCTCGAGCTGCTGTATTTCTGTTTCCAGGATGCACCGCGTGGAGGTACATTTGGGATCTTGGTTATCTGCTAACCCTGGGTCCGCCTAGAGCAATGCGTTCCCTTTGCACCCCAACCAATAGCATGATACTTCAGACTTCATTGGTAGTAACCAGTTGTCTGGTTCAAATCCAGTCATCTCAATTCATCTTGTCACTGATTCCAGTCGTCTCAATTTATCTTGTCACTGGTTTCAAATAAAGTCCGGCAAGAGAGTGATGCTAACACTTTGTACAATTCTGCTCACTTAAATCCAAATTCTTGTTGAAATCAGATGTCCTAGACCGAAAGGTACAAAATAATGTGCCTCTGCTATGAAACTTGCAGAACAACATACTTCACTACGTACAGCACAACATGCTCTCTGGTCTAAATCACATGAACTCTCATGTTGGTATCAGAGAGCGAACACAGAAGAAGAACATGAAGAAAGGCAAATTCTCATTCGTTTGTCGCAGGGCCTGAAAGGGGAGTGTACAATCGGAACACTGTTAGTAACACTGTGTTAACCATTGTTGTGTTAACTATTGTTAACACAGTGTTACTAACAGTGTTCCGATTGTACACTATGTTAACAATAGTTAATACAACAATAGTTAACACTGTTACTTGCCATGTATGTATTAAGTGGTGCCTAATGAGTTTTGGGGCTGGAGTTGAATGTCCCTTTCCAGATAGATTTAAAGTGACCTAGAGTCCAAGCTGAAGTTGAATGTGTCAAGCTGAAGTCGGATGTGTCAAGTTGAAAGGTGCAGATCTCATAGCTAATCTGTAAACAATGACACAAAACATTCCATTTCCTGGACTACATTTCATGAATCTCCGGAAGTTTGAGAATGAACGCAGAAGAAGATGAAATCCAAATCTTTAGTGCAAGTCATTTCCACATCCATGAAAGTTCACTTCAAGAGGTCAAGGTTGGAGCTCATCTGACCCCCAGCGTGATATGTAATGCTGGAATATCTCAGTCTTGCACCGCAACGGGACTTAATTGTGCAGATGGAATTCAGTGGGGTTTCCACAAAAGGAAAACTTCACTATGTTGCCATGTCATTTACTGAGGGTTTAATATTGGATAATGTTTGGTCCGATATCTCAATAGTGAGGCCTGCATGCACAGCAATGGTTATTAGAAATATTTGGTCCAATAGGTCAATAGTGATAGTTCATGGTCATTAGTCATGGTCAGAGTGGCAGTGCATTGGTCATTAGAAATATTTTAATACAAAGTCAAAGCTAGCTAATGTTTCTCTCTTACCAGAAACAGCCAATGTACAGTCTCCTCTAGAACCAACTGATACAATTTTCTCCCCAGCAATATCACCTTGTACTAAAGTTGGTTGAGCAGTGTTTTTGTAATGTCCCAGACCTGGTGTAACAAGGGAAAAATAACAGTTCATTACAATAATGGAGATTATAGTTCATTCTAACAAGGGAGATGACAGACTACTACAATAAGGGAGATAATTCTTCATTCTAACAAGGGAGATATTTCATTCTAACAACTACTAAGAGTTATGAAATACTTTTAGGTATGAAATAACACTAAAAAAACCTTCCACTTCTATAAAAGATACAAGAGATCAATTGCTCATAATTGCTGAACATATAAACAAGCAAATAAACAATACCCTCTTTTAAACTTTTGCCTAATATGAAAATCTGAACATTGTGGCATGTCCTGTAATCATGATAAAACATAAAATCTATTTACATTATTATGTTCCCTAATCTGAATAATCTGATATGCTGATGGCATAGTACTAACTGAAGGGATACTAACTCCAGATATAAATCTGATATGCTGATGGCATAGTACTAACTGAAGGGATACTAACTCCAGATATAAATCTGATATGCTGATGGCATAGTACTAACTGAAGGGATACTAACTCCAGATATAAATCTGATATGCTGATGGCATAGTACTAACTAAAGGGATACTAACTCCAGATATAAATCTGATATGCTGATGGCATAGTACTAATTAAAGGGATACTAACTCCAGATATAAATCTGATATGCTGATGGCATAGTACTAACTGAAGGGATACTAACTCCAGATATAAATCTGATATGCTGATGGCATAGTACTAACTGAAGGGATACTAACTCCAGATATAAATCTGATATGCTGATGGTATAGTACTAACTGAAGGGATACTAACTCCAGATACCACTGTCCTTGACAGATCTGGTATACCTAGCATTGACGATATCCTGATACAGACACATATTCATTGGGCAGCCGCAGGTCATTTGGTATATATTTCAGATCATCACCTGCCAAAGATACTTCTCTATGGTGAGCTGGAAATGGTTACATGATCTCAAGGTGATCAAAAAAAGTTCTACAAAGACTCGTCAAAGATCTCACTGAAAAACTTTGAAATAGACCACGATACATAGGAAGAACTTGCACAAAATAGATCTACATGGCTCTCTACAGTCAAAAAGGGTGCATCATCTCGTGAAAAGACAAGAAATGAAGCAGCTCAACAGCGGAGAGCTCACCGCTAGACTCCTTCTACGGTGGTCATTCCATGCCCGAACTGTCCAAGGACATTTGCAGCTCGAATAGGGATTATTAGCCATTTACGAATTCATAATCAAGGACATAATTCTAACTGAATTTTCAAAAGTGGATGTAACAAATGGTCATCATCACTTGTGATGGACAAACACACACAACTGAAGGGAGCAAAGAAGAACTTTAAGACCTGCTAGACATGGTAGTACAAGAAAGTGAAAAGAAAGGCCTCAGTCTAAACAAGAAGAAAACATAAGTACCCAGTAATGATTGTTTCAAAGAAATACCCACCACCACAATGCAGTATTAACTCTTCTCTTCTACTGAGTCGCTAAAATCTATATTTTGGAGACCTGCTATGCCGAAAAGCCGCTCAAATCTATATTTTAATATGAATTTACTATCATGCTCTAGCATTGCAGGAAAACCTTACGGAGACAGAGAGTTTTAATATCAACTATGCATAATGAAATCAAGTGGATAAAGTCAAGTATCTTGGCAGCATTTTACCATAATAAGTGGATAAAGTCAAGTATCTTGGCAGCATTTTACCATAATAAGTGGATAAAGTCAAGTATCTTGGCAGCATTTTACCATAATAAGTGGATAAAGTCAAGTATCTTGGCAGCATTTTACCATAATAAGTGGATAAAGTCAAGTATCTTGGCAGCATTTTAACAATAGATGATTGTAGCTTCAATCAGACAAAGTGTAGGATAACACAAGCAACATCAACATTTCAAAAAATGAAAAGTATTCTGTCATGGAGCAATATCAATGTACCTGGTATATGTGAATTTGAGGGCTAACATGTTATATAGAACCAATTTGAGGGCTAACATGTTATATAGAACCAATTTGAGGGCTAACATGTTATATAGAACCAATTTGAGGGCTAACATGTTATATCGAACCAATTTGAGGGCTAACATGTTATATAGAACCAATTTGAGGGCTAACATGTTATATAGAACCAATTTGAGGGCTAACATGTTATATAGAACCAATTTGAGGGCTAACATGTTATATAGAACCAATTTGAGGGCTAACATGTTATATAGAAAAAATTTGAGGGCTAACATGTTATATAGAAAAAATTTGAGGGCTAACATGTTATATAGAACCAATTTGAGGGCTAACATGTTATATAGAACCAATTTGAAGGCTAACATGTTATATAGAACCAATTTGAGGGCTAACATGTTATATAGAACTAATTCTTCTTCATGGAAGTAAAGTATAGAAGGTAAACAAAGGAGCTCAACGTGAGCTGGAGGTTACTGAGATGAAGTTTTTGAGAAGAATGATGATTATTTCTTGGACGACCAAGGAAACTAATGTAGCAGTCCTCAGAGAGGCTGGAGTAAAAAAAACCAAATTATAGCAAAAATTAGAAACAGATAATCAAGATTTTTTTTAGGGAATGTGGTGAGAAGAGCAAAACTTGAACATTTTGTGACCACCGGAAAGATCAAGGAGAGAAGAGGTAGAGAAAGACAGAGAAATTTCTGGATGGGTTGTCACTGTGGCACAAAAAGATGTCACCAACTGACTTATTAACAACACAAGAGATAGAGAGTTGTGCAGAAACATGATTGCCTACCCCTCTTGGCATATTATTTGAATGATTGATTGATTGATTGATTGATATATATCTACTGCTGTTATATATACAAAAATTTATCATATACAAGGAGATAAATCTTGAGTGTCTGGCAACAACCCAATCAGCTGGAAATGTGAGGGCTGGGGTAATACAGGATAGTGGGAGAGAAAAAATGTTTGTTGTTCGCATGCCCTGTGCATCTTCTTCTGCATAATGCATCTGAGGTCATGTTTGATCATCAAGCCTTTCAATAGGTTGAAGTCCACTGCCTTCTTCAAGTCAGAGCCTCATAACCAGATTTGTATCTCTGGCCAGATTTGTATCTCTGTTCTCTATATGTTTGGCAGTCCTGAAGTATATGTTCAAGTGTTTGGGTTCCGGATTCACATGGACATTCATATGTGTATGAGATCCTTAGTCAGTAATGATGCCCCGGTAATCTGTGGCCTGTTCTATAGTGTGGTCTGTTGGTATCTTTGGAGGTGATGTATTTCATTGGGGTATCTTCCACTTCCATTTGTTTCTTCCACTTTGATGTGTATGTGTTATGCATTATGGTTTTTGTTTCTCTGTAGGACAGTGGGTGTCTGTGTTGTTCCCTTTCACCACTTGTTCTTGACAGAGCATCAACTTTATCATTTCTCATGATTCGACAGTGTGAAAAATCCATTGAAGGGTAATAGCTGTGGAGTTTTGGATATGAAGCTCTTGACTGATGTTGTGCAGGCTTTCCTTTCCGGTGCTCTGGATCAATTCCAGTAGGAATCTGCAGTCTGTGAATATCTTCTTTGGTCTTTGCAGCTCTGGTTCTGTGAGGACGTCCTGTGCATAATACTGGCAATACATTCTACTTATCTCTGCATGTCTTCTCCTCTTATTATAGATAATTAACTATTGCAAAAGATTAAGAAGAGAAAAGGGGTGAAAAAATGATAAACATGTTGTGTCAATGTTTCCTCTATAACAAGAATGCCTGTGAGAACAAATATATCCTAATGAGTTAATACATTTTGAACAGCCTCTTTTCTTGGTAAACCTTTAAAAAAAACCACTAATCCTCTTCAGTATATTCTGTTTAAACCAGTTCTACTTTTTATTATAGAAACCTTTACACACATTTATATACATACTTCTTGTGCACCAAATGCAAACTATGTGTGTCAAGAAACTGAAATGTGGTAGCACAGCTTAGCAGAAATAGTAGTTGTAAGCAGAGCCAATTATTGTGATTTATAACTAGAATCATAGTGGCAGAAATACATGAACTGCAACCTCTATTATTTTTTAATGACCATATGCTCTTATAAAATAAGACATGAGTTGTAACATGATTTACAATTTGGCTACATTATCTGCATCTTTCAGCCTAACACATCCGTTTCAGCATGGCTTTCGAGTAAATTCAATCCTTGGGATATAAGAATCAACTCCACTCATATGCTACTTAGTCACCTCTTACAATATGTATGGCAATGTTGCTATTCTTTGCTCCCATCTCAGGCACTGGGAACACACAGACCATATGATATAAATAAATTTGGATACACATTGAAAGAGGGGTTCCGATAATAAAAGACAAATATTTTTATTTAACAAAAGTTATGCCGTCAGTGTGTCAGTTATTTTCATTTTCAGAGTAAACTATTTGGCGTTATGTATACTTATATCTAGAGATATTACCTTTGTGTTGCTGGAGCCTTCAAAGAGAGTAAATATTAATGACACCTTTACCTGTAAAGCATGTCGTTAGAGGTGATTAAGAAAGTTTTTGGGGTGGAGTTGGTTGTCCCATCCAATGTTCCTTCTAAATTTCTACACTTATGGGCAAATCTGAAGTTATCTGAGCAGTGAATATTTCCATGTCGTTATCTGTTACCTAAAAAAAAAGGGGGAGGGGGAAAGGTCTTTTGCTAGTACTTTATGTGTGTAGATGGTACATTTCATGAGCGGTACCTTCTAGTGACGGAATGCACCTTAGATGGAACATTGGTCCCTTTCCATAAATAGAGTCAAAGTGACCCAGAAGCAATGCTGAAGTTGGATGTGGTAGGCTGTACAAGTCAAGTCTGATATCGAAGCTAAGCTGTAAACCAGACACAACACATTCCGTTCTCTGGACTATATCCTGCTGATCTGCAGGAGTTTGATAACAAAAGCAGAAGAAGAATACCTAGTGATGTAAATGGAATCGTTTACCAACATATAACAATACAACAAACTGACCTGCCTGCCCATCTGCACCAAGACTACAATTAAACTGACCTGTCTGTCCATCTGCCCCAAGACCACAGCTGTACACTTGTCCAGATTGAGTTAAGAACAGTGTATGATCTTGTCCACAGACCACCTGCTCGATAAGCAAATAGTTTAACCAATTAACAAATACATTACATGTCATCTTCAGATTCAAACAACTGTTTAGATACTGCCAGACTTGACAAAAGCAGGACACAACAGAAGATATATACTTGATTTTGGACACAACAGAATGAAGATACAGACTTGACTCTGGCCACAACAGAATGAAGATACAGACTTGACTCTGGCCACAACAGAATGAAGATACAGATTTGACTCTGGACACAACAGAATGAAGATACAGATTTGATTCTGGACACAACAGAATGAAGATACAGACTTGACTCTGGACACAACAGAATGAAGATATAGATTTGACTCTGGAGACAACAGAATGAAGATACAGATTTGACTCTGGACACAACAGAATGAAGATACAGACTTGACTATGAACACAACAGAATGAAGATACAGATTTGACTCTGGACACAACAGAATCAAGCTATATATTTAACTTTGGAGACACCATATATTATTCTAAAGCTGATACCCACATTGTCACACATCAGACTAACATTTCTGTCAGATATCAGATTCTAACATTTCTGTCAGATATCAGATTCTAACATTTCTGTCAGATATCAGATTCTAACATTTCTGTCAGATATCAGATGTTAACATTTCTTTCAGATACCTGATTCTAAAATTTCTATCAGATATTACTCAACGGTTATATCCATATTTAACACTGCCATGCAAATGTCAATATTGCCGCTATTATGCATCAATTTTTGTTGTGAATGTTCTTGATAAAGGCCTTCTGGTTGAAATGTCAGTTTGTGTGTGTTATTATGTGTGTTTCCAGTGATTAGCAAACATTCATAACCCTGTTCCAAGTTTCACCTGTTGGATTTCAGTTTTACTGCAGTGAGTACATATTATCGATCTAACATTTCTGTCAGACTAATACTTCTATCAGACATCAGACTAAAAATTTCTGCCAGACATCAGACTAACATTTCTGTCAGACAACAGACTAAAAATTTCTGTCAGACATCACATGCCAATATATCTGTACCACAACATATCCCATCATTTACATCACTTCCCGTGTGTTGCCGGGGCCCAAGACGGAAGCAAAAAATAGCAACAATGTTTACCTTCCATGCATGTTGTAAGAGACAACCTAAGAAGGTTATAGGATGAGTTGGCTATCCCATCCCATATAGGGTCAGTGACCAAAAACCATGCTGAAGTCAGATGTGTCAGTCCGATGGCGCAGATATCGCATCAATGCTGTAAATTATGACACAACACATTCTGTTCTCTGGACTACATCCTGTTAATCTGCAGGAGTTTGAGAATGAACGAAGAAGAGTGTTAGTTTGAGAACCTAAACTGCGAGAGATTAGCTCTTACTTCCTATGTGCAGTGGGGTGATTTTTTTCTGAGCTTTCTTTCATACCCAGGATACTTAAGCGCTTTCGGCTTAGTGCAATGCCTATTGAAGGAGCCTTCTACTCAGAGGTGGTATATAATTGTATAGATGACGTGCTACAAGCTTCTATAAGAGGACCTTAATATAACGGCATGTCATCTACTAAGGTTCGCTGTTGCATGGGTGGTTTGTCTACTGGGCCATTGGTGAGACCCATAGATGCAAATGCATGCATGAATGCACAAGAAGAAGAATTTCCATCACAGCACAAAAGCTACTGACCTTAATGACATCACTGGGCATGTCCACCATTTTGTTGATTGTCTGATTTTTGCTGCAAAATTAAGCAAAATGGCAGCTATGTCAACATGATCAAGTGTTTCAAACACAATCATTCAATCAGAACAGACATCAATAACAGATGCCTCAAACTCAATCATTCAATCAGAAGACATCAATCACTATCAACATCTGCCACTTTCTACACATAATCATGTAATTCCCACCTGTACAGCTCTCCCTCACATACAAACATGCAACAATCACCTGAACAGCCTCCTGTACACACAAAACAAGTTGAAAATCACTCATACAGTCCTCACACACCAACATGTAACAATCACTTGTACAACCTTCTCCACACAGAAACATGTAACAATCACTTGTACAACCTTCTCCACACAGAAACATGTAACAATCATTAGTACAGATCTCACACACAAATATATAACAATCGCTAGTACAGTTCTCACACATATAACAATCATTTGTACAACCTCCTCCACACAGCGTTACGTTCTCCGGACTAAATTCTGCAGGAGTTTGAGAATGAATGCAGAAGAAGAAGATAAACATCTTCTTCTTCAGCATTCATTCTCAAACTCCTGATCTTCATTGTAGCAGGACCATTGTTCTACTAGATTTCCAGCAGGATGTAGTCCAGAGAATGGAAATGCGTTGTCGTTTTATTTATGCCAATGGCCTGACACATCCATCTTCAGCAGAGATAAACATCTAATTTCCAGTTGTACAGCCTTCCCCTTGTACTTCCGGTCCAAGATGCTGAAGAGAATTTATGCATTCTCATATGGTTATTCCATTAAAATCAGATGTTCCTCTTGAAAGCAATGGCAAACTACAAGAGTATTGTACCAAGAATTTCCTTATGGATATATTCTGTAGAGATTTCAGGAGATTCACATTCTGGACAGAATACATCACATGACAACAGCCTTCCCCCACACAAACATGTACCATCCACCGGTACAGCCCTTTACCTCCATATAAACATTAACATCCACCGGTACAGCCCTTTCCCTCCATATAAACATTAACATCCACCGGTACAGCCCTTTCCCTCCATATAAACATTAACATCCACCAGTACAGCCCTTTCCCTTCATATAAACATTAACATCCACTAGTACAGCCCTTTCCCTTCATATAAACATTAACATCCACAGGGTAGAGCCTTTTCCCTCCATATAAACATGTAACATCCACTGGTACAACCCTTTCCCTTTATATAAACATTAACATTCACAAGTACAGCCCTTTCCTTTCATATAAACATGTAATATCCACAGGGTACAGCCCTTTCCCTCCATATAAACATGTAATTTCCACCAGTACAGCCCTTCCAACACACACAGACATGATCACCTGTACAACCTCCATTACAGATAAAACTTCTGTTTCTGTGTTCACTCTCAGATAAACTCCGCCAAAGACGGATGTGTTGGGCCATTGGCGCAAATAAAACGGCAACACAGCGCATTTCCATTTTCTGGACTACATCCTGCTGGAAATCTAGCAGGACCATGGTCCTGCTAGATTCAGTAGGAGTTTGAGAATGAACGCAGAAGAAGAAATAAACAGCATCGCCCATGTGTTGCCAGGGCCCGAAAAGGGGGGCAAAGAATAGCAACACTGTTTACCTTCCACGCATGTTGTAAAAGGCGACTAAGGAGGTTATGGGATGGAGTTGGCTGTCCCATCCCATATAGGGTCAGTGACCCAAAGCCATGCTGAAGTCGGATGTGTCAGGCCAAAAGGCGCAGATATCGCAGCAATGCTGTAAACCATGACACAACGCATTCCGTTCTCCGGACTACATCCTGCTAATCTGCAGGAGTGTGAGAACGAACGCAGAAGAAGAAGAAGAAATAAACAGTATGAATATCATGTGATTTGATTCGGAGAGCGTGAAATACATTGTACTGCTAGTTTTACAGCAGAGCAGTATAATATGTGCCTTTTGGCTCAGCACATCAGTGTTTAGTATATTCACAGACATGTCATGATTAGATGTGCAGTCTGCCAAAAATATGGAATGCTCCCCAGTACAACCTCCCACACCCTCACTACTCACTTGTGCTACTTAAAACACAACACATTCCATTATCTGGACACATCTTTCTAAACAGCAGAACTTTGAGAACATATAAAAAGCAGACAAAACATCTACCCATCCCTTGTACCCCTACTTCACCACTCACCTGCACTGACTCCTACCTCTAAACAAGTACCACTCACCTCTACAGACTACTACCTCTAAACAAGTATGACTCACCTGTACTGACTCCTACCTCTAAACAAGTATGACTCATATGTACTGACTCCTACCTCTAAACAACTATGACTCACCTGTACTGACCCATACATATAAACAAGTACAACTTACCTGTACTGCTCTCCATCAACAATACTCCGTCCACACTGACCAAAAGCATTATTTCCAAATGTGAAAACTAGAGGAAGAATAAACACAAACATATTGTCTTATCAGACTTGTTGATGTGATACAACAACCAACTTCAATCATAGATAGCATTTCAAATTACAAGATGGAACCAGTGTTTCCACTAACAGATACATTTTTCTGTATTCAATCTCAAAATCCTGCTGATTGTAGAATGTAGTCCAGAGAATAGAATGTTATCATAGTGTCAAGCTTGACAGCAATATCTACATCTTTCAGTATGCTACTTCCAACGTTAACATGACTTTTAGGTACTTTGACTTCTGAGACTGGACAGAAAACTTAATCCCCAAACCCCTTAGTTGCTTCTTATGACATGTTTAGAAAGAAACAATGTCTATTCTTTGTTCCCATTTTCAAACCCCAAGAACACACATCCCTACTTCAAAACAAGATCCTCCCACACATGCCTACTTCAGAACAAGACACTCAAACACATCCCTACTTCAGAATAAGATCCTCCCACACATACCGACTTCAGAATAAGATCCTCCCACACATACCTACTTCAGAATGAGATCCTCCCACACATACCTACTTCAGAACAAGATCCTTCCACACATACCTACTTCAGACTAAGATCCTTCCACACATACCTACTTCAGAATAAGATCCTCCCACACATACCGACTTCAAAACAAGATCCTTCCACACATACCTACTTCAGAATAAGATCCTCCCACACATACCTACTTCAGAACAAAATCATCCCACACATAGGTATCTACTTCACTCTTTATAACCACTCTATCCCACTCATACCTCCACCCTTTAACAATATTTCCTCCCATAACCACATTTTCTCCAGCACATAACTCCCTCACTTTCCTAACACCTTCTATCCTCCACAACTACATGCCTCCCATCCCATACTTACCTCCTTCATCCTCCACAACAACTACAGTATGAGCTCTTCCACAAGCCATAGTTACAACATTGCATTCGTCTGGTTTCTTCAGCGGCAGACGAATTCGTCCAGGCTCAATCAGTCTGTCCAAGACTCGACCTGTTCATTAAATGTATTTTACATTGTCAATGTCCAAATTTCATTTCTTCAGAAAGAAGTTGAATGAAAGAGCTGTACCAACAGATTGGCAAAGAGCCATCATAGAACCAATATGGAAGAAAAAGGGAAGCAAGCAAGATTGTGGCACATACAGGTTTCTCCTTGCATATCCATGTTGGTAAAATGTTCGCTAAGATTCTTGACAAAAGAATAAAACATATTGTAGATCGAGTGTTTAGTCCAGAACAGGAAGTTTAGAAAAGGAAGAGGATGTACAGATGCAATATTTTCTCTGTGATGAATTACTGAAAAGACAATAGAATGCAACAACAAAATGAATATTGCTTGTATAGACCAAGAGAAAGCTTTTAACCTAATAAATAGAGAACTATTCTGGAGTATTCTCGAAAATTATGAAATAAAAGAACTATTATTAGACTGTGCAAGATCCATATACAAAGATGGTGAAAGGGAAATTAGAAAAAATGCAGGACTTACAAAGTGGTTTTCAGTAACATCAGCAGTTAGACAGAAGTGTGTCTATCACCATTATTGTTTATTATTTATATGGATAATATTACCAAAACAGTAAAAACACCACCAGAATCCTACCATTCAAATGACATAATTGAACTACTCTTTGCTGATGATCTGTGGGCTACTCTACAGTTCATGTGAAGATTTTCTTGATCATATAAACCTACTCAATGGAAGCTGCCTCAATCACAACATGAAGATCAATACAGACAAAAACTGAAGCAATGTCTCTAAGCAAAAAACCCAAATACAATAAACATAAAGATTTATATGTCTAAAAAAGATATCATCTTCTTCTACTGCGTTCATTCTCAAACTCCTGCAGATTAGCAGGATGTAGTCCGGAGAACGGAATGCATTGTGTCATGGTTTACAGCATTGCTGTGATATCTGCGTCTTTCGGCCTGACACATCCGACTTCAGCATGGCTTTGGGTCACTGACCTTATATGGGATGGGACAGCCAATTCCATTCCATAACCTCCTTAGTCGCCTTTTACGACATGCGTGGAAGGTAAACAGTGTTGCTATTCTTTGCTCCCCTTTCGGGCCCCGGCAACACACGGGCATAAAAAAGATATAAGATATAAAAAAGATAACTACTGAAATGAGTGCAGAAATTTAAATATTATGTGAGAATTTTTACAGATGATGGAAGAATGGACAGAGCTTGAGACAAGAATTAAAAAAGCTTACCTAATGTAAATTATGAGCTTGCACCAATTTTGAAACACAAATCGATTCTACTGGAAACTAAAAGGCAAATCATAAATTCTATCTTCACACCAACATTGTGCTGTAAATGTCAGACATGGACACTAATATAATAACAAGAGAGTAAGCTTACTATGTGTAAAATAAGATGTCTAAGAAAAATAGCCATCAGAACAAGAAGAGATCATGTGAGAAATGAAGAAATTACAAGAACAGAGACACAAATGGTTCGGCCACTTCATGAGAATGAATACTTATTGGTCAGCAGCAAGTGCATACATGAAAATGGACACATCAAGATACAGAGGAAGACCAATAAGGTAGATTGAAGGAGTTACCAACATTCTGAGACAACACATATCAAACGACCAAATATGCAATTGCCCAAAAACTGATTTCCATTCAACCCTGTGACATTTTACAGCAAAAGCAGAAAAAATACAACAGATAGAATGTCCAAGTTTATTATTTCTTTTATGAATACAATAAAAATGTCAATTCGCATTGATCTTTTTGTTCTTCTTCTGCACAACTTCAATTTACCGGCATTCAACTTCAATTTACCAGCATTCAACTTCAATTTACCAGCATTCAACTTCTGCATCTAACTTCAATTTACCAGCATTCAACTTCTGCACCCAACTTCAATTTACCAGCATCAAACTTCTGCACCCAACTTCAAACTAACCTGACATTAGGTTTTAGGCTTACCTGACCCTGGTGGTAGATGCGATTTAAAGCTTACCTGACCCTGGTGGTAGATGAGATTTAAAGCTTACCTGACCCTGGTGGTAGATGAGATTTAAAGCTTACCTGACCCTGGTGGTAGATGAGATTTAAAGCTTACCTGACCTTCATAGTAGATGAGATTTAAGGCTTACCTAACTTTCATAGAAGATCAGATTTAAGGCTTACCTGATCCTCGTGGAGATTCATGGTAACTGAGCTGAGAATCTGTGTTAATCCCTGTCCCCAGCAACATCTTCTTATTCTCCAGCTTGACTGCTATCAAGGTGAATCCATATCCACAAGCAATATCCAGTGGCTGGAATAAATTGTTCTAGGTTACTACCAATCAATGACAAGCAAACAATTATACAAATAAAATATTGTATAAAAAGAAAATATTGAGGGACCAAATCAAACAAAAGACCTAGAATGAAAAGATGCAGAATGCTTCTACAGGCTTCACCAACAGCCCACCAGATAAACCATTCAAGCAACACAAAACTCTAATTGATGACATGTCTGTTGTTGATGCTGTCGATATCAAAATTCTGCTAAATAGTTCTACTTGGCAGCACAATGCCATTCTGAAAAAAGTGCAGGTTTTCTGAAGTTAACTTAGTGATCCATAAAGTGAGTTAGTGACTGATAAGGGTGTCTATAAAAGTCCTTTCTTGGCAGTTGAGAGTGAAGGGCAGTCACTAATGAAGTGTTTGACTGTTTTGTTGGGATGAGAGTAATGTATAAAAATGGGTAGTTGCTGGGGTTTGATACGGTTTAACTGGCTATTGACTCTTGCTTGCCCTGTTCAAAACTGAAAGATAAGGGATTGGTTTCTCTTGCAGAGTTTCTTTATGTTGTCATTGTCATTAGATCATGTCATTTGGTCAATGTCCTATGGTCGTATCATCTGACTTAATACATTTTGACTAGTCAGCCCATTTGTCCATCAATTCAGCCAGATTCTCCTGGTGTTTCTGAGAATGTGTTTGGCTATTATTCCGACAATGATCTTTGCTTTTTTTTTTAGGTGCCTCTTTTTACAAGACTGTCTGCTATTTAATATTTGATAGGTCACTATGTCCAGGGATCCATTACAGGGTTATGTTGATTGGATATGCTGAGATAAGACTGTGCACTTACTGTGGAACTTGCAGCACAATGTACTTCACACTCCCCGGCAGAAATCACATGATATATTCGTTGTGGTTATATGAGAGCAAATGCAGAAGAAGAAGAAGACTGTGCACTTCTCTTACTATGTAGGGGATATCTATATTTTCCACCCATGTGGCAACCAAGGTCTGGACTTCTAGTACAGAGTACGAGGTGCAAAGAATAGGGCCACTATCTTATTTCCAGGCATGTCACTGGAGGTGAGTAAGAAAAGTTGGGGATAGGCTGACAACCTGTCACCCGTGACAAAAATCATCCATAAAGGGTCAAAGAGACCCAGAAGTCATGCTGAAGTCAGATATGTCATGCTGAAATGCACAGTTATCATAGCTAAGCTGTAAACCCTGAAACAATGAACTCCATTCTCCAGACTATATCCTGTTTAACTTGCAGAAGTTTGAGACAAAAGAACAAAGGTGTTATGTCCGCTAACCTGCATCTCTTGGTCATCAATGAGGATATTTGACAGGAAGACAAAAGAAATTAAGACATGACAATGATTTTTTCACATATGGCAGATTGTCATCCTATTCTTTTTCTTCTTCTTCAGCGTTCATTTACAAACTCGCCCGTGTGTTGCCGGGGCCCGAAAGGGGAGCAAAGAATAGCAACACTGTTTACCTTCCACGCATGTCGTAAAAGGCGACTAAGGAGGTTATGGGATGGAGTTGGCTGTCCCATCCCATATAGGGTCAGTGACCCAAAGCCATGCTGAAGTTGGATGTGTCAGGCCGAAAGGCGCAGATATCGCAGCAATGCTGTAAACCATGACACAACGCATTCCGTTCTCCGGACTACATCCTGCTAATCTGCAGGAGTTTGAGAACGAACGAAGAAGAAGAAGAATTTACAAACTCTCGCTGGATCTCCCTTGTAGCAGGACCATGTTCCTACTAGATTTCCAGAAGGATGTAGTCCAGAGAATAGAAATTCATTGATCACCGTTTTATTTGCACCAATGGCCCAATGCATCTGTCTTTGGCGTGTCATCCTATTAAACTTTCCTTAGTCACCTCCTATGACATGCCTGGCAAGAAGACAGTGACCCTTTATTTTCACTTTAACTAGAAGTTCAGGCCCCAGTTGTCACATGAGCATCATTGTATAGAATTTTAAATCTTGTGTTTGCATATTTCTTACTTGAAAAACTTGCCTGTTTGTAAACAAAAATGGTCAGATATCCTTTGGTCACTCAACTATTCTTCTTGTTCTGCATTCAGCATCTGTGGTCATGTTATATTGTCAGTCCTGTGATCACGACGAAGACCACTGTCTTCTCCAACGACTGCCCCATAGCTTTTGTCTCAAATCTGTATTCTCTGGTCAGATCCACTGTCTCTGGTCTTTGTATGTTGGACAGTCCTGAAATATGTGTTCTGTAGTCTGGGTTCTGGATTCATGTGGACATTGATTTGTGTATGAGATCCTTAGTCTGTAAAAATGGCCCAACAGTCTGCAGTGGCCTGTTCTAAGGAAAAATAGTGTGGTCTGTTGGTATCTTTGTATTGTATCAGGTTTGTCTTCCACTTTCATTTGTTTCTGTTACTTTGATGTGGTATGGATTACTGTTTTTGCTTCACTGTAGGACAGTGGGTGTCTGTGTTGTTCCATTTCACTACCTGTTCTTGACAGAGCATCAGCTTTCTCCCTTCCCACTTTTCCCCATGATTCTACATTGTGATGGTATCCATTGAAGGACAATGATTACTTTTTTATGTCTTAGCTCATGTCTGATGTTGTACAGAAGGCTTTCATTTCTGTAACTCAACTATTACTAAATAACACTTATTACTACAAGAACAAAAATGTTATATGTACAAGTATACCTTCAGCCTGTGAATGTCAAAAAATCTGACACGACACGGTCTGTTAATCCTGTTCAATACATGGTGACTTTTAAGCTTCAGACTAGGACGCAAAAAACTGGCAACACCTGGAATGTCAAACAGAAAATAAGTGGGACTAATCACAATTATAGATAAATTGACAAATATCTTGACCAATTGCCAAATAAGACCTAACGGCAGAATCAAAACAAAGTAAAATCAGCTTCTTACGTGATGCTTTTTATTATTGCCATGTTTTTGTTGGTCACTATTTATATAATATGTACCGCTCTGATGTCGCCTGTAAAAGCTGATCATCAGAAAGTAATGGAATAATAAAAAACATGACCCAAAAGGCTCAATTGAATTCTGTTAGAGGTCTTCTATTGGCGAAACTCTGCATATATGCACATGTGACATATGACTGTATCCAACATATGTCATCATAAATGTACAATACTGTGTCTTCTGCGTTTGTTCTCACAAACTACTGCAGAATAGTAGAATTTAGTCTCCGTTTGGGTCAATGATCTCCATTTGGATGAAGTCGGCTGATATCCCATACCTAGTTTTCTGATAAGTAATTTGCTGAAAAGACAGCAGTACATGTGAACACTTTGACTAACCATAAGAAAAGTTGTCTCTTTCAGTATACAGTGAAAGGTATACATTCTAGTAATATATTCTTCTCCTTGTAGTCCATACTGTGAGGCATTGGTTATCATGTCTTTCCACAAGCTTCTATTTCGTGTGCTGTCAATAATTTCCGATACTGATGTTCTCTCAATCCACAATGCTAGGTTGTCAAGCATCTTCTCTCTTGGTCTTCCCCTACCCCTTTTGCTCTTCAATTTGAATTTTGGTACAATGTGTTCCATTTTTTCTCTTTTCAAAATGTGTCCAAAAAATGTGGACTGTCTCTTTTGACAAGCTTGACAAGTATCAGTGTCACTATTTTGGCTCCCTTTCTGGGCAACACACCAATAAAAAAGTAAAACTTGACCACCAGGCAGGAGAAACATGGGTGACAAACCTGATATTCCTCAAGATTTGCAATCAATCAATTACTTACCAAGCGCTCCAGAAGTAGCTGCTCCCCAAGTATATATCACAGATGTTCTGGTGGCATTTTCTCCAACAAGTTCATAAATCAACTGCTTCTTTGCTTCCTGCTTTGCCAAATTTTTCCGCCAGTTATGTCTTCGCAGAACAAGATTGCATGATGGAGAAGTCAGGAAAGACTTAAAAACATTCCCCAGCAGAGCCATCTGTAAGTGAAACCTGATAAATTATTTATTATATATCATCTGTAAGTGAAACCTGATCAATTATCTATCATCTGTAAGTGAAACCTGATCAATTATCTATTATCTGTAAGTGAAATCTGATCAATTATCTATTATCTGTAAGTGGAACCTGATCAATTATCTATTATATATCACCTGTAAGTGAAACCTGATCAATTATCTATTATCTGTAAGTGAAACCTGATCAATTATCTATTATCTGTAAGTGAAACCTGATCAATTATCTATCACCTGTAAGTGAAACCTGATCAATTATCTATTATCTGTAAGTGAAACCTGATCAATTATCTATTATCTGTAAGTGAAACCTGATCAATTATCTATCACCTGTAAGTGAAACCTGATCAATTATCTATTATATATCACCTGTAAGTGAAACCTGATCAATTATCTATTATATATCATCTGTAAGTGGAACCTGATCAATTATATATTATCTATTGAGAATTCCTTACCTAAAAGGAGCTTTTTTTTGGCATTCGTCCTAAACTCCCACTGATCTCTCTTATAGCAGGACAATGGTTCTATAAGATTTCCAGCACTCTGGATCTAGTCTAGAAAATGGAAATGTGTTACGTCGCTGTTTTATTTGCACCAATTTTCCTGCACTGGAAATCTAGCAGAACCATTGTCCTGCTATAAGAGAGATCCAGTGTGAGTTTGAGAATGTGTCCTGCTATAAGAGAGATCCAGTGGGAGTTTGAGAACAAACAACCAAAAACAGCTAGGATCATACTATGTAATGAGGGTCAATACATCAAAGAAATTTAGGCCTGATTAAAGATAGCTTTGGCAACTATGTCCAGACTTTGAAGTACATGCAAAAAGGAACATCAGTATTGTAGTTAAGGTTGAACTATACAAAACATTAGTTTTATTCATCATGCTGAATGAATGTCGGAGTTGGATCATTCGCAGCAGATATATACATAATACGGATATGCTGAATGTGAAAGTTGGATAATTCGCAGCAGATATAGACATAATACAGATATGCTGAATGAATGTCAGAGTTGAATAATTCACAGCAGATATAGACATAATACGGATTGCAAATCATATAACAAGTAATTATACATTCCACTGAGACCTTGAAGTGGAGATGAGGCTTAGTCTAGCCAACAGAGGCTGAAAACTAAGACTGGTCAGGCCATCCCCTACATTGAGCAGGACCACAGTCATGCCTTGGTCCTTGGTCTTTTCTGGGAGCACGGTAGCTTAGTTGCTAGTAAGCTTGCTTGCTATCACTGGGTTTCATTTTTACAGCGTGCCAGGTTCGAAACCACGTCCAGACACAAAAATCCATATAAATTATATTTAGTTTAACTTTAGTTACTGAACACACTCAGTGTCAAGTTACACACTGTTTAATTGTTCGCACAGTCCACACATAGTCAGTCACTCAGTAGGTACTTGGACATCTGGGATTAGCGCATTTGGGAAATTTTGCTTAGGCTATAAATTTCTTGTGACAGGGTTTTAAATAGTGTTCGCATCCTTTGTTGTGTTTGAAACTAGATTTATTAAGTTCTGTAACCATTTTTCTTTTTATATATGTAACTTTTAAGAGAGTAAAACAATGCCCAAACCAACAGTGAATTATTTAAAACATCAACATTTGTTTAAATTATGCAAATTAGCCAACATTTTGAATATTAATTAGTTGTATGTGCATCTGAGAATCACAGCAATGTGATCAACAGATATGGTATGTCTTTGCAAATACAAAAATATATAGTTTCTGTGGTATTTTATTATGTTTAATAGATATATAATTTATTTTCATTTTAATTATGCAAATAAGCAGCCATTTTGAATATCAATTAGTTCTGTGCCCATCAGAAAATTCAAGAAATGTGATCAACATAAGCATCTTGTCTCCGCAAACACAAAAATGTATAGTTTATGTATTGTATTATTGAAAATAACAAAGATCATTCAGAAATTATCATCTTGGCTTAGGTACTTGGACAAAATTTTCAAAATAGTGTTACATATTACAAATAATATAGTTAGATAGCTCTTAAAAATTGCAATTCAACGATACCTCAACCAAGTGTGTATGTCAATGCTGAAAAATTTATGAATTTTTTTCTAATGAATTTGACATCAAAATAATTTACATGGAACATATAGGAAAATATAAATAAAACTTGTGATCACAAAATGTAGTCAAGCTGATAATTTCTGAATTATCTTTGTAACATAATAAAATACCACAGAAACTATATATTTTTGTATTCGCAAAGACATACCACATCTGTTGATCACATTGCTGTGATTCTCAGATGCACATACAACTAATTAATATTCAAAATGTTGGCTAATTTGCATAATTTAAACAAATGTTGATGTTTTAAATAATTCACTGTTGGTTTGGGCATTGTTTTACTCTCTTAAAAGTTACATATATAAAAAAGAAAAATGGTTACAGAACTTAATAAATCTAGTTTCAAACACAACAAATGAAGCGAACACTATTTTAAACCCTGTCACAAGAAATTTATAGCCTAAAGCAAAATTTCCCAAACGCGCTAATCCCAGATGTCCAAGTACCTACTTGGCTACATTTTGTAGTCACAAGTTTTATTTATATTTTCCTATATGTTCCATGTAAATTATTTTCATGTCAAATTCATTAGAAAAAATTCATAACTTTTTTCAGCATTGACGTACAGACTTGGTTGAGGTATCGTTGAATTGCAATTTTTAAGGGCTATCTAACTATATTGTAATTATGTAGCGCTATTTTGAAAATTTTGTCCAAGTACCTGCACTCAGTGAGTACTATTTATATTAGTTACTAGAATAGGAATCAGCTAGACAATTCCTGCTTTACATTTTTTTTGTTGCTATAATACATTAAAAATATATACAATATATTTATTTATTACTTGCAAGCAATGTATGTTGCTTCTATAACGGTCTATTACTTACAGATTCTTCAGTAGTTCATGATCATTTCATTAAAAGCACATTAACTCATCTTTCACCTAATATTGACTGCTAAGTGTTGCCAAAAAATATAGCATGATCAAATTATGTACCTTGCTTGATTTTATGTTATCGGCATCAAGTGCCGTGTCGGAATGCGTAAGTGATGATGAATGCGAGTACTCTATATCCTTAATGTAGTAATTGATAAAATAATATTTCAAACAATTCGGCTTTTAATATGGGTGCTCAATATGTTCTTTCCTTCTTTTCCTTTTATACTTCTTTCTCTGATGACTGGAACCGGTAGGCATAGGCCATGCGTTTGTTGAGAACCGGTCTAGCAATCTCTTCTTCTCTTCAGCACTCATCCTCAAATTCCTACTGGATATCAAGATGTAGTCCAGAGAATTAAATATGGTGTGTCCCGATTTACAGCTCGGCTGCAACATCTGCTCCTTTCGGTACGGCACATGCGATTTCAACATGACTGGTGTCACTGTGAACTATGGGATGAGACTATCGACTGCCCCTGAAAAATTCATTATTCGTAACCTATGACATGCATGATAGGTAACAGTGTTGTTATTCTTCGCTTCCCTTCTTGGTGCCGACATCATACGAGCCGTAGTACGCTATAGACCTTTTTATTTACTTGCCATTTGATCGAAACGTTAATGTGTTGTTTTTTTCACTGTGGGCTTGTAGTGATTTTTGTGTTTGCAAAACATCATTACCCTGTTTGTGCATTTTATAAACAGTAGTAAACATCATTTATAAATTACTCCAGGGTCGTAGATACTATTTCATTCAGAGTAGGGGGAATTACCTAAAACAAGGCCATTCTAGCGTTTTCGTATGTAAATTCGATGAAATGTTTGATGACCATTAAATGAAAAATTACTGAGTGGACATTTTTTTACCGACCTTATTGCCGAAGTTCCTAGTACCAAAAGCCATATTATGATTTGCTAAAGGGGGGGGGGGTGGTTGAGCACCTTCAACTCTCCTCCCCCTCTTATCTAAGCATGGTAAACTTTAGTAAACATGGAAGCCTTTAGTAGACATGGAAGCCATTAGTAAACTGATAGCCATTATCAAACATGGAAACCTTTAGTAAACATGGAGACCTTTAGTAAACATATACATTTTTAGTAAACATGGAAGCCTTTAGTAAACATGGAAACCATTAGTATACATGGAAACCGTAGGTAATCAGAATATGATTTTTGGTATTTTTTATTTATCCAAAAGGTTGGTTACCCCCTACCCTAACCTAGCAGAATTGCAAAAGGGAAACAACTTTCTCATCAACAGTGAAAAAGGGAGAATTACAAACAAAGATGTGCGGGTGGCCATTTTTAGGTAAAATGGTTCTAGTTTGGAACGCGTACCTCCGATGTTATTATTAATTTAATTATTTCCCTTAGTAATGTTTGCCAATTGATATTTATCAATTATTAATGTAATTATTATTTTTTTAGGGTTAATCTTAGGTTTTGGGTTAGGAGAATTTTTGTTTTACATAACTAACCCTAAATACATTTATCTTAAAATTAATAAAGGATAAACATAAGTTGACAAACATTGCCAAGGGAAATAATCACATTGAGGGTACACCTTCCAAACAAGAACCGGTTAAATACTAAGACCTCTATCCCAACCCTTACTGAAAACGTATCTACGGCAATGTAAACGTGTATATTAAATATCTATATAAAACGGTGTATATATTTGAGCGCAACCTTTCTCCTCCCTTAATAATAATAAGACCCATAAACCGTCAGGGTCGTAGGGGTGTCACACTGGAGACATCAGCACGAAAAGCTCTCTAAAAATATTTATCCTCAGCCGTTCCGTAGAGTGTAAAAAATATCACGCCCCGACAATTCCTTGATGTTATCAATCCATGATCTTCTCTAACCCCTCTTCTCCTTCGAGCATCGACTATTCCTTATCAAATAATGTTTCATTACATGCCCAAACCAGACAAGTTTACGCCGTTTCACCATTGCCTAAAGTGGTTTTATGATAGATGGGTAACACCCCCTCCTCCCACCCAAACAATTGTTCATAAAATTGTTCATCAAATAGTGGAATTTACACACAGAAACGAGCGAACATTTAACAAAAATATTAGATACAATACAAGAATCAGTGGACGGATTTCTACGGAACAAACAGCTAACATAATTAAACGGAACGAAATGTCGATAAATACGCATATACCGACGCATCCAACACGTTGCTAAATGAGAGCCCCTTAGCACTCGACATGGGCGCTGCACACTGAGTGGGAGGTGGATGACCAGTTCATTGTGCTCAAATCGCTATATCGGTATTCTAAGTTACGACTTTTTAAGCTTCTGAGATATTGCAAAAGCATATGAAATTAAAAAGTTGGTATGTTGTCACGTGATGTGTCCACTGATTCTTGTATTGTACCAAATATTATTATTTTGTTTAGGTATCTCCCCTTAAGGTAAACGTATCTACGACCCTGTTTATGACACATGCAAATAACGCTTAAGCCTACATGTAACACAGTCTGACACAGAGTAGGATGAGTAAAACACTTTGTTTCACACAGAAAATCAATTATAATAACTGAATTCAATTTTAATGTAGGGAAACAGTTTTAACTTGCATGATAACGAGAAAATGATGATGATGGAATAATCTCTTTAGCTGTCAGCTCTTAATGACAATCTCTTTTGCCGTGAGCAGATAGCTCTTTATCTTAACCACTGGAAAGATCAAGGGGAATCGGGATAGGGAAAGAAAATGAGAACTTTTTTCTGCAATGGAAGTTTATCAATGCAGACCCGAATTCGGGTGCTGAGATGTTATATCGAACCGATTCTTTTGTATGGATGTGAAGCTTGGACTATAAACAAGAAAATTCAAAGTGAATTGGAGGCTACAGAAATGTGGTTTCTGAGAAGAATGATGAAAATACCATGGACGGCCAAGAAAACTAATGCAGAGGTTCTCATTGATGCTGGCGTAAAAAGATCAATCATATCAAACATTAGAGGCAGACAGTCAAGGTTTCTAGGGCATTTGCTGAGAAGAACACAGCTTGATCACTTAATAACCACTGGAAAGATCAAATGGAGAAGAGACAGAGGTCGACAAAGAGAAACGTTACTAGATGGGCTTGTTTCGTGGCACGGTAGAAGCTCACCAACCAAGCTTATTGACAACACAAGAGACAGAGAGTCGTGGAGAAACATGATCGCCTACGCCAGTCGGCATGGCACTTGATTGATTGGGTAGCTCTTGACCAGGGCCGGCCCTAACAATTGAGGGGCCCAATGAGAAACGGATTGCCCCGTCTGGGTAGGGAAGAGGATAATAAAATAAATTATAATATGAATTTATTGGCCTATGAAGTGCATGGCCCACTGCAGCCGCATAGGTTGCAATGGCCTAAGACCGGCCCTGCTCTTGACACATGATGGTTTTCTTCTTCTTCTTTCGTTCACTTGAAACATGTCTATATCTGTAATTCTGTCTCCTTAATAAAACTCACTGTCTTTTGTAGTTCATACAGTGTCCCATAGAGCTTTGATTCCAGTGTTGTTTCCTCTGGCCAATATGTCTGCCTCAGCGTTTCATGCTCAGAACACTCTTGAAGTATATGTTTGGCACTCTGTGCTGCCTGTCCACATGTACACATGGCTGTGTTGCCAATCTTGAACTTTGTATACATGTGACTGCGGAGTCGGTTGTGTCCTGTTCTGAGACGTAGAATTATAACTTGTTCTGATCTGTTCATATTGTGATAGTCATCTTGTGTTGGTGTTTGTGGCTTTCTTATTGACTTTATCATCTGTTTTTTCTGATGGTAGGTGATTGATATATCTGGTTGGTCTTCGGCAGCACCTTCCTTAGCCAGTTGGTCTGCTTTTTCATTTCCTGGTATTCCACAGTGAGAGGGTATCCACTGCATGGTTACCCTATACTGGTAAGACAATTCGCTAAGTAGTTTTTTTAAGTCTGTTAGTTTTCCAGACTGGAGAGCTTGAAGCACTGACCTTGCATCTGTCAGGAATACCACAGGCTGTAGGTCAGAGTTGGAGTTCAGCAGTTTTTTAGCTGCCACACTAATTGCCTGGATTTCTGCATCATAATTATTGCAGAATTTTCCTGTCGGTGTTCTGATTGTATCTCTAGGCTTGTGTGGATATTCTATATATACACCTGCACCTCCATTCCTCACAGCATTCTGTGCTGACCCATCTGTGTACACTCTGACCCATATATCTTGTGGATATTCCTCATCCAGGAAACTGAGGGTGATTGTCATTCGCTGCACACTGTTCTGTTCGTCCTCGCTTAGTATTCCTTTCACATGGGTCTGAATGTATATTGGCATTCCATGGCTTTCACTCCACGGGGTTTGCTCTGGTACAGAACTTAAGGGGCTGCCAACTTCAGGTAGGTCTGTAAGTTGTCTACGGAGTCGTTTAGCTTGATGGATAAAGCTGCTCCTTTTCAGTCGTCCCATTGCTAGATTTTGGAATCTTTCCTTCATTGGATGACTTGGCATACACTGAAACTTTTCTGCTTGAATTAGTACTTTTGTGTCTCTGCGTTCGCCAAGTGTTTGCATTCTTCCCATTTTCTGCATCTCTGCTATGGGTGTTGATTTCATTGCTCCCAACATTATTCTAAGTGCCTGGTTTTGCACTTTATCTAGATCTTGTAATGTGGTGTTTGATGCAGGACACCACGCAGCTGAACCGTATTCCAGGTGTGGTCTTATGCCTTGCTGGTAAACTTTACTGAGTATATTTCCACTGGCTCCCCATGTGGTTCCACTTAGTTTTCTCAGGATAGCTAGCTTCCTCCTGGCTTTTGTTGTTGCTTTGTTTATGTGCTGCTTCCATGTCAGCTTATCATCAAAAGTAACTCCGAGGTATGTGGGTTGTTTGTCTTCTTTCAAGAGCTCTCCATCTATCTTGATATGACCAGCTTTTTGTTTTGGTGAGAGGGTAAAGAGTGTAGTGCTGCACTTATCTGTGTTAATGCTGACGCACCATCTATTAGCCCATAAGGTTAGGGCATCGATAGCTCTTTGTATTTGTTTAGTGGCCACTGTTGCATGTTCTTCCGTGCACCAGATCACCAGGTCGTCAGCATACATTGCCACTTTGATCCCATGTGGTAGTTCAGCAACTAGGTCATTGATGTAAACCAAGAAAAGTGTGGGTGACAGGACTCCTCCCTGGGGGACTCCATGACGCAGTAGAACTTTCTTGCTCTTGCGACCATCTAATTGTACCCTGGCTCTTCTATTATGCAGGTATGCTTTTACCCATTTGTACATTCTTGAGCTAACCCTGCAATTTCGCAATTTCTTTAGGAGCCCTTCTTTCCAGACCTTATCAAATGCTTTCCTGAGGTCTATCCATGCTGCTAGTACCAGTTTCTTTTCTTGGAAGGCATCCTCAATCTCTTGGGAGAGGTAGGTTGCCTGATCTTCAGTAGAGTAGCACTGTCTGAAACCTGCTTGCTGTGATACCAGAAGGTTTTCACTTTCAAGGTACCACTGCATCCTAAGATTGATAATGCGTTCCATTGTTTTACATAGACAGCTTGTGAGGCTGATGGGCCTGTAGTTGGAGACTGTGTTGCCATCTTTTCCTGATTTGAGGAGTGGTATCATTATTGCTTCTCTCCACGCCTGTGGTACATTACCTGTGGACCAGCTTGTGTTAAAGATCTGCAGTAGCTTTGCTCTTGCTGCACTTCCCAGGTTTCTAATCATTTCATTGGACACTCCATCAGCTCCAGGGGACTTTTTCATTTTCAATTTGGATATTGCATGCTCCAGTTCTCTCATTGTGATTGGTGCCTCCATGACTTCAGGTATAGGTTCACCTTGTCCAATGTTTTGCTGGTTCTCTCGAACCTCCTGTTGTTTGTCTGGGCTGACTTTGACGTTATTGTCTTCTGCAAAGGAATCTGCAAAGTAATCAGCTGCATGTTTACCTGTTAAAATGTTTCTATCTTTATAAAGTGTGATCCTGGTATTTCTCCCTGTACCTTCATCATTTAGTTGTTTTACAAGTTTCCATAATTTCCTAGTATCTCTTTCTAGGTTCAGCGACTCGGTTTTTTCTTTCCAGCTGCTCCGTCTGGCTTGTAACTTGGCTCTTTGAAATTTAGCCTTTGTTTGCTGATATTTGTTGTGATGTTCTTGGCTAGGTCTGTTCTCAGCCTGCTTTCTAGATGTTTCCATCTCATTTTGCAGCTTTTCCAGTTCATCATTCCAGTAGGGTTTGTAGTTTTTGCGTGCCCCCCCTGGGTATGGTTTTACTAGCAGCATGTAGTATACATCTATTAAATTCACTCACTGCTCTATTGATGTCTTTGTCCAAGTTCATGTCCTTAGCTAGAACACTGGTTAAATGCTGGTACATTTTCCAGTCTGCCCTCTTATAGTTCCACCTAGTGAGCGTGCTGCTGTCCTTGGTATATTCATTGTGAATTTCCAGAAATACTGGTCTGTGGTCACTACCCCCAAGCTGCTTTCCAACGACACGTGTGATGTTCCATTCCAGGCCTGGTGAGTAGAATGCCAGGTCTGGTGTAGAGGTGGTGTGCCATGCTCTCGAGTAGAAGGTTGGTGAGTCTGCTGGCTGGTTAATAAGAATGAGATTATTTTCATCCTGCCAGCTCTCAAGTTCCTCACCTCTCTTGTCGATATGATCGTAGCCCCAGCTCTGAGAGTGGCTGTTGAAGTCACCACACACCATAAGCCTTTCTTTGTCTGGAATTGTGTCTAGTGCCAATGGTTTATCATTTGGGCAGTAGTAGTTCAGGAGATGGAATTCTGCACTGTCTGTTTTTAGGTGGAGCATCTGGTATTCTGCCCCGTCCATGTATACTTCCAGCTGACATGCGCTGATATTGTTTTTAACTAGTGTCAGAATTCCACCCTTTCGCCTGTCTTTTCGGTCAGATCGGTAGCACTGGTAGCCTCTGATTTTGAAGGCTATGTCGCTGCTGAGGTGTGTTTCTTGGATACAGCATATATTTACTTGTTCTTCACTGAGGACATTTTCAAGTTCCAATTTTTTGCTGTATCCATCTCTTTTACTGTTGACACCCTCAGCATTCCAGTGCATTATTTTTATTGGTCGTTTGTTTGTTTGGCCAGTAGCTCTATTCCCTTGCCTCCTGGCTCCTCGGGGCAATTGAGAAGGACTTCCAGTAACTGAGGTTGGGCCCTTTCGAGGTATAGGGCCCGGCACCGTCCCTGCCTGAACGTCCGCCACAGGGCAGGCACCATAACGTTTATTAGATGCAGACATGTTTCCATTGTGTTTTATGCGTGGCAACCTGATTATCTGTGCACCTTTTGGCTGGTTGCCTCCGTCTTCAGCACTCTGCTTACTTGGGCCGGACTATGGTCCTGCTCGAGTGGGAGTGCCCGACCAGTCTTAGTTTTCAGCCTCTGATGGCTGAACTAAGCCCCATCACCACTTCAAGGTTCTGGCCTCGATGGGGACACATGATGGTGATGATGAAACAATATCCTTAGCTGTCAGCGGGTAGCTCTTGACACATGATGATGATAGTGACACAATCTCTTTAGCCGTGAGCAGATAGCTCTTTAGTAACCACTGGAAAGATCAAGGGGAAACGGGAAGACAAAGAGAGAAATTGCTGGATGGGTTGTCACTGTGCCACAAAAAGATGTCATTAATTCAACCTATTAACAACACAAGAGACAGTTGTGGAGAAACATGATCGCCTACGACACTCCTCGGCATGACTTTTTGATTGAGTAATGTATCTCTTGGCACATGATGATGATTAAACAATCTCTAGCTCAAAAAACACTCAATGAAGCTCCAATGAATTCGAAAAACTTTTTGTGACTTCCCCAGTCAATACAAGAAAAGCTCAAGCAAGTCGCATCACCGACACAAAAAGGATACCCATCTGATATATACTTCTACATATGTAAACACCATTTTCCCTTTTAAAAATAAACTATATTTAGTGAGGTAATCTCCGCGCACTTCAGTCCAATTTGGTTACTTCATAACTTATGAGCATCAAAAAATAATTGGGGTGGCAGTTCAGATAATCCTGTCACCGTGACTTCAGGGTACACACATTTTAAAAATATATATAATCTATATATACACACAAACATAATAGCCTGCGAAGTGGGTTTAAAAAAAAAAAAAGTATTAAGCCTAGTTGTTAACCAAAATGCAAACAGTTTGATATTTGTTAGAGCCAACAATTCATTTAGTGTGGGCTAAAGTTTGAGAGCGCGAAGGGTCGCCAGTAACTTGTTAAAACTGGTTTCTTCTCAAAAACTACACAACAAAGGCGGGAACGTAAAGAGAGTTCAACAAGAACTAAGAGAGGGATGAATTGACGTAGTAGCTTTCACAAGCATTCACCGGTAACCGTGCTCAGTGATGCCACAGCTGGACTTTATTTTAATACATCTGAGGTTTTGGGGCGTCGTCTGGAGTGTTGAAGTTTTTTGGGCCATATTTTTGATTATTTTTTACCATTGACAATTACAATATGGGTTCTGTATGGGTTTTTGTTTGCTTAATTAATTGTAAATATCATAAGGCAGTAGACAGTATTTGAACTAGTTCCGTTCAGCTGGCACCTATTCGCCTCACTCCTCAAGTAAACACTTGTTCTGAATTCAACCATAATGCATCTCTCGTAAAAGATATAATTTGCATTTTTTCCCTATAATTTTCGGGGCTTTCTTATTAGGCATATATGTCTATTAATCATTTAGTGAATTGTACAAAAGGAATTACAATGGATTACAACTACTATCGACACTAAAAATACGTGTTCAAAATTTATTCTGTTGGTCGTGTCTTTCTAGTGCTGTAGGTCTTCGATAATATATGTAAATGTTTTAGTATTCCTGTGTAAACAGGTCAGTGGCAACTTGTTACCTATTATAAAAGGATGAATTCGCCCAGGAGGTACTGTACAAGTGATATCTGATACAATAAATACCGTAGCATGATGCAATCCGAATAATAAACAGGTCAGTGGCAACTTTATATTAAGATTAATTTGTCCGGAATGTACTGTACAAGCTATTTGAGATACAATGAATGCAGTACGAGTTATGCAATCCGAATAAAAATTGGCATAAGATATGAAATTGTGAATCGTTCACAGTTCTGTCGGGACCTAAATAGGATTCTATGATTACCATAAGGAGAGGGTTTTGCCCCATTAAAGGTCAGCAGTCCAGTGTGTAAATTTCACTATTTAACGGGGAATTTGAAGTCTTTTTTGTGTTTGTGAAAAGTCATGAGGCAACAGGGGCAAAGGCCGACCAAGACGCCGTTGGACAAAAGACATTCAAGAATGCCTGCGCATGTCACTGGAAGATGCAGGGCAACTTGCTCAAGACCGCGGAGAATTCAAGAGATCCATAGGAAAGACTACGTTCTGGAAAGAATATGTCACTTGATGATGATGATGATGATGAAAAGTCGCTCGGAAAGGGGCTTTACCGACCTTTTTGTTCACATTTTCTAGGGATGGGGGGGGGAGGGGGTTCCCATACCCTAAACGTATGATACATATTGTTTATGTTTCATTCCGAATACTAAACCACATAAGACATATAACTGTGAATCATTCATTCACTGCACTTCGTGGATCCTGAGACAGGAACACATAAGTAATCCATCAAAAGATGATCCCATGCTTGGGTCAGGGGAAACGAAAGAGCCGATGTGTTGTTTGGTAAAGCCTTGTGAACGGCACCGAGATAAGAAGAGACTTGATTGAATTTATTAGAGCAGTCATGGATACTCTACGAGAAGACGAGGAGGCGATCTAACTAGACAATGTACATATTCAGAGAATGGTAGAAAATTGGAGTGACTAGAGGCGATGGGTGAAAGTGCTCCCTGTCCTGAAAGATCCGCCGAAGAACGTGTAATCAGCAACTGACTGGGACACTGAGCTTATACACTTCTAGATGGCTGACGAAACGGCAAACAGTGTATAGGCCTATATGGGAATGACCCCATTGCTGTGACGCATGTTCCTAATCAAGAGTCCATTAAAAGATTTTGACGTTCTGCAAAGGAACGTAATTGCCGACAGTGCAGTGCACACCGACATTGGCACCATCTTATATGTGTGACGGCAACTTGTTAAATGTGCAAACTTAGACGTTTTTCATACAATCAATGAAGTCATAGCAAAAAATGGCGCACCCACATAAGTGACAGATAAGACATTCTACGCTAGAACTTGTAATAAAGTAACAGCATTTTGGGCGAAAAAAATGTGAATGTCAATCAGTGTGATAGTTATACATAAATTATATAGAGATATCAGTTTGGAAAACATCAGTACTTTGTAGAGTGTCTTGAAATAAAATACCACAGCATTTGTCAAGTCCGTAATATCACCGTTTAGGAAACCAAAACACTACATTTAGTACTTCTTCTTCTGCGTTCGTTCTCAAACTCCTGCAGATTAGCAGGATGTAGTCCGGAGAACGAAATGCGTTGTGTCATGGTTTACAGCATTACTGCGATATCTGCACCTTTCGGCCTGACACATCCAACTTCAGCATGGCTTTGAGTCACTGACCATATATGGGATGGGACAGCCAACTCCATCCCATAACCTCCTTAGTCGCCTTTTACAACATGCATGGAAGGTAAACAGTGTTGCTAATCATTGCTCCCCTTTCGGGCCCCAGCAACACACAGGCGATATTTAGTACTGAAAAGCAAGCTATAAAGTCCCCCCCCCCATATACACACCAGTAACGGTTTCCTAACAAAAGGTCATCACATGTGTCATGAAAAAGAGGAAACTACCCACATGTTTGTTTGTTTGTTTTGCGTTCGCTCCATTGTAACCATCACGGATATCCGTGCGATTTCCGCCGGGAGAGTGATTACGTTGTGCCACTGTTATGCGCCTTGTAGGCCTAGCACATCCGATTTCGGCATGCCTTGACAATTCGGGTGGGATACCCTTAGCCTGTGACAGCCTCTATATCTGTCTCCAGACACGCGTAGTGGCGACTCTTCGCCCAGACGATTTTTGCTCTCGTCTGACTCGCACGAGGTGTTACACTGTCTATGAACTTGCCTCGTGTAATTGGACGTGCTGTGCCTGTGCCCATTGGGTACTGAACCGTTTCTCATCTGTGAGCCTGGTTCCTTAAGGGAAAGAACTCAACAGAGGAGTTGGACCCTGGCTCTTTCGCCCTCTTAGCCGAGGTGTCATTCACCGACATCGTGTACCCCTTGTCCAAGTTCGAGTCTCACACCACGCATTTGAGAGCAAGGCGTTCTCGAGCTGAGCGTCCTTGTCCCAATAGCTCCTGAGCCCATCGGGTACTGAACCCTTTCTCTCTTCAAGTGTATTTCCGGTGTAGGAAAACCTGACAGTAGAGTTGGGCCAGGGCTAAATCGTTGTCCCTTTTGTGCCTGAGCCCATCGGGTACAGAACCCTTTCTCTTCGCGAACATATTTCCGGTTTAGGAAGGCTCGACATTAGAGTTGGATTAGGTCTTCTTGCTTTACCAAACGCCAATGAATGGGTCTGGGTCTCTGCCTGTAAGGAACACAGGTAACTAGAAGCTCGTCTCGTGCTGACGGAGCTTGTAGTTCCCCTTTCCTATGGACTTTTCACTTTCTATTTGCAGTTCGCGCTGCCCTATAGCGCTGTTCTGCCCTTTCATTGTTTCATTGTACTCGGTATGAAATCTATTTGTCTCTCGCCATGCATCTACCTTTACGTGCATTTTACATTGGCTGCCCCTCCAATGTTCAGACTGGACTGACTAGCTTCACTGTATGTCGACAGTGTCGCTATATGTGGTGATGCTGGTGGTGTCGGAGATATTGTCTATCTCTTGTGCAGTCAAATCTCTTTCCATCTGCTACCTCCACATTCTCGGACACGATCCGCAAATGATTTGGCCAGAATCAGCTCGAGCTGCTGTATTTCTGTTTCCAGGGTGCACCGCGTGGAGGTACATTTGGGATCTTGGTTATCTGCTAACCCTGGGTCCGCCTAGAGCAATGCGTTCCCTTTTCACCCCTACCCACAAGTAACGACGTTACCTACAAGTAACGAAGACATTGTATACTTTTTCGGAGAATCTCCCCTTTTACTTTTGTCTAAAATACATGTACAGCGCTGCCATGTGTAGGCCTATATTTCTATATTTAGTACACAATTATAATTTAACATATAGGCCTAAGTTAATAAGCAGCGAACGATATTATGTTTTATTCTGTGTAAATTTAATTATTATTTTAATTCGGTGACGTTCTTGTGGCTCGTGTACATGAAATATTTCCAGACTTTATGTAATTATCATACACGTAAATCTATCTGGATGGAAACGAAATGGCAAATCATAAATTACATCTTCATACCAATATTGTGTTATCAATGTCAGACATGGATACTAACTAAAGAACAAGAGAGAACGCTTACTATGTGTGAAATGTGTTGTCTTAAGAAAAGTAGCAAACAGAACAAGTATAGATTATATGAGAAATGAAGAGAGTACAAGAACTGCTGGAACAATATATGTGGTCAAATATATTGAAAAAACAGAGACTGAAATGATTCGACAACTTAATCAGAATGCGCCTTTATTGGCCAGCGGCAAGAACATACAACATGAAAATGGAAACAGCAAGATACAGATGAAGACCAAGAAGAAGGTGGATTAAGGAGTTAACAACATTCTGAGACGTCACAATATTACTGCATATCACAGCCAAAAATCTATCGTCATTTAATCATGCTACGCCATATAGCAAAAACAGAGAGCATACAATAGGCTTATATGTGTTCGTCCATCACAAGTGATGATGTCGATTTGTTACATCCACTTTTGAAAATTCACTTAGAATTAGGCCCATGCCTAATAGTTCGCAGATGGCGAATGAGCCCTATTCGAACTGTAAATGTCCTTGGACAGTTCGGGCATATAATGACCAATATAGACATATTTTGGTATAAGCCTATCCGTGATTTTCTAGCTACTCGCCGCTGCATTTCTCCTCTTTTCACAAGATGATGCGCTCTTTCTGACTAGAGCGCCATGTAGATCTATTTTGTGCAAGTTCTACCCATGTATCCTGATATTGTTCAGTGAGGTCTTTAACGAGTACTTGTAGCGTTTTTTTGGAGCACTTTCAGATCGTGTACCCTTCTCCAGCTCACCATAAAGAAAATATCTTTAACAGACAATATAAAAATAGTTTATCTTTTGCTGCCAGGACTCGAGAGGGGAGCAAAGAATAGCAACACTGTTTACATTTCATGCATGCCGTAAGAGGAGACAAAATAGGTGTGAGGTGAAATTGGCTGCCATATCCCATATAGAGTCAAAGTGAACAAAGCCACGCTGAAGTTGAAAAGGCGCAGATATCGCAGAAATGATGTAAACCTTAACACAACGCATTCCGTTCTCCAGACTACATCCAGCTAATCTGCAGGAGTTTGAGAATGAACACAGAAAAAGATAGATCGTCAAAAACCACCATAAGGAGGTCGTGATAACTGGATTACCAGAAAAGGGACCTTCACTATTTTTTGTTGGCTACAAAGCTCTGGCATTGCCAAATTGAAGTAACGTTCGCGGTTGAAAGGGTCGTACCTCGCCCTAAGAGATACATTTTGTTTAACCACATCGAATTATGTGATTATCTATAGAAGTTGGCTATATTCAGTCTTTCAGTTGACCAGTCAAGTGCCATGCCGAGTGGAGTAGGCGATCATGTTTCTCCATAACTCTCTATCACTTGTGTTCTCATCACCAACAGATACTGCAATGTAAGTTTGCTGAAGCAGACTTCAAAAATATTCCGTCTCTTGCCTTGATGGTGCACTTTTCTAGATTGTAGCCTGCACGCCTCATGATGCTTTCCTCGCATTTGTATCTCTGCCTACCTCGTGTGTTATTAATAAGTTAAATTGATGACATTCTCTCATGCTACAAATACAATCTCCATCAAACAACGTTTCTCTTTGTCTTCCTCATTGATATTTAAAGTGGTCATTAAATGTTCAACTTCTGTTCGTTTTATCACATGACTTAAATTCTTGACTACTTGTGATTTTTGCTATAATTTTTATTTTCATCTTTGATAACTTCTACATTAGTTTCCTTGAAATATTCTTCTCACAAACCACATCTCATTATTACCTCCTAGTTCGCTTTGTACTTTTTTGTATATTGTTCATGCTTCACTTCCATAAAAAAGAATTAGTTTGATATAAAAACGTAACACATAATAAAATATGCTCGGGATTTCTATGATGACGAAGAGAAATAACATGTGCTATCTAAAATATCCGATGTTGCAATACACAGTTTGTCACAAAATAATTCGTTTGAATGAAAAAGAATTGGAATGAACTGATTTCTGTTACACAAATCGGTTTGGACAATACGATGTTAGTTGATTAATCCAACGATCGACGGAATGACCCAGACTTGATTAGAGAAACACCCTCTAATCAATCGTTGGTCCTACATCGAGAATGTCCTACGCGCATCAACAGAATACACCACCAATCTCTTGAATGGATACAGGCAAAAGAGACATGGGTAGACCAAAAGAAACACTCAGAAGAACAATATTTAGAGAAAGTTAAACAATCAATATCCATACTATTCAAGAACTGCACAGAATAGCTTTGAACAGACAGAATTTGAGAGATCTGACCTCTGCCCTAACTTCAGCGCAAAAGGAAAATGAATGAATTAATTTCTATGGGCTTTTCCTTAAGGCAATGTGGGATTATTTCTAAAATATCAGTGGTAACCGTGGCCGTGCCGTGTGCAGTTACAAGCAGTAAGCGAGACACGAACATAAACAACGTTCGACGTTGTGTCGTCTTTTTCTTCACTGGACTTGTCTTGTAGAAAGGTATGTTCGTGCATAAATAAACAGTTCAGTGAAGTAATCATAACAATTATGTTCAGTTTGTACAATTTACAAATCCATAATTACTCTATTAATTCCGTGATCTGGCCAGATCTGGATTTCTCGCGTGTGGTTGTCAGATCCCATCTTGCTCTGCGCGTTTCACTTTTGCTTGTGTAGTAATTCCATGTTACCGTTAACAATCTTATTTGTGGATTTTTCAGCACTAAATAACACCATGTCAACTAACACTCACATTTTATTTAGTTATCATTTATTTCGAATTTTATTTATGTAAATGGTCACAGAAAAGATCCGAGAACATAAGGGCTAACAAACATTAACTCGCCGGAAGTTTATTTCTATTTGATGATTGTAAAATATGGTTATTAGCTTAGGCGACGGAGTTTCAACAGCTATTGACAACGTGCTGAGGTGTTGTATCACTAAATAGGCCATACACAATCTTTATAACAAAAGATACTTCTCATTTTTCAATTGTAATAACATACTTTACTGGAATATTAAATATGCCATTAACTGAACAATCTTAATCAACCAATTGAATCATAATGTCAATGTTGATTAGACAGTTCTTAAAATGACATGCTGGCGTCACTAGCCAGTAGGGTGTGATTGCACAAACACTTGAAATATGTTATACAATCCTGTACATAATACATTGATGATTGTTTAAGGTGTTCTAGACTACATTTCCCCCACACAATTTAGAGCTGCTAATTATAAATAGGCCCATAAATTTAGAATAGACTACTGTGGCACACTACCAATTAAACTTTAAAGTTCTACAGTCTCTACACTGACTACACACATCATATATTTCCGTTTCACTTAGTTTTCAGCAGCTGGTAAATTCACACAATTCAGTGAGTACATATATTAATTATTAGTGCACTGACATTGATCTAGGTACTATAGCCTACTTTCTGTCTTAACTATGATGTTTGTTCATTTAACGGCACATATGGTACATTGGGCAGAGACCAGAGCTCTCCAGTTCTAGCGATGTGATGCTACTCTATGTAATTCTTGCAAGTTTATGAGACTGTTCTATTATCTTCTTGTTGGTGATATTAAACTATTTAAACCACTGAAGACGGATGTGTTGGGCCAATGGTGCAAATAAAACTGCTACATAACACATTACCATTCTCTGAACTACATCTTGCTGGAAATCTAGTATGACCATTGTCCTGCTATAGAGAGATCCAGCGGGAATTTGAGAATGAATGCAGAAGACCTATAGGCTATTCCATGCAGGCATCCATTGATGAAAGTTTGTAGTTTTCTGGTAATCAATAAAAGGTAATACTGCTAGTAAAACAAAATGAAAATAATAATACTTACGTGGGAGACAGGTTATGAAGTTTTACTGTATCACAACTGACACAATATCGCTCTAGATTTAGATGTAAGTGCTCTCTAGAAAATTGTCTTATTTTTTTTAGTTGGGTACCCTCAAGCCAATTGGACTCAATTCCGACCACTCTTTTGCCTAGTTCTCGGTTGGAGTGGTCTTTGTCTTTATTCATTTTGTGCCGTCATTTACGTCATCTTTTTTGCTTTTTGGTTCCACCTGTATTATTGTCTTTGTATACTTCCTGTTCTTATTCTTCCGGTATCTCACATTCATATTTCAATCGGACACGTTTGTTGTGGTGTAGTCATTTCTACTCGTCATTGTTATGTGCATATCTTGCCAAAGGCCTATTGGCTCGAAACGTCAATTACGTCCTGTGTATTGTCATTTGTATTATACAATACAAATTGTTTTGTTGTGTATATTATTTGACGTAAGCATTGACAGTGATAGTGTCAGTCATCATTCTTCTTCTTCAGCGTTCATTCTCAAACTCCTGCTGGATCTCTCCTGTAGCAGTACTACTAGATCTCCAGCAGGATGCAGTCCAGAGAATGGAAATGCGATGTGTCGCCGTTTTATTTGCACCAATGGCCAGACTTATCCGTCTTTGTCGGAAAGTCGTCATTCAAGTCTCCCACGTGAGTATTATTTGGTTTACAGCGTGTCCATGTTTGTGAGTTATACAGCAATACTGATTTCACATTTGAGTTAAATATTCTCAAGTTTGTATATTTGATTTTCATATATTTTCTAATGTGATGTTCTTAATGCTCTCATTCTTAAACTTCTGCAGATTAGGAGGATGTAGTTTACAGAACAGAATGTGTTGGTATTTTGCCATGGTATACAGTTTAGCTATTTGCACCTTTCATCCTTACACATCTGACTTCAGCACGACTGTTGGCTCTCTTTAACCCTATGTGAGATGGAATAGCCAACTCATACTCTCTCGTACCTCAAAATCTCCGTAGTTGCCTCTTATAACATGCATGGCAGTTAATAGTGTCACTACTTTTTGCTACCTTTCGCGCATCGGCAACACACAGCCGTAATGCATTACAATTCCCTCTTTCTTTTTGAATTCTTATCTTGTCTTAACAGACATCCTTGTCTATCTTAGCTCCCTCTTTGTTTTGTTGCTGTAAAGGATATGTATGATTCTATTTTCTGAAGGGCTGAAATCAGACAGCTTCAATTATGATTATATAAGAGCATGTGTCATGCAGACATCGCAGCAGAGCTGTTAAGCATTGTGTTCTCTTGTACTACATCCTGCCAATGTGCAGCAGTTTGAGAATGAGCGTAGATTATACAGGAACAAACACATATTCACATGTAAAAGATAGACTAATCTAGATTGCTTGTAATAAAACAAAACAATTTATGAACCCCAAAGTTATTACACTATAAACTCTTCCATTCGGCAGGGACAATGGCTAGGGGTCAACAAAAGATTCAGTCCCAGGCAAAAGCACAGAAGAAAGCTGCTGAATTGAAGAAGAACTCCACAACCTTTCAAGATCAGAAGAAAGCAGCAGCAAAGGCCTTGACACACATGTGCCCTGTATGTAAGGTGAGCGACTCATTTATTGACATCTATGTGAGTTTATGTGGATAGTGAAACACAGAACGAAAGAGCGTGAAAAATATAAATTGATTGCCCAAGTTTGATATTTCGAGAGAATTGGAAATGCAGTGTTTCGTACTACTGGTCATATGTGATTCCCAGGGCTAACAAATAGCCATAAAAAGCACCGCGTGGTGCGACACAGCAATGAGTTGTTTAAGGCTCATATAAAAATTAAAATTTAGCCTTTAGGGCTCTAGATTAAATTTACACAATTTTTCCCCTGTGCCTGGATTCTTTTTTGTGTGGAAAATTTGCATTATTTATGGTTATGGTGAATATTTGGTAAACATGATAACTTTTTTTGTAAAGAAATAAAAATAATTTTTGCATATGTAAATAAAGGAGTGAATAATTTCTTCTTTCGTTCACTTGAAACATGTCTATATCTGTAATTCTGTCTCCTTAATAAAACTCACTGTCTTTTGTAGTTCATACAGTGTCCCATAGAGCTTTGATTCCAGTGTTGTTTCCTCTGGCCAATATGTCTGCCTCAGCGTTTCATGCTCAGAACACTCTTGAAGTATATGTTTGGCACTCTGTGCTGCCTGTACACATGGCCGTGTTGCCAATCTTGAACTTTGTATACATGTGACTGCGGAGTCGGTTGTGTCCTGTTCTGAGACGTAGAATTATAACTTGTTCTGGTCTGTTCATAATATGATAGTCATCTTGTGTTGGTGTTTGTGGCTTTCTTATTGACTTGATCATCTGTTTTTTCTGATGGTAGGTGATTGGTATATCTGGTTGGTCTTCGGCAGCACCTTCCTTAGCCAGTTGGTCTGCTTTTTCATTTCCTGGTATTCCACAGTGAGAGGGTATCCACTGCATGGTTACCCTATACTGGTAAGACAATTCGCTAAGTAGTTTTTTTAAGTCTGTTAGTTTTCCAGACTGGAGAGCTTGAAGCACTGACCTTGCATCTGTCAGGAATACCACAGGCTGTAGGTCAGAGTTGGAGTTCAGCAGTTTTTTAGCTGCCACACTAATTGCCTGGATTTCTGCATCATAATTATTGCAGAATTTTCCTGTCGGTGTTCTGATTGTATCTCTAGGCTTGTGTGGATATTCTATATATACACCTGCACCTCCATTCCTCACAGCATTCTGTGCTGACCCATCTGTGTACACTCTGACCCATATATCTTGTGGATATTCCTCATCCAGGAAACTGAGGGTGAATGTCATTCGCTGCACACTGTTCTGTTCGTCCTCGCTTAGTATTCCTTTCACATGGGTCTGAATGTATATTGGCATTCCATGGCTTTCACTCCACGGGGTTTGCTCTGGTACAGACCTTAAGGGGCTGTCAACTTCAGGTAGGTCTGTAAGTTGTCTACGGAGTCGTTTAGCTTGATGGATAAAGCTGCTCCTTTTCAGTCGTCCCATTGCTAGATTTTGGAATCTTTCCTTCATTGGATGACTTGGCATACACTGAAATTTTTCTTGAATTAGTACTTTTGTGTCTCTGCGTTCGCCAAGTGTTTGCATTCTTCCCATTTTCTGCATCTCTGCTATGGGTGTTGATTTCATTGCTCCCAACATTATTCTAAGTGCCTGGTTTTGCACTTTATCTAGATCTTGTAATGTGGTGTTTGATGCAGGACACCACGCAGCTGAACCGTATTCCAGGTGTGGTCTTATGCCTTGCTGGTAAACTTTACTGAGTATATTTCCACTGGCTCCCCATGTGGTTCCACTTAGTTTTCTCAGGATAGCTAGCTTCCTCCTGGCTTTTGTTGTTGCTTTGTTTATGTGCTGCTTCCATGTCAGCTTATTATCAAAAGTAACTCCGAGGTATGTGGGTTGTTTGTCTTCTTTCAAGAGCTCTCCATCTATCTTGATATGACCAGCTTTTTGTTTTGGTGAGAGGGTAAAGAGTGTAGTGCTGCACTTATCTGTGTTAATGCTGACGCACCATCTATTAGCCCATAAGGTTAGGGCATCGATAGCTCTTTGTATTTGTTTAATGGCCACTGTTGCATGTTCTTCCGTGCACCAGGTCGTCAGCATACATTGCCACTTTGATCCCGTGTGGTAGTTCAGCAACTAGGTCATTGATGTAAACCAAGAAAAGTGTGGGTGACAGGACTCCTCCCTGGGGGACTCCATGACGCAGTAGAACTTTCTTGCTCTTGCGACCATCTAATTGTACCCTGGCTCTTCTATTATGCAGGTATGCTTTTACCCATTTGTACATTCTTGAGCTAACCATGCAATTTCGCAATTTCTTTAGGAGCCCTTCTTTCCAGACCTTATCAAATGCTTTCCTGAGGTCTATCCATGCTGCTAGTACCAGTTTCTTTTCTTGGAAGGCATCCTCAATCTCTTGGGAGAGGTAGGTTGCCTGATCTTCAGTAGAGTAGCAGTGTCTGAAACCTGCTTGCTGTGATACCAGAAGGTTTTCACTTTCAAGGTACCACTGCATCCTAAGATTGATAATGCGTTCCATTGTTTTACATAGACAGCTTGTGAGGCTGATGGGCCTGTAGTTGGAGACTGTGTTGCCATCTTTTCCTGATTTGAGGAGTGGTATCATTATTGCTTCTCTCCACGCCTGTGGTACATTTCCTGTGGACCAGCTTGTGTTAAAGATCTGCAGTAGCTTTGCTCTTGCTGCACTTCCCAGGTTTCTAATCATTTCATTGGACACTCCATCAGCTCCAGGGGACTTTTTCATTTTTAATTTGGATATTGCATGATCCTGTTCTCTCATTGTGATTGGTGCCTCCATGACTTCAGGTATAGGTTCACCTTGTCCAATGTTTTGCTGGTTCTCTCGAAACTCCTGTTGTTTGTCTGGGCTGACTTTGACGTTATTGTCTTCTGCAAAGGAATCTGCAAAGTAATCAGCTGCATGTTTACCTGTTAAAATGTTTCTATCTTTATAAAGTGTGATCCTGGTATTTCTCCCTGTACCTTCATCATTTAGTTGTTTTACAAGTTTCCATAATTTCCTAGTATCTCTTTCTAGGTTCAGCGACTCTGTTTTTTCTTTCCAGCTGCTCCGTCTGGCTTGTAACTTGGCTCTTTGAAATTTAGCCTTTGTTTGCTGATATTTGTTGTGATGTTCTTGGCTAGGTCTGTTCTCAGCCTGCTGTCTAGATGTTTCCATCTCATTTTGCAGCTTTTCCAGTTCATCATTCCAGTAGGGTTTGTAGTTTTTTCGTGCCCCCCTGGGTATGGTTTTACTAGCAGCATGTAGTATACATCTATTAAATTCACTCACTGCTCTATTGATGTCTTTGTCCAAGTTCATGTCCTTAGCTAGAACACTGGTTAAATGCTGGTACATTTTCCAGTCTGCCCTTTTATAGTTCCACCTAGTGAGCGTGCTGCTGTCCGTGGTAAATTCATTGTGGATTTCCAGAAATACTGGTCTGTGGTCACTACCTCCAAGCTGCTTTCCAACGACACGTGTGATGTTCCATTCCAAGCCTGGTGAGTGAAATGCTAGGTCTGGTGTAGAGGTGGTGTGCCATGCTCTCGAGTAGAAGGTTGGCGAGTCTGCTGGCTGGTTAATAAGGATGAGATTATTTTCATCCTGCCAGCTCTCAAGTTCCTCACCTCTCTTGTCAATATGATCGTAGCCCCAGCTCTGAGAGTGGCTGTTGAAGTCACCACACACCATAAGTCTCTCTTTGTCTGGAATTGTGTCTAGTGCCAATGGTTTATCATTTGGGCAGTAGTAGTTCAGGAGATGGAATTCTGCACTGTCTGTTTTTAGGTGGAGCATCTGGTATTCTGCCCCTTCCATATATACTTCAAGCTGACATGCGCTGATATTGTTTTTAACAAGTGTCAGAATTCCACCCTTTCGCCTGTCCTTTCGGTCAGATCGGTAGCACTGGTAGCCTCTGATTTTGAAGGCTATGTCGCTGCTGAGGTGTGTTTCTTGGATACAGCATATGTTAACTTGTTCTTCACTGAGGACATTTTCAAGTTCCAATTTTTTGCTGTATCCATCTCTTTTACTGTTGACACCCTCAGCATTCCAGTGCATTATTTTTATTGGTCGTTTGTTTGTTTGGCCAGTAGCTCTATTCCCTTGCCTCCTGGCTCCTCGGGGCAATTGAGAAGGACTTCCAGTAACTGAGGTTGGGCTCTTTCGAGGTATAGGGCCCGGCACCGTCCCTGCCTGAATGTCCACCACAGGGCAGGCACCATAACTTTTTATAGATGTAGACATGTTTCCATTGTGTTTTGTGCGTGGCATCCTGATTATCTGTGCGCCTTTTGGCTGTATGCCTCCGTCTTCAGCACTCTGCTTACTAGGGCAGGACTATGGTCCTGCTCGAGTGGGACTGCCCGACCAGTCTTAGTTTCCAGCCCCTGATGGCTGAACTAAGCCCCATCACCTCTGCACGGTGCTGGTCTCGATGGAGGGAGTGAATAATGAATATTATCGTATTTTTGTTGTATGTGTGATGTGAGCAAATTGTGAAGTTGAAAATTGGAGAAAAATCTCAAAACGCCATTTAGAAAAATCGCGAATATAATTTCTTGACGAACCTAATAGTTGAGTAATGTGTGGCAACATTGATAAAATCCTCCTAAATACCTATTGCTGGGGGTGCAAAGGGAAAGCATTGCTCTAGGCGGACCCAGGGTTAGCAGATAACCAAGATCCCAAATGTACCTCCACGCGGTGCACCCTGGAAACAGAAATACAGCAGCTCATGCTGATTCTGGCCAAATCATTTGGGGATCGTGTTCGAGAATGTGGAGGTAGCAGATGGAAAGAGATTTGACTGCACAAGAGACAGACAATATCTCCGGCAGCACCACATATAGCGACACTGTCGACATACAGTGAAGCTAGTCAGTCCAGTCCGAACATTGGAGGGGCAGCCAATGTAAAATGCACGTAAAGGTAGATGCATGGCGAGAGACAAATAGATTTAATACCGAGTACAATGAAACAATGAAAGGGCAGAACAGCGCTAGAGGGCAGCGCGAACTGCAAATAGAAAATGAAAAGTTCATAGGAACGGGGAACTACAAGCTCGAGATGAGCTTTTAGTTACCTGTGTTCCTTACAGGCAGAGACCCAGACCCATTCATTGGCATTTGGTAAAGCAAGAAGACCTAATCCAACTCTAATGTCGAGCCTTCCTAAACCGGAAATATGCTCGCGAAGAGAAAGGGTTCCGTACTCGATGCGCTCAGGCACAAAAGTGACAACGATTTAGCCCTGGCCCAACTCTACTGTCAGGTTTTCCTACACCGGAAATACACTTGAAGAGAGAAAGGGTTCAGTACCTGATGGGCTCAGGCGCTATTGGGACAAGGACGCTCAGCAAGAGAACGCCTTGCTCTCAAACGCGTGGTGGGAGATTCGAACTTGGACAAGGGGTACACGATGTTGGTGAATGACACCTCGGCTAAGAGGGCGAAAGAGCCAGGGTCCAACTCCTCTGTTGAGTTCTTCCCCTTAAGGAACCAGGCTCACGGATGAGAAACGGTTCAGTACCCAATGGGCACAGGCACAGCACGTCCACTTACACAAGGCAAGTTCATAGACAGTGGAACACCTCGTTCGAGTCAGACGAGAGCAAAAAATCATCTGGGCGAAGAGTCTCCACTACGCGTTCCTGGAGACAGATATAGAGGCTGTCACAGGCTAAGGGTAGCCCACCCGAATTGTCAAGTCATGCCGAAATCGGATGTGCTAGGCCTACAAGGCGCATAACGGTGGCACAAAGTAATCACGCTCCCGGCGGAAATCGCACGGATATCCGTGATGGTTACAATGGAGCGAACAAAAAACAAAAAAACAAACCTATTGCTGTTGTATATATGTTGTTTCATATCCAAACTAATATAATATGGACTAAATAAACAAATAAAACATGAAGAAATCGCAGTGTCCGTACTTCCAACACTAGGTCTAGAACTACATACAACGTAATAATATTCCTTGTGACACGTTGCACCCCTGATATATATGTTTTTGTGTTATTCAATTAATAACCTAGCATTCTTTATGAAATAACTAAAACACAAAAATGACGGCAAACACATTTCCATTCTGTGGACTAGAATGAATGTTGTAGAAGAAAAAGAGATGTGAACATAGGAAAGATGATACACATGTATATGTGAAGTCATTCAGAGGTGGCTATATTTGTTCAGCTAACCCACAATACATGACATATGTAGGTTTGATGTCCCATTCTCCACCGAAGACAGATGTGTCGGGCCATTTGTGCAAATAAAACGGTGACACAACGCATTTCCATTCTCTGGACTACATCCTGCTGGAAATCTAGCAGGAATATGGTCCTACTACAAGGGATATCTAGCGGGAGTTTGTGAATGAACGCTGAAGAAGATGTCCCATTCAGCAGCAAGTGCCATGCCGGTGGATGTATCATATATCTCATACAAGCCATTCTTAAATAACACTGATCATTTACTTTCTTCCTCATCGAGGCCAACTCCTTGAAGTTTAGATGGGACGAAGTCCAGCAAACAAACTGGAAACTAAGATTGGTCGTGCTGTCCCCAATATCTAGCAGGACTACAGTCCCGCCCAAGCAAACACAGGTGCTGAAGTCGAGAGATGCCAGACAGAGAAGTGCACCGGCAACTATGCTGTAACTCGCACATTAAACGTCATTTACTTTTCTTCAGCATTCATTCTCACACTCCCGTTGGATCTCTCTTGTAGCAGGAAAATGACCATACTAAATTTCCAGCAGGATGTAGTCCAGAGATCTCTCTTGTAGCAGGAAAATGGTCCTTCTAGATTTCCAGCAGGATGTAGTCTAGAGAATTGAAACATGCTGTGTCACCATTTTATTTGCACAAATTATCTGCAATCAGCTCTCCACCATCTGTACCACATAACACGATTGATACAACAGATGTGTATACCTGTGTTACTAGATATGGCAGCAACAACAGCTGTTGCAGACTTGCTCAATCAACATATCAATTCACTGCAGCTACACTGAAACTCAGAACAGGGTAATGAAGTTTTGCTAATCACTGGAAACACACAAATCAATGTTTCAATCACAGGGCCTTTATTAAGAACATTCACAACACAAAATTCACCAAAATTAAAATACACTCTTACTTGTAGTTGTTTTTTTTTAATGTGAGTGTTCTTGATAAAGGTCCTGTCAAAACATCAATTTGTGTTTATTATTACCGGGGTATGTGTGTTTACAGTGATTAGTAAAACTTAATTACACTTCCAACATATAATTGTTTTCTATTGATCATGTGTGCTGTCTCCTGTACGCACCAAACCGTATTGTCATTTCTGGTTTTTCACTTTTGTATTGAAAGTCCAGTATATGCAATACATCTGTGTGTCACAGTTTGTGCGCTTTCTATGTATTTATCTATTTTCTAAACCCTTTCTTGCCTTTCAGCGTCTGGGTTAGATAAGTTTTCTGGAGATGGCCCTAGTGTGTGCTGAGTATATTGTGGAATTTGTCGCCTCTTTTATTTCAGTGGTCCATCGTTTTCGTGGTCGGCCTCTAGGTGTGCCTTCACTGTATCTGTGTAGCATAACTTGCTGTCTGTCTGCTGATGTGTGCAGACCATTTGATCTGCTGTCTCTTAATATATTCCAAGATTGGATTGGTGATAATTTGTCTAACGTGCACTCTTGAAGAATATATTCGGTTGTATATGCTGGATTATGTGCACTGTGCTGGGTTACTTGTGTATTTGCTCTCAAACTCCTGCAGATTAGCCGGGTGTAGTCTGTAGAGCAGAATTCATTGTGTCATGGTTTACAGCTTAGCTGCGATATCTGCACCTTTTGGTGCTGATACATCCAACTTCAGCATGTGCTGGGTTACCATATCTGAACTCTTTCTACGTATGACTACATTAGTCTTTCCAGTTCTGAGTCAAAGAAAAATGCCTGTTTTTGTTTCCCCATACATTGCTCATTTTCAAACTTCCACTGGATCTCCCTTGTAGCAGGACCATGGTCCTACGAGATTTCCAGCAGAATGTAGTTAAGAGAATGCAAATGTGCTGTGTCACCGTTTCATTTGCACCAATGGCCCGACACATCCGTCTTTGGTGGAATAGTGCTTTGTTGAAGGTTGGAAAGGTGTGAAGGATTGACTTCATTGTACTCGGCTATCCCATATACATACTCTGTCTCCCTCAATAAAGCTGCATGCTGCTTGCCCAGAGTACCACTCATAATATGTACTCCGTGGTTTCAAGCGAACATTCACAGGGATCCCATAAAAAATCTACTGTATAAACAAGACGACGCAATCTGGATTCAAACCTGCGACCTCTTAAGCACAAAGCGAACAGGTTAACTACTACTTAGGGATTTATTTTGTTTGCTAGTAATGCCAATATCTGCAGTGTTGTTTCTTGTATAAATTTGAAGGATCTAAGAATATTAGTACCTGATACACTGGTCAGCATGGTCACATTGTCAATAGGTATACCAATGGATCAATCTGACTTAGTGACAATCTCCACTCAGAAGATTTCAAAAGTGTGAATTATGATTACTTTCAAGACTGAGAGATTGGTGTCAAGAATAACATAAATGATGATAAAGTAGTTCGCTCTTGACAGTCCAAAGTCTTTCTAACAAAAACACAGGTTCTTTTCAATTGTGTAACTGATGTACACCCGGGCTCGTAAGGTTGCCTCAAAGACATGATTGTGTAAGGGAGGTTACGAATGCAGATTTTTAGTCCCCGATGGGAAGCATTCCAGTATCCCAGGATTCTAAAATCCTGCCAGGCAAAGCACACACTTGTAGGTCAACCATCTCATCAATCTGCTTTCAGATTTATTGATCCATTAGCAGTGATGGCACATCTAACATTCCCCATCACCTAGGGAATCTGTCACAAAAGGACAAAGGTGCAATGTCTGCTGACATAACATCTTTTCATCATCCATGTGGATTATTTGATAGAAGACAGTCAGAAATTGAGTCAAGACGTGACAATGATTTTTTGTTGCATATGACAAGTTGGCAGCCTATCCCCCAACTTTCCTTATTCACCTCCTGTGACATGCCTGGAAAGAAGACAGTGGTCCAATTCTTTGCACCCTGAACTAGATATAAGTCTAGGCCTTGGTTGCAGCATGGGTGATCATAATAGATATACGAGGAGATGGATAAATCAGCAACGAACTGAAACTGTTAAGCATTACACTCTGGATTTATTGAGATGGGGATTTGAGCACAGGTGGACTAGTCTGGTATGCACTAATGATAACCTGCTGTCATAACTTGTGATGTACCATGCATGTCATAGACAGTTGACAAAAGGAGGGCGTGGAGTTGAATGCACCTCCCACCACATAGGTCAAATTCACCCATAAACCATTCTGAAGCTGTGTGTGTCACGCTGAAAGTCATCAATATCCCAGCCAATCCGTAAACTGTGACGCTACACATTCCGTTCTCTGGACTACATCTTGCTAGCCTGTATGAATTTGAGAATGAATGCAGTAGACGAAAGGTGCTGTCCTAGTTTTGTCAAGTGTTTTATTTTCATGTGATCAAGTATTTTACCGTATCCTGTGTTGATGATTTTCTCCAGGCCCAAATGCCAGACCCCAAAACATTCAAGCAGCACTTTGAAAACAAGCACCCAAAAAGCCCCCTGCCCCCAGAACTTCAGGATGTCTGACATAGCGCAGGTGAGTTTCATTTTGTGTTCCATGCTGTATCCATGTTCCTCATGTCATATATTCAGTATTGTCAACACAGCATGTTTGAGACATAATTGTGCAGACATTGCTCATCTTGACTAATCTCAGATTTTCATTGGTCACTTAACACTGATTTTTGTATCGCCAGCCATTGAAATGATCAGCCCGCCCGTGTGTTGCCGGGGCCCAAAAGGGGAGCAACGAATAGCAACACTGTTTCCCTCCATACATGTCATAAAAGGCGACTAAGGAGGTTATGGGATGGCTTTGGCTGTCCCATCCCATATAGGGTCAGTGACCCAAAACCATGCTGAAGTCGGATGTGTTAGGCCGAAAGGCGCAGATATCGCAGTAATGCTGTAAACCATGACACAATGCATTCCGTTCTCTGGACTACATCCTGCTAATCTGCAGGAGTTTGAGAATGAACGCAGAAGAAGAAGAAGAAATGATCAGCCGAAGCCAGATATGTTAGGCCAAAAGCCGTAGATATCGCAGTATTGCAGCTGGCCTGCTCTGCGTTCATTCTCAGAGAGTGGAATGCATTGTCATGGTTTACAGCGTGGCTTCGATATCTACACCTATTGGAATGACACATCCGACTTCATTATGGTTTCTGCATCACTTATATGGGATGGAACGACCAATTTGAACCCAAAACTTCCTTAGTTGTCTCACAACATGCATGGAAGATAAACACTGGTACTATTCTTTGTTCTCCTTTCAGTGCCCCTGCAACACACCAGTGGCAACTGAGCTGTAAACCATAACATAACTTATCCCATTCTCTGGATTACATCATGTTAATCTGTAGGAGTTGGAGAACAAATGCAGGAGAAGAAAGGATTAGCCAATATTAGAGTTGCAGATTGCATTCCCTACTTGTTAAGTAGACTCTATTACTGCCCAAATGATACAGCATTGACACTAGACACAATCTCAGAAAAGAGAGACTTATGGTGTGTGATGACTTCAACAGCCACTTTCAGAGCTATGATCACATGGACGAGAGAGGTGAGGAACGTGAGAGCTGGCAGGATGAAAATAATCTCATACTTATTAACTAGTTAGCAAACCCACCAACCTTCTACTTGAGAGCGTGGCACACCAGACCTGACATTGCACTCACCAGTCTTTGAATGGAACATCACACATCATTGGAAAGCAGCATGGCGGTAGTGACCACAGACCAGTATTTAAAAAAAAAAATCCACAATGAATTTATGAAGGACAGCAGCACACCCACTAGGTGGAACTATAAGAGGGCAGGCTGGAAAATGTACCAGTGTTTGCTAAGCACATAAACGTGGACAAAGACATCAATAGAGCAGTGAGTGAATTTAATAGATGGATACTACATGCTGCTAGTAAAACCATACCCAAGGGGGGGGGGGGCACGAAAAAACTACAAGCCCTATTAGAATGATGAACTCGCGAAGTTGTAAAATGATATGGAAACATCTAGACAGCAGGCAGACAACAGACCTAACCAAAAACACCGCAACTAATATCAACAAAGGCTAAATTTCAAAGAGCCAAGTTACAAGCCAGACGGAGCAGCTGGAAAGAAAAATAAATTGCTGAACCTTGAAAGAGACTAGAAAATTATGGACTAAAGAAGAACAAAATTCATTTTGTGTTAAGTGATTCATTCCTGTTATGAAGTCATTCATTTTGTGTTCTTAAGTCCATGCGTGTCAACTAGCATGAATTTTCCATATTGATACAGATTTCGGCCCCCCAAAAATAACCCATTTTTTATTTTTTTTTAAAGTAATTTTGTGAACTAATTTGGACATGTTGATGGGCTAAAAAAATGTGTCTGGTTTTTGGGGGGGGGGGGTTTGAAGTGCTAAATACAATTGTTTTTTAAAAACTGAAATATGGAAATAAATTATTTAAGATGCATATTTATGGAAAAATACGTTGACAGCTATGTACGTCATTCATTTTGTGTTCTTACATCATTTATTGATGGCATATGTTGAATTATTTTATTAAAATATTCTTGCTGTGATATTTATTTTGCCAAACCTTGCCCTCACCACCACTCTCTCTGCAAGTCACTCTTTTCTGTGCAGATTGTCCTGATTTTTTTTTCATTGTTATTTTCTTCTTCATCATTGTTCATTCTTGAACTCTCTTGTAACAAAACACTCTGTCTTCGGCTGTTATATTTATATTCCTGACTTCTGAATCCACCAATATTTTAGGTAGTCGCTTGTTCTCTTTCCTGAAACCTGTATTTCAGAGATTTAGTCTGTCTACTGCTGAAGACAGATGTGTCTGTTGAAATATAAGGCGCAGCACAACTCGTTTCCATTCTCTGGACTATATCCTGCTGGAAATCTAATATCTAGTAATAACATTGTCTTCCTGCCACAAGAGAGATCAAGTGGGAGTCTGAGAATGTTCGCTGAAGAAGCCTGTGTAACTCAGTGTCTGTTTATGTGCCCAAATTATATTCTCTTGCATCTTTACAAATGTTTATCTGAAATCTTTCTCTGTTGGTGTCTTTGCAGACATCCTTGTTAGATCATCTCTCTCTGTCCATTGAGTTACCTGGACATTTCAATGTGTCATAGAATATTTTATGTAGCCCTGTTAACATTTGTTTTCGGAAACATTGAACATTATTTTTGTGTGTTGATGGGGAGCAGAAAATAGCACTGTTACCTGCCAGACAAGACATAAGAGGCAGATATGGAGGTCTTCTGTGTCTATTTTGAACTCCTGCACATAAGCAGGTTGCAGTCCAGAGAATGGGCTGTGATATCAGAGCCTTTTAGTCTGATATCTTCTTCAGAATGGCTTCTGAGTCAGTTGAACCTACTATATGATAGGAAAACCAAAACTACAATGCTTCAGCAATGCTTCCTATGACGCGTGGCTGATAACAATGCAGAGGATGTTCTCTGCTTTTCCCTTTGGGCCCATGCAACGCACAAACAAGATCTAATATATTCATGTAATCTCTAAATATTGAACGTGAGTGTTTGTTTTGAGTGACATGCACAAATGTCTGTCTCAATGATATTGAAAATGAGTGTTTGTCTCAGTGACATGCACAGATATCTTGTCTCATTGATATTGAACATGGGTGTTTGTTTTGAGTGACATGTACACGTCTTGTCACAATGATATTGTACATGAATAAGTGTTTGTTTTGAGTGACATGTACAACTTTCAGTCTCAAATGATATTGCATTAAAAAGGGCTGTCCATATTGGCAACACATTTTCTGGCATCCCACCCCTGTCTAGCCATGTCAGGATCTCTTTCCACCCCCTCCCCAATATTTTTAGCAGGGGAAAGAGTATAATGACATGGTTATTTCTTTTCAAATCATTCTGAATTTGTTTCTAAATTTGCACAATTTAATTGATGTATAAAAAACCGTTTTATGACGGAAACTTTTGTCAATGTTCTCTCTTTCGTCCCCACCAACACCACCTGCCATCAGTTGTCAAACTTTTTCAACAGCCCTCCCATTTTTCCTGTAATTTATGGACAGCCTCCTAACGAGTAATATCTGTGTGAGAGTAATGTACTCATTACATGTCTGTTGCACCTGAAGGGTAACTGTGTCTGCTTGATCGTCTTATTTCAGGCTGTTGTTGCGATCATCTCTGGTCAACAGCTATTGAGAGCACAGAACCAGCACAGAACATTCATCCTTGTTCTTCACATATGACACAATCAAATTTACTTTCTTGTGGGTTTCATATTTATTTGTTTCCATTGATGCCATTGTCGTCTACCAGTAACGAATCAAAGCTTGTTTTCATCTTCTCATTGTATTTTTTTTTATTGCTAGTATGTATGCTGTCTGTGCTTGGTTTGACGTGTTGTGCCATAGAGCGTGAATATTATAGCAGTCAGGTGTGTAAACAGCTGTGTTAATTGGAGGGGAAAATTAGCTCGTTTTGTGTGTATAATAGATCCCTTTGAACAAGTGGCTGCTATAAGTGGAAATAAAGCATGATTCTGAGCTGATTGTCACACTTGGTTTGTATACATGATAAATCTGAAATGATTCATAATTAATTTGACAGTAGGTTGTATACAAATCTGGTTGGTTTTTGACTGCTGATTTTGCTGCTTCAGCTCTACCTAAATGTTGTCCATGGTGTCGTCGTCTGGGGAAGGGTGGGCAAAGATATATTTTTACAGCTTTAAATAAAAAATAATTTTGGCTGGACATCTAGTTTTCTGTACAGTATAGCCACATTAATAAAATGGTATTAACTCAAGCAGTATTCTGTTGAGTAAGGACTACCCTTTGAACTAGTTCTTCTTCATTCAATCTCAAACTCCTGCAACTAGCATGATGTAATCCGGAGAACAGAATGCAGTGTCGTGGTATACAACCTAGTTGTGATACCTATGCCTTTCTTCCTGACACATCTGACTCCGGCAAAATTGGACTAGTTCAAAAAAAAGATCAATGTTGCTTGGACAATAGGACAGTTGGTGTTGTTCCACAGAGATACAGTACTTTTAGTATCACTTAGCATGCCAAGATTGTCTATGTAGTGTAGATAAAAATTAAACTGAGTTGCCAGCTTTCCTTTAACAGTGCTAATGAAATCGTTAACTGTTACAGTTCATATTATTACTCAAGGATGAAATTTATTACATACTAATTTTGATAACAGTATCAATGTCCCTATTGCGCAGCCATTGTTTCATTCTACCACATGCTAAATACTGGTGTGCTTGAATGAACTGTGCAAATGTAGTAAATTTACTGTAAAGTATCTGCACATCTTATACTCAAAATAAGCTGGTTAGTGGAATGTAGTCCTGAGAATTGAAGCCACTGTGTTGTGAGTTACATCTTTGTGAATTTCAGATCTTACATAATCATTGCAATTTTTGGGTCGTCTTCCTGTTTTGATCCCTGCTCCTTGGCTAGACTTTTCTATTGTCCTTGGTCAACACTTAAAAATGGATTGTGCCATCATTATGATCTTGGCAGCGCTGGATTGCTGACCATGATGACAACACAAGTCTGATCACTACAGCCCATGCACTTTTCAACATCTTCGTCTCTACAGATAAGTGGTTATACTAAATCAAACAATGAAGATTTATTTCTCATCTTTTCTTTATTCAGAAATCAAACATTTTGTCATGATTTTACACATCATGTATGACCAGCAGTAATTTGTATTTCATTGTCAAAATGTCCACATGATTAAACATCTACAGAGCAATGTGGTTTGTATGTGTGGGGTACACACAGACAAAATGTCCACATGTTTAAAAATCTATGGAGCAATGTGGTTTGTAGGTGTGGGGTACACATAGATAAAATGTCCACATGTTTAAACATCTATGGAGCAATGTGGGGTACACATAGATTTCCATATATATATATAATTCATGATGCAACCAAGGAGCTATATTTTTGTAGAGAACTCAAAAACAGTGGTTCTCTCTTGCATTTTTTTCTCTCTAACCTGTGGCACCATTTGTAACAAATTTTCTTTCATTGTCCCCACTGAAGCCGTAAAAATCTTCATCACATTGTACAATTATACAATGGAATTTCATTATTACAACCAGTTCTGGACTGATAAAATATGTATGTAATAACAGAAATTCGCTATATACAGTACAAACAGTAGGATAAATATAATTAGGGATTTTGAAAAGTAGTTTTAGGGGGAAATTTGTTATAAAAGATGCGCTATAGAGTGGTTCCACTGTATTATTAAATATTCTTCTTCATTCGTTCTCAAACCCTACAAATTAGCAGGAGATGTAACAGGACGAACAGAATGCGCTGTGTCAGGGTTTACAGCTCGGCTGTGATATCTGCACCTTTTGTCCTGACACATCTGAGTGCAACAAGGCATGGCCTGTTTACCACTTTGACTATGAAATGGGACAGCCAAATCATACACCCCCAGTCTCCTCTTATAACATGACTGGCAGGTAACAGTGTCGTTATTCTTTGCTCCCCAATTGAGTGTGTGCCATCATAGCCGTATAGCTGTAACCTACATGTTATTGAGGAGGCAATACAATATGGGGTAGCTGGGTTTTATCATAATTTTGTCCTATGTTGGCTATTCAAAGTGGGTTGCCCATACTTTCATTTATCTGAACCAGATAGAACTGCTGCTTCTTGCATGTATTTCTCAAGAAATTACTTGGCACCTTTCTGTCTGGAGATTTTCGCTCTGGGGACCAGATTTGACTTGGATGCTGAGTTGTATCATGACATATTTCCTGATAAACATTCCAACACATCAATGTAAACAGGCTCCAGAATATTATACACACACACATATTTAACATATTTATAAACTGAATTCAACAACCACTTGTAACCATGGTGACATGGCTATCATAGCAGCCATACTGAGACTGCAAGACTTTTTAAAAATCAAATGTAGGGTAACTGCGATGAATGAAAAGAGTCATAGCCTATGAGCTATGGGAACCATCAGCATGTGTAAACTTCATAATCTGCTGATAAAGACCCTAAAGCTACCTACTGTTCAGCAAGTCTCAAATCTGCCAAGAGTTTGAGCACATCTCAAGTCTTCCTGGAGCTAAAGTTTAAGATCTCTCTAGCATTTAAAAAAATAAAGTCTGCCAGGAGTTGTGAAAGATTGAAGCTCTCCACAGTATTAAGAGAGATTCTGCATGGAATGCAGCTTACCAATCCAATCAGTAAATGGTTTATTCATCAGACAAACATTTAATCACAAAGACCAGCTGTATGCAGCCATTGTCTAGAACTGTGTTAGGGACATGTACTTGCCATAAAATGGCCAACACAAGGTTCTAAATATCTTGATGTCCAAGCAGTTATGTTATGAGACCAGGAGTTAGTTTGATGTGGTCGTTATTGTTTGTCTTTTGATCGCCTCCCAGAGCATCAAAGACTGTATACACAAGCTCATTATTACAATGTGATTAGTTGTTAGGATGCAGTCTCAAACAGATGTCTAAGATCAATAAATTATGTTTTTCAATATACATGTGCTTGTCCTGTTTACATGTGCTTGTCCTGTTTACTTGTGATTATTCGTTCTTCTGCGCTCAATCTCTTGCGAAGTAGCAGGATATATTCAGGAGAACAAAATGTGTCATTGTTTGCCGCGATACCTCTGCAGTTAACCTGACACATCCTACTTCAATGTGGATTCTGGATCACTTTGAACCTATATTGGATGGAACAGCCAACTCCACCCAATAACCTCCTTAGTTGTAAATAGTGTTGCTGTTCTGTGTTCCCCATTGGCCGGGTAACGTGTGATTGTGAGATGAAAAAGGTTTATGTCATATTGTTCCGCAGAAGACTGATGTGTCTTGGCCATTGGCGCAAATAAAACCGCGACAACACATTTCCATTCTCTGGACTACATCCTGCTGGAAATCTAATAGGACCATGGTCCAGCTGCATGAGAAAGATCCAACGGGAGTTTGAGAATGAATGCTGAAGAAGAAAAAAAATATGTGTTGCCAGTGCTTGGAAGGGAAGCGAAGAATAGTTATACTGTTTCCTTGGTTGCATGTTGTGAGAAGCAGCTACGGAAGTTTTAGGGTAGAGTTGGCTATCCTTTATAGAGTCAAAGTGAGCCAGAAGCCATATTGAGGTTTGATGTGTCAGCAGACCAAAAGGTGCAAATATCTCAGCTAAACTGTAAACCATGACACAACAATTTTTCTCCTGACTTAATTTGTAACATATCCTACTTTTGTGTTGTCATCAATCCAGCATATTTTGGGAGTATTTAAATACAGTAGTTTGCCATTGTTTTCTGAATAGTCTATATATACAATTGCCTGTGGCATTATTTGAACCTGGTGCCTAATTGCCGTAACACACTATTTGTCCTCGCCGCCACAGAACCAAACTACACCCTGCTAATCTGCAGGAGTTTGAAAACACAAAATATGTTTGATAATTCTGTCAGCATAAGAAATGACTGAAAACCAAAGTGGAATTTCAGTTATGATAAATACAAGATTCGCTGAACATTTTTCAAATCTTGGTGATGCAGTCAAATCCCATAAGACTAACAACTTGGTCTGCACTGACAAAATATATGTATGTAATAACAGAAATCTGCTATATGCAGTATAAAATACAATAAAGAATAAATAGAATTGGTTGGGGATATTGACAAGTGTTATAGAAGGATGCTCTATAGAGGGATTTCACTATTTATTCTTTATTACCATCTAAGAATTATGAAATCAACTAAACAGGCAACCTATCACTTGTAAAACAATGCTTGTTCGTGTTTGATCTCTGACAACCAGCACAAAAGTTGCTGTGATTTTCACACTGAGAGTCTTATTCTTCTTCATCGTTCTTCAGTCAGATATCAGGTTACAGCGCCAATAACTTCAATGAATCAGGTCATCCATTGAACCCCTCAGATCTGGAAGTAAGGCCGTAGGGAGAGTGATGCTGGCGTTATTTATATGTATATACACAATGCAATCTATACAGTGTATCCCCCCGTGACAACATAGGGCCTGGACTTGTAGTTCATGGTACAAGTAATAGGACCACTCTTCTTTCCAGAAATGTCGTATGAGACAATTAAGTAAAGTTGGAGGTTGGGCGGAAAAAAATCATCATTGTTACATCTTGTCTCAATTTCTGACGTTTGTCTTCTATCACATCACCCCATGGATGACGAAGAGACGCAGTCCAGAGGACAATGCACCTGTTGTGGTAGACTTCTAGATGTGTCAACAAATCGGACAGAGGAGTGATGAGATGGTTGGCCAATATGTTTGTGCTGTGTTCCTGACAAGACGTGATAATCCTAGGAAACAGGTTCACTGGATTGTCACCCTTTGGAGACATTGTACATATATGAGCCTGGTTGTCGTCTCGGTTACACAACTGAGGACAACGTGGGTTTTTTTTCTTTAGAAAAGCTATGATCTGTCAAGATTATTTCATCGTCGAGCTTCTAAATTTCCTAAGCTCAGTTTTACAGTGTATGTATTCTTCTTCAGCGTTCATTCTCAAACTCCCGCTGGATCTCCTTTATAGCAGGCCCATGGTCCTACTAGATTTCCTGCATGATGTAGTTCAGAGAATGGAAATGCGTTGTCACCGTTTTATTTGCGCCACTGGCCTGACATATCCGTCTTCGGCAAAGTAAAAGCATGCTGCAGTTTATACTCTAATCTCAACCTGGATATGGATTTTTTTAATGATGATAATGTTCCTCCTTCGCAATCGAAGATGAGCATGTTATAAGAAGTATCAAGTTTAATACTATTGTATGTCTAATCTAGGCTCCTAGAGACACGATGAATGAAGTAGTTCTTGAGATATTGTGTAGACAGTTTGATTTCTCTTTTCATTTTGTAATATTCTACTTTCTTAAAGACCTCACTTGAGGGTGAAGGCGAGCAAGAGGTAGGCAGAGATACAAGTGGGAGAGTAATATCACGAGACGGGCAGGTTACAGTCTAGCAGAGTGCACCGACAAGAGACGGGATGTTGGAGGTCTGTTGCAGCCAACCTTAGTTACTGAGACGATTTTTTTATGTTGAATGTTCTACCCTGTTCGCAACTTAATAGCCGTTGTGATCTGTTCCAAGGTAAACGGTCAAGATATGTGGTTTCACAAGAGCTTGGGTCAATCCTGCAGTGCTTGAGAGATCATTTCGAGTAGTCCTTGGAGCGTTTCTTCTGGCCTCCGCTCGAACATTTATCTGCACATAATGAGCAGAAGTCTCTTTGGGTCAACAAGGCTAAATGCTTTCCATCGTAGTTTTTCGAGAATCTTCATGTCTGGAACGATATCCTGTAAATGTACATATATTTTGTATAGTGGAATCTCGTTATAACAATTCGATCCGGGCCGACAAAACATGTATGTAATAACAGAATTTCGCTATATGTAGTACAAATAATTGCCATTGTTGTCTACTTCAAAGTTCCGTCGAAGTTGGATGTGTCTGGCTATTGGCGAAAATTAAACGGCGACAGCGTATTTCTATTCTCTGGACATCCTGTTAGAAGTATAGTAGGAACATTGTCCTTCTACACAGTGGCGTAGCGTGGGTCAATGGCGCCCGGGGCGGAATCATAATTTTCCGACCTTGTAACATAAAAAAAATTGTCGGTAATTGTAAAGGACTGGACGAAAATATTTATCTGAAAACATATTATGTACATAAATAAACATACATTATCATTTAACTTTTCGAGCCATATGGGCGGCAAAATTATTTACAACGTCACAATTAATTTCGTCCGTGATACTTTGTTCTATTGACAAAATGGCTACATTACTTAACACCGTAATTTTTTTATTAACTTTAACTGAGACACTTCTTTCACATGCTAAATATATGCCAAGCATGATCACGATATTCGGCACGCTAATACCATAGTTGCATTGTTGAATAAACTCCAGAAGCTCGAAGCATCCCTTCATAACTTTATTGTGGTCTTTTGCATCAACTACAGCGACAAAATTGGGTTTAACAAGTTGTTTCATGTGAGGAAGGAGTTAACATCCAGCTCATGCAGTTGCTGAAACCTGGTCTTGATTTCTTGTATTATTCTGTCCACTGATTCGAACATTTCTTGTCTTAATTTAATATCATAATTTAAACCAGCATCTGCAGCTTTCTCACTAGCCATCTTTTTTGTTTTTCTTATTCGACGAGGAGCTATATCGATGTCTAGATCTTCACAAACAATTTTAGCATAATAAATGCGTCGTTAACCATAACATCACGGTTGTCGACTAGGAACAATTGTAATGCCTAAATTTTCATAGCACATTGATGTACATTTAGATCTTTCGTCTGCAGATACAATTTTGTATCATTTATTTAACAAAGAACTCGATTCCATAATCCAAGTATGGCCCAAAATGACAACGACTTGGGAGCAGGTAGTAGGAGCTCAGCGTCTGATCTTGTCACTGAATTTTCTTTATGTTCTACGAAAGTAATTCCAAGACTTCAATAATCTCAATGTGATGGATCTTCATGATCGCCACGACTTCGTACCTTGAACCCCAGCGTGTTTCAATAAGGCGTTTGACACCTTGACCTGCAATGCCGGTAAGACATTTCCAGCGGTGAGTGGAAGACTAAAAATAATTTAAAACTCCTTCCATACATAGGGGGGGGGGGTGGCGTAGGTGCGGACCGCCCTGGGCGGCACATTTATTTTCGTCCTGTCTTTCACAATCATTGACATATTTTTTTTTAATGTCACCAGGGCGGAAAATTATGATTCCTCCCCGGGCGCCATTGACCCACGCTACGCCACTGCTTCCATAGTACCAAAAATTGCAACCGAGTCCACTTCTGGTGTACTTCCACCAGATTCAAAGTATGGTTACTGCCAAAAATATACTGGGCATTTGAATTAATTGCCTTGATACGCGTTTGTACACCAGAAGAAAAACTTGTCAAAGAACTAAGAATGCAAAAAGTTTGATATCACGAAGTACAGTAAAACAGTATCCCTGTGAGAGGATGTACAATTAGTCGATCACCACAAACACTGTGAGCTTATTACCTGTAAACCAGTCTGCTTATATCTTACTTTTGTGACATGTTCTCCAAGCCTCATTGTCTCCTAAAGTTGCCAAAAAATGAAGATTGTCTTTTTCTTATATTGCTGATTAAATTCCGTTCCGCCTTTGACTCTTTTAACACCTCCACATTATTTTTCCTGGCAGTCCGAGGTATTCTCAGCCTTCTTCTGTACATCCACACTTTAAACTTCTGTAATCTTCCACTTTCCTGTTTGTTTATTGTCCAACACTCACCTCTAATGACAAGATCATATTACACAATATATTTTTCGTTTTTGTGAATGTTGTTTAATACACAGGCCTGCATATTTTGCGGGTTCGAGCCAAGTTGTTGCAACGGGATTCCACTGTATCAATGCATACGCTAGTTAGGATGCTAATCCTTTATGGGTACGAAGAATGAACGGTAAACAAAGAATTCACAAGATAAGCTGGATGCAACTGATTCCATTGACAGTCAAGAAAACTAATGTAGAAGTTCTCAGAGATGCTGGAGTAAAATGACAAATTATAAAATTAGAAGCAGTCAAGATTTTTAGTCCATGTGATGAGAAAAGCACAATTTAAACATTTAGTAACAACTGGAAAGATCAAGGGGAGAAGAAATATAGAAAGACAAAGGGGCAAATTTCTGGATGCGTTGTCATTGCGGCACAAAAATAAGTCACCAACTGAAATTATTAACAATACAAGATACAAAGTTGTGGTGAAACATGATCACCCAGCATTGCACTTTATTGACTGAATAGAAGCAAACCAGATTTCATCACATCTTGAGACTTATTATTCATGCACCCTGGTCATTTGCTGCACCCCGTCACACACTCAGTCATCTTGACTTGTCTTGCCACTGAAATATGTGTAGGGGCGAGAGAGTGAGGTTGACGACACTGCGCAACTCTCCCTTACTGTAATCCAATTTTCACAGCGCAAGTCACTCATGCACAGTCTCATGTGGGTGCGTAACGCTTATTTTTATAACGTACGTGCTAATTTTGTTGGCCAGTTCAAACCGGCAATCATGTTGACTTGAACCACAATACATTCCATGTTGACAGAAATACGTAACTAAATTCAGAAATGTCTTACATGAAACCTTCTTAGCATACATAGGCCCCCTTAAGTTTTGGGAGATGAATCATCCCTAGTCCGACCTGGTCGCTTTGCGCCATTTCAATCCTATCTGATGATTACGCCCCAGAGAAAATTACTATACAGCTGTATTTATTTACTCCTTTTCAGTAGTGTCTTGTGTGTATGTGTAACCATGGGGATGACACAACACACATATGCCTCATTACACAGGGAAATGCGCATAAATACCTCAACTGAATTGGGTTGCTCAAAATTGTGACATTGTCGTCTTATGATCATTCGTGGTGTCTTGAATGAAGAATTTGTATTTTAAATGCTTTTCTACATGCCGCACATCGCAGGCAATAATGTTTCAGACTTGTGTTGTTTTATCTCTGATGAAATTGTGTTGTTTTATCTCTGATGAAATTGTGTTGTTTCATCTTAAGATGATTTAGAAGACATTTCAGGCAAGTAGCGCCTAAATTCAGAAATTCAACGGATAAAAGTTCCAGTGTCTGGTAACAACTCTAAACAGGAAATTGGTGGCTGTGGTAACAAAACAAAAATAAGTATTACCAAAATAAGTCGATAAAACAACCTAGCAACGAGACACATTGACAGACGACGTTTCGACTAAAAGCCTTCATCAGGACAAACAAAAGACCACAGTAAATAAATATTACATAGAGACACGCATGGTTGTGATAGGAAGGAAAGAAAAGGGAAAGCGGACAATAGCGAATGAATGACAGAGGAAGCAAAGATAGGGCAGCATGGCAGGAAAGAAGAGGTTGTGAGTGGAAGATAGTGGTAAGTAAAGAGAGGGAAGTGCACACACAAAAAGTGAAAATATATCAGATATAATGCAAGTAAAATTAAAATAAATTTAAAATACTTATCTCGAAAGTAGTCGGCGTGAAAAAAATAAAGTATGATACCGAAATGCCAAGTTAAATAGCAGGCAGTGGCCGTTTAAAAATGCAGAGGCGAGAAAGACATTCTCGAGCAATAAGACGCAATAAAATTGGACATCGGCTGAATCAACAAAGACAGGGAGTTAAAAGAACGCGCGGCAAACAAGAAACTAAGAGTAAGGCAAGGACGTAGAAGCTATAAAAAAAGAGGGGGGGGGGGTATCAGTATCCATGACCTCAACCAAATGGCCCAAAGAAACAGAAAGCAAGAGATAATGGGACTGAGATAAGGAAGGGGAATAAAAAAAAGGGGGGTGTAAATAAAGAAGCGAGACAGAAGAAGAAGAGAATTGAAAGTAGTAGGTCAAAGTGGGTGCCAAAACAGAGATGGGGGGGGGGTGTTCCAGTGTAGGTGGAGAGAAAAGGAAAGGAGGCTGACCCGGAACTATAAGGCATGTGAAATGGTAAGATGGCGTAAGGGGTGTTGGTTCGTCATAGTTGACTAGTTGGTGTAATCGGACCACCATGTCGTGGTCAGTGGAGGTCGAACTGGCAGAAGTCATGATGAATTATAACGGAAGATGGGCCAAGGTCACAACAACAAAAAAGCCAGATGTTGGGAAATGTGGCTGGTCGCATCAAATGAAGATGATATAAGGATGAGCTTCTCCGGCGTTCATTCTCAAACTTACTCTGGATTTCTCTTGTAGCTATGGTCCTATTAGATTTCAAGCAAGATGTAGTCCAGAGAATGGAAATGCGTTGTGCCAGTGGCCCAACACATTCGTCTTCGGTGGATATAAATAAGAATGCGCTAGCCGCACGTCGCAACCCCCGTGTGTGTATTACTCGCACTGTGCACTAGCTCATCTATAATGAACAACGGACAGAACCTCGAACCATCAATACACGATCCCTTAGTGTGGGCCATGTACCGTGAGGAGAGGAAAATGTGAGATGAAACGAGGTGCATGTCTATGTGAGACCAGCCGTACATTCAACCAGCTTGTAGGCATTGCTCGTACTGGACGCTGGCTCCATTAACAACATAGGTGGGACCCTGCCTCCGAGCCATCCTAGTCGTGTGTGGCAGGACGCCTGTTGGCGATACAGACATACCATGATCGTAAATGAGGGGAGGACCGGGTATAAGTCGTAGTCGGCATACAGTCTCCACATGCTCATTTGCTGTAAGGGTAGTCGACACAACAAGGTCAATGAAAACCAGACAGAAAGTAGCCAAGAGCAATTGTAGGACCGAACTGATAGTGTGGCTAGAAGGGGAAAGAACGACGAGAGGCATAAGAGGTAAGGTAAAGTAGAGAGTAGAACGTGGAATCATAAGGAGAAGAAGGATGCATAGGTGGATCAGTCCATAGAGAGAAAGAAGAGAGTATGATGGCGATGGACGCAGATGTACCGACAAAACAACGCGCCAAACCGCAATAGACCCAAACCGGATCCAGACGCGACTCGCAGGGTCAAACGGCCTGACAGCACACCAACCACACATCGCAGGTTGCTGTAATCCCAGGCCGAACTGCGACAAGGAGTGCAACGGTATATAGGAAAGGGATGATGAGGAAGATGGACAGGAGAAGGTATAGAGGGGTAACGGAGAAGAAGAAGAGTAGGTAGACGAAAAGTATTAGGGTTATTTGAAGTAAGACTTGTCGTTAATGTCATATGGCTAAGAGTTCCGAGATTACGGATCAGTCGGTTCTCTAATGAGAAACATTGCCGGTCACCAGGATACCAGGCCAGTGACATGAATGTCCAGTGCACCTCGGTGAGAGTTACTGTTAAAGTGGAGAGCCACCGGAGAAGAGTCATGGTTACGAATGTCCAGCAAGTGTTCAGCAAACTAATGGCTAGAAATCTGCCCGTCTCACCTATGTACATTAGGTTGCATCGTTAGTAAGTAATAACGTACATAACGTTACGGGAGACACAGGAAAAAGAGTGGTGAATGTGGAACACAGACTTGGGAAACCCGGATAGATGAGGCACGGAAGACAAACGGTCTCGGGCGGTAGCAGGAAGAGGAACCGGTGGGATGTCCGGCAGGGAGGAGCTAAGAGTACAACAGGGTAACACGTAGGTTTCTTGATTAGAAACTGGCCTCACATCACATGGGGCATTCCCATAAGTGCTCCTCCCTCTGTTCCAGCAGCCATTCGACTCGATGGTGTTTCGAGTCTAATGCTGCCGAAACAGACGTCGACATCAGGGCACAATTCTGGCACTTGCGACAGGTTTCTTTGTTGTTTCGCCCACCCACGCAATGCCTGTAACTAGTTCCCGCACACCGTCGCCCTGTCGGAACAACATGGTAACTGTTATAGAAGGTTACAACTACGGGATTGTATAGATGTCCCGCTGAAGACGAATGTGTCGGGCCATTGGCGCAAATGAAACGGCGACACAACGCATTTCCATTCTCTGGACTACATCCTGCTGGAAATCTAGTAGGACAATTGTCCTGCTACAAGAGAGATCTGGCGGGAGTTTGAGAATGAACGCTGAAGAAGAAGTATAGATGACGTAGGTTTCTGTCTCTTCAGAAAACCACGCGTGAACGGCCACTTTGGTCAAGGGATGAGATTAAAGGATCGAGATGTTACGGATGAAGATCTTAAGGACAGTGAGGTTCAGTTTGGGGCGTGTGGAAGGTGGACGAGGGTTGCGTGATGTGACATCAGGACGGGGGGATACGGCTTAGAGCAGAGAGAAATATATCTTCCGAGTACATACGTTCTGTCTTAACAGATACACAAATCCATTCTCACTGCCAATTACATGTACTTTCACCATAATTTCATGTTTCTCTTTCAACCTACCAAGACTTAATTTAAGGGCAGTATTGCCGCGGCCGTCTGATATATAGGGCACATGTTCGCTAAAACGTAAACATGAACTAGTCTACGATCTATTGTTTGGCCTTTGCTATTTTTGGCATATCTTCTTCTTCTTCTGCGATCAGTTTCCTATGCTCATAAGTCTATACAGGAAGGTGGGCCGCCTCCATGAATTCAGTCGTCAGCAGGAGGTCCTCACGGTTGCCCCACAGCTTCACCTTCAGATCTGTCTCTTGAGGCCATATTTTGGTTCTCACGTCATCAAAGAGTGGGCATGTCTGCAGAATATGTTCTGGAGTCTGGGGACCCTTTTGACATGGGCATTGGGCAGCCTTAATTTTGTGGAGATGTGCTTGTAGTCTGCAGTGTCCTGTGCGAAGTCTAAAAATTGTGGTTTGTTGTGACCTGTTTAGCTTTAGAATAGGGTCCTGTGGAAAGTTACTGCCTGTTCTCTGACTCCATGTAATTTTTGGCATATGACTCCAAGCAATTAATTGGCGACCAAGTCAACGTCAAACAATAATCAAAAACGTAACGACAAGGGTTTAAATTAATTCCGCTTGGGGGCCTGTATGCAGAGAACTACACTAATTCCTAGGCTTTCAGGGAACCCTTCCATTTTTAACATAAGAATAGATCATGTTTCCCCGACACCGGGATTTTTAACAAGCAAAACAAACATTGTGTGTTTAGTTCAGGTAAATGGAATGCAAGGTCACCTGTATACACCCGACCCTCCCTCACTTTCATCGCGTATTGTTGTGCATCACTAAATGACCATCGACAATATCACAGCATGGTTTCATTTGAACACGATTTGTAAAACCTGTGAGCTAAATTAGAAAGCGTCCTAACTTAACTTTCCCATTCACTTTCATTGGCTGTTGACAAAAATGACCAATTAAATTACGGGAAAAGACAAATGCCTCGCTTTATAAGGATGGACCCGATAGAACAGCGAGACTATATTCAACCCGTGAAGAACCTTTAAAAAATGTTATTGTATATCTATCCTATTCAGTAGGTAGCCATTAACCCATCATTCTGTGACTAGTGATTATTTTTTTTCAGGACATACCGGTACGTAACTGAATAGGTCTTTGTTTCTCACTCACGCACAGTCCACTTTTTCCAAACACACACGCACCGGTGAAAAGGTCAGAGACTACCCTTTTCACAAAAAAAAATTTCAAATAGTGCGTTAAAGAGGGATATTTATGTTAATTTGTTATATGGGGTTATTTTATTAAGGCCAAGGGTGGAAATAATCGGAGATTTTAAAAAGTGTCGTTAAACAGGAAAATTCGTTAAAACCGGTTTCGATGTAACGGGATTCCACTGTATATAAATAGTGACCGATAAAAACACGACAATAATCAAAATCGTAATTAATGAAGGCTTGTTTATTTTCTGTACGTCTTCTATACAGCAGACGGTCGTGATATAATGCATTTAAATAAGTCATTGAGTCAGTAAGGAAAGTTGGTTTGGCTTTTTAAAAAGGTCACTAATTTTCTTGTGCAAATTCATCGTTTCCATGAGAATTTTGGTGACCTTTTCCGTTGGAAACTCGTGTGTTTTACCCGTCTTTTGGTTAAATTCATACTACATGTATTAACAGTCGTGTTCTGATTTCTTTTTAAAAAATGATTAAGATAACTTTGGCCCAAATAACCACAAACGATGGATGAAAATCCCAGAGCTAGTGAAAAGACCTCAGCTGGAGCATCGCTGGTTACTCTGTCGTTTTGTGCAGCTCGTTTTCTCTTCGTTTATGAAGTAGGATTCTCTTTGGCAACGCATTTATCGACACCGATGCGTCATAGTAGACAATTCTGAGCGCTATAGGATTCCATTGTATCAGTTTTGTATTCTTTGTCCTGACAAACTTTATCGGGAGCCAAAATTGTCCGAGTTTGTACCAAAATTAGGTAGATTTCTCATCAGAGTACAGTAATTTTAATTGGTTGAATTTGTGCCGAAATTATATGTTAACAAACACGCACATATATATATATTCCAATCTGATAAAATAACTTCTGTTCTTGATAACATCAAGATGGTCACGTCAAAAACTACTGCACTTAAAACCTAAATAAGTACATTGTCTACTATGAAAAACTTGATTCAAAGTTGCCAGAAATATGTTCACATATCAACATGGATTCCCTTTCATATCATTTCTGAAAAAAAAATACAAAAATATTTGATGTATTTTTATAGTGGAATGACGCCCGTGTATTGCCAGGGCCCGAAAGGGGAGCAAAAAATAGCAACACTGTTTACCTTCCACGCATCTCATAAAAGGCGACTAAGGAGGTTATAGGATGGAGTTGGCTGTCCCATCCCATATAGGGCCACTGACCGACAGACATGCTGAAGTCGGATGTGTCAGGCGAAAAGGAGCAGATATCGTAGCAATGCTGTAAACCATGACACAACGCATTCCGTTCTCCGGACTACATCCTGCTAATCTGCAGGAGTTTGAGAACGAACGTAGAAGAAGAATATTGGAATGAGCATGCACTATCCCAATTTGTATATCATGATGAGTATGGTATGAAAAGCCTATGGTATCTGCCTTGTGATGGACATCCAGGCAAGGACGGTGTCAGTCCCTATGTCCGGAAAGGGTCCAACCCAAGCTACTATAATTTTTTTTTCAATTGCCAATAAACAAGATTATTAAAAATAATTTACTGGAATGCTGAAGGTGTAAACAACACAACAGTAGAACTAGAAAACATGTTTAATGAGAAGCAAGTAAATGTATGCTGCTTGCAATTACCCATCTCAACAAGGATATATAGCTTTCACAATACCAAATTATGAACAGAACAGACCGCCAGTGTGTTGCCGGGGCTCGAAAGGGGAGAAAAGAATATCAACACTGTTTGACTTCCACGCATGTCGTAAAAGGCGACTAAGAAGGTTATGGGATGGAGTTGGCTGTCCCATCCCATAAAGGGTCAGTGACCCAAAGCCATGCTGAAGTCGGATGTGTCATGCAGAAAAACACAGATATCCCAGCAATGCTGTAAACCATAACACAACGCATTCCGTTCTCCGGACTACATCCTGCTAATCTGCAGGCATTTGAGAACGAACGCAGAAGAAGAACAGAACAGACCTAATTGTTTTTCTGTACCTAAGAACAAGACACAACAGACTGTGTAGACATATGCATACAAATTTCAGATTGGCAACATGGCCATGTGTACAGGAACCTCAGACAGAATATCATCTTCAGCAATATGAAATGCTGAGACAAATATACAGTCGCAAAGAAACAACAGTGGTAGAAAACTCTACGGAACTCTGTACGAGTTACAAAACGCAGTCACATTTATAGGAAAGGAAAAAAATTCAGATATAAGCACATTCCAAGTCAACAAAAGAAGATATTCTTTGCTCCACTTTCAGAACCTGACAACAAAACAGTGACACACAAAACAAAAAATATGAAAAAGAACAAGTAGATGGATGATATATCATTTATTTTTAATATTTGTCAAATGTATCATTCTTATAGCTCCTAAATCTTGTTGAAGGCTGCTACGTCTACACTTTGTACCTACAGAAATAAAACAAAATGTTTTTTGAAACAAAATATCACAAGGGCAACAAGTCTGGCATTTTGTTGAACACATTAGGACAATGTTTTGTTAAACTAAATGATTGACCTAAATGGCTGTGAATGTTGCAGGTCAAATGACTGCTGACCTTTACATTGTCATCATCGAACAGACAGGTGGCATGTGTGTTTACCCTTCCTGGAATGCTGGTAACATACTGAACTGTATTGTTTCCTATCATAGTCTCATGTTTTAGTGACTCAATACCTCACATTTACAATTTTTTTCATATACTTTGTTTTTGAAGCCTTCGTCTTGTTCACAGTATAACATATATAAACACCACGTCTGGTTTTGTTGACAAATTCAGCTGTATTTGAAAGCTCCTCAGTGCTCCCATAAAGCTTTCTGTGGATATCTGTCTCTGTGGGCCAGTGCTCCCAAAAAGCTTTCTGTGGATCTCTGTGGGCCAGAGCTCTTCCCTTAAGTTAAATATGTGGGTTACATGATACCATGGTTGTTGGTGCACTTCTTGGCCTGGTATCTCTGTATTCGGCACTTGTGCTTGGTCAGGACTGTGGTCCAGATAAGGGATGACCCAACCAATCGTTTCCAGCCTTTGTTGGTTGGACTAAGCCCCATCTCCACTTCAAGTAGTTGGCCTCTATGGGAGTTCTTGAAGTTAGATATACTTTCTTCCATGTGTTGTCAGGGCCCAAAGGGGGAGCAAATGTTGATTTACGTGCCATGCAGGTCATAAGAGACGTCTATGAAGGCTTTAGGGGAGTTTTAGTCTGTACAAGTGTAGAAATAGAGTGATAAGACATTACATGTTGTCTGGGTAGGGGAGGTGTTGTCTGGGTATCTGAAAGGGCAGCAAACAATAGGACTGTAACACTACTCTAAGTCATGTATGTTACAGGAGGCAACTAAAGTATGTTACTCATGGAGAAACCCAACTTTTCATAACTTGTAAAATGGTCCAACAAAGTAGGTGGCCTTCCCATATTGACTGCCTTTTTCTTTCAATTGCCAGGAAATAATGGATAATAATCACTAACTCATATGGATCACTAAATCAACTTCAGAAGACAAGAATAGAAGTACTCAGCAGAAATCAGATATGGACAAGTCAAAGCAGTAGATTTTGCAATGAAGGAAAGCAATTTTATCTCTCCTTTCATTTTTTGTCTCTTTTGGATTGTCTGCATTGTTTGACTCTCTTCAAGACTTTTAATACCCGTACTAATCTAATCATTCCAAACTCGAACATAAAGAGCTGTTGTTTCCCAAGAGCTTGGGTCAATCATGAAGCACTTGAGAGATGAGATGTCTTATCTCAGTCAGTTCCTCTTTTGCCAAGTTTGGCACATAGGATGGTTGTCAAAGTTCTCCATGCCTGTCGGTCAGATGCTAGGGATTGCAGGTATTGTACATTTATGCCTGTTTATTTTAATTCATTCATAAATGTTCTTCTGAGCGTTGTTTTTTGGTCTTCACTGTTTTCTTTTCCCGTCTGATGTCCACATGAAAGCTTGTTGTGGAATTCTGTCTTCCCTCAATCTAAGTATGTCCAGCGGCATTTTCTGATGATGTTCGTCACATATTCTTTTGTCTTCTTCCTTAGTATGTCATTTGATTTGAAATCTTTCCAATTAGTATTTGTGATTTTTCTGAGGCATCTATTCTCAAAGGCAGCTAACTTCTTATCCATTATTGCAGTAGATTTCCAACTTTCACATCCATATGTCAATGATGGAATCACACTTGCATTGAATAGTCGCAGTTTGATGCGTTTACTTGCGATCTTCGATCTCCAGATGTTTGAGAGTTTTTTAAATGCGTTGGAGGCGAGAGCGATTCAAGTCTTGATTTCTGAGTTGCTATCCCCGTCTGCTGTTATCTTGCTTCCCAAATATACGAAATTTGAAACGTTGTCTAGTATATTATCATCTAGTTTAATTGATTCTGCCAGGCCAGTAAAGTTCATGATTTTCGTTTTATGTGTGTTTATTTGAAGGCCTATCTGTTGTGCAAAAATGTGTCTTTCTGTTTTTTTCTTGGAGATCGTGGTGTGTTGAACTCAGGAGAGCAATATCATCTGCGAAGGTTAGATCTTCCAGGGTCTTGTTTATCCATTTAATTCCTAGCTGTTTTTGGTCTGTGCATTTCCTCATCACCCAGTCAATCACGATGCAAAACAGGATTGGGGACAAAACACTTGTCTTATTGTACACACCAATGTCTTATCTAGTACCCCGTAAAGAGATTTTCCTGACCTCCAGTGCTTACCTGGACACAGTTCACCATAGAACAGTCTCTTTGGAAGATGCTCACATGGCATGTGGATGATGTGACAGGTCCCAGAACGTTGAGACACGATCAACAATGCGTGGATACTTGCATGTTAGGCTTTTCAAAGATCTGTGTGTCAGAGATGTAATTATCTCTGTGTAAGAGATGTAATTATTTCTGTGTAAGAGATGTAATTCTGCGCTGCAGACCAAGATTTCTCAGGTACCACATATGAAAAGAATTATGATTTGCAGACATGATGTAACACATTCCTTTTCTGGCATACATCCTGTAAACTGGCAGGAGTTTGAGAATAATAGCGGAAGTATGGACCACTAACGGCAACACCTAAACATAAACCAGCAGTGTGAGAGCGGAGAGAACGTAAGCCAGCAGTGTGAGAGAACATTCATTTTCAGCATAGGAATATTCTACCTATATTCTACCTGACAGAATATGATAGGTCCTTGTAAACTAACATGACAAGATGCACTCAAGAAATCACATGATAATCTAAAAACACAGCTGAGATAAAAAATAACAAAAAATAGAAATACGTAACACTCTGCTGACCAGAAATTCAGAACACACATATCTCCCATTACCAAAGGTGTTCACAAATTTTGGATTGGATTACACACTATCATAAAAAAAATGTGTATAAAACTGAACTCATTGAGATAAGAGTTTTCAAATTATCAATGTATCATAATACAGTGGAACCCCTCTATAGCGCATATTTTTATAACACATTTCCCTATATAACAAAACTTTCCAAAATCTCTATAATTATATTTACAGTGAAATCCCGCTACGAGTCTGGTTTTAACAAGTTTCCACCTTTAAAAAGATTTTTCAAAATCCCATATTATTTTCACTCTATGCCTTAATAAAAACCACCCCCTCCCCCCAATAACAAATTCGGGGTGGGCCGAAGATCCACAGACTTCCCAGAATTTAATGGCATTAGGTCAAAGGGCATGTGCCCATGGACTGCTGGATCAGCAACCAACAAACCAACCTGAACTTGGTCAGCAGAGTGTTAATTCATACAAATCTAAAATGTGATTAGCTGAAATCAAGACCACAGGTTATTACCAAATCTTCATTGTCTTCGGTGATCTTCTCAGACAGATCCTCTATGCTGATTTTTTCATCTTCCACCACACATATGATGCTCAATTTATTTATGCCGTAACCAACAGCAACCAGTTTGGCTGAAGATAAAAAAGGTATAAAATCATGAGTAAACATTGCCATACAAAATATGAAACTTGCATATATTAATTATGTATATTGTCATCCCCCACGGATGACAAAGAGATGCAGGCTAGCGAACACAGCAATTTTGTTCCTTTTGTGGCAGATGTCTAGGTGACGGGGAATGATAGATGTGTCACCACTGCGGATGGGTTAAAAAATCTGACAGAAGAATGGTGAGGTAGTTGGCCCAGAAGCATAAACTACTCTTCTGGTAGGATATGATGATACTGGCGCACTGAAATACTTCCATTCGGGGACTAAACATGCATTCATAAACCTCCTTTACACGACCACACCTTTGAGACAACAAACCATACATGAGTTCATGTGTCACCTCGGTTACTGAACTGAGGAAGACGTGCAATTTATCAGACAGACTATGGGCTGTCAACTGAGGAAGACTTGTGCAATTTATCAGACAGACTGTGGGCTGTCAACTGAGGAAGACGTGCAATTTATCAGACAGACTATGGGCTGTCAACTGAGGAAGACTTGTGCAATTTATCAGACAGACTATGGGCTGTCAACTGAGGAAGACTTGTGCGATTTATCAGACAGACTATGGGCTGTCAACTGAGGAAGACTTGTGCAATTTATCAGACAGACTATGGGCTGTCAACTGAGGAAGACTTGTGCAATTTATCAGACAGACTATGGGCTGTCAACTGAGGAAGACTTGTGCAATTTATCAGACAGACTATGGGCTGTCAACTGCTACCTGCTCACAGTTAAAGCAATAAATACTATATAACGTACTACGGTTACTATTTAACCCTAACTATCAATGTAAAAAAATAAATAAATAGCAATAAACAAAAGAACAGGAACATAGAATGTTTTTTCAACATTATGGTCTTTCTTCTTCTTCTTCTTTAGTTCGCTAATAATGTCTATATCTGCAGTGTTGTTTCTTGTATAAATTGGACAGTGTTTTCCATTTCTTGTTTTGTACCATAAAGTTTAACATTCATTGGTGTATCAGAAGGCCAGTATGTGCATCTTAATGTGTCATAGTTTGCACATTCTTGAAGGATATGTTCTGAAGTCTGGTTGACTTGTCCACAATTACACTTTGCTGTTGTGCCAATTTTAAATTTTGTATACATATGGCTGTTTAGTCTATTGTGTCCAGTTCTCAGTCGAAATATGATGACCTGTTCTTGTCTGTTAAGGAGGTGGTAGTCATCCCGTGGAGGTAAGTTAGGCTTTCGTTGTGCCTTTATCATGGATTTCTTTTGGTGATAGCTGATTGGTACATCCGGTTGCTGCATGTTAGCACCTTCCTTGGCGAGTTGATCAGCTCTCTCATTTCCTGCTAAACATTATGGTCTAACTAGGATCTTTTTTTCAAGAAACACATAAACATGAAATAAAATATAAAGTGATTATTTGGAGATGTCTATCTTACATTAAATAATGCGCAACAAATAATGCTGCAAATTTCGTGGATGCTGAATTATGTGTGTTCACAATGATTATGCACCACTGACAGACAGATATTCCCATAGATTAAAGAAAGATACCTAAAGTGATATCTATAAATAGGTGATAAAACAGATCAAATGAAAGCCCAATATTAAAGATGAAAAAAAAAACGCGAACACAGATCACAGACAAACTAAGTATTGTGTATGTGGGAAACAACATGAGGACAGAAGCAGAGTTGGAGACCTATCAACAAGCAATGTCGAGTATTGGGGGGAGGGATGTGAGAATATAAACACATTTTAAAATTTGATACATAAAATTGGTAGCAGGAGGCACCAATAAACAACATTGAGATTATGGGCGGTAAAGAAAATTGGTAGGGGGATCAGTAGTTGATGATTAGAGCAGTCATGGATACCCTAAGAGAAGACTAGGAGGAAGTTGACTGCTAGATCAGCAACCAACCAACTAATCATTAATGTAAGCAATGGACAAGAAAGGACTCACATGCACCCCAAACGAGACCGTCTTGTTCAATAGATCGCACTCTTTTCTCCATCTCAACCATGTCTGTTTCATCATCCCATGGCTTGACATCCAGCACAACGCTTGACTTAGCAATAAGAACTGGTTCTGTGGACACATACAGAAATAATGAAGATTTAAGTGTGATCAACATGCCAATCCCTGGGAGATAAGTGTCATCTATGTTTAATAAAATACATGGAGAGAAACTACAAGTAGAACATTACCAATATCTTGAACACATAATCACATCACATATGATGGATGTGAAACCGAAGTTAAAAGGAGAATAGGAATGGCTAAAAGTACCTTCAATGACATGAGGAAATTATTAAAATCTAAACAAATTACAAACAAGTTAAAAATGAGAATTATACAATTCTACATCTATTCAATATTAATATATGGATCAGAAACAAGGACCGGTAACAAACAATTAGAAGACGATGCCTTTGAGATGTGGATATATAGAAGAATATGGAGAACATTATGGAAAGAGAAGAAAACAAACAAAGAAGTTCTAACGACACTTAATATGAAGAAAGTATAATTAATAGAAATAAAGAACAGGCAAATAAAATATTTTGGACACATTAAAAGATGACATCTTGTTGAGGACCTTACTTGAGGGTGAAGTCAAAGGGAGGCAAGCAAGAGGTAGACAGAGATACAAGTGAGAGTAACATCACAAGATAGACAGGTTACAGTTTAGCAGAGTGCACCACCAAAACAAGAGACAGCAGATGTTGGAGCCAACCTTCATTGCAGAGATGGCACTTGATGATATTTAATAAGTGAAATGGTTGATAAAACACATCTGACTTCAGCATTGCTTTGGGTCACTGGTCCTAAATGGGATGGGACAGCCAACTCCATTCCATAACCTCCCTAGTCGCCTCTTACGACATGCATGGAAGGTAAACGGTGTTGCTATTCTTTGCTCCCCTCTCGGGCCCTGGCATCACATGGGTGATCTATATTTAATAAGTGAAATCAACATGCCCATCTCTGGGAGATAAGTGTCATCAATGTGCCCATCTCTGGGAGATAAGTGTCATCTATATTTAATAAGTGAAATCAACATGCCCATCTCTGGGAGATAAGTGTCACCTATATTTAATAAGTGAAATCAACATGCCCATCTCTGGGAGATAAGTGTCATCAATGTGCCCATCTCTGGGAGATAAGTGTCATCTATATTTAATAAGTGAAATCAACGTGCCCATCCCTGGGAGATAAGTGTCATCAACGTGCCCATCTCTGGGAGATAAGTGTCATCTATATTTAATAAGTGAAATCAATATGCCCATCTCTGGGAGATAAGTGTCATCAATGTGCCCATCTCTGGGAGATAAGTGTCATCTATATTTAATAAGTGAAATCAACATGCCCATCTCTGGGAGATAAGTGTCATCTATATTTAATAAGTGAAATCAACGTGCCCATCCCTGGGAGATAAGTGTCATCAACGTGCCCATCCCTGGGAGATAAGTGTCATCTATATTTTTCATTTCTTGTAAATCACATTATTCTTACTTTTCTTGATTCGTTCTCAAACTTCTGCAGATTAGCGGAAAATAATCCGGAGAATGCATTGTAATGGTTTACATCTTGGCTGTAATACCTACACATTTCCCCATGACACATCCAACTTCAGCATAGCTTCTAGGTCACTTGACCTTCTATGGGATAGGACAGCCAACTTACTCAAAACGACTTTAGTCACGTCTAACAACGTGTACAGCAGGTAATATTGTCACTACTCTTTACTTCCCTTGCGAGCTCAGGTAACAACCACCCAACACCATACTCTAATAGTGTGGAAAAGAGAAATGTGACTTACTAAATGCAACCCAGAAGTCAAAACTAGCTCTGAACACTTAGAAGACCAAGTTTCACACTTATAACATTTCTAGCATATATCCTTGCAGTTTAGAGTGTAACAAGAGTTTTGCACATCAAAGTGTAAGTACATTGTGTAGCTAGACATAACATTGTGTAGCTAGATGACATCAAAGTACATTGTGTAGCTAGATGACATCAAAGTACATTGTGTAGCTAGATGACATCAAAGTACATTGTGTAGCTAGATGACATCAAAGTACATTGTGTAGCTAGACATAACATTGTGTAGCTAGATGACATCAAAGTACATTGTGTAGCTAGATGACATCAAAGTACGAGGGGGAGTCAATAAGTAAGTCACAAATTGATGTTGGATGGCAGGAAAATGCAGTAGGTGGTTTCTAAAGCTGTTTATAGTTGATATCATCATAGAACTTTATGTTTATGTTCGCTAGATGGCGCTAGCTGTACCTTGCGCATGCGCAGCACAAAAAACAAAATGGCTACTGTACTTACAGAGTGTACAATCAATGAACAACGTGCTGTTGTGCGTTTTTTATGGGCAAAAGGACTGCCTGCAAAAGACATTCATAAAGAAATGCTTCCTGTTTATGCTGACAATTGTTTGTCCCGTAAAGCGGTGCACAGCTGGGTAAAAAAAATTTCTCAAGGACGCTCTAAAATTGTTGACGAAATCCGATCTGGTCGTGCTGTTGAAATTGCAACAGACGCATCTGTGCAGCGGGTTGAGGAGATGATTCGAGGTGACAGACGAGTAACGATAGACGCTGTAGCAGCTGCAATAGGGTGCTCACATGGTTCAGCATACAGCATCATGCATGACCGATTGAAATTTAAGAAAGTGTGTTCAAGGTGGGTGCCCAGACAATTGACGGACGAACACAAAATGAACCGATTAGGCTTGTCATTGGAGCATCTCTGTTAATACGCAAATGAAGGAGAAGACATGATGAACAGGATTATTACTGGGGACGAATCATGGGTGCATCACTACCAGCCTGAATCAAAGCGTGCTTCAATGCAATGGAAACATCCTTCTTCGCCTTGTGTCCAAAAATTCAAGGTTACACCATCAGCAGGGAAGGTTATGCTGACAGTGTTCTGGGATTGTCAAGGAGTGCTTTTAACCAATTTTAAAAAGAAAGGTGACAATGTGAATTCTGAATCATACTGTGAAGTTCTATCAGTGCTTCGGGATGCAATTCGAAGAAAACGTCCAGGGCTGCTGACTAAAGGGGTGCTACTCCTTCATGACAATGCTAGACCACATACGGCTCGATTAACTCAGGAGAAAATAAAAAATCTTGGTTGGAAAATTCTGGAACAACCTCCTTACAGCCCCGATTTAGCCCCTAGTGATTTTCACCTTTTTGGTCCACTAAAAACCCACCTTGGCGGGAAGCATTTCGCGACTGACGCAGAAGTTGAATGTGAAGTGAAAATGTGGCTTAAAAAGCAGAGCACGCAGTTCTACGCAGCAGGTTTGGGAGGACTCATAAAACGATGGGATAAATGCATCAATGTTGGTGGAAATTATGTTGAGAAGTAAAGGGATAATGTATGTGTAAAAATAAACAGTTTTCAGGTTTTTATCGTCTTCAGTTTTTTCTAAAGAGCCATTTGTGACTTACTTATTGACTCCCCCTCGTACATTGTGTAGCTAGATGACATCAAATTACATTGTGTAGCTAGACATAACATTGGTCACTAGATGACATTAAAGTACATTGTGTAGCTAGACATAACATTGTGTAGCTAGACATAACATTGTGTAGCTAGATGACATCAAAGTACATTGTGTAGCTAGATGACATCAAAGTACATTGTGTAGCTAGACATAACATTGGTCACTAGATGACATTAAAGTACATTGTGTAGCTAGATGACATCAAAGTACATTGTGTAGCTAGATGACATTAAAGTACATTGTGTAGCTAGATGACATCAAAGTACATTGTGTAGCTAGATGACATCAAAGTACATTGTGTAGCTAGATGACATCAAAGTACATTGTGTAGCTAGACATAACATTGGTCATTAGATGACATTAAAGTACATTGTGTAGCTAGACATAACATTGTGTAGCTAGATGACATCAAAGTACATTGTGTAGCTAGATGACATCAAAGTACATTGTGTAGCTAGACATAACATTGGTCACTAGATGACATTAAAGTACATTGTGTAGCTAGACATAACATTGTGTAGCTAGACATAACATTGTGTAGCTAGATGACATCAAAGTACATTGTGTAGCTAGACATAACATTGTGTAGCTAGATGACATCAAAGTACATTGTGTAGCTAGACATAACATTGGTCGCTAGATGACATCAAAGTACATTGTGTAGCTAGATGACATCAAAGTACATTGTGTAGCTAGATGACATCAAAGTACATTGTGTAGCTAGATGACATCAAAGTACATTGTGTAGCTAGATGACATCAAATGGTATACTATAGCTTGAATATCTATGTCCTTTTGCCAACACTTCTATTATCAGTAATACATCTTGACTTTTTTTTTTTCAGATGATGGGGTGGTAGACCTCACCACCCGTAGTCATCTTGCACACAGAAAACGTAATGCGAATAATAACGCAGCCACGCTGTGCAACTTCACCACAATGTACTTCACAACCAATACAAAAATCACATGAACTCTGGTATTGGCTATCAGAGCAAACTCCATCTGGCAAGGCAAGTCAGCTACCACTATTTGTTTCCCGTACAGACCTGATAACACAAAGCTAACACATCCACCATAAATGAGATATGCATGATCTTACATGCTGCTAATCTCCAGGAGTTTGAGAATGAACGCAAGAGACATATATATCATCAAACTTACTTTTTGCTTTCTTGTCTGCATATTCTTTCAATCTTTTTTCTTTCAGGGCCTTTGCATCCTCATCCTAAAATATTCATAACATTAATGCAATCAAACACTCTTTATGGGCATCAATCAAAAACATAACATTAATGCAATCAAACACACTCTTTATGGGCATCAATCAAAAACATAACATTAATGCAATCAAACACTATGGGCATCAATCAAAAACATAACATTAATGCAATCAAACACTATGGGCATCAATCAAAAACATAACATTAATGCAATCAAACACTATGGGCATCAATCAAAAACATAACATTAATGCAATCAAACACACTCTTTATGGGCATCAATCAAAAACATAACATTAATGCAATCAAACACACTCTTTATGGGCATCAATCAAAAACATAACATTAATGCAATCAAGTACACTCTTTATGGGCATCAATCAAAAACATGACTTTACAAACATATAGAATGGTATCAAATGTAATAAAGGAATCATAATAATGATAAAACTACTCAAAATTTGTATTAAAGTTTCACAGGCGCTCAACATAGAAGGAATTTTTGAAATTCAGATTAGTGCTATAAGAAAGAAATATTTTAAATTCTGGGAGGACACACCTAACTTCAGTGATAGATCTTTATTGAATACACAAAGATGTAACTATAAGTGGTGTGCAATGATTTGAGAAGAACCCACTACTCGGAGGGATTAAAAATAATGAGGTCATGGAGAACTATGTTCCCATCTGTGAATTGTTCATGAAGTGGGATAGCATACTTCTTCATTCATTCTTCAACTCCTGCAGATTAGCAGGATGTAGTCTGGAGAACAGAATGAGTTGTGTCATGGTTTGCAGTTTGACTGTGATATTTGCACTTTTTGATCTGACACATCCAACTTCAGCAAAGTGTTTTGACCTATGGGATACCAAACACACTCCACCAGTCATGTCCTGTTGCTCGTCCGCCAGTCAACGATGACCCGACTGTGACTAACGAGTTTAGAATTGTCCCTCACACTCTGAGCATGCGTGGGAGAACCTGTGAGACAGAGAAGCCACCAACTTCTAGCGTGCTTCTGTTGTGCAGCTTCATGTCTGAGGTTCTCTGCAGCCGCCGCACCACTCCCAACTCTGCAACGACGTCAGTCAGATCCTCCTCGCACAAGACTCCCTCATGAGCCCCTGTCCACTCTGAAGTCGTATCCTACAACATGCATAGCAAGCAGCAAACTCCTGTAAATTAGCAGGATGTAGTCCAGAGAACGGAATGTGTGGTGTCATGGTTTACAGCATAGCTGCGATATCTGTGCCTTTCGGTATGACATTTGACTTCAGCATGACATTGGATCACTGACTCTATAAGAGATGGGACAGCCAACTCCATCCCATAACCTCCCAAGTCGCCTCTTACGACATTCATGGAAGGTAAACAGCGTTGATAATCTTTGCTTCCCTCTCGGGCCCCACCAACTCTGCATAAATTGACTATCATGAAGAAATACATACATCTCTGTAAGAAATACATACATCTCTGTCACATACACACAATCTAACTAAAATACTAATATAAATACACAAACAATATGACTAGGTTACAAACATTAAACTTAAATCTAACTAAAATACTAATATAAATATACAAATACACAAACAATATGACTAGGTTACAAACATTAAACTTACATCGCTGCCAAATAGATCACAATCATCGTCATCATCATCATCTGCAACTTTTTTATCAGGCACTGGTTGTTCCTGAGGCTTGGATGGAGCAGGACTGGAGTCTTGTGTTGTTGTTTCTTTGATGGAAGCTTTGTTGAGTATCAAAGCTCGTAGTTCATCGACGGCTTGATATATAAATAAAGCAATCTTATGATAATTTGCCTGGCTATTAAGTATAAAATATTTTCATGAAATTATATAACATAATATCCAATAAAAATCAAATGTGCCGAGATTGGTGCAAATAAAGTATTCTCATGACAATTTGCCTGGCTATAAAGCATGAAATATGTACAGGGTCAAAATGCACAAATAATGCAGATCCGCTGTAAAACTAATAGCACAACATACTTTACGTACTCCGGTTCATATCCCACGAACAGGGTTAGTAAAATCCAAGATTATAAAAGCACCTCCTCGTGGTGCACTCCAGAAACAAATACAGTGGCTCTTTCTTTTGCTATGTGCGATAATGCATGACATTCTGGTTGTTACAGTATGCCTTCTCAAATGTCGCTGACTTCAGCACCTTTACTTGCTAGGCAAGACACTGGTTCTCCCTGAATGTTGGAGAGCCCAGCCAGTCTTAGTTTCCAGGTCCCATCTCCTCGTCAAGTAGCTGGCCTTGATGGGGGGCAGATGGAATAAGAATTGATTGCAAAAAGACAAAGCAATACCCCTGCACCTCTAAACCAACACAGCCAGCAGCACTGTCAACAAAGTGATACAAAGCAATCCGGACAGCTGGAAAGCAGTTGCAATGGAGAGGTAGCCAATGTGAATGTCCTCGTTATGTGTAGATGTCGCTACAGTATATCAATGCCTTGAGTACACATTGAATGCCTTTGGAGAGGGCAATATGTGCTAGAGGGCAGAGTTGTGTATGGGAAATTATCGAGTGGCAACGAAGTTCCAATTGTCCAGCACGACGCCGATCAGCAGAAGTGTGATGTACACTGTCGAGAACACACAGTAGCCAAAACGTTTCACCACAATTGACTCCATTCAAGTAGGAGCCATTATTCAAATATTGGACATGCTAAATTGAGCTTGTGCTCCTGGGTAAGGAAAAAAGCTTGAATACAGCTCCCCAAACCGAGCAGTGTTGAGACTCTTGACGCTGTGGATGGCATAGATGGTGGGTAACGGTCTTTGTCTTTGAGGATGAGCTAACCTTCGCCCCAAAAACTCGACTGTTGCTATTGCTCAGCACAGCTCATACAGGGAAGATTGGGTTCAGTACTCAAGGGTAATGATGTCTTCTTACACAAGATTTATTTACCAGCTGTGAGTCTGAGATGTCCACTTCTTTGGGTGATAAACATAATGGCGAAGAGTCACAACACAGACTGTGCAATTTGAAGGCCCATTACAGACAAACAAGACGAGTGCATTACAGACAAACAAGACGAGTGCATTACAGACAAACAAGATGAGTGCATTACAGACAAACAAGACGAGTGCATTACAGGCAAACAATGATGAGTGCATGGAAAATCCATAGGTTCAATCCCAGACTCCGAACGTGTATTGCAACAGTGTAGGCGAAAGGAACCTTGTCTCCGAGGACGTAGCAAGCCAGTCTAACTTGACTGTTGCCGCTGCCCAAAACAGCTTATACAGATAAAATTGAGTATGGTACCCATGGGGAATGATCCTGTTAACCTTTAGAGCCCTGGCTTAAAATTACAAAACTTCCCCCAGGGCCTGACTTATTTTTTGGAAAATTTTCGTTATTGATGGTGGGTGTTTTGAAAACGGCATAACTTTTTTGTTTTAAAAGATATCAAAAAAATTTTTGCACATCTAAATAAAGGAGTGAATAGTGAATATTATCGTGTTTTTGTTGTTGTTGTATGTGTGATATGACAGTTGTGAGCACGTTTTGAAGTTGAAAATTCTGGCGAAAAACGCAAAACGTCATTTTCAAAATCGCAAATATATCTTCGTGACGATCCTAATACATGAGCAATGTGTGGCAACATTGATAAAATCCTCATAAATACCTATACTTATTGTATATGTATTGTTTTATATCAAAACTAATATAATATGAACTAAAAAGACTAATAAAACGTGAAGAAATTGCATATAACGTCCGTCCGGTCAACACTAGGTCTATGCCGACACGCAGCGTAATTATTGTCCATGCACACATGTGTCACCCCTGATACATATTATTTTTGTGCTTTTTAATGAATACACACACATTCTTATCAAATAACAACATATTAAACACAAAAAACAACAATTAGAACATGTAGTCACGATCACTTACCCATGCCACGCGGTACTCAATTTGATAGTAAAATACGGCCGAAAATGGCTAAAGTCGCTCTAGAAATGCGTTGACAAATTCAACCGGCTTTCTCTCTCTTACAATCGTAATGAGTAAAGGAATTTGACCTTTAAACTGTGACGTATTCCTAGCTTCGTGTTGCGGGAATTCTATGTTATATAAGCTTTAACTTCGTGAAGTTCCGTGCTCGGGAATGGAGCTATATCGTATGTTGCGTGATTGCGACCACAGGCACTACGGGATGCACACGCAAGGCGCAATGTTGCGACCGTAGGGGCCTAAAGGTTAATGAACTGGCTGCCAAGCAGCTCGACTGAAAAAGATGCATGGTGGATGATCAAGCAAAACACCAGCTCATCACGTAACATGTACCACATTGAGTAGAAGGCTTCTTCAAAAGGCATTGCATTAACCCTTTCACCACTAGGATATTTCCCTATTGTCAATCCCCCCATCACTAAGACAAGGGGCACAACTCCAAATTATCGATATGGTGATGTTAAAAATGCATTTTCTTTCAAATGATTCATCATATCACACTCAGACTTGGGAGACCCACAGAAAAATGAAGTCTTGCATGAACCTATATCAAAGATAATTATTATTATTATATGCACACATTATATATATATATATATATATAAATAAACTGTCAAACTCAACATAATGTGGGGAGTGCTGAGTAGTGGAGTCATAGTGAGACAAAAATATTGATATATTCTCAAATATCCTTTTTTCAAAACAGGTTATGCCTGAAACGTTACAGTACATGTCATACTCAAGCAGCGTACACAGGCCCATCATAATATAAATATAAAAAATGTTTTATTTCAATGGCAGTTACAGATGTACAGCACGTGTCTTCTTTCCTTGTTTGTTCTTTGCATTGTTACATACAAATTTGTCCAATCTGTTGCAAATTGATAAACTCCTCATTGATAATGATGCTAATGTATTCATAATGTGTGGCAATTTCATCAAGAATATGTACAGACCCAATGTTTTCTACAAAATTTTCAATTTGTACTTGAAAAAGTACATCACTCCAGCAAAATAAACAATTCACAATTAGTGCCACAAATTTCCTTCTCTTTGTCGGAAACATTAAGTCTATCTAACGAGGAACTTCGCTGTCACTTTCAACAATATATTTGATACGCAAATTGCCTACATTGTGCATATTTTCATTATAACTATGGCTATCATCATCACTGTACATACGAACAATATCCTTCAATGCGAAAAAATTGTGTAAAAACTCAGCAAATTGAAAAATTCGGTAAAAATCAGTCCGACATATTTCCACGATGTAAATGCGCAGAGAAAGTGTGAACTGTGACCTATGCAAAGGTCACGGCCAGGTCTTACCTAGCACAAACTAAAAATGTAATATTGACAGCAACAAAACAAGAAAAAAATCACAGGCGGCGACTGTAGTTGTATACTAGTAGAAGCAACGCTCAGCGAGTGTAGGGGGTCTGGTTGCGCCAAAGCCTCCTTGGTATGAAAGAAAGTTCTGGCAAACCACACCCAGTGAAGCACATAGGAAGTAAGAGCAAGTTGTTCCTAATTTCTAGAGATTGACAAACAAAACAAACACATCTGACCTACTTTTCCTAAGCTCTGCGCTTTCCTTCTCTAGCTTGTCCAGCCGCTTGTAGATTGCATCATCACCACCATCTCCAACAACCTGACAGAACATGACCAGAACAATTTATTCATATCCAGACTCTAAACAAACACTTAAATCAGACACCATTTATAACTCAGTCATGAGAGACTTCATGAAATATTTTGTAACTATTTTCAGCCAAGTTCAAACAACCCAATGTTATTGTAAGCCTTTCTTTTTTTAGCGTTCATTTTTAAACTCCCATTGGATCTCTCATGTAGAGGGACAATGGTCCCACTAGATTTCCAGCAGGATGTAGTCCAGAGAATGGAATGCTCTGTGTTGCTGTTTTATTTATGCCAATGGTCCGACACATCTGTCTTTGGCAGTATTTCAATTTCAGCTCCCTGTGCCATGCCAAATTTGGATGTGTTGGGTCGAAAGATGCAAATAAATTGGTTATGTAAAACTAACAGCACAGTGTACTTTATGCTCTCCAGCAAGAATCACACAAAAACGTGTGTTGATTATTTGAAAGTGAATGCAACAAGGAATGCAAAAGAAATGGAACATGGGTCTCCATGGGTGAAATATGGATGTATCTGGCCATTGGCACAAATAAAACCGTGAAACAATGCATTACCATTCTCTGGACTACATCCTGCTGGAAATCTAGTAGAATCATTGTCCTGCTTCAATAGAGATCCAGTGGGAGTTTGAGAATGTCCTGCTACAAGAGAGATCCAATGGGAGTTTAAGAATGAAGGCTGAAGAAGAACAATGGTCTGTAATTGTTTCTCCTATATGATTTCTGAGCTGTCTTCAACTGTGCCTACAGCTGATTTTTCTTCCTCACTGTTCTTAGAGTTTCTCAGCTTTACAGCTCTTCTTTCCCCATGTTTTATTCCAACACCTGTCATTATGTTGTCTGGCTTCCTTCTGAAGTTATGTCCTATTTTCTACCCCTTATCTCTACCTTCATCTGACTCTTTCACAGATAGGTTGTCAGCGTATTCTCGACTATCCTTAATTACCTTCAACATGCCCAGAAAGAAAACAGTGGTCCTACATTTAGCAACCCAACTATAAGTCCAGGTCTGAATTGCCATATGAGCAATGACAAGCCACTAAAACTGTCCTTTGTTTAAGGATATTTACACAAATTATGGCAGGACTAGAGATCTCTTATAAAGAGTTCTGTTTCCAGGATTCCATTGGTTTTGCTAGATCTTTGAATGAGTTGTCAGGATGAAGCTCCAAATCTTCTCCAGGTAAAAGTGGATGACAAAATTTTTTTGTCTCAGTTCAGTCCAGTGTAATAATGTCTTGTCTTGCAATTCTTTTGTAATCTGGACAGTCTTGGAGTGTGTTCAGGAGTCTATATTCCTGTTCCATATGGACATTCATTTGTGTGGGCCACCTGATCTGTATAAGTAGTCCAATGAAGAGATAAGTCTTTTTTTGCAGAGCAACAAAATTCACATGACACAGGAACCCGAGGAAACGGTAATAAAACGACAAAGTGTATTCCATACAGGAAATTTACAATTCTTGCATTTTTAGAGGCGTCACTAATACATACAATTGTATCGCCAGCACACATACATTGTGGATGATCAGCTTTTCTTCTTCTTCTGCGTTCGTTCTAAAACTCTGCAGATTAGCAGGATGTAGTCCGGAGAACGGAATGCGTTGTGATGGTTTACAGCATTGCTGCAATATCTGCGCCTTTCTGCCCGACACATCCGACTTCAGCATGGCTTTGGGTCGCTGACCCTATATGGGATAGGGCAGCCAACTTCATCCCATAACCTCCTTAGTCGCCTTTTACGACATGCATGGAAGATAAACAGTGTTGCTATTCTTTACTCCCCTTTCGGGACCCGGCAACACACGGGCGTGATCAGCTTTTGAACCCCAAAGTAAACCAAAGGAGTTATGAGGTGGATTGGCTGTCCCATCCCAGTGTCAAAGTGACCCAGAAGCTGTGCTGAGGTCAGATATGTCAGGTCAAAAGGTGCAGATACCACAGCAGTAAACCATGACATAATGCATTTAATTCTCCAGACTACATCCTGCTTATCTGCAGGAGTATGAGAACGAACCCCAAAGAAGAATAACTGGTACAAATCAAGACAAGCAAGGACAAGCAGTAACAAAATGTGGATAATATACTCATTTTTACTCACTGCAGCAACTGGGACTGGTTGCTTGTCTAAAGCTTTCTTAATGTCTTGTCTCACCTGTGCTATCTCCCCTGCTAACGAGCAACTTACTTTCTGATGACAAGAAATAAAACAAACGGTGACATTATCATAGAAAACAAGTGTAGGTTACAGAAAAATACAAAACAGGTGACATTATCATAGAATACAAAGCAGAGGACAAATCTTCTTCTTCGTTCTTCAGTCAGATATCAGGTTACAGCACCAATAGCTTCAATGAATTGTGTGATTCACTTCAGGTCATCCATGGAACCCATCAAGTCTGGAAGTAGTGCCGTCTCAGTAGACCAAATTTTCTCCCTCTCTTCTTGGTAGAGTTGACAGGCATGAAGAATGTGTTCTGCAGTCTCTGGGCTCAGTCCACAGTTACACAAGTCTGTCTCACCAATCTTCAGCTTTCGGAACATGTTACTTCGCAGTCTGTTGTGGCCAGTTCAGTCTGAAGATGATGGTTTGTTCCTTGAGTAGAATTTGATGGTAGGGGACATTTGGTTCTGCAGTGAGAGGACATTATTATAAAGAACAAAAGAAGTGACATCATAGAAACACAACAAGTGACAAAGAAAACATAAGGTGACATTATCATAGACAACAATAAAACATAATGTAACACCATAGAAAGTCACAAAACACAAGGTGACATTACTTCATAGAAAATAAAACAGATGGCGACATATAGAAATCACAACAGAAGGTTCCATTATCATAGACAAAAAAACAGGTAACATAATAAAAAAAATAAAAAAGTGATATCACAAAAATTAACCCTAAAGTTCCATACCGGCCAGGCCCAGCCGCTATACATTCATTCCTAGAATGGCAGTTATTGTCAGTGATTTAAAATATTTTTCTTAGCCTTTACGTGTGAAACATCATTAGATGCCATGCCAGCTGGCATAGGTGATCATGGCTCTCCTGAGCTCTTTATCTCCAGTATTAAGCATCAGGATTGTTGCTTCCCTGTTTGCCAGGTTGTTTAATATTTTCTCACACTGCAGCCCTCCGTTTCTGTTGCCTTCAATCTTGCCTGTTGTGACTATGTTCTCCAAACATCCTTGTCTCATAATGTGGACAAAAAATTAAGATTGTCTCTTTCTTATATTATTGACTAGGCTCTGTTTTGCATTTTACTTTCAACACCTACATATTAATTTTCCTGGCAGTCCATGGTATTCTCAGTATTCCTCTATATAACCACATCTCTGCTGCTTCTAATGTGCTGGCACTGGAATGCAGACCCTGGGGGGGGGGGGGGGTTTCCAACCCCTACAATGTGCATCCACGGGTGGACAGTGAAATGACCTCCATATACGGAGTGTTAGCTGCAATTAAACAGGCGGTGCTGATATCTTCACTGAAATACCCCATGTCCAGTGACTGGCAGCATCAAGCGAGTATGAGCCACTATAAGTTCATGCTGCTGGCATGAGGTTATTAACTCTATGTTAGGAGCGTACTGTGGGAGGGATTTTTAAAAAATATTTCTGCCTGGTAGTCACCATCGGAAGATGGAAAGGCTAAGGGAGACAACTCTGACATAGAAAGAGAAGGCCACTCCACAAACTGATATCTTTTGGGCAGTGCTAAGATGCTCAAAAACATTGATAGGAAAACTCCATAACTTTCCTTGCCGAACACGGAACATGTCAGCCTGAACAGGGGTGGGTATCCAACAATGGAAATGGGACATGTACGCATCATACAGTTAATGACTATGCTCAGATTTGTTACATGAAATGGGGCTGCCCCTGTGGTTCATCGCCAGGCAGGAGGAGCTCCAGACCCCCAGCCTCAAATAGGTCCACCAACAGCTACTGATGATGACAACTCTGTATCGGGGACCCGGGATTAAACAGAGTAGAGCAACCGGCCAAACCAATCACAATCATAAAGTGGAACAGTGAGGGTGTAGCTAAGAAAAAAATTAGAACTACAGAATTTCCTCTAAAGACAAAAGATTGATGTCTTGTGCATTCAGTAGACACATCTTAATGACAGCAACAGATTCTCTATCAGAGGCGTTGAATGCTTCAGACAAGACACATTAGGCCACAAAGGAGGGATCATCACTATGGTATGGAATAACATACCTGCTACAGAAGTTGCACAGAACCCAGAGGACCCCAAACATCTCACTATCAATTTGAACACAACCACCCCAGATTGTGACAAATGTCTACTGCCCAAATATTAAAAAATTACACCTCGGGACAATACCATTCTCAACAACAAAGCATATTATAGTGGGGTATTTCAATAGTCACTCCCAAAGCTGGAGATACCCAGCTATGGACTTGAGGTGAAGAAATAGATGACTGTATGATAGAAAATAGGTTATTTCTTATAAATGAAAATCTATCACAGCCAACCTTTTACTCCAGACGATGGAAATCTCAGAGCACTTCAGATCTTGCCATTGCTACAGAGAACATCCAACGTGTGACGGAAAGAGTAGTGGCACAACAACTTGGTGGGAGTGACCACAAGCCCGTTATACTAGCAATAAAAGGGAACCACAAGACAGAAAAACAGCAACAGAAAATCATTATCTGGAATTACAAAAGGGCAAACTAGGATACTTACTGATGTCTTACAGAAGAAAAACTAGAGTGGCTATTGCTAAACTCGCCCAGAAAGGAATCAGAGGCAAAATGCTACAGTGGATAAAAAGCTTCAGACATGCAAGAGTCAAACTTCAGGGAATGAATAGTAAAATGGTCAACATAACAGAAGGCATTCCACAAGGAGGATCTCCCCCACTCTTCATAATTTATATAGATGACCTGCCAAAACTATTCACATCATACGTACATAGAGCTCTCCATGCAGATGATCTTGCTATCTGGACCCAATCAGTATACATTGCAGTTGCAAAAGTTAGAATGCAGGAGGCAATGTATGCAAGTTATTTTTTTTTCACAGTTCAGTATATACAATAGGGAGAGCTAGCCTAGAAAGCCTATACTTCTGCATTCATTCTCAAACTCCTGCACATTAGCAGGAAGTTGTCCTGAAAACGAAATGTGTTGTCACAGTTTACAGCTTTACTGCAATAGCTGCACATTTCAGCCTGACATCTGATTTCAACTTGGCGTTTGAGTCGATTTGACTCTATATGGATGGAACAACCAATTCTACCCAATAGCCTCTTTAGTCATCTCTTACGATATGCATGGAAGGTAAAGTGTTGCTATTCTTTTCTCCCCTTTCAGGCCCTGGAAATACATTGGCAATCTTCAATACGACTTTCTATTTATCACACAAAATGAATGTATGTTGATGGTAATATTGAAGCATTAAAAATAAAGTTTAACCTGTCCTTGGCTGTGTAAATGCCCAGAGTTAGTGGTACCATTCTGAGCTTGTCGATACAAAAGTTCTGCATCTTCAAACTTGTGTTGATGTAACCAGACATTCTCTAACAAAAGTGCATTGGCCATCTTTCTGTGTTGTTAGGATGTGGCTGTAAATCAAATATTAGCTGTTGTTACTAAGTGCGTTCGGCTGAAGTACAGTATAGTTCTCCGCTGTGACCTTTGCTCTAGCTTCGAGGTGTTTTCTAACCTTTGTGTTGTGATTGCCTTGCAGAGTGCTAGTATTGTTGTATGATTTAGTTTCGAGTATTTAAAATTAATATTTATTTAAAACAATTACATTAGAGTCTGGGGTTAGGGGTTAAGAATTAGGATCAGTTTCTAGTGTTAATTTTAACCTCTTGTTAGATTTAAAGTAAATTATTATTATTATTATGTACAATAGCGGGAAGATATAATTTAAGGGACATGCGCAGTGGTATACATTAGCAGACAAATCAAACAATTATGGCATCAGTGTTGTTACATGTGATCTTACTTTCGTTATAAATTCATATATGGAGAAGAAAGCGTGTGAAGTCGAAGGATATATTATTAATTGAAAACGCTTGCATTAGAGTTAGTGTTAAGGAGTAGAATAAGTGTTCAGTATTTAGAATTAGGGTAGATTATTATTATATAGAATAGCGGGAATATTCATGGAGTTCGTTTCTGTAATTAAAAAAGTGTATCCCGCAGAGAATGCTGATTAAGGTAAGTGTCTGGTTTTATTCACATTGTTATAGTTTCTCAACCCTACGGATAATTGATGTGTTAGGGAGATCTATGACATCAGCTAGTTAAAAATGTAAACAGCATGCTATTTATAGCACAGCGAAGAACTATTCTTTACTTTTACCAGTGCGTTCATTGTCAGTGACAATCGATTAAACAAGTAGTACAGCTGGATTTATAATAATACAAGGTGATTCACAAGAGCTGTCCATCACAGGTGATGACGGTTTCAGATGTATTGGTCCATCTCTCTGGTGTGTGTGATAGTCCATCACCACATGATGTGACAAGTTTCAGACATGTTTCTGTTACTGCATCTGTCGTGTGTGTGGCTGTCAATGGCAGGCAATGGTATCAGTTGTAGATAAACTCAAGATTAGCAAGATGTAGTCCAGAGAACGGAATGCATTGTCATAGTTTACAGCTTTGTTGAGATAACTGCACCTTTCAGTCTGATACATCCAACTTCAACATTGCTTCTTTGACCCGTAAACGCCTATCATAGGTCCTGTGGGATGGGACAGCCTACCCCCATATCTTCCTTAGTCGCCTATTAGGACACACATGGACGATACAATTGCTATTCTTTGCTTCCCTTTCAGGCTCCGGGAACACATGGGTGATATGATAATTTTTTTATGGGGAGGTTTTTGAGATCTTTTGCAAACCCCAAGGATGCTACAAGCTGGACAGATTAATATTCTACCCTAAATGGGACTTTGCTGTTAACCAGTAAGCATGACAAACTGATTTCTCAAACATACCACAGTAGGAGCTCAGGTATCAATTTAAATTTAATAGAGGTGGTGGTGACCACCAGTTTCTTATTTTAGGCTCTCATGAAAAATACGAATGACCTCGATCTGGGGTCACTGAAGAAATACTTCACTGAAGAACTACACTATATATAATTAATAGTAGCAAGGAGGGAAAAACTTGAAGTAGGCTATGGGTATATATCGTATAGAATAGGGTAACTAAATTATTAGACTAGGTCATCATATTAAGAATAGTTTGTTTGTTTGAGAACCCCAGGAATTTCAAATGATTAGCAATGGGGAGGTTTCTGAGCTTTCTTTCATATCCAGGAAACTTCACCTTTTGGCTTGGTGCAATGCCTATTGGAGGAGCCTTTTACTCTGAGGGTGGGGGTACATGTTACGAGATGAGCTGATAGTTTTCTTGGGTCACCCATTGTTTGTTTATCCTCTGATGAGGCGCTTCATTTTGACTCTTCGCCATTGCGCTATATTACTCAAAGTAGGTAAAATATTAATCTTGGACAAGGAGCTTCGCAGTGGGCCCCTTGGGTACTGAACTCAATTCTCTCTGTATGAGCCATGTTGGGCAACAGCCGAAAGTCAAGTTGGAATGTTTTTAGTGTCGTTAGAGACTTGCGCCCCCCTCTAAGTTGCCAGCAGGGTCCAGATTACAAATCTCAACACTGCTTCTGTCAAACATTTGAACAATGCACACCTGACATCCTGTGTGCAATCTCGAGCTGTATTCAAAGCTTTCTTTCATCCAGGAGTGCATGTTCAAGTTGGTGTATCCGCCAATACCTGATCTTATCATGACTCCATGAGGAGGCAGTAATCAGGGATTTAGAAATGAGTCTACTCCTATCTCGCACGAAGTGTTCCGCTGCCAGTGATCTCGTCTGGCGTAATTAGACGTAGTATGCCTGTGCCCATGGGGTACTGAACCTTTTCTACCCGTGAGCATGATGATATCAGTATCAGTATCCGGCATAGGAAAAACTCACAGAATAGTTCGTTGGCCTCTAACTTTATACTTGTAGTATCATTCACCGACAACGTGAACCCCTCGTCCAAGTCTACACATACCGGTAGGCCAATTTATTTAGACTATAACTTATTTTTGTTATAGGTAGATCGCTAACTTAGTAACTAGGAACTTGTTAACTGAGTAACTCGTCTTCGTCCCGTTCAGTGAGTGGAGCGTCTTCAAGACGTCTTGTCCGTGGGTAATTTTAACAGTTAGTTTATATAACTTAAAATGTAGATAAGTCATTTAAACAGAAACTAAATTACTTTAATTTTAAAATTATAATTATTGACAACTAAAAGAAAAACTTCGACCATGTCTACATTGGAGTATCTTTACCTAGCGTGTTTCTTGCTGACCACGACGACCGTAAAAGGGAAAAGGAATCTGTTTCCAGGTTAAGGGTCATAAGCCATACCATGTACCACAGAAGTAAAAGTAAAATTTTGAGACGTGTCTGGGTGTTATGAAAATTATAACCCGATACTTGTATGAGTTGAGTCCAACATGAACAATTAATCGAATGTCTTCAAGTAATAGGCACAGATGGAAAAAAACATGAGACTGGTTAGGAATATATATTGGGAACATAACTGCATCAATGTGTGAAAACAGTTACTCCCCATACATAGAAATAAGAAGAGGGGTAAGACAAAGATGTTTTTTTATCACCCCTACACAGAGAATATCGTTGAACATATAAAAAGAACGTCATGACTCAATATCAGTGGGAAAATAATAAATAACTTGAGATATGCAGATGACACTGTTCTTTAAGCAAAAAGTGAACAGGAACTACAAAGAATAATAGATCAAGTCAATAAATCAAAAAAGAATATGGACTGGATCCCCCCCCCCCCAAAAAAAAAAACCATCATCTATTCTATATTAATTAATGTGTGGCTCAGAAAACATGGACACTAAAAAAACAATTAGAAGACAGAATTGATGTCTTTGAGATGTGGGTATATAGAAGAATAGGGAGAACATCATGGAAAGGGAAGAAAACAAAGATGTTCTAAAAACATTTAATATGAAGAAAGAATTACTACAAATTATATACACTTAAGAAAAATAAAGATCAGGTAAATAAAATAATTTGGACAAATTAAAAGACATGACACCTTATTGAAGACCTATTCTATTTGTATGTGGCGCTTCCCTGGGCGCTGTGCTGTATCCAATATGTTATCTTTAGCCTACGGGGACTTTAGTGCACGACTATCAATTTTCGTCGTGACATCTACCAATATTGCTCCAATGGTAATATTGAAGCATTAAAAATAAAGTTTAACCTGTCCTTGGCTGTGTAAATGCCCAGAGTTAGTGGTACCATTCTTAGCTTGTCGATACAAAAGTTCTGCATCTTCAAACTTATGTTGATGTAACCAGAACAATGCTCCAACTAATATGTCTTGTGTCGACAATATGTGTTGGACGAGTGGTGTCGGAGATATTGACTGTCTCCTTGCTGTCAATTCTCATTTCATCTGCAGCCTCCTCCTCCTCCTACTTCTTCGTTCGCTCTCTTATAACCACAACGAATAAATTGTGTGATTTCTGCTGGGAGAGTGAAGTACCACAGTTGAACTTTACTATTTGCATCTCGGTTGGCTCACTCTGTGGCCCGGACATCCAAAGCCCAGCATATCCGTTTTCGTCATGCCCTTAATTCGGGTAGTGGGTTTCCCTAGCTTGTACAGTCTGCCTATCTGTCGACAGGCTCGCGGGTGTGTAATGACTCTTCACAAGATGATTATCGTTCACTTCTATCTCGCACGAGGTATTCCACAGTCAATGAACTTGCCTCGTGTAATTTGACGTTCTGTGCCTGTTCCCATCGGGTACTGAACCTTTTCTCATCCGCGTGCCTGATTCCAGTTAAGGAAGAACTCGACAGAAGAGTTGAATTCGAGCTTTTTCATCTTCTTAGCGTCCAAGTCTGAGTCTCACCACACGTTTGGGAGCAAAGCATGTTCTCGAGCTAAACGACCTTGTCTTGTTTGTGCCTGATCCCATCGCGTACGGAACCCTTTCTCTCCGCGAGCACGTCTTCGGTATAGGAAAGCCCGACAGTAGAATTGGGCCAGATCTGCCTTTTTGCCGGGCGCCCACGATTGGGTCTCTGCCTGTAAGGAGCACTGGTACTGAAATCTTGTCTCGAGCTAACAGAATGTGTAGTTCTAATTTTCTTCGAACGTTTTCCCTTTCTATTTGCCCATGTCGCTGCCCTCTGGCGCTGTGCTGCCCTCTCATTGTACTCAATATGTTATCTCGCCATGCCTCTATCTTTTCGTGTCATTTTCATTGGCTGTCCCTCCAATGCTCGAACCGGACTGAGTAGCGTCATTGTGTGTCAACAGTGTCACTGCATGTGTTGACGCAGTGCTGTCGGAGATATTGAAGGTCTCTTTTGCAGTCATTTCTCTTTCCAACTGTTGCCTTAATATTCACGGACATTCCCAAAAGTGTCGGCCGGTAACACAGCACGAGCTGATGTATTTATGTTTCAAGGGTGCACCACGAGGTGGTACTTTTGGGACCTTGGTTATTTGCCCAGTACGACCCAGGCATCGCATCTGGCCTTGAACAGAAACGTACAGCTCCAACCCCTACGCTTAACGGCAAGTATGGATGCTATCAACCAGCTTCCACCTGGGGATAGACGATAGACATTCAGATCCCAATAAGATGAAAGGTTCCAGACTCACAAGGTAGCAGTTCGTGTTTGAGACGGGCCGAATATATTCTAAGACAATTATACGAACCTCCTCGCATTGATCCTGGGGAGAAGTAGCTTGCTACCCGCCTGCATTATGTGACACATTCTCTATAATCAAACTCGACAAAAGTTTCTGGGGAGGGAGGGGGAAATCAGGTGGCGGTGAATGCAGAAGTCAGGTTTATTATTGACGATAACACTACAGAAATCAGGTGGCGGTGAATGCAGAAGTCAGGTTTATTATTGACGATAACACTACAGAAATCAGGTGGCGGTGAATGCAGAAGTCAGGTTTATTATTGACGATAACACTACATAAATCAGGTGGCGGTGAATGCAGAAGTCAGGTTTATTATTGACGATAACACTACAGAAAAGTCTGCAATAATATACATTCAAAGGTCCGCCATTCGTCATCAACGCTTTGTTTTAGCTTTGTATGCCCTGTCCAGTTGGAAATCTATTAAATAATCCAATGGTGCGTTGAATCACAACTTCCATCAGTCAGTCTTACGACGATGATGTCATAGGACTATTTTCATGCATGCATATTTAGCAACTCAACGAATATGCTCCAAAAAGTTAAAGACAGGGACGTTCACCGTCAATGGGTAGCGTTTTTGACGAAATCTCTGACCAGAAAGATGACCTTTTTATTTATGCCACTACATGCGAGTGTTGAGAGTTATGAGCAAGTCGATACACTAGCGAGCATGTCCACTGGAACTGTCAACTGCCAAACTCTGATGGATTTATACAGACAGGGATCGGAGCTTCCATGGACTTGACTGGTGTTTGATGATGATATCCGGAAGTCATAACGTACGTTAACTACCCTTAAGATGTAGATACTCAGAAAATAGAAAGCATTTCTTTGTAAATGAAACAAATAATAATGAGGTCTTAGAAAAAATGACAACTGTCCTGCTGATGCTAGAATAATATCCATCCATCGCAAGACATTATGTCAACAGTTTCAGAATTGTGTTGTTGCATCTCTCTGGTGTGAGGGGAGATGACTGCAAATTCCAATCCTGGCCTAGAATCCCCTGCCATATTTAGGGTATTCAAATTTTATCAGAACATCTGAATGTTTGATGTACTGTCTTGTTGGGATGCACGTTTTCTCTACCAATTTTTGTGTTGCTGAGATATCTGTACATTTCAGCATGAAACATCCGACTTCAGCACAGCTTCTGTGTCACTTTAACCCTATATTCTTGTTCAGCGTTCATTCTCAAACTCTCAGGGTTCTCTCTTGGAGAAGGACGTAATCCAGAGAGAACGGAAATGCGCTGTGTCGCCGTTTTATTTGCGCCAGTGGCTTGACACATCCATATTCTGCGGTAATCCTAACTAAGGAAGGGGCAGCCGATTCCTCCCCAAAACCTCCTTAGTCGTCTTGTACGACATTTATAGAAGGTAAACAGCGCTGTTATTCTTTGCTCCCGTTTCTAGACCAGAGGAACACACGGATGTTGTATGTGTTTTAGTGAGAACGAACGCAGAAGAAGAAGCAAGTCTGTTACCTCTGAGATTTGATGCTACACAGCGATGCAAAAATATTTATATCGTCACACTGGGTGATTTTGAGATTTCATCTTCTTCTGCGTTCGCTCTCTTATAACCACAATTGAATAAATCGTCGGTTTTTTTAGCCGGGAACCGTGAAGTACGTTGTACTACATGTTCCACAGTTGAAATGTGTTGATTCTGAGATTTGTTACTACACAGCGATGCAAGGACATTTGCTTCGTCACACCGGGTGATTCTGAACAACAGATTCCCATTTTGTTCTTCTTCTGTGTCCAGGATTCTTTTGGTCTTGCTAAATCTTAAGGCGAGTCGCCAGGACGAAACTCAGTTTTTTTGTTTCAGTTCAGTCCAGCGTGGCCCATGATGTCTGCGGTGTGCCTGACTGTGACTAATTAGTCATATGCGTTTTTGGAATTGTCTTCCATACTCTAGGCATGTGTGGGAGGAGTCTGTGGACCACTGAGCAGCTGTTGCGTTTCTTCTAGCACGTTTTTGTTGCGCATCATTGAGTAATGACTATGGCTGAATTTTGTTTAAAGTGTGGATAAGTTAACATCATTCGTCGACCACACTCTTTCTCTCTGATCCAACAGTGTTCCAGTGGCAAGATAAATCAGGACAACTGGAAATGTATAAGACAACTAATGCATAAGCACACATATTTCAATTTCCGAGGTGGAAATGATAGACAAGTAAATAATATATTCTGGACACATAATACGACATTACAAAATTAGCACATCGAGACCGTATTGGAAGAGAAAAACTGAAGGATGTGGGAGGGAAACATAAAAATATTAACACACTATAATCTGTTACAAGTGTACAACTTGGAATATATTAAGAGACAACAGAACACACGGTTTGCACACATCCGCAGACTACCAACAGACAGCATACCACAACAAGCTATGCTGCACAGATGTGTTGTTCGTCCATCACAAGTGATGATGACCATTTGTTACATCCACTTTTGAAAAGTCAATTTTATTTATGTTCTTGATTATGAGTTCGTAGATGGCTAATGAGCCCTATTCGAGATGTAAATGTCCTTGGACAGTTTGGACATGGAATAACGACTGTAGACGGATCTTGGTCTATCCGTGACTTTCTAGCTGCTCTTCGCTGTTGAGCTGGCTGCTGCATTTCTCTTCTTTTCACAAGATGATGCGCTCTTTTTTATTTTATAACGCCATGTAGATCTATTTTGTGCAAGTTCTTCCCATGTATCGTGGTCTATTTCAAAGGCTTTCAGTGAGTTCTTTAACGAGTCCTTGTAGCGCTTCCTTTGGCCACCTTGAGATCGTATACCTTTCTCTAGCTCACCATAGAGAAGTATCTTTGGCAGACGATGGTCTGGCATGTGGACCAAATGACCTGCCCAACGAATCTGTGTCTGCATCAGGATCGTGTCAATGCTTGGGATACCAGCTCTATCAAGGACAGTGGTATCTGGAATCGTGTCTTGCCATCTGATGTTCATAACTTTTCTGAGACAATTTGTATGAAAATGATTGAGTTTTTTCACATGACGTCTATACACAGTCCATGTTTCACTAGCGTATAGCAGCACTAGAAGTACCACTGCTCTGTAAACTTTCAGCTTAGTCTGTAGGTTAATGCCATTTCTACGCCAAACATTTGCGTACAATTTACTGCACAGATACAGTGAAGACAACCATGAGGCTGACCACGAAGACGATGGACTATCGAAATAAAAAAGACGACTAATTCCACAATATACTCTGCACACACGAGGGCCATCTCCAGAAAACTCTTCTATCACTGACTCTGAAAGGCAATAAAGTGTTTAGCGAATATATAGATAGATAGTGTGCAACCATGAGAAGACTCATGTGAAAATTCACTTTGTTACGGAGACGGATTGTGGTCTGAACTGATCATGCCTCAATCTTTAATTTAGAAGGTACATTTCTGCTTCAAATGACTAAGAGAAATAGTGTGAACACCAAAACAACTTTATACGCCGGTAAGTATATTTGCATTTGCACATGATAATAGAACACATATCGCTCCTTATATTATTGAAAGGAAGTAGATGTACTAATTACTTCATTTGTCGTGCCTAAATTATATATATTTATGGAATTCTGTGACGGGACTTTATTCTCGGTTGTTCAATTCGGTTATTTTAATTTCGGATAATTGACAGAAGCCAAATATCGATAACGGAAATTGAAGTAAATGTTCTGATATTAATATCGTAGGTAAAATAAGTTTACAACATCTCAGACACCAACGAGCTAATTAATTAATGAACAAGAATTGTAAATAGGCAAATGTTTTATAATGCTATTTCTGTGATCGTCTGTCCCGTTGATGGTACGATTTTGGTTGAAGTGAGGAAGAGTGGTGCAAACTCAAAAAGCATTGACCTCACTCTCTCTTGTCAGACCTGATTTGAAACGAGTGACAAGATGAATCGATACAACTGGAAATGAGGTCCGATGACCATGGTTTCATGGTGAAACTAGGCCTGGTCTAGTTAACCTAAATGAAATGATTTAATTTACTGAAACACTCTGAAACAGACATCTTCTGCGTTCAGCATCTGTGGTCATGCTATACTAGGCATTAGGAAATCGTAAGGGGACGTGAAAGTCAATGTGGCTTAAATTACTTCCCTTGTTTTGGTAGCGTCCAAGAATCCATTTTTTGCATCACGTGAAACACTGACCACAGCAATTGTCTTTAGACAACGCGACGCAACTTTATTGTTTATAAAAGACAACTGTTTAATTTTTCTCATTCATTTGTGCATCGAATTACGTAACTAGAAGTTGGAAATACGCTGTGTACATTTTTCACCAAGCAATTAAATAAGCCTAGGTAAGTGATTTTTCTCTTTGCACACGTATATGCATTAATTTGAATAAAATACAATGTTGTAACCATGTCTAACAAATGAAACAACCATTTTTATCTTTATATACAAAATTTCATTAATTTTGGAAGTTGCCTGTAATTATTATCGAATTTTAAACAAACGCACTGCAGATCGGTCACGCATTCCTCAGCCGCCATCTTGAATACCGCTAATCTTTACTGCCGCGTCGATAATTCTGAAATGTCTCTTATTTAAAGAAATTGACGTTTAACAACTACAATTCCTGCCTCTTTTAATTTCTTTAATTCATTTTTAAATGCTACTAGTAAAAAATCTAAGATTTATATGTAAAATAATTGAAATTATTGGTACAAGACCATGCCGAGTGCGCGTACTTATGTACTATCATGCGTCCGTCGCCATGACGACTGAAGTATTTTCTTAGTCACATCGGTCTGTTTCATGTTGATAATTTTACAAGAAACACATTTCAAATTAAATATATATTATTTATATTGTTTATGAAGTCCAATTTCTTATAATTCTCTCATGAATATTTCGTAAAATTCACTTTTTATTGAGACATGCTTTCTCCTTTCAGTAGGCCTAATAAATCAAATCATCAATGCAGACAACGTAAACTGCAGCATCTTCCAAACGTTCTCACTCTTTTTGATATCTTTGTCTCTTGTTGTTCATTATCAATTTTGCTCAATGTTCTACATAAGCCTATCTACTGAATAATGTAATAAAGTATTTAATTATATAGAGCTAATTAGGTATCACTATAATAGGAAAAACGAAATGGAAATTTTGAAAATTTGGTGCACATACCTACCTGGTAATTTATTCATACCTTTGACATAGAATTGTTTATGTACATGTGTACCAAATGCCAATAATAATAATAATCAAATATTATATTTCAGATACAAAGAGGGCTGAGGTTACAGATTGCCAGCCACATGCATGTTGCCATAAAGGGAAGCATAGAAGAGATTTTAATTATGCTAATTAGACACTATTATTAATTATTAATTGGCTCTGGTTGCATCGGAAAATTAACACAATGTACTAAACAGGTGCGTCTTGTCTTACCGAACAAGAAAATGTATAATTTGTTATATTTTTTATCCTAAATAATTAAAAAATGTGAAAAATGTTTATGATACATTCAATTTCAATTATGCTAATTAGACGTCATTTTTAATTATTAATTAATTCTGGCTGCGTCAGAAAATTAGCATAATGTAATCAACAGGTGCGTCTTGTCTTCACAAACACAAAAATGTACAGTTTGCAATATATTTTATCCTAAATAATTAAAAAATTTAATAAATATATATTAAATATGACAATGTGATTATGCAAATTAGACGCCATTATTAATTATTTATTAACTCTGGCTGCATCAGAAACTTAGCAGAATGTAATCAACAGGTGCGTCTTGTCTTCACAAACACAAAAACATACAGTTTGCTATATATTTTATCCTAAATAATTAAAAAATGTGGAAAATGTATATGATACATTCAATTGCAATTATGCTAATTAGACGCAATTGTTAATTATTTATTAACTCTGCATGCGTCGGAAAATTAGCATAATGTAATCAAGAGGTGCGTCTTGTCTTCCCGAACAAGAAAATGTATAATTTGTCATATTTTTTTATGCAAATAACTACGATATTCATAAATTAGTGGCTCGGTTCTAAGGCAGGGCCGCAACTTTTTGACAAATGTCATTTTATATTTCCTTATATGTTCCATGTAATTATCTTGAGGCAAAAATTAATACGAAAAAAATTCGTAACTTTTTTCAGAATTGACGTAGATACTTGGTTGAGGTATCGTTGGATTGCAATTTTCAAGGGCTATCTAACTGTGGTATTTAAAATGCTGTACACCCATTTTGAAAATTTTGTCCTAATGCCTATGCTATACCGTCCCGCCGAAGACGGATGTGTCGGGCCATTGGCGCAAATAAAACGGCGACACAACGCATTTCCATTTTCTGGACTACATCCGGCTGGAAATCTAGCAGGACCATGATCCAGCTAGATCCAGTTGGAGTTTGAGAATGAACGCAGAAGAAGAAGAAGATGCTATACCGTCAGGCCTGTCCTCAAGACGAAGTCCACTCACCACTGTCTTCTCCAGGTCAGAGCGGCTGCCCCATAGCTTTTGCCTCAAGTCTGTATCCTCTGGCCAGGTCTGCTCTGCTCTTTGTATGTTGGGCAGTCCTGAAGTCTGGGTTCCGGATCCACATGGACATTCATCTGTGTATGAGATCCTTAATCGATAAAGGTGACCCAACAGTCTGCAGTGGCCTGTTCTAAGGTGAAATATTGTGGTCTGTTGATATCTTTGGAGGAGATGTATTGCATCATGTTTGTATTCCCCTTCCATTTCTTTCTTCCACTTTGCTGTGTATGTGTTGCGGATTATTGTTTTTACTTCTCTGTAAGACAGTGGGTGTCTGTGTTGCTCCATTTCGCTTCCTGCCTTTGACAGAGCATCCGCTTTCTCATTTCCCATGATTCCACAGTGTGATGGTATCTACTGAAGGGCAATAGCTGTTGATTTTTGGATCTGTCTTAGCTCATGTCTGATGTTGTGCAGAAGGCTTTCGTTTCTGTTGCTCTGGATTGATTCCAGTAGGGATCTGTGAATATGTCTATCTTCTTTGGTCTTGGCAGTCCTGGTTCGGTGAAGGCTTTCAGTGCTTGATGGAGTGCAACTGCTTCTGCTCTAAAATTAGAGGAGTATTTCCCGGTTGGAAAAGCTTTTGATATTGTCTTCCCATTTTGAGTCTTATAAAAATTCCACCTCCTCCATTCCTTACTGCTCCTTCTGCCGATCCATCTGTGTAGACATGTGTCCATTCCTTGGGATTGTATTTTATTTCTATCATCTCCAGTGTCAATGCTTTTAGTTGAGGTGGAGTTTGGTATTCCTTATTAATTATTCCAGGAACCTGTGTTATTATGGAGACATTCTGGAGAATATTGCCTGGCTCTTCAAAGTCCGTTAGTGTTTCAATTTAATTTGGGAGGTTTGTGAGGATTTCTTTATGTTGTTCATGGATATCTTTGGAGATGTGACAGAAGCTGGTTCTCTTCAACCTGCTTGTGGTTGATCTAGAAATTTGTGCATACATCGGATGGTTTGGCATGCGCTTAATTTTTTCCCTTTGAACAAGCACTCTTTCTTCTCTTCTGTCATCCAGTGGGCGGATGTTTACATGTTTTGAAACAGACATTAAACAAATAACAACAATCATGTGCAAAAGATTCTACAACATGTCATGTCCTTTACCGTTTTAATTTCATTGTTTCATAATAGTATTCTTCTTCAGCATTCATTCTCAAATTCCCACTGAATCTCTTTTGTAGTAGAACAATGATTCTACTAGATTTCCAGCAGGATATTGTAGTCTGGAGAATGGAAATGCTGTTTGTCACCATTTTATATTTGTGTAAATGGCTAGACACATCTGGGGGGGGGGGGTATTTTAATTCTTGATATATTTCTGGTCTCCACGAAAAAAAATTCGCTTAACTATTCATTCTCGACTGGTCTCCACAAGAAAATATTTCAGTTAACTGTTAAATCTTGACTGGTCTCCACAAGAAATTAGTTAATCTTGACTAGTCTGCACAAGAAACTACTATTAATCTTGATGTATTTCTGCAGTCATATTTTGCCAGGAACCGAAAGGGGAGCGAAGAATAGCACACTTATTCACCTTCCATGCACGTCGTAAGAGGTGACTAAGGAGGTTATGGGGTGGAATTAGGTGTCCCATCCCATATAGGGTTAAAGTTGCCCATAAGCCATGTAGAAGTCTGATATGTTAGGCCAAAAGGTGCAGTTAAACTGTAAACCATGACACAACATTCTTCATTCTCCATACTACATCCTGCTAATTTACAGGAGTTTGAGAATGAACACAGAAGATGTATTTCTGGTTTCCACAAGAAAAGTAATATTTAGGTTGACTTCTTGACATATTTCTGGTCTCCACAAGAAAAGTAACATTTAGGTTGACTTAATTCTTGATATATTTCTGGTCTCCACAAAAGAGTAATATTTACATTGATGTAATTCGTGATGTACTTATTTTCACATAAAAAAAATCATGAATCTATTTACTTATTTTCACAGATAAAATCCGAATGTATTTTTTATTTTCACAGATAAAATCTGAATGTATTTTTATTTTCACAGATAAAATCTGAATGTATTTTTATTTTCACAGATAAAATCTGAATGTATTTTTATTTTCACAGGTAAAAATCATGGAAAGGTTGCTAAGTTTAGGAGGTAGAGTTCCAGGATTGGGCCAGGTAAAAAACCTACGAACCTATTACACCCCTTTTCCCCGTAAATTTAAAAAATGTGTACTTTCTGTAAGATATTTCATGTTTAAAAAAAGAGGGTGACATGAATGTCGATGGACATAAGATATTATCTATTCTGTTTATCCATAGACCCATTTACCTCCCTACAGAGCATAGGTCCTCAATAAATTTCCACCATCTTGTCCTATCTTTAGTTATTGCTTCCAGCTCTTTCCATGTTCTACAAAGCTTTTGTGTCTGCGTCTAATTCTTTCTTCCAGATATTTCCTCTTTCTCTGTGGACTTCAGGCAATGCCTGTGTAACAGTGCTATATATTAGTCTTCTTAATGTGAAAACTATCTATCTCCATCGCTGTTTCCTTAGTTCTTACTTCACTGGAACTCTCTTAATTCTTCTCATACAGCCAAAGGCAGATGTGGTGGCTCATTGACGTAAATAAAATGGAGACTGTGAACAGTATTGCTATTCTTTGCTCCTCTTTCGGGCCAATCAGCACTCGGGTGATATAGAGTGATCAATTCCATTCTAAGATCAGTTATGTTATATTTAGAGTTGCATGACCTGTTATGTCAGAAACCAGCCCACTCTTCTGCTAGCTGTTTGTCTATGACATATTTCATCTGTTTAGAATAATCTTATTTAGCAGTTTCTCAGGAACTGATGCATTATCCCTCTGCAATTTGTGCAATCCTTTAAATTTCCCTTTTTAGGTAATTTGACAAGATACCCTTCTTTTGTTGGTATATCTTCTTTCTTCCATATTTTATCAATTTTCAAGGGTGTACCTAGCTCTATCATCTGTGGTGCAAGCTCTTATTGCAGTGAACTGAATGTCATATTTCATATTTTATCAACCGATTCGCACATTAGATTTGTTGAAATATGTAGGATATTGAAGACCTCTTAAATTGAGCACTGAAGGATGCATAGGACCTTACAGACTGGCAGAAAGTACAATGCTCTGAAATTGACTGCTGTGTTATAATAATTTCTGTAGTTTGTTGAGTATACCTTAGTAGAGTGTGGTTGAACTGTTGAATGTATCTGTAACTATGTTTATTGATGTCAAATATAATGTAGATGTCATATGACCTATCTTGTGTAATCTTCTCAGGGTTCCCCTCCAACAGATGCCCCTGTCGTGGACACAGCAGAACAAGTTTACATCTCATCCCTGGCACTGCTCAAGGTGAACATGGCATATGCTTAATTCTTTATGTTATTCCACTATTGCACCATTTAAAGTTTCTCGTTATAAAAATATGTTTACTGAATATTTCAAGTGTAGACATTGCCTTTAGGTATGCATAACCTTCACCACTGTGCATTAAAAGTGAGTTAATGTCCGACTGCCACTGTATTCTCTATTTGCCCGTAAGCTCTATTTATGGAGGGTATTTAGAAAATGCGATAACTTGTTTGTTGTTAAAGCTGTGTATAATTTTTAAAAATATATTATGCAGCAGTCAAGGCAGGAATTCGAAAAGCTGGTTGACAGAAAAAGCACTTCTAAGACACGCTCAAGTCATCACTGAAACATCTTAAAATGACGTAGGCGCTTGGGAGAGCCTCGCTCAGGATAGAACAGCATGGCGTTACTGCCTTAGAATGGGAGCACTAGCGACGGAAGAGACAGACAAGATACTGCAGGACAGAAGCGGGCACGTAGAAAAGACAAAACATCTCAACGTCCCATAGACACCCTCTACAGTTGTCAATTCTGTAGAAGAACATTTTGTGCGCGCATTGGACTTTTTATTCATTTTAAAAAACACGTAACTTTATTATTTTTTATTATTTATTATTATTATGATTGAGTTTTTCTTCTTCTTCTGCGTTCGTTCTCAAACTCTGCAGATTAGCAGGATGTAGAACGGAATGCGTTGTGTCATGGTTTACATCATTGCTGCGATATCTGCGCCTTTGGCCTGACACATCCGACTTCAGCATGGCTTTTGGTCACTGGCCCTATAAGAGATGGGATAGCCAGATCCATCCCATAACCTCCTTAGTCCCCTTTTATGACATGCATGGAAGGTAAACTGTGGTGCTATTCTTTGCTCCCCTTTCGGACCTGTCAACACACGGGCAGGTTGAGGTTTTGGTCATCGTTGATTATGATGGACGAACATCATAATTTTTGTGTGTGGAAATAAAGGAATGGCTGTTGAATGTAATGATATAATATTTGTTGGTGTATGTATGATAACTGAAATATATTGTGAACTAACATTATCGACTGGGTCTAGAATTTTGGTGTAATCTTCCGATGCATTCAATCAGGAATAGAATGCCGCTTACTCTGCTTGTCCGGCTCTGTGGCAGATTGGTGCAGGGCACATCTGTGATGGCTAGTGTGCCGAGTTCGATCCCCGCTACAGGTAGTTGTACATCCGGACCATTTAGAAAGCACTGGCAAACTACTGAACGTATTTATACTGCGTAGAAAATCACTAAGCCAAAAAATGCTGGGTTGATAGCTATGTCCTGAATAGGATATGCTACCAATATATGTGTGTCTATATATATATATATATATATATATATATATATATATATATATATATAGAGTATGTGTACATATATATAAATATTCCTATTTCTTTTCTGCCCTTATTTGTTTATATTCAACTATTCCAGACGCTGTCAACTACTGATCCACCCACCACCAATTTCTTTTATCGCCCAAAATCTCGATGTTGTTTGTTAGTAGCTCCCTGCTACCAATTTTATGTATCAAATTTATTTTTCACCGTTTTGTATATTCTTGATAAAGACATAATGGTTGAGATGTTGAAAATGTCTTGTGTATTTCATAGTCCGATAGTGATTGTAAAACTTCAAAAAACTTGTCATAAGTAAAATTACTCTGTTGATCATGTAATTTCTCTCAGGACATGTCATAGTTCTTCAAAGTGACTCGGAGGCCATGCTGAAGCTGGATGTGCTAGGTCGAAAGATGTACATATTGCTACCAATCTGTAAATCATGATACAACTCATTACATTCTCTGGACTGCATCCTGCTAATCTGCAGGAATTTGAGAATGTACGTGTAAGTAGTAGTCACAGCTTAATCTCCATTAAAAAAATATGATAGCATATTGTTGTCTTGTTCCCAGATGTTGAAGCATGGTCGTGCGGGTGTACCCATGGAAGTGATGGGTCTCATGCTGGGGGAGTTTGTAGATGATTACACAGTGCGCGTCATTGATGTCTTTGCTATGCCACAGTCGGGAACGGTGAGTTAATTTAATTTGTGTGTGTCTGGCTTTGTATTGTGACTAGAATAACTGTCAGTTATCGGACAACATATTTCCTTCTTCTTCAGCGTTCATTCTCAAACTCCAGTTTGAATTCTCTTGTAGCAGAGACAATGATCCTACTAGATTTCCAGCAGAATGAAGTCCAGAGAATGGAAATGTGTTCTGTCACAGTTTTATTTGTGCCAATGGCCAAATGTATCCATCTTGGCAAAAACAACATATAATCTTCTAAAAGAAAACCTGGAGGAGATCTAGAACAGGGTTGGCAACCTATGGCACACCAAGCAATTTCAAATCGCACGCAGACTCAAATGGATCAACCTATTCCTGTAAGCAAATTTTCTCTCACATGAAACCAGTGCTAAATCCACAGCGTAGTCACCTAATGCCTGAACATTCAGAAAATTTTGTCAAACTCAAAGTGACAAAGTATGTTGTGAGCAACTTGCCAAAACCATGAAAGGGCAAGGCTCCCATTAATAATAAATAAGTTTAAAAAAAAATCTTTCAAGAAACTATTTCTTTTAATGTTGTTTACAACTTTACATATTGTTGAATATCACTGTATATTAATTAATTAAAATATAAAAATAAAATATATGGTAAAATAAGAATATTGGCATCGACTTGTATAAAATGATATATGATTTGGCACTCTGAATAATTTGAAACTTTAAGTTGGCACACAGTTAGCAAAAGGCTGCCGACCCCTGATCTAGAAAGACATACAGTAAACTTCCTAGACCAGAGCCATACAAAATTATCGACCACCACCTTTTTGAATGTCCAGCGCTTGATGAGATCAGGGAAATGCCTCTCTCTCTCTCTCTCTCTCTCTCTCTCCGTCCCTCCCCTCTCTCTCCCCCCCCCTCTCTCTCTCTCTCGAATTAATGCTGAAGAAGAAGAAGATATGGAACTAAACTGCAGCCCACAAACACATGCATATAGCAAAACATAATATCCACAGCTACTAGCCAGCGGCAGCGGGTGCAAGGGATTGTCTACTGGTGAACCACATTGTGGATACAGGGAAGAAGAAAAATTGTATAGCATATTGTTCTGATGGTAGAGAAGTCAAATGGAAATAGACATGCTTATCAAGTAGGCTGTCAAATAGAGAAGAAAGTTCACTGAAGTCAGAGCCGGCCTTGTTTTGCATGAGCCTGATAGGAGAGCTAAGAATAACTACAGTATTGCATGAGCCTGATAGGAGAGCTAAGAATAACTACAGTATTGCACGAGCCTGATAGGAGAGCTAAGAATAACTACAGTATTGCACGAGCCTGATAGGAGAGCTAAGAATAACTACAGTATTGCATGAGCCTGGTAGGAGAGCTAAGAATAACTACAGTATTGCATGAGCCTGATAGGAGAGCTAAGAATAACTACAGTATTGCATGAGCCTGATAGGAGAGCTAAGAATAACTACAGTATTGCATGCCATAAGAAGAGATTAAAGAGATTTAGAGTGAAGTTGATTATCACAAAAAGGGTCAAAATGACCCATAAACCATAATCAGTTGTGTCAGATAGCGCAGACTTTGCAGCTAAGCTGTAAACCATGACACAATGCACTTTGTTCTCAGGACTATATCCTGCTGATTTGCAGGAGTTTGAGAACGAATGCAGAAGATACAACCAGCAAAATATCCATTACTCCTGTATGTTGCTGGGATGGAAAGGGGAGCAAAGAATACAGAGTCTATTAACTTCTGCATTCGCTCTCATATAACCACAACAAATATATCATGTGATTTCTGCCGGGGAGCGTGAAGTACAGTCTATTAACTGACAAGCATGTTGTAAGAGACTAAGAGGGTTTTGGGGGAATGAAGTTGCTGCCCCATTCCTAACATGGTCAGAGTGACCTAGAAACTATGCTGAAGTACATTTTGTCAGGTTCTTCTTCTTCAGCATTCATTCTCAAACTCCCGCTGCATCTCTCTTATAGCAGGACCATGGTCCTATTAGATTTCCAGCAGGATGTAGTCCAGAGAATGGGAATGCGTTGTGTCACTGTTTTATTTGCGCTAATGGCCAGACCAGACGGATGTCAGGTTCAAAGGCGCAGATATCGCTGCTAAGCTGTAAACCACTCTGCATGAGTTTGAATGTTAATGAAGAAGTATAAAGAAAAATAGACAACTGCATGAACTGTTATTTATTTGTCTGCACTTTTCTGGTTGTTTTCTAGGGAGTCAGTGTGGAAGCTGTTGATCCTGTGTTCCAAGCTAAGATGTTGGACATGCTTAGACAGACAGGAAGGTAAGAATTGTCATCAACTATGGTCATCTTGTCTTACCTGTTTGTAACCTTTAACCTTTACCACACTCTATGCGATTACCGTCGAAAGATAAAACATTAAAGGAAAGTACCGATTTCTGTTACCAAAATTAGATCTAGGTGTGAGTTTACTCGTTGCTCAAGGTATTAAAAAATGTTAAATGTGTCAACCTAATCATCATGAAACCTGTACTTGGACTATGCTCTAGAAAGATCCAGAAATGGCACTATTGCTATGTAGTTCATGCCGAAAGTGACAATAGTCAGGCATTTAAAAAAAAAACAACCTTTGGCTAGGCAGCTGAACACTAATGGGTTAAATCACACGCTATGCTGCTGAGTGATAATTCAACTTATTTTAACTGTGATGTCCAAGGCACTGGGCTCGAATCCAAGCAATGGCAATTGTACAGAAAGTAATGGCAAACTACTGAACATATTTATATTATAAGAATTCTGGGTTGATGGCTATGTCCTGAAAAGGATATGCTACGAATTGTTTTTTTAGATTGAAATCTGAAAATCTTGTATAAATGTATTCTTTTTTTTTGATAACTCCTCAAGGCCTGAAATGGTTGTTGGTTGGTACCACTCTCATCCTGGATTTGGCTGCTGGTTATCAGGAGTGGACATCAACACACAGCAGAGTTTTGAGGCCCTGTCAGAACGAGCGGTCGCTGTTGTGGTAGACCCCATTCAAAGTGTGAAAGGAAAGGTAAGTGAACAAAATGAAGTTTGTAATAGGTAGGACAGCAGTAAAACTATACCAATATGTTTGGGGGTCTCACATGCGCAGTGGTTAAGCGGTGTGCTCATGAGGTTGTGGGTCCAAACCTGCTTGCGACGTCAAATTTACAAAGTTTATTTTAGGAAATCCCTTCAGAAATATTGCTTAGATCTATAGAGTTACGTGCTATGAGTGGTACTCTCAGCAGGCGGTGTACTGCTTCATTGAGGGGTGGGTGGGTGGAGTACATAAGAGGTAACCCGAGCATAAAGAAATCAATTGTGCGCGCTTGTTTTCTCAACCAGTAGGTTAGAATAGAGAACACAAAAGTAATATTGTCCATGTTGCATGTGCTTGAATGGGGAACAAAGAGCAGTGACACCTTCCAAGCATGTCGTAAGAGGCAGCTAAGGAGGTTGTGTTGAGTGAAAAGGTGCAGATATCACAGCTAATATAGGATTCCCCTTGATCTGCAGAATATAGTCTGGGAGAATGTAATGCATTGTCATGGTTTACAGCGTAGCTGTGATATCTGCACCTTTTCACTCGACACATCCGACTTGAGAATGGCGCTTAGGTCACTTTGACCATATATGGGATGGATCAGCCAACTTTCCCCACAACCTCCTTAGTTGCCTCTTGCGACATGCTTGGAAGGTGTCACTGCTCTTTGCTCCCAATTTTGCTTCAGCATCCTGTTGATCTGTAGGAGTTTGAGAATGTGCGCAGAAGAAGTAATATATTTCACAAAATATGTTGAATTGTGCAAAGAAATATCTTCAACAGTTAACAAACCAGGCTGAAATGATATGTTGACCACAGTGTTAATTGATGGTGTTGTTTCTGTTGTTATGATACAAGTGTTAATTGATGGTGTTGTTTCTGTTATAATACATGATGCAGGTTTTGATTGATTTTGTGATATCTTTTGCCCATCATACATATTTTGATTGATGGTGTCATTTATATTGTCCTGTTACAGGTGGTGATTGATGCTTTTCGATTAATCAATCCCAACATGATGGTGCTGGGTCAAGAGCCGAGACAGACAACTTCCAACCTTGGGCATCTCAACAAACCTTCTATCCAGGTGACATACCATCTCTTTAACAATGATTCTGTCTCATCTTATGTTTTTTATGTGTCTAGAAACATGTCTTGTCCTTATCAATTTTAATTTACAATAACAGTATGTTTAGTCAGTGAATTAAGACCATTTCTCATACTATTTGACATATATAGGTTATATTATGTTAGTACGTTAGACCTGTATGTGTGTGGCCTGGAATCATGTTCACAGATGAGAAAAAGTTTAGTACTCAATGTGCACTGGGACAATGCATGTAATTATGCAAGATAAATTCACTGGCAGCGATACACTTCATGTGAGACAGACGTAGTCAACCCAAACCTAAATCCCTGATTACCGCCTCCTCGGAGTATCACCCAGGGACATTTTTTGGCCTCTAAAGTCAAAGGGCACAGTGACATAAACTATCATGGCATAGAGCTGATACACATCTGGCGACAGATAGTACGGCTGTTGCAGGATAGGCAAGCCCGCTTGAATTAAAGGTCTGCCGAAATCAGATGTGCTGGGCTGGAAGTTGCAAAATAATGCAGCTCTGCTGTGAAACTAGCTGTACAACCTATTCCACTCTCCCCGGCGGAAATCACATAAACTTTTATATTGGTTATCAGAGAGTGAATGCAGAAGTTTTGTATGACCATGACACTTTAGAAATATCCAAACCCGAGGTGTCAAAAAAAATTGAAAATTTGTGAAACTTTTAGGCTAAGAGAAAATTAATAAACTTTTTTGGGCTGGTGAGCCTGATTGAACTTTTATCATATGGGTGGGGGAAAAGCTCGTAGAAATATCCATATCTTCTGTAATGAAGAGTTCTATATTTTCTTGAATGAAAAGTAACTTATCTAGGTTGAAGAGTTATGATATGGTTGTTATATATTCTCTTGACAGGCTCTGATTCACGGCCTGAACCGACACTATTACTCTATTGCTATCAACTATCGAAAGAATGAACTAGAGCAGAAGGTAAGCTGTGTTTGTCGTCTTTTCAGACATTTCAGTTTGTGTTGTAAGACATGTTGTTCTATAGTTGTGTTGTGCCATGAGACATTTGTGTTGTGCCATGAGACATTTGTGTTGTGCCATGAGACATTTGTGTTGTGCCATGAGACATTTGTGTTGTGCCATGAGACATTTGTGTTGTGCCATGAGACATTTGTGTTGTGCCATGAGACATTTGTGTTGTGCCATGAGACATTTGTGTTGTGCCATGAGACATTTGTGTTGTGCCATGAGACATTTGTGTTGCGCATTCGTGACATTTTTTGTGTGTAGTAAGACATTTATGTTTGCCAAAAACGAATGTGCTAGGCCGGAATGTGCAAAATATTGCAGCCCAGTTGTAAAATCAGCAGCACACTGTACTTCACGCTCCCCGGCAGAAATCACAAGCTTTCATGTTGCTTATCAGAGAACAAATGCAGAAGAAGAAGACATTTGTGTTGTGTAGTTAGACATTTGTGTTGTGTAGTTGTTCTTGGTTGGTTGCAGATAACTACGAGTGAGTTCATGACCTTTGGCTCAATGCCATTGTGTAGTATTTCTTCTTCTTTTGTTCACTTGAAACATATCCATATCTGTGTTGTGTGGTATAAGCATGTATTTGTGAGTAGATATTTTGTTCCATATATAAAGTGTTCCACGTATAAAAAGTGTTCCATTTATCTGGTCTTGGAATAAGTACTGTTCTAATATAATTCAGCACAGGACATTCAAAAAGGTGATGGTCAATTATTTTGTAAGGATGTGTGGGCACAAATGTCACTCTGTAATGTGTTGTGTGTAAAAATGTGTGGGCACAAATGTCACTCTGTAATGTGTTGTGTGTAAGGATGTGTGGGCACAAATGACACTTTGGCATTATATTGCTGGGAAGTCTAGATTTTCGGCCCACCCCGGGACAGAGTCAGAGAATAACTATCACACCTCCAAGAAGGTAGCTTTCAACCTATGCACTGCTCCTAGCCACTGTAGCCAAGATAGGGTTCAGTGCTCATTCCCCGCCACCAATTGACTACTGGTTATGCCAACTTCTCTATTGCTCCAGGCATGCAACCAAATGTTAAAGTCAAAAGGATTGTCACGTCCTGAATTACTGTGCCTCTATGATGGGTTTCAGCCATAGGAAAAACAGTGCTGTCAGTTTCCTCCTCCCCAGTGCTGCACAGTATATCTCTGGCTCCCTCCCAACCACAGAGGGTGCGGTGCATACATATGTATTCAGGTAAACATGAAACACATTTCAACAACAAAATAAAAGCATAATTGTATAGATGACGTGCCATGAAGCTTCTCTAAGAAGATAACCTCAATATAACGGCATATCATCCACTAAGATGTTCTGTTGCATGGGTGGTATGTCTAGTGGGTCATTGGTGAGACCCACAGACGCAACCACATGCGTGGTTTCTTTGTTTAGATTTCAACATATGACTTTACTGTATATGATTGTTCTTGTCTTGCTCTGTTCTTGCATACTCTGTATGCTGTGTTATTATCAGCTGTGTTTGAATGGCCAGGTATAGCTCATGTCCTGCCGGTGGCAAAATTGAACCAAAGAATAGCTACACTACTACCTGCCATGCACATCATAAGATGAGACTAAAGAGATTTTGGGGGGTGGAGCTGTCTGGCTCATTCCATAGTGTCAAGTGACCCAGAAGCCATTCTCAGGTCATGATGGGTCTATCCGAATGTAGATATTGTTGTCAAGCTGTTAACCGTGACACAACGCATTCCATACTATTGACTGCATCCTGTTAATCTGTAGGAGTTTGATAGTGAATGCAGAAGAAGAATAGTTTGATATGATAATTATTGTTTTTCTTCATTTGTCTATTTTTGTTTGAGTCTGATAAAGGGGCTGTCTTACCTGTGATGTCTCACCTGTGATATTTTCTGAGTTTCATGTATGTTTTGCAGATGTTGCTGAACTTACACAAGAAGAGTTGGGTAGATGGTCTACAGCTTGAGAACTACTCTGATCACTGTACACTCAATGAGAAAACTGTTGGAGAAATGCTGGACCTGGCTAAGAACTACCACAAGGTATTGTACTTACTTGTCCGATCTCCGGGGTTGTCAGCTTTCACTCTTTCTTCCGCTGCAGACTACAAGCACATCTCCACAAAATGAAGACTGTCCAATGCTCATGTCAAAAGGGTCCCCAGACTCCAGAACACATTCAGCAGACATACCCACTCTTTGATGATATGAGAACTAAAATATAGCCCCAAGAAACAGATCTGAAGGTAAAGCTATGGGGCAACCGTGGGGACCTCCTGCTGACGACTGAATACATGGAGGTGGTACACCTTCCTGTATAGACTTAATAGCATAGGAAACTGATAGCAGAAAAAGAAGAAGAACTCTTTCTTCCCTGTGCCTGTTGGTGGTAGGAGCATGTCCATCCATTGTCGTTTACAGCTGTTGCTGATGTTTGTTTGTTTTGCGTTCGCTCCATTGTAACCATCACGGATATCCGTACGATTTCCGCCGGGAGCGTGATTACGTTGTGCCACCGTTATGCTTCTTGTAGGCCTAGCACATCCGATTTCGGCATGCCTTGACAATTCGGGTGGGCTACCCTTAGCCTGTGACAGCCTCTATATCTGTCTCCAGGCACGCGTAGTGGCAGCTCTTCGCCCAGACGATTTTTGCTCTCGTATGACTCGTACGAGGTGTTCCACTGTCTATGAACTTGCCTCGTGTAATTGGACGTGCTGTGCCTGTGCCCATTGGGTACTGAACCGTTTCTCATCCGTGAGCCTGGTTCCTTTAAGGGGAAGAACTCAACAGAGGAGTTGGACCCTGGCTCTTTCGCCCTCTTAGCCGAGGTGTCATTCACCGACATCGTGTACCCCTTGTCCAAGTTCGAGTCTCACACCACGCATTTGAGAGCAAGGCGTTCTCGAGCTGAGCGTCCTTGTTCCAATAGCGCCTGAGCCCATCAGGTACTGAACCCTTTCTCTCTTCAAGTGTATTTCCGGTGTAGGAAAACCTGACAGTAGAGTTGGGCCAGGGCTAAATCGTTGTCCCGCTGTTGCTAATATGTTTAGCTATTCTAAGGTTGGTGACAATTCCTAGTTGGGGCATACTTGCTCTCTTTTTCATCAGCACTTTCATTCTCGCTGTTACCTGTGTGGCCTGGTATCCACTACAGAGTAATATTGATGCTGTAGGATGTAAGTATATTGTAGCTTGCAGTATGTACGAGGTGTGCTGTGACACTTGATATGTTCTGGTAATGGCTTATTTCCTATGCACAACAGTTGTTTGGTTGGATTATCGCGGATCCAGTGATCCTTTGGTTGGATTATCGCTGATCCAGTGACCCAATGCCATTATGTGATGTATGCATATGTTTGTAAGCTGTTGTTGTGTTCTGTATAGAGTTTTCCATTTGTCTGGTCTTGGAGGGTCATTTTCATATCCAGCTCTGCTGAAGATGGATGTGTCGGGCCAATGGAACAATGACACCGCACATTTCCATTCTCTGGACTATATCTTGCTGGAAATCTAGTAGGGACATTGTCCTGCTACAAGAAAGATCGACTGGGAGTTTGAGAATGAACGCTGAAGAAGAAGATATACAGTTATGAATGGTTCACAAAAATGGTAGTTTCATAAGGATCAGTGCACAGTCAATACCCAGGAGAGTGTTGTGGTTGTATTCTGTTTAGGTGATTGTTAAGCTATACATGTTGGATGCAAAGTCAGAAGATCGAGTCTCTATCGGACTTCACAACACAGGGACAAAGTAGGATCTGTAATGATTTATCAAGTATATAGATAGGGTGTCCTTATGTACAACTCCGAGAATGATAATGTCCTTTAAGAATAGTTTTTTGATGATGAAATAAAGCCTTTAGCTGTGAGCAGGTAGCTCTTGACACATGATGATGATGAAACAATCCCATAAGCTGTGAGCAGGTAGCTCTTGACACATGATGATGATGAAATAATCTCTTTAGCTGTGAGCACTGGCGACATGTAATTGTTATTGTTCACGAGCAAATAATTTTAACTTAAATGGGGCGAGCACATGTCCTTATGAAAGCACCAAGGTGCTCGCAATCACCATGCTGATAGTGCTTGCCATAGAGGGTCTTAATGAACCAGAAGCTGCGCTGAAGTCTGATGTGTCTGGCTGAAAGGCTCAGATAAGCTAGGCTGTAAACCATGACACAGCGCAATCCGTTCTCCGGATCATACATACTGCTAATCTACAGGAGTTTGAGAAGATATGCAGGAGATTGTGATCTTAATAACATAAAATGCATATCACAAGGTGGCAAATAATGAGGACTTGTGCAATAGAAGATTATGATGGGATGATTTATAATTGATCATGTGGATACCTAGTTGAATTGTCATTGATGATTGATTTGAATAAATGTTTGAGATGATTGTTATAAATGATTGTATGACATGTTAGATATAATTAGATGACATGTTTAATGTTAGAAATGATAGATGGTTGGTGATATACATTATTCAAGGTCACATACGATTCTTATGCTGTTATGAATGATTGATCTTCTAGTTCTTCTCCTAGTTTGCAGTTTGACATGTCTACATAGCAAGTCCAGTTTTTTAATAAATGCTTTCTGTGGATATCCATCTCTTAAGTGTTCTTCCCTTAACTGATTTAGTGTATTGCAGGATATATTCAGCAGTGTGTTCTGCCTGCCCACAAGGCACAGGTGATGGGACCAGTTAGTCTATTTATGTAGATTTTTAGTCTGTTGTGTCCTGTTCTGAGGTCGAAGATAATAACCTGCTCAGCTCTGTCGAGATAGTGATAGCTGTCATTTAGGTGGTCGACTTTCCTGATAGCTTTGATGAGGGTCCTTTTTTATTGGTAGGAAGTTTCTTGATCTTTTTTATCCTGTGTTGCTCCATCCTTTGCCAGTCTATCTGCCTCTTCATTACCTGGTATGCCACAGTGGGTTGGTATCTTATCACTATATCCTATAGATAACATCGGTAAAAAAACACCACCTGTTGATATTGGCTTGTTGGGTTTTTAATTATTTCTGCAGTAATGTTTAAAGCCTGTACTTCTGCAGAGTAGTTGGAGCAGAATATTCTAGTTGGTAAACATGTGGATTCATTTTATATTTCTTGAATGAGTGATGTTATACATGAGTGAGAGATAGTTGATGTTAGAAATGATTGAGTGAGAGATAGTTGATGTTAGAAATGATTGAGTGAGAGATAGTTGATGTTAGAAATGATTGAGTGAGAGATAGTTGATGTTGGAAATGATTGAGTGAGAGAGTTGATGTTAGAAATGATTGAGTGAGAGATAGTTGATGTTAGAAATGATTGAGTGAGAGATAGTTGATGTTAGAAATGATTGAGTGAGAGATAGTTGATGTTAGAAATGATTGAGTGAGAGATAGTTGATGTTAGAAATGATTGAGTGAGAGATAGTTGATGTTAGAAATGATTGAGTGAGAGATAGTTGATGTTAGAAATGATTGAGTGACAGAGATGAATGTTACAAGTAATATTTTGACTGATCATTTATTGCTGTCCTACCAGGCACTGGAGGAGGAGGAAACAATGACCCCAGAACAATTGGCCATCAAGCACGTCGGCAAGCAGGATCCCAAGCGTCACTTAGAGGAGGAAGTCAATGTGATTATGACCAAGAACATTGTCCAGTGTCTTGGGGCTATGCTTCATACAGTTATCTTTAAGTAGATTGGAATGTTATGTTGTACCTGACACACTCGAGTTAGTCTTGACTGCTGTCGATGTGTCTATTAATGTGGTTATGAGGTCTTTTGGAAAAGTTGTCTTCTGGGATGTCTGTCTAGATTAGTGGTGAGCAATCTTTTCTGAGTCGGGAGATCAAATTTAGGAGTCCTGCTGAAGACGGATGTGTCGGGCCATTGGCACAAATAAACCGATGACACAACACATTTCCATTTTCTGAACTACATCCTTATGGGAATCTAGTATGACCAGTATCCTGCCACAAGAGAGAACAAGTGGGAGTTTGGGATTGAATGCTGAAGAAGACATTTAAGGAATATGCTTATGGTATAGGACAAACAATTTTTTTATAGTTCTTCTAACACTGACTAGCAACATTGAGCATACTTATCTCACATTACCACGGGTGTTTGCAAACATTTTTAGTTATGGCATCGCCATCTTTAAAAATCTGTATAGTCAAACTCACATCTAAGAACCTTGTAACTTTCGATGTGTCGTAATGAGTGTTTGCATTTTCTGAATGAGTTTGAAAACCCCCAGAGTTATTTCAAGAGTGAAATCCTACTTATTATAATATTAGCCTAGATTTACATTACTTTCTATATATCACAAAACGCAGACTCTGTGGGTCTCACCAATGGTCCACCAGACAAACCACCCATGCAACAGAACACCTTAGTAGATGACATGCAGTTATATTGGTGCTCTGGGGCTTCGATTAATCTTATCGTTCACGTCCTGGGGTTCTCAAACAAACAATATATCACAAAATCTCACATATGCTTACTACTCATAAACAATGCCTATAAACTCTATATTTCATGGATGCCACCATTTTGGAGTGACATACTATCCTGGGCACACTATTTTTACTAACACTATCACTATGGTTGCCGTATTTTTGAAGTATAACGGTTTCAACGAACGTAGAAGTTAGTCACCATAGTTATGTAATGGAAATTAATTGATTGTCAAATTTGGTCAGTAAAGTGATATGCTTTGAGTCATATTTGAAAGGACTGATTGCATTATTCGCAATCTGCCATCAATGTTTTTTTAACATCAAACAACCTACTGAGTTTGAAGTCAAAGCTTTTGTGCTGCTTCCACTTTTGAATATCAAAGGTTTGACATAATGAATTTCTTGATATCACTTCTCAGTATATTTTATAGTTTGCCTGAGATAGCATATGATTTGATATTGTTGAACTTAAGGGCTGTTGCAATGCACCTTTTACCTCCCTGTGGAGCATATGCCCTCAACAATCAGGCCAGTACACAGTAATTTTAAATCATCTGACCATATTTTGCTCACATCTGGTCTAGATCTATTTTTATCTCTGCTGTGGTCGCTAACTCTCCAACGTGATAGGATGTTTGACTGTTTCATAAGAGAATGTTTGATCTTTTATCTCTGTCAGCCTCTTTATCGTCGCAGTTGCAGATGCCTGCAGTAAATGACATTGTCAGAAATGGGTTAAAATTAAGTTTTATCTTGAATAGATACCCATAATGGATGTTTCAACCAATAGGTGTTTACAAGATAGATTATTAAATTTATACACAGATGATGGCATTAGTATCGCCAATATGTCTGAAGCAGATTTGGTCCAATTCAAATACTTTATTGCCGGTGTGTTGCAAGGGCCTGAAATGGGAGCATTGCTCATGAATATGTTTGTTAGTTGAGTATGTGAGGAATTTTGTGTGCCCAATGTTGTTCAGAATACAGTGTGATTCACATAGAACAGAACACTGAATTCATTCCCATGTGTTGCCAGGGCCTGATAGGCAAGCAAAGAATTTACTTTCTATGTATGTTGTAAGAGGCGACTAAGGATGTTTTGGGATGTAGTTTTCTGTTCCATCTCATAAAAGATTAACATGACCCATATGCCTCGCTGAAGTCAAATTTGTCAGGCAGAAAGGCGTAAATATTGTCATTAAGATGGAAAAAATGGCACAATGTATTCATTTTCTAGATTACATCCTTCTAATCTGTAGGAGTTTGAGAACGAACACAACTTATAGGACTTTGCTAATTTACTGTCGTTGAATTTTGAGGGTACCACTCACACATCCAATAGCATCACCAGTACAATAAAGATGATTCACTTTTGAACCAAGTTTGAGTAGAGTTGTGTTTGTGAGACATGCCCGCTAACTGTTCTAACGCCACACCGACACATCTAGATCTCTAAACACTAGATAATTAATATTTTTATTGTTGAAAAAAATCATAATGCAATAAAAGTGATTTGAACAATGTCCGCCCAGATGACACCCATTTGCCTGGACTCCCATTTGACTTAAGTCTTCACATTTAGGAATTATTTCATCATCGATATGTCAGAAGATGGAAGATGCGTTGACTCACGTTGCGAGGCAGGCAAGTGGGTGCCATCTGAGCAGATGTGATTCAAATCCTGTGTTGCATTATGATTTTTTAAATTAATAAATCCTCTGTGCTTCTATATTACCATATATTAAATTATATTATTCATTGACTCATGTCACATCTAAGCAACCATGTTTATGTGTTATTTATGTTTACAATTAGGCATAATTTGTTCATTGTAGTATTGAGGACTTCTGATACATACTAATGTTAAATTTTTGTGGTTCTCAAGGAGTTTACATACTTGTACAGTGTGTGCGTTGTTATATATGTGTTGATCAACCGGTCCATAATTGATAGTGTTCATGTGACGTATTCTTTTCAGAGCGTAGTCTTCCTTATGAATCTCCTGAAATCCCTGCAGTCTCTGACAAATTGTCTGACTTCCTCTAGCGACATGTGTATGTATTCCTGAATATCTCTTGTCCAACAACATCTTGGTATGCCTCTGCTTCTACAGCCTTCTATAGCCCCCTCCAATTCATAGTAGCTTGAGAATATACACATTGGAAGTCTTGACACTTATGCATCTTTTTTAAGGGATGCTGTGTGGCAAAAGACATAAAATGTGTTGATTCAAGTTGCGAGGCGAGTGAGTGCCATCTAAGCAGACCTGGTTCAAATTTCGTTTCCTGCATTATACTTTTCTGTATTAATAAATGCTGGATGCTTCTATATTATGTTTTAGTGTAAAGGATACAAACACTAACTAGACCTCTGATAACTGAAAGAAGATGATGGGGTATGTAATAGAACTAGAATCCAGGTGAATCTTCTGCGATATAGTGCTGTGGTCAATGTTCCCTCGTGGCTGTGTTGCCACACGGTTGAGAGAGCAGTGAAATCTGCAATATAGTGCTGTGGTCAATGTTCCCTCGTGGCTGTGTTGCCACACGGTTGAGAGAGCAGTGCAGAATTAATACTCCACGCGTATATTCTAGAACTGAAAATCTGAACAGAAATCTCCCTCTACTACCATCCAAGGGCCAATGACACAAATAAAACGGTGTGATAGCACATTTCTATTCTCTAGGATTATATACTGCTGGAAATTTAGTGGGATCATTATCCTGCTACAAGAGAAATCCAGTGGGAGTTTGAGAACTTACGCAATTTCCCCCCTCCCCTCTTAAAAACCTCCATCCTTGCATCCGCCGAGATGGGAATATTTCACATTTATGTTTTTTTTCTAGTATCTTCAACAACTGCTTCTCTTCAAAAAAGTCTGTACATACATGATAGTAGTGTATGAGATGATTTGTTTGAATGCTTAAGATTGATGAAGACATCTCTTATTGACTTGTACAGTTGTTGTGACTGGAAGGGGCGTGACTTGGTACCTGTTCATAATTCGATTAAAGACCATGCCAGAACTGGTTCAGAATTTGTTTGTCAGCGTATTATTACTAATATGCTTTGGAACGAAAAGGAGACTGCATTAAAATTATGTACCATAGCCACCAAAGACAGATGTGTTGGGCCATTGGCGCAAATGAGAATGAACATTGAAGAAGTATATACTATATGGTTATAGTAAATATAAGCAAATTAATTAATTTTGTGTGTGGGCGTTCGCTCTCAAACTCCATCTGGATCTCACTTATAGGAGAACAATGGTTCTACAAGATTTCCAGCAGGATGTAGTCCAGTTCTTCTTCTTTCGTTCACTTGAAACATGTCTATATCTGTAATTCTGTCTCCTTAATAAAACTCACTGTCTTTTGTAGTTCATAGTGTCCCATAGAGTTTTGATTCCAGTGTTGTTTCCTCTGGCCAATATGTCTGCCTCAGCGTTTTATGCTCAGAACACTCTTGAAGTATATGTTTGGCACTCTGTGCTGCATGTACACATGGCTGTGTTGCCAATCTTGAACTTTGTATACATGTGACTGCGGAGTCGGTTGTGTCCTGTTCTGAGACGTAGAATTATAACTTGTTCTGGTCTGTTAGTCATCTTGTGTTGGTGTTTGTGGCTTTCTTATTGACTTGATCATCTGTTTTTTCTGATGGTAGGTGATTGGTATATCTGGTTGGTCTTCGGCAGCACCTTCCTTAGCCAGTTGGTCTGCTTTTTCATTTCCTGGTATTCCACAGTGAGAGGGTATCCACTGCATGGTTACCCTATACTGGTAAGACAATTCGCTAAGTAATTTTTTTCAAGTCTGTTAGTTTTTCAGACTGGAGAGCTTGAAGCACTGACCTTGCATCTGTCAGGAATACCACAGGCTGCAGGCCAGAGTTGGAGTTCAGCAGTTTTTTAGCTGCCACACTAATTGCCTGGATTTCTGCATCATAATTATTGCAGAATTTTCCTGTCGGTGTTCTGATTGTATCTCTAGGCTTGTGTGGATATTCTATATATACACCTGCACCTCCATTCCTCACGGCATTCTGTGCTGACCCATCTGTGTATACTCTGACCCATATATCTTGTGGATATTCCTCATCCAGGAAATTGAGGGTGACTGTCCTTCGCTGCACACTGTTCTGTTCGTCCTCGCTTAGTATTCCTTTCACATGGGTCTGAATGTATATTCGCATTTGTAGTCCAGTGAACGGAAGTGCACTGTCATCATTTTATTTGCAAAATAACCCGACACATCTGACTTTGGCAACTAGTACATTCAGGGCGCTTCCACTGAACGGTGGATGTCTGTAATGTTACCGGTAGTATAGTTGGCCATCTGTACAAGAGTACTGGTTCTTGTAACTACCGTTGGTCGCCATGGTCATGGAAGTTTGACTTTTTGTCGCTGTTCTTGTGTCTCTATCGTCACAGCCGCAAACGATCACAGAAAATTAAGTTAAAATATGGATTCTTCTCGTTCCCAGTCTGAGCAATAGGTCTTTATCTAGATAGATTACTATCTTGAAACACGGATGATGGCATTTGTATCTTGCAATAGATTACTATCTTGATATATGGATTATGGCATTTGTATCTGCAATATCCCACTGAAGATGGATGTGTTGGGCCATTGGCGCAAATAAAACGACAACACAGCACATTTCCATTCTCTGGTTACTACATCCTGTTGGAAATCTAGAATGGATCATGGTCCTGCTACAAGAGAGATCCAGCAGGAGTTTGAGAATGAACACTGAAGTATCTGCAATATATCTGAAGCAGAGCTGGTTAAATTCATCAATATTATCGTTATTGTGTTGCTAGGGCCCGAATGGGGAGCAAAGAATAGAAAAACTGTATACCCTTCATGCATATCGTAAGAGGCGATTAAAGATGTTTTGTGGGGGTGGAGTTGGCTGTCTTATCCCATAGAGGGTGTATCCCAGATTCCATGCTGAAATCAGATGTGTCATGACCATAGGCCACAGATATCACAGCAAAGATGTAAACCATGACACACTGCATTCCATTCTATGGACTACATTCAGTGAATCTGCACAAGTTTGAGAACATGCACAGAAGATCAATATGAGACTTTATTAGTGGCTCTAGTCTTGCTACTAAGTTTAATGTAATCACAATTCAACACAATAATCACAGTTAAATGCTATAATCACATTGACACAATAATCACAATTCAACACTTCAATCACATATTGACACTATAATCAGATATTGACACAATAATCACAATTCAACACTTTAATCACATATTGACACTATAATCACATATTGACACAATAATCACAATTCAACATTTCAATCACATATTGACACTATAATCACATATTGACACAATAATCACAATTCAACACTTGAATCACATATTGACAAAATAATCACATATTGACACTTTAATCACATATTGACACTTTAATCACATATTGACACAATAATCATAAATCAACACAAATGATGGTAGATATTTTTTATTTTAAAGTGAAACGGAGAATAGGAATGGCTAAAAATATTTTCAATTTCAGGAAAAGAGTTACATCTTCTTTGTTTGTTCTTAAACTCCTGCAGGATGTAGTCTGGAGAGCGGAATGTGTTGTGTCATGGTTTGCAGCTTTGCTGCGATATAAGCACCTTTCTGCATATTCAGCTTGGCTTTTGGGTCAATTTGATCTTATATGGGATGGTGCAGTCAACTACACTCCACTTAATCACCTCCTATGACATGCATGGAAGGTAAAGAATATTGTTATTCTTTGGGCCCTGACAGCGCAGAGATAATAATATTTTCAATAAATCACAAAGAAATAACTAAAGAAATAAACGGAAATGGAAGACAAACACAATTAAATTTAAGTAGGAAGCCAGAGGACAATTTTTAAATATTCTTGAGACTAACGGGAATTGAACCAGTCCGTTCTACGGCACCAAATCGCCTAGCAACAATTGTACACGCGTTTTTCAGTACGTGTTTTATCTCCAATAAAAGTTGCGATTTCATCAAGCCATTCAAATCGTGCACACAAAGTCACCCGAACGGACCAATCGAGACAAGGACTATTACAACAACAAACATCCCGTACAGGTATTGAAATATCCCATAAAATCTAAATTCTTAAATTTACTTGTATAAACAATTATTTGAAGCAAAATTGTATTACAACTACATCCTACTAATCTGTAGGAATTTGAGAAACGAACACAGAAGATAACATGAGATACAGCTTACGATGGCACGCATATGTCAAACGTATTAACACAAACACATGTTAAATTTGTTTCAGACAAACAAGCTCATAAAACACCGTCCAACAGCTTATTGCTATGAAAACTAAGGTCCACATTTAATCATTGGCGTATCCTGGCACTGCCATATGTGTGTTTAAGCGCATACAATGAAACGGATCAGGCTTGGGGGATGTATAAATCCCCTAGAAAGGCATATTTTTAAGAAACCAAACACACGTGCATCGTGTGTGTTATTGTTTGTGTGTTGATCGACCGGTCCATATTCATAGTAGCTTGTGAATATACATGTTGGGGAGTCTTGATATAGTAGCTTGTGAATATACATGTTGGGGAGTCTTGATATAGTAGCTTGTGAATATACATGTTGGGGAGTCTTGATATAGTAGCTTGTGAATATACATGTTGGGGAGTCTTGATATAGTAGCTTGTGAATAAACATGTTGGGGAGTCTTGATATAGTAGCTTGTGAATATACATGTTGGGGAGTCTTGATATAGTAGCTTGTGAATAAACATGTTGGGGAGTCTTGATATAGTAGCTTGTGAATATACATGTTGGGGAGTCTTGATATAGTAGCTTGTGAATAAACATGTTGGGGAGTCTTGATATAGTAGCTTGTGAATAAACATGTTGGGGAGTCTTGATATAGTAGCTTGTGAATATACATGTTGGGGAGTCTTGATATAGTAGCTTGTGAATAAACATGTTGGGGAGTCTTGATATAGCAGCTTGTGAATATACATGTTGGGGAGTCTTGATATAGTAGCTTGTGAATATACACGTAAGGAGTCTACATTAAAAAGCCCATTTTACTTGCTGGTTTTCCCCGATAGTAGGCAGATACCTACTCTTTTCCTAATTTTTTCATTTATTTTGTTATCAAGTTTAGTAGCCATTGCAGCTTTTCTCAGACACATAATTTCACATGTAGCGATTTTCTTTGCGGCGAGGCTGTTAAAGACCATGTTTAAATTGGCCAATCCTATATTTGTGGTGCAAGTGGTGACACAATCTGCTCTGTCCTGTGCTTAGTCGGACACTAAACATCTGGTTCTGTCTGAAAAGGCGACGGTAGTTTTCAGGCACGTACATAAGGGGAGGGGGGCTGGGGGTTAAACTTGTTCTACTTGTTTCAAATCCCAATTAGGTTTTTGAACCATTTACAAGATTACACATTTACATATAAATGTAGGTGTAAATGCTGCTGTTAAGATTGTGTGAATAGACCTACAGTAGTATAAAAGTATAATAAAAATAAAATAGGGCCAGACGGCTTGTTGCACTACAGAAGACATAATGTAAGAGAAAATATGTCAGACAGACATTAATGTCGAGAAAATTGTGATATATTTGTAAAATATCGCACTCGTCTCCCGGAATTCTAAGATATATTTCAAGGTTGCCTTTGGACATACATTTCGGAACATTGCAAATTGCGGCATAAAGATTTATTTTTAATTTCCATTTCAGCGTTATGCTGTTTCTGAATCCAGGGAAATTTCGCATCTATTTTAGCTATTAAATCACTATTTATCTATCTATGGTCTTGTCTCTGCTTTTACTGTAAAGTGTCACATGATTGGTGATCGGTTTTCGGGCAATGGCACGTTTGGTCGCTTGATAAGCAGTAATATGGTGACGCCATAGAACGTTGGTAACTCCTTCAATCCACCTTCCTCGTGGTCTTCCTCTTGTTGCCATTTTCTTGTTGTATGCTATTGCCGCTGGCCAATACGGGTTCATTCTAATTAAGTGACCGAACCATTTCATTCTCTGCCTTTTCATATATTTGACCACTGATGTTGTTCCAACAGTTTTTGTAATCTCCTCATTTCTCACATGATCTCTTCTTGTTCTGTTTGCTGCTTTTCTTAGACATCTCATTTCACACATAGTAAGTTTCCTCTCTTGTTCTTTAGTTGTTAGTCTAATTATGTCCATGCTTGACATTGATGAATCACAACATTGGACAATATTTTCGTTGAAGTCAAATTTCTGTTTAATAGAGTTTTAACTCCGGTTCTGTGGCGGTGTGGTACAGAGTGCATATGTGGCGGCCAAGGTTCCTGGTTCGAATCCTGCCACAAGAAATTGTGATATCGGACTGTTCAGAAAACAATGGCAAACTACTGAACATATTGATATTGCCTATACAATCACCACAGCTTTAAAAAAAGCTGGTTAATGGTTATGCGCTGAATAGAATATGCTACACATTTTTAGAGTGTCAGCTTAGGTAAAGTTTTACCGTAATTGTAATACGTGACTTGTCCGTCTTTTACGCCCTTACACGTGACAACACAAACTTTGCCAATAGGCGTGATGACACGATAGAGATCAAACATGCGCACACATCACACAGTTCATGAAATTAAACATTAGTAATCGATTTCCGTACACAATAAACGTTTGCTGGGCGACATGAGTAAACTAATTTAGATTTTATGTGACAACAATCCGAATTGTGTGCAGCTCGCAAGCAGAATCTTATAATAGAAATGTTTACAGATCAGGTCCTTAGATGAGTCTCCGGGAGCGGGATAGGTGGTGTGGTACCTAAAAAAAAGGTTATTTATTCGTTATCATGAGATCTTCTGTGTGGCAACCAGGGCCTGAACTCCTAGTTCAAGGTGAAAAGAATAGGACCACTGCCTTCTTTCCAGACATGCAGTAGGTGACAACCGCGGCCGGGACTTATAGTTCAGGGTGCAAAGAATAGGTCTTCTTTCCACGCATGCCGTACGAGAGAACTAAGGAAAGTTAAGGACAGGCTGACAACCCGTTACCTGTGATACATTTTTCACTGCTTGTCTTGTCCCAGTTTCTTATTTTTGTCTTCAGTAACATGGCCCCGATGCGGACATTGCACATTTGTCAATTTGTGGCAGACTGCTAGGCGGTAGGGAGTGTTACCACTACACAACTGAGTCAGCCAACAGATTTGACAGAAGAATGATGAACTAGTTGGCACAGAAGTGAACGCCATGCAACTGGACGGACCTGATGATCTTAGGATGCTGCTGCGCTGGATTGCCCCATTTCAGGGACTAAACATGAATCTATAAACACCCCTTAGCATAACCATGCATTTGAGACAACAACCGTATCGAAATTTGGGTGTAACCTTGGTTACTCAAATGAGGAGACCTGTGCTTTTCTCAGAAAGGTTATCGGCTGTCAAGAGCTACTTGCTCACAGTTAAAGGGATTATTTTAGTTATATGATTGTTTTTACCGGTTATTTCCTCGTTCGTTTTCGTGTTTTTTTTTGGGTTGGCTTGCTTCTTATTGCTAAATGTAATCTTCTGAATTCCTTAAACGCACCATATTGTTCAGAATAAATAATAATACTATATAATAAGAATAATACTTAATAAATGTTATTTTAATTTTATTTCGGTTATAGACATGGCAGCATGCATCGAATATACGACACAACGTGTACTCGGGGGCCGGCGTAGCGCAATACATAACTAGCTTCGCATATAAGCGCCCTGGGTTCATACCCCAGTTGAGGCGAAAACGTGTTTCAGATGGCAACTGCTCCCGGGTCGACACAACCTTAATTTGGCACCGGATTAATCCGGGAAGCAAAGACTGCGAGGGAGACAAGATGGCTACCGCCCTTATATAGCAGAGCTACTGAAATGTGAGATCGATAACATCACACAACCCTACGGAGTTAATAAATGATATGGATTATCTTTACTTACTGCGTGTCTGCACCATTCTGACTCACCATCAGGTGCACTGCCGGGTGGCTGCAGATCTCCACAGCAATATATCTCCATTATTAGGAATCAGGCGCCCGTGTGTTGCCAGAGCCCGAAAGGGGAGCAAAGAATAGCAACACTGTTTACCCTCCATGCATGTCGTAAAAGACGACTAAGGAGGTGATGGGATGAAGTTGACTGCCCCATCCCATATAGGGTCAGTGACCCAAAACCATGCTGAAGTCGGATGTGTCAGGCTGAAAGGCGCATATATTAGATATTGCAGCAATGCTGTAAACCATGACACAACGTATTCCGTTCTCCGGACTACTTCCTGCCAATCTGCAGGAGTTTGAGAACGAACACAGAAGAAGAAGAAGGAATCAGGATTGTTGTTGTTGCCCTGCCATGTTGTTAAACTGTCTAATATTTTCTCACGTTATCGCCCTCTGTCTCCCTTTCCATCAATCTTGCTTATTCTAACTATGTTCTACAAACCATCTAATGTGGGGGAAAAAATTAAAAATAAATGAACATTGTCTTTTTCTTATATTATTGATTGTTCCATCTCGCATTTGACTCTTTTAACACTGTCACATTTCTGGAAAACCATTCTGGCTAAATTTGCATTTCCTCAATACACATAGCTGTCTGTATATTTGAGAAAAATAATACAAAAATTACGTCGAACTGCCCGATCAATAACCACACAATTCTCGGCTCAGATACATCGATTGGGTGGAGTTATCATGTAAAAGATAATCCCTCAACGAATTCCTCATCCAACCATTACATGCTCTATGCGCCGCCTGCTACCAGGAAGTTGTCTACCGTAAGGTCGTATAGTAATATGGTATAAAACAACCGTACCGAGTCTTTCACAGCCGCTGTTGAAAAGTCAGTTCCGGGGTCTGTGTCACACTGTCTCTCCACTTTTCTCCGCGCGTGACACTACGAAAGGTTTCATTTACTGGGATTTGCTGTTTGGAATAATTCACGAAGGTTGCTTGGTAATCTGACCTGTTTTCGATTCGCGTGCCGCTAACGCCGTAACGCTTAGTTTTCATCTCGGCCTCTCAACTTGTGTGTAGTTAACGAATGTGTAAGGTGATTACTCAAAGGTGTGTCGCCCTGTGGCGTCTGAAAAGTGGAAATAATTTCTGGGCGTATATTAAAACAGGTAATATTAATAAGTTAACGCCAGTTAATTGAACTTGATTGTGATAATTGTGTGTATTATTGTATCATCATCATGTTGTGGAATTGTTGTAGTTGTCAGGTTGGAAACTCATTACCGTTTTATACGTTACAGTGTTGATAGCCATGACTATTTTGTTGATTTGCGGCATCCGTGACAGATTTATGGAAACACTTCTTACTTAAGCTCATACATAGGTCGATATGGCCTATAGTTTCGACCACTGGAGTTCGTGGTGACTGGATTACCAGAACCGCGACCTCCCTGTTTTAAAAAATGATTTTAAGCTCTAATATTACCAAATTCTACGGTATTGATTGCGTCCACCGTTGTGTTATAAAATCATAACGATGTTATAAAGTCACAACGGTGGACGAAATCAAATTTGCGCCAATTGAACTCATGTTCGCCGTTGAAAGAGGCGTATCTCCCCTTAAAAGGTACATTTAGTTCAACAACTCAAGGCACCTCTCCATATCATCATCATCAAGTGCCGTATCCAACGAATGTTGGCTGCAACATACCTCCAACATCCCATGTCTCTTGTTGTGGTGGTGCACTCTGCTAGACTGTAACCTGCCCATCTTGTGATGTTACTCTCCCACTTGTATCTCTGCCTACCTCTTGCTCGCTTCTCTTCGACTTTATCCTCAAATAAGGTGTCATGTCTTTTAATGTGTCCAAAATATTTTATTTGCCTGATCTTTATTTCTCTTAGTAGTTCTTTCTTCAAATTAAGTGTCTTTAGAACCTCTTTATTTGTTTTCTTCTCTTTCCATGATGCCATCCCTATTCGTCCATATACTCAAATCTCAAAGTCATCAGTCCTGTCTTCACTTCTAATTCTAATTGTTTGCTTAGTGTCCATGTTTCTGAGCCATACAGTAAAATAGAATAGAAGTATCATTTTATAATTCTCTTTAAAAACAACTTGTTTGTAATTTGTTTAGATGTAACTATTTTCCTCACGTTATTGAAGGTACTTTTATCAATTTTTGTCCCATAGAAGCGGTAGTAAAACACAAAAAAGAGAAATATAAACAAGTATCTGCCTCTTAGATTCGACACATGGAATATTAGAACCATGTGTCTCTCCATTGATAGAACTCACCAGGTAGGAAGGCTGGTAGGCTGAACATCCACATTGTTTCCTTGTAGGAAACTATCTCATTGATCAAAGCGAGACCGCCGGTGTATTCGTGCAGACCTGTGCACTCATAACCTAGAAGACTTGTTTTCCGATATTTTGATTATGTCTGTGATTTTCATTGGTCGGCCTTGACTATTTTTATCGGGCGACTCCAAGTATATAAATAGTGATAGCAAGAGAATAAACAAAAACTTAATGAATGAAGCTTTGTTTACTTTCTTTAGCTAGGTCTTTTATACTACAGGTTGTCAAAATCAAATAAACTATACCTTTTTCTGGCAGGGACTAAATAAATTCAACCTAAACTGTACGGAGTCAGATTTGCTGTGAAAAATAATCTAATGAACTTCATCTCTACACCAGCAGCGGTGTCCGAGCGTAAACACTTAGTAAAAATAGATTGCGATGGCTGGGTCATGTCTGCAGAATGCCAAACTGCCGCATTCCAAAACAAATAGGCCTAATATTCGGATATCTGAAGGCCAGCGGGCCCGCGTTAGGCCAAAGATCTGTAAGTCCGCGATAAAAGATTTCTCCATAATTATGATTATTAATTCAGGTAATTAAGATTCGATATGAAGCCATTTTGTCGCTGGCACGTGACCAACCGTGTATTTCTACATCAGGTCCTTGAACCAAAAAATGTTGCCGACCTCTGGTATAGAGAGTAATGGTTGAAATATTATTAGAGAGATAATAAAATCGCCAATCTCCGGAATAAACCAACGATCTGGAAATATAGGGGCTGTGGTAACACAGGGCGAATACGGATATAAATGAAAATAGTTTAATTGTGTATTGAGACGTCTATAGTGCTCTGTATGTTTAGAGATAATTTCAGCACTGTGTAAGTAGAGAGATACGTGTACTGATGTGTAAGTAGGGAGATACTTGTATTGCTGTAGGGAGATACTTGTATTGCTGTGTATATAGGGACATAATTGTACTGATATGTATGTAGGGAGATATTTGTACTGTTATGTATGTAGGGAACCAGTGCTTTTACAATTTCCCCTGAATGGTCGAAGTCCTCAAACATGCCCCTATTAGACCAGCCGTATGTTGCAATCCGCTGCTCGTGCTGCACGCTGGTCATAAACTTCAAACCTAGCAATAATCAGTTGCTCGTGCTGCACGCTGGTAATAAACCTCAAACTTAGCAATAATCCGTTGCTCGCGCTGCACGCTAGTAATAAACCTCAAACTTAGCAATAATCCGTTGCTCGCGCTGCACGCTGGTAATAAACCTCAAACCTAGCAACAATCAAACTTGTTTTACGTTTTTGGTGTTGTCTGTTTCGCTATCGTCATATCCACAGACGCACACATGATGGATTAAACGTTGTATTACTGTAAGAAGTTTTGTAGGATTAGGATTGTAGATTATCGTAGTTGTGTAGGATTGTTGATTATCGTAGTTGTGTAGGATTGTTGATTATCGTAGTTGTGTAGGATTTTTGATTATCGTTGTTGTGTAGGATTGTTGATTATCGTAGTTGTGTAGGATTGTTGTTTATCGTAGTAGTTTCTTAGGATTAGGATTGTTGATTATTTACACACCGATCATATGTGTGCTCAGAGGTTTCCGATGTGTCGGTTGAGTGTTTATTGCGAAATATTTGTGGTGTTCTCTGAAAAAAATAATCAAAATGCAGCAAACGGATTTGAACCAGGCCCGCTCAGATGGCACATACTATCAGGGCCGGATTTAGACTTGATAGGACCTTAAGCTATTTGAGATATGGGGCCCTTTAACGATTAAAAATATATAAATAGTGAAATAATAAAAAATAATTCAAGAAAATGGGGGCCCTACGCTATGGCTTGTTTAGCTTATAGGTACATCCTGCACTGCATACTAGCATCGAAACAGAAGTCCACACGTTTTCCGTCTTTGTAGTATGATCGAAGTAGGCGAGTAGGTGCTTTCTGAGCGGATCTGGTTCAAATCCTGTTTGCTGACCAACGAAATTCGCAGAAATAATCGAAAACAGCAAGAGCATGCAGCCGTTAACAAGGAAGGCACTGGAAACCTCTCGGCAACTTCATAACGGAAATAAATGCAGAATTCACATTTAAAAAAAAATCTATGCAAAAGGGGACAATGCAACAAACAGGTTTGAAACTCTCTACTAGCTATATAGTTTTCTGGAAACAGAAGGTCAAGTCGTTGAAAGATTGAAAGTCAAAGACTTGGGATTTGTTGCTCCTTTCACTAAAGGTTACATATGTCGCAAATTTGGGAGAAGGAAAATTGTTTGGCAGTCATGCATACCGGATACAAATACATAACATTGATCTAGTGCTAGTCTATCAAGGATAAACACACGCACACATAAACCTTACACACTGTCTCACACCCCTGTGGTATTACGTAACTTTTACAGCCCACCATAGTTACCACTCATTATTTAAAAAATAGGCCAGTTTTGAAGACAAAAAAAGCCCAGCTCATATATATATAAATGTATATGAGATTTATTCTTGATATGGCTTCTTTTGTCAATGACTTAAACCACCCCCCCCCCCCGTATTGTGTGCGTGAGTGAAAATATCAAATTCACATATTCAGATAAAAAGTTGAAAGTAATCCAAACTTTAGCAGAATAGTTGCCATTCTTGAATGATTAACACATATTTTAAAAATAAAAATGTTTCTGGCTCCTAGAGGCTCACAAATTTTGTAGTAGTTCCATTAATTCCACAAATTATTCAGTTCACTCTCAGATACAATACAGAAAATATTTTAGCAACTGAAATTAAGGAAATAACACTAATGGCAAAGGATAACAATGAGAAATAGTTCACCCGACTCATTGTGAATGAGTTAGTTCTTTGTTGTTACACCCGACTCATTGTGAATGAGTTAGTTGGTGATTGTTACACCCGACTCATTGTGAATGAGTTAGTTGGTGATTGTTACACCCGACTCATTGTGAATGAGTTAGTTGGTGATTGTTACACCCGACTCATTGTGAATGAGTTTGTTGTTACACCCAACTCATTGTGAATTGTGAATGAGTTATTTATTGGTTGTGATTAGTTATGAGCCAACATCATTGTTCCCTTCCAGATTCATAAATGTGGTTTCTCCCCTGCAGATTCATAAATGTGGTCTCTCCCCTGCAGATTCATAAATATGGTCTCTTGCCTGCAGATTCATAAATGTGGTCTCTCCCCTATAGATATCATAAATGTGGTCTCTCCCCTATAGATATCATAAATGTGGTATCTCCCCTACAGATATCGAAAATATGTAGACGATATAGTTCCTATTGCTTGATGATTCTATACATTCCTAATTCTCCACAATTGGTGGACATTTCTCCATTTGCCACATTTAAACCTATATTTCACATTGTAGTATTTGTTTTTACAAACAACTCAAATCAAATATCTTCATAATTTTTGTGTCCACCACTTTTAACTGTTATTTCCCTTTAAAACCAGGTGTTTTTTCAAAGAATTTTTTGAAACTTTCAAGATAATACATGGTTTGTATGATATTCTGCATGTATTTAAATTTGTAAAAATAATTTTGCCATAAATCGTGTCAATAAAATAAATTCTGTGCATTTTTACAAATTATATATTTCTTTTTTAATTTCACTTTAGTTAGTTTTCTCAATAAAATATTCATTAAATGATTCCACTTTAGATTTAATTATGCATTCAGTTTTTGTACAATTATACTACTTTAAAAAAAAACATTTATAGAGAACATTTTTCTCTTGCATACAAACATTAATACACAACTTTTACAATTTTTTTTCTCAAACATATCATGCATACCTGAACCAAATATCATGCATACCTGAACCAAATATCATGCATACCTGAACCAAATATCATGCATACCTGAACCAAATATCATGCATACCTGAACCAAATATCATGCATACCTGAACCAAATATCATGCATACCCGAACCAAATATCATGCATACCCGAACCAAATATCATGCATACCTGAACCAAATACACTTGAATGTTTCAATAATCATATTTTTTATCATGTAAAACCATAAATTGTGTAAAAGGGAGAATTCATGTTCGAAATGTAAGAAATCGTAGTGTCTCCAGCATGTATTCGTGAAGCAGCTTCAGCATGTCTCTTGTATTGTCTGCTTAGCTGTGTGTTGACGGAGCCCAAAAGAGGAGCAAAGAGTACCATCACTGTTTACCTCTATACATGTGGTAAGAGGCGACTAAGGAAGTTATGGGGGGGGAGAGATGCGGTTTAATCACATATAAGGTGAAAGTGATGGTAGAAGCCATGCTGAATTCACATATGCCTTGCTAAAAGGTGCAGATATCGCAGCAACCTGTAAACCATGATACAATACATTTTGTTCTCCGAGCTACTTCCTGTGCGCCTGCGGGAGTTTGAGAGCGAATGTGGAGGAATAAGATATTGTGTTAATTTCCTGTCTATAAAACATTTTCTTCAGCGCTCATTCTCAAACTCCCGCTGGTTCACTCTTGTAGCAGGACAATGGTCTTACTTGATTTCTAGCAGAATGTAGCCCAGAGAAAGGAAATGCGTTTTGTCGTTATTTAATTTGTGGCAATGTCCAGACACATCCTTCTAGGGTGGTATCCCTATAGAAAAAAATCAGTATGTTCCTCGTTACCACACAGGCATGTATGTTAATAAATATGTGTTTTACCCACGAAGCTGAAATTATATATACAATAACTAATATTGATGCCTTTCATTTTGAATAATGCGAAGCATGGACTGAGAGTCTGATATATTAACCGAAATAGTAAATAAAATAAAGAGTGCCATTTCTGGGCAACTGTAACGATCTCAAACTCCCTGCAGTTGACATGCATGTTCCGCTAATCTTGTGAAACATTTGATTCTTGATTAGAAAACTGGCATCACAGCACGCGGGGCATTCCCATAAGTGCTCCGCCCTCTGTTCCAGTAGCCATTCGACTCGATGGTCTTTCGAGTCCAATGCCGCCGAAACAGACGTCGACATCCAATGAAACATTTACTAATAACTAATAAAACATTGACGGACCACCGTTTTCATTTAAGAAAAAGCTAGACAAAAAGGTTCAGATTCTTAGAAAATAACCAAAGATTTTGAGATCTGATAACATAAAGCCTAGATCTGGGGACAAAGGACATGAGTTGTAACGCTGGAACTCAGATTGTATTTTTTTCCCCAACTAAACAAAACCCGATACCAACGCATGTAACAGAAGTCAAGTGAGACGCCACTTGATAACATGCCCATATTTGGCGGTGTCACCGTCATTAGTGTCCAGAACTGATTACACATTTGTTTTTTCCTTCTGCGTTCATTCTCAAACTCCTACAGATTAGCATGATGTGGTCCAGAGAATGGACTGCGTTATGCCAATTTTTAGTTTAGTTGCGATAAATGAGCAATTGACCCTGACACATTCGACTTCAGTTTGGCTTCTTTGTCACTAACCATCTACGGGATGGAACAGCTAACCACGCCCCCCAAACTCCTTAGTCGCCTCTTACGACATGCATGTCGGAAGGTAAAAAGTGTTGCTATTCTGTGTCTCCCTTTCGGTCCTCGGCAACTCTCGAACCAATCTCCTATAAAAAAAAATCAACCTTATCGTTTGGTTCAATTGATTGATGAACAATAAAAAAATTCTGATAAAATTGCAAGGCTAACACAAGATTCTCCGCCGACGATGGGTGTTTCGGGTCATTGCCGCATATAAAACGGCAACACAACACATTTCCATTTTCTGGACTACATTCTGCTGAACATCTAGTAGTTTCATTATTTTTCTATAAGAGAAAACCAGTGGGAGCTTGAGAATGAACGCTGAAGATGAAACATGATTTGTGCGTATAAATCATGGACACTGTATTTGTGGCCAATGGTCTTTGAGCTCTGATCTTCCTTGCATGGGCGAGCACAATAAAGGTGTATGAGATATGTTGCACCGGCTAAGTTTACTAAAGTCAATTCCTATTATAGAATTGTATCTTAATGAAATATCCTAAGCGAATTATCCTTCTTAAAGTTGTCGCACCGCCGAAATCACATGTGTCGGACAATTGGCGCAAATAACACTATGATAAAATGTATATTTATTCTCTATACTCGAGACTATACAATAAAAATCTAGTAAGACCATTGTCTTGGTATCACGACTGTCTTCAGAAGACCTGTTATCTAGAATTGTCTCGTGACTGGACGGGGGCCCTTGTTGGGATTTCGGATGGTCACTATTTATATACTTGGAGTCTCCTTGGCTAATTTTAGCACACGATTCCTTATATGTAAATAGTGACCAACCGAAACCAAACAATAATTAAAAAAACGTAACGGATGAGGGTCCTAATTAATTCAGTTGAAAAGTCTTTATTGGTGACGATCATGTTTGGTACATAATTTATATGTCAATAATTTATATGTCTATAATTTGCGTCAACTATTTTTTTTGCCAAATTGTGAACCCCTTTGTCAACTGTCAAGAATTCAGATTTTCCTTCCCCCTGCTTAGTTATATCAAATTCTCCCTCCCCAAGAATGTGTTAGCCACAGAAGTACGTACAAACTACATGACATCTTTACATGTTTAGAAAAGTGTTTACATGACATCTTTACATGTTTAGAAAAGTGTTTACAATTCAAGTTTATTGGTGAAACAAAAAATATTTTTAAATTCACATTTTTTTGTCAATTAAAATTTCTTTATCGAGATAGAGACAAACAAATGCTTAATGGAACAGCAGGATTGACTTTAGATAGCTATCAAATTATGTAGAATGGTTGGCATACTCCCTTCATGTTACTATGTTTTTCCATTTTGTGTTTATTTGTAGCTATTGATGAAGACCATTTGGTTCACAAGTTGATTCAGTGTATTTATTGAACGTAAAACACATTTCACCTGTTTAATCTTCTTCAGTGTTCAATCTCAAACTCCCGGTGGATCTCTCTTGTAGCAGGACAAGGGTCATACCAGATGTCCAGTAAGATGTAGTCCAGAGAATGTAAATACGTGGTGCCGCAGTTTTATTTACGCAAAATGCCCAACACATCCGTTTTCGCCGGAACCCATTTTATTTATTCCCTAATATTTATTTACCGTATGGCACAAAGTTTTACAGCAGTCTACCATTTTTTTTAGTAGACAAGCTAGTACAGAACATCAAGGCTAGAAAGATAAACACACTTAAGAGTTCGGTCTAAACCAGAACGTTAAAAATATGAAACAAACAATTGGTTATCAGCTGTTGCAACAAAGGCAAAACAGAAGCTAATCCTTCTCCAGAATGTATGCCCTGCAGGTCAATAGCACTTATGTAGAATACTTGTTTTTTTAAATAGAAATTTCCACTTAGACACGACGGACTATCACTAAAACTAAGGGGTTATGATGTGTAAACAAGAAAACATACAAATTACAATACACAAGACATTTTCAACGTTTCGAACCGTCAGGTCTTTCTCAAGAATATATAAAACAGTGGACAACAATGAAAACAGTAAAAACAATGCAAACACAACAGAGGCACTAGATACACTATTGACATGTAAACAATACGAAGTTCAAGTTGGCAGTGATGTATATGGGAAAATGTAGTCATATTGAAAACGTTGAAAATGTCTTGTGTATTATAATGTGTATATTATCTTGTTTACATACCCCTTAGTTTTAGTGATAGTCCGTCGTGTCAAAGTGGAACATACTAAAAACCTGTGTTCTTCGTAAGTACTATTGTTGTTATATTATTATTATTGGCTATAGTACTATTGGCATTATATTGCTGGGAAGTCTGGATTTTCGGCCCACCCCGAGACAAAGAATAACTATCACACCTCCAAGAAGGTAGGTTTCAACCTATGCACTGCTCCTAGCCACTGTAGCCAAGATAGGGTTCACTGTGCTCATTCCTCGGCACCAATTGACTACTGGTTATGCCGAACTTCTCTATTGCTCCAGGCATGCAACCAAATGTTCAAGTCAAAAGGATTATCACGTCCTGAGTCACCGTGCCTCTATGATGGGTTTCAGCCATAGGAAAAAACAGTGCCGTCAATTTCCTCCTCCCCGGTGCTGCACAGTACATCTCTGGCTCCTTTCCAACCACAGAGGGTGCATACATATATATTCAGGTAAACATGAAACACATTTCAGCAACAAAATAAAATCATAATTGTATATATGATGTGTCGAAGAAGATAACCTCAATATAACGGCATGTCATCTACTAAGGTTTTCTGTTGCATGGGTGGTATGTCTAGTGTGCTATTGGTGAGACCCACAGACGCAACCACATGCGTGGGGGCCTAAGCTATAGCTTGTTTAGCTTATAAGTAAATCCTGCGCTGATGATGGCTATATAGGTTTAACTTGACTACATGACTAACTTGACTCGACACTTGTGAAGTCTAACTTCACAACACTGTTTATTTATAACTGCAATCATTCACAATCTCAAAATGAGAAAAATTACAATCTCAAAAATAGATTTTAACATAATCTGATCATACAATACGGAATGCATATCAACGCGAGATATTCACCCGCCTCTAACTACACTCTGGTTCGCAACTGCATTCACAACAAACTGATTCTAGGAATCCTGACACTTTAGAGACACGCAATCTATGAATCCTCCTAGTTCTACGAATACTTTGCAACCTTGGTTACTGATTCTGTGGTGACATTTGAGACTAGACCGTCTCCAACCGTATTATCTGGTACACAAAGCTCCTGACTGGCTAGGCGCTAACCTGGCGACAGTTCCTCGAAGATTTCTTATATCTTCTTTTTTTCTCAGATTTTGTAGGCTTCTTTTAGTCCTGAGTCCTTCTGCAGTCCTCGGAATCTGAGTGTCTTCTGCACTCAACTCCTGACTGATGTCCACTGGTTTTCTGACTATCTCAGAATCCAAAATCTGGACTCCTTAACTCACTCTCCGGACTCACTTCTCGACTGTCCTGGCTCCACTTCTCGACTCTCTCACTCTGACTTCCGTTTCTTCCCTCACTATTATCTGTCGCTTTTCTCATTTTCTGTCATACAATTTACATCTGATCACGTGATCTGGTTAAATGGCTCTTCTTGTGTATTACAATTTAATTTTCACTCATTTCAAACATAATCGCACGTGTCAGATTCCATTCTTCTATTCTCCATAATGAGCACAACTTCAGTAGTCAATGTCAGGGCATGTAATAAAACTGGATGTTATGTTGTTACACGCCGACCACACAATTTTCTCGTCAATAATAACAATTATGTTTCAAATCGGACATCATATAAATAGTGACCAAAGTGGGGGAACATATCCGTGCAAAGTGTGGATATATACCCGTGCAAAGTGTGGGCACATATCCGTGCAAAGTGTGGGCACATATCCGTGCAAAATGGGGGCACATATCCGTGCAAAATAAGGCCACATATCCGTGCAATGTGGGGCCACATACCCGTGCAAAGTGGGGCCACATACCCGTGCAAAGTGGGGGCCATACCCGTGCAATTTGGAGGTACATACTCGTGCAAAGGGCTCGACTCTATCGCCAATAGAAGACCTTACAACAGAATTCAAACAAGTCTTTTGGGTTATGTTTTCGATTATTCACGTGATTATTATATAATGGCGACACATAATATATAAATAATGACCAACGAAAACCTTGGTGACTTGCCTAGAAAAATATTTGGCGATTTGCAAAGGAAAAACCTTGGCGACTTGCAAAGAAAAAACCTTGGCGACGTGCAAAGAAAAAACCTTGGCGACTTGCAATTCTGACCTTTTCTAGGAAACGCATAGAAACAATTATTTCTAAAAGGGGGCTGGGGGCATGGTCCAAAAGTTTGAAAACTATTGGTCTGTGGAATGTCAAATATACGAAAACTTCCTGAAGACTAGTCAACTTTTGGAAGAGCTGAAAACATTATACAACTTCACTACTGGAGTGTTATTCAGGCGCTAACAATGAACAACAGCTGTCATTTACTCGCCTCTATTTCACACAGATAACCAAGTCTTCATGGCACTGTCTAGTTTTGAATTGCAATCGGCGGATTAGTTGTGACGTCACTGTGTTAAATTATGGCGGGGTTGTGTTCTGTGTGTATGTGTGAATCTGTGTGTGTTCTGTTCTGTGTACGAGTGTGAATGTGTGTGTTGAAGAGAATATCTGAAGACTTCAATGGTGGTAAATGTAAGTCCCATGGCAGCAACCTGCAGTCGGGGTTGAAGATAACTCTTCATGTACTACGCCGCAGAAACTGCATTATTAGGTCGGGTGGCAATAAAAGCAAAAAAAAATTGTTATAGAACATATACTTCGGTTCCCGCGACGCATCACGGCACAAGTGACTGAGTAAAGACAAGACAATGAGATCTACTATTTCTGCGTTGGCTCTCACACTTCTTCAGATTAGCAGGATCTAATTCTGTACATCAGACAGGAACTCAGAAATATCTAAAAATCTTCAGCTATTACCCTTTAGTGGATACCATCACACTCAGGGATCATGGGAAATCAGAAAACTAGTTCTGTCAAGAACAGATACTGAAGTAGAACAATCAGAAAACTAGTTCTATGTCAAGAACAGGTACTGAAGTAGAACAGTCAGAAAACTAGTTCTATGTCAAGAACAGGTACTGAAGTAGAACAATCAGAAAACTAGTTCTATGTCAAGAACAGGTACTGAAGTAGAACAACACAGACACCCAGTCATACTAAGAAACAAAAAACAGTTATACATAACACATACACGTCAAGGTGGAAGAAACAAATGGAAGTGGATACAAACCCGATGCAATACATTTACCTCCAAAGATATCAAGAGAACACACCATCTCGCTATAGAACAGGCCGCTGCAGAATGTTGAGAATACATACACCGACGGAGAATCTCATACATAGATGAATGTCCGATTGAGAATCTCATACATAGAAGAATGTCCGACTGAGAATCTCATACATAGATGAATGTCCGACTGAGAATCTCATACATAGATGAATGTCCGACTGAGAATCTCATACATAGATGAATGTCCGACTGAGAATCTCATACATAGAAGAATGTGCGACTGAGAATCTCATACATAGATGAATGTCCGACTGAGAATCTCATACATAGATGAATGTCCGACTGAGAATCTCATACATAGATGAATGTCCGACTGAGAATCTCATACATAGATGAATGTCCGACTGAGAATCTCATACATAGATGAATGTTCGACTGAGAATCTCATACATAGATGAATGTCCGACTGAGAATCTCATACATAGATGAATGTCCGACTGAGAATCTCATACATAGATGAATGTCCATGTGGATCTGGAATTCAAACACCGGAACACGTACTTTAGGACTGCCCAACATACACAAAAACAACATTAAGAAAAATTAAAATATATTTTGTATCATGATCTTGTCATTAGAGGTGAGAAAGAAAGTTATTCGGTGCTATATACATTCTATACTAACATATGGGTGCGAGTCTTGGACAATAAACAAACAAGAAAGTGGACAATTAGAGGTAATAGAGATGTGGTTCTACAGAGGAATGCTAAGAATACCATGAACTACCAGAAAAACTAATGTATAGGTGTTGAAAGAGTCAAATGCAAAATGGACCTTAATCAATCAATCTATCTATCTATATATACGCTGTGTCCCTTGTTTGCCTTGCAGCGTCAGGGGTGGAAGAGTTCTTTGGAGATGGCCTTATTGTGCGCTGTTTGTAAGCTTGTTCCTATAAGCTTGTTCCTTAATCAATAATATAAGAAAAAGACAATCTTCATTTTTTGGCCACTTCATGAGACAGGGAGGTTTGGAAAACATAGTCACAACAGACAAGATTGAAGACAACAGACAGAGGGTGACAACGTGAGAAAATATTAGTTTGACAACCTGGCACGGCAGGGAAACAACAACGATCTTGACATAATGCTGGATATAGAGAGCTATAGAGAGCCATGATCGCCTACGCCAGCCGACATGGCACCTGATGATGATGATGGCGAACAAATATTTCTACAAAATTAAATATATGTACAGTAGCGTAGAAAACATGTCTGGAAAGATTCGATTATGGCTTCCGGTGAAGCCATCTGGATTTACATGCAAACAACATAAGGTTTGCATTAACGAAAACACGTCTGCGTATTTTGAAGCGTGCTGCCTACAAGTTATAATTGCAATTATCACATTCAGTTTTGTAAGTTAAAATTATATTGAATTATATTACACTGTAAGATTTATTTTCGATGTGTCTTATTTTATCATATAAAACGCGGGTCACCATGCTTCTATAAAATGGGGTCAGATAAACAAATGTTTGGAACCTGCTGTTTCCCATCTCTGTCAATCTAATGGCTGTCAAAAATCTGGTGAATTTAATTGAGCGGTTACTTTCTACTTTAAATGTCTTAAATGACACTTACATAGCGTATATGATACTCACAACATAAATGATACTTATTCATTGTAAATATAAGTTCTATTTTTCTCTGTATAGATGCTTCACTGAATGGCTCCCATCCTGAAGATGCAGACTTGAAAGTCACATTATGAAGATGTAAAAACAAGCGGCAGATCACATTGCTTTTACAAGCTTTGAACTAAGTAAAGACAGACTACGCAATGGGTCAACAGATGGACAAGGCGTCACGCATAGCTACTGTTGCCAGCGAAGGAAAGGTCAAGCATGTGAAGAGGTCAATAAGTTCTGCTGGAAGTATTGATTTTCGCAACGAAGACGGAAGAAGTGCTCTGATGTTGGCAGTCGAGCATCGACATGATGTAGCTGTGCGGACTCTTCTAGAGGCAGGGGCTGACGCCAACACCAAAGAGTTGTCGCACACTTCTCGTCGATCTGTGCTGATGATTGCGGTCGAAAGCGCCGCTTTAGAGTGCCTAAAAGTCCTTATTCAGGCAGGGGCTGATATCAATAATTCTGACAGTAGCGGGCAGACAGCTGTAATGTACGCTGTTAAAAAGGACAATATCGAATGTTTGCAGGCTTTGATAAAAGCTGGTGCTAGTTTAGATTGTGGTGATACACTTGGAATTACTGCCCTCATGCTGGCTGTCAAGGCTGGCCACATTAAGTGTATAGAATTACTCTTGCAGGCTGGAGCCGATCCGAATGTAGCGGACTCCACAGGCCAGACATGCGTAATGCATTCTGTAAGAGAAGGCAACACTCACGGAATTAAATGTTTACAAGTTTTACTGCAACCACGTCCAAAAGTCATGGCTAACATTAATTTAGGGGATAAAAATGGAATGACAGCGTTAATGTTGTGTATAAAAAATGGAAACATAGAATGCCTGAGAGAGTTACTACGAGTTCGGGCAAATCCAGATGTGAGAGACAGTTTAGGACGGACGGTGCTGATGTTAGCTGCTGGACCAAAGACACTAAATGTCAGTGATGAATTGCAAAACGAATTTGTAAATACTTTAATCGATGCCGGAGCTAATTTAAATATACGAGACTACGATGGAAAAACTGCACTTTTGCACGCTGTTGAAGAAAACATGCTAGCGCCAACAGCTAACATTCTCAGAACTCGAGGAGCTGATGTCAATATCCCGGACAAATCAGGGCAGACTATTTTAATGTTGGCCATTAAACGAATCTCCGATAACAGTGTTTTTATGAAATTTCTACATGAACTCCTGGAGAATGAAGTTAACCTGGATGCAATCGACAAATGGGGTAAAACAGCACTCATCCACGCTCTCGAGCTGAAAGAGTTTCCTCACGAAAAGGCAGTTCTACTTCTTCAAATGGGAGCTAATCCAAACACAGGACGTCATCAAATTATCCAGTGCTCTCCCTTGAATTCTTGTGCTTTACAAAAAAATTTCGAAAAAGGATCTTCGGAGAGGATTGCATTCGCCAAATTCTTCATCGCCAGCAATTTTCATACAGACTTTGATGCGACGTTTCGACCCGGAAGCGATAACATTCGTGAGGAGCTTGACGAAGAAGCAAATAAACTCCTTGTTAAGTTATACTCCAACCCCTGGCCACTGGTTCGGTTGGCCATGATAGCAGTGTCCGTCGCTATTGGTCCTAATCCGGGAAGGGAGAAAAGAGTCAAAGAAACTCAGCTGCCTCAACGTATCCAGAAACATCTCCTCTTTCAAGATGCCATTTCCCAGCTGCCTCGACATCACTGGGACAACATCCCTCTCTGCTTAACCCAACACGAGTATGACACTCAACCCAGACCTCGACCATTGCTCCTGTACTGGCCTTTTGGCCGTGAACTTGTCAAGTGTTACTGTAAAAAATGTCAAGGGAGAGGATTGAACTTTCAAGGAGTCTAAACAGCACCTCTTTAAACCAACAGACGTGAATAATCACATTTAAGACAGATAAGGCTAGTCCCTCGTAATTTATGCAGTCCTGTGGACACATCGATTCATGAGTGACGTTTATTTAATTTTTCCTTTATTTTCATTGGCTACTTTGTTTATAATTGGTGTCAACGGCCAATGATAATAATGGGAAAAGTATGGCAAGTCCATGACTATTGACAGTAAAGGCATAGGCCTACAGGAAGCCATAATAGAGGCAGCCAAAATATTCATAAATTGCTTGCCGTCTCACAACAGACATGTAGTTTTTCTAACGGTTGCAAAGTCAGTGTTGCAGGTATTGAAAGATCCAAAGAACATGAGCATGAATGAACTTACGGCCTGCTTACTACACCTCAGCAGTACTACCAAAGAAACAGTACTGCAGTGTATTCCTGGTCACTGGCATACCTGGAAATGAAAAAGCTGATCTCCTGGCAAGGAAAGGGGGATCACTGGAACAAATAGAAAGTGATAATACGAACTATGAATGTAAGAACATGTTAAAAGCAGAATATAAGAAAAAGTGGAAGCAGATGCACCCAATTGCAGAACCAAATGACTCCTACCATCAAATGTCACGCAAGGAACAAACCATCATCTTCAGACTACGAACTGGTCACAACAGACTGAGAAGTCATATGTTCCGAAAGCTGAAGTTTGACGAGACAGACATGTACAACTGTGGACTCAGCCCAGAGACTGCAGAACTCATTCTTCATGCCTGTCAACTCTACCAAAAAGAGAGGGGGAGTATATGGCCTACCGAGACGGCACTGCTTCCAGACTTGAGGGGTTCCATGGATCACCTGAAGCGAATCACACAATTCATCGAAGCTATTGGTGCTGTAACCTGATATCTGACTGAAGCTATTGTCGCTGTAACCTGATATCTGACTGAAGCTATTGGCGCTGTAATCTGATATCTGACTGAAGAACGATGAAGAAGAAGAATACAGGAAGAATCAAAATAAGCATTTATACATTATGATTTTAATTATTTTCGTGTTTTTTGTTGGTCACTATGTACATACTCTGTATTGCCTGCAATCGCCGACCAACCAAATTCATGAAATTAATCGAAAACATGAGGTATGATGGTGTGTTTTGATTCTGTTCCTATACCTTTTTTGTCAATAGTCACGGATTAGCCTTACACATTGACTTGAATAGGGTAGCACTCAGCATTGTCTAACGAAGATCAATAGTGAATCCAAGCCTCCATATTGTGTGTGATATGTGGAAAGTCCTTTAGATCTACCAATGTCCTTGATTGTGGCAGCAACCAGTTGTGTCTTTGATAGGTTTTGTCTTACACTAGCAATTTCTCGACATCGGCCAGTTTGTATCTTTCAAAGTATGGGCAAACGTCTGAGATAATAATTACCTTAGTAAATAAAGTTTCAGAGAGAGACACGTGAGAAAGAGTGTAACTACCTCTACTTTCCATCCACATGCTGGATGTGACTCTCCTGTAAGCTCAACTATGTCACTAGCAGTAAAACCTCTGCCAGATTTCTCGTCCATACTTCTTGTTCAGACTCTCGTCCAGACTTCTCGCCCATACTGCCACCCAGTATTCTCACCCATACTTCCCACCCAGTATTCTCACCCAGTCTTCTCACTCATACTTCCAACCCAGTATTCTCACCCATACTTCCAACCCAGTATTCTCACCCATACTTCCCACCCAGTATTCTCCCCCATACTTCCCACCCAGTATTCTCCCCCATACTTCCCACCCAGTATTATCGCCCAGACTTCTTTAAGAAGACCGAAGAATTAGAACATATAGCAGCACATTTCTGGGCCTGAAAGGGGAGCAAAGAATAGCAACACTGTTTACCTCTCATGCATATCATAAGAGACGACTAAAAAAAGGAGGTTATGAGGTTTGTTGGCTGCCACATCCCACATAACATCAAAGTGACCAAGTGACCCAGACAGAGGCCACGCCAAAATCTGATGTGTCAGGCCAAAAGGAGCAGATATCGTAGAAAAGCTGTATACTATGACACATCAAATTCCGTTCTCTGTACAGCATTCTGCTAATCTGCAGGAGTTTGAGAATGAACGCAGAAGAAGAAGCACAGGCAAGACTGGTTGAGGTATGATAAGAAACAGATACAATTAGTTGAGATAAGGGGAATTAACAAAAACATTGGACGATGAAAGGGAAACAACAAGTAAAATTCACTGTAAAAGAAGTTTTGCTTAAATAAAATGTCTTTTATGGTGTCTTTCAACCTCGGACATTAGTACAATTTGGTTATATCAGATTTTTGCAGCCATAAAAAAATTGCCGTGGTTGCGGTTCTGATAACTCAATCACTACGACCTTATAGTTCAAAGAGGGGTTCCAAAGGCATAAATGATTGACCTCATTGCACTTGAGTTACCCAATATGTACCCCGTCCCTGTCAACGAAGCGGTTCACTGCTTGCCGAGAGTACAACACATTGCACGTACTCCACAGCGACTAGGTATCTTTGTTATAGGTGAAGTAGTTTTACTGTTTACTATTATAGGTGAAGTAGTTTTACTGTTTACTATTATAGGTGAAGTAGTTTTACTGTTTACTATTATAGGTGAAGTAGTTTTACTGTTTACTATTATAGGTGAAGTAGTTTTACTGTTTACTATTATAGGTGAAGTAGTTTTACTGTTTACTATTATAGGTGAAGTAGTTTTACTGTTTACTATTATAGGTGAAGTAGTTTTACTGTTTACTATTATAGGTGAAGTAGTTTTACTGTTTACTATTATAGGTGAAGTAGTTTTACTGTTTACTATTATAGGTGAAGTAGTTTTACTGTTTACTATTATAGGTGAAGTAGTTTTACTGTTTACTATTATAGGTGAAGTAGTTTTACTGTTTACTATTATAGGTGAAGTAGTTTTACTGTTTACTATTATAGGTGAAGTAGTTTTACTGTTTACTATTATAGGTGAAGTAGTTTTACTGTTTACTATTATAGGTGAAGTAGTTTTACTGTTTACTATTATAGGTGAAGTAGTTTTACTGTTTACTATTATAGGTGAAGTAGTTTTACTGTTTACTATTATAGGTGAAGTAGTTTTACTGTTTACTATTATAGGTGAAGTAGTTTTACTGTTTACTATTATAGGTGAAGTAGTTTTACTGTTTACTATTATAGGTGAAGTAGTTTTACTGTTTACTATTATAGGTGAAGTAGTTTTACTGTTTACTATTATAGGTGAAGTAGTTTTACTGTTTACTATTATAGGTGAAGTAGTTTTACTGTTTACTATTATTACTAAAGATTGGGGAAAAGAAAACAGGTACAATTTGCTACGGTAATTGGAAATCGGGAAACTGGATTCGATTCCAGTTGCAGGCAAGTGTGCATCCAGACCATCTAGAAAACTACTGAACATATTTATATTGTCTAGAAAATCACAACTTCCAAATATTCTGGGTTGATGGCTGCGTCCTGAACAGTATATGTTACCAAATTGGAAATACCAACTGAAAATTGATTGAGGGAAAGAGAAATATTGGTACTTGTCTGTTAGTTGGCCCCCATTAATTTTAAATTGAGATCGAAGGGAAAATAGCGTAAGACTGGTTTACAGAAAGTGATGGTTGATTTAATAGTTTAGATTATTCTTCTTCTTCAGCGTTCTTTCTCAAACTCCCGCTGGATCTCCCTTGTAACAGGACCATGGTCTTACTAGATTTCCAGCAGGGTGTAGTCCAGAGAATGAGAATGCGTTGTGTTGCCGTTTTATTTGCGCCAATAGCCCGACACATCCGTCTTCGGCGAGAATTGAGATTCATATGTAGGGCTATACATTCTCTGTTTCACACAAAGTAGTTTTTGTCAGTGTTGCCAACTTGTTTTTAAAAAAATAAGCAGCATTCAAAATTTATTAACTGTCGATACTAGATCATTGTGATTTTAGGCTCGCAGAAAACATCAGAGGTCGTCCCTCACACGAATTATGACTTAATTAATGGGAACAAAAAATAGCACTAAAGTACTAGACTAATGCATGTTTGACAGAACAAGTTGGCAATACTACGTTTATAAACCAGTCTTACGTCATTTTCCTTTGATCTCAATTTAAAATTGAATCAGCTAGCAGACGCGTACTAAAATATTTCATAAATACTAATGTATGTATAATATTGAAGTATGTCCTGTAACATGTATTGCTTGTCAAGAGTTATATAATATTTAGCTCCCATTTGTACGTTCAAAAGCATTACCAGTGCAATGTAATAGGAGAAACTTCTGCAGCACTCGAACCACGATTCAACATATGGTAGTGTGTATTGTCAGATTATCTGACTAATTTCTCTGTCCCAGAAGCAGACAATATCAAGTTTGTCTGGTTACTGTGACCCTTTTAATGCCGTTAACATGATGTGTTGCTCCATTTTCTGCCTTGCTTACTTACCTTCATCATTTTCTATTGTCCCATTGTTTTTTTTTCTTTATACTGTATATTCTTTACATATTCATCACCAGCTTGTATTACACAAACATCAATGGAGCACGAAAAATATCTAGCAAATTCACAGTAGGAACATTGAATATACCTGGTTTAGGAAATAAAACAGAAGAACTAATCGAAATAATGGAAAAGAGGATACAATGGTTTGGTCATCTGGAAAGAATGCCGTGTGATTCATTAGTTTATAAAGCATATATGAAGAGAGGAGAATCAGAAAGAAGAGCCAAGGGTAGACCTAGAGTACGCTGGATCGACAACATCAAAGAGACATTACACGAACATCAAATAACATTATCTGAAGCTGTCAGAAAAGCGAGAACAAGAACATTGTATATCCCTCGACACCCGTAAAGGGTAAAAAAGGAAGGAAAGAAGAAGAAGCTTGGACATGTAGTATTTCTAACGGATGCAAAATCAGTATTGCAGGAATTGAAAGATCCAAAGAACATGAGCATGAATGAACTTACGGCCTGCTTACTACACCTCAGCAGTACCACCAAAGAAACAGTACTGCAGTGGATCCCAGGTCACTGTGGCATACCTGGAAATGAAAAAGCTTATCTCCTGGCAAGGAAAGGGGGATCACTGGAACAAATAGAAAATGATAATACGTACTATGAATGTAAGACCATGTTAAAAGCAGAAATAAGAAAAAATGGAAGCAAATGCACCCAACTGCAGAACCAAATGACCCCTACCACCAAATGTCACGCAAGGAACAAACCATCATTTTCAGACTACGAACTGGTCACAACAGACTGAGAAGTGACATGTTCCGAAAGCTGAAGATTGGTGAGACAGACCTGTGCAACTGTGGACTGAGCCCAGAGACTGCAGAACACATTCTTCATGCCTGTCAACTCTACCAAGAAGAGAGGGAGAAAATATGGCCTACTGAGACGGCACTGCTTCCAGACTTGAGGGGTTCCATGGATGAACTGAAGTGAATCACACAATTCATTGAGGCTATTGTCGCTGTAACCTGATATCTGACTGAAGCTATTGTCGCTGTAACCTGATATCTGACTGAAGCTATTGTCGCTGTAACCTGATATCTGACTGAAGCTATTGTCGCTGTAACCTGATATCTGACTGAAGCTATTGTCGCTGTAACCTGATATCTGACTGAAGCTATTGTCGCTGTAACCTGATATCTGACTGAAGCTATTGTCGCTGTAACCTGATATCTGACTGAAGAACGATGAAGAAGAAGAAGAAGCTTGTATTTCCCTATTGTTTTCTCCTTTATAATGTATATCCTTTATATATTCATCATCAGTTTGTATTGCCTCATTGTTTTCTCTTTGTTCCATCATTCCATCATCTGTTTGTATTGCCTCTTTGCGTTCTCTTCTACATATGTACACTCTTCTTCTGCTGCCCCATTGTTATCTCCTCTGTATATTCACAATTTTGCTGTATTGCCACATTGTTGTCTTCTCTTCATACCCACTATTTATTTGTGTAATCCCACCGTGTTTCCCCCTATAAACCTATCTACCTGTTTAAATGATAACATTTACAAATAAACTTCTGAAAGAAAACCGTATAGAATGGATACATTTATTTATAAAGTATAATTATTTAATATACAAGCCACAAATCAATCATTAAATATATTTATTAAATTCTTACATTGATGTTTGTCTTAAATAATATTTTTAAAGATCGAATATACTCGACTTGTTGGGGCCCACAAGGGGAACAAAGAATAGTGACACTGTTACCTGTTGTACATGTCGTAAGGGACAAAACCAGTGGAAGTTTTGGGGGTGAAGTTGCCTGTTCCATTCTATAGAGATTCATCCATGTTCACTAGCTTATCAGCTAGCTCGTTACCCACAACACCCACATGTCCAGGCACAACTTGGAACAGAGTTATGAAGTTTTTCTATTACTGGTAACACACATTCTTCTTCTTCGGCGATCATTACTCAGTCAGGTTGGGACTTCGGATTCTATGATATAGGCTGCTGTCTGTTTTAGAGTGCCCACTGTGCCATACAGTTTCTCTTCAACACTGATTGGGGTGGGCCATGTCTTGTTTCTCAGGTCTGCATACTGGGGACATTCTTGTAGGATATGTTCTGCTGTCATATTTGCAAGGCTACAATGGCAGAGCCCAGTTGTGCTTATTTTGAATTCGGTGTACAAATGATGTCTTATTTTGTTGTGACCAGTTCTGAGGCGCAGCAGGATAACCTGGTCTCTTCTGGATATTTGGTAATACCCTTCATCTGCATTATATTTGGAGTGGTCTTTCCACTTTTTGTTATAGTTTCCTTTAATGATGGTCTTCACTTCTTCATAACTGACTAGATAGTCTTCTTGAGGTAAATTCCCTCCTTCTTTGGTCAGTCTGTCTGCAACTTCATTCCTTTCAATGTTACAGTGTGACGATATCCACTGGATCACTGCTCTTTGGAAATTATTGTACAACTGAACTAGAATGCCCTCAATTCATTCAGTTCGGTGTTCCTGTGTAGCTTCAGTGCTGTTATGACAGAGAGTGCATCTGTTAGTAGTACAATATTCATGTGCACGTGTTCTTTGTGTTGTAAGATAGTTTATGCTGCTTTCTTGAGAGCTTCCATTTCTGCTTTAAAATTGGTTGAGAGCTTGCCTGTAGCTATGGCTAGAGTAACATCTTTCCCGTATTTTAGTCTGAGGGTCACTCCTCCACCTCCATTCTCTATTATATTTGTGGCCGAGCCATCTGTATAGGCATAGGTCCATGCATCTTGTGGGTAATTAACTGCGATGTGATGTTCTGTGATACGCTTTCTGTCCAATTCTGTCTGAGTTCCTTTCTTTTCTATACCTTCTATTTGTTCTTTTAGTTGTGGGAGTCTGTATGCCCAAGGGGGGGGGTGATACTGACTAGTTGTATGGGCCTTGGTTTCGCCCAGTCCTATAGTTGGTGCCTTTTGTATCAGTTTATTTGCATTTGCTGAGAAGTTGCTCTTCTCCAGCCTGCTTTTGCCATAGCCATTAATTCTTTGGTGCATAGGATGATTCAGGAGTCTCTTGTATTTTTCTGCTTGTTGAATTACTTTCATGTCTCTTCTATCTTCCATTGACTGAAGGCCAGTTATTGTTTCTAGTGTATTTATGGGTGTAGATTTCATAGATGCAGTGATAATACGTGTAGCTTGATTCTGGGTTTTGTTTATTTTGTTGAATTGTGTTTTAGATGCTGTGGCCCAGGCTGCGATGCCATACTCTAGTACTGGCCTAACTCTACCTGTGTATAACCTTTTCAAGATTTTGCTGTTCGCTACCCAGTTTGTGCCTGCTATCTGTTTCATTATTGCCATTCTATTTCTGGCTCGTTTCTCTGCTTTTTCTGTCTGTTTTGCCCATGTCATTCTAGAGTTAAGGGTAATTCCGAGGTATGTTGGGTTCTGCTCTAGTGGGAGTACGTGATTGTTTATTTTTAGTGTTGTTTTCTGTACCTTGTTGGATAGGGTGAATATTGTGTGTGTAACACACATAATAGCGCACACACATCGACGTTTCAACCAAAAGGCTTTTGTGAAGAACACATTCACAACATAATACGACGAGTAAGATAAACACTATTGACATTTACGTTCACATGGCAGAGTTAACAATAGATATATATTACTTGGAAAAGAGAAAAATATAATGTCAGAGGGGAAACAACACGAACAGAAAATTAACCAAATATCGATAAAACTAGAACAAATAAAAATTACGCAATAACAGGATATCTAACCTTAGGACTGATGGGCATTGATCACAAAGGGCTCTATAAAAGCCATTCTAAACAACAAACATTGAACATGTACTGCATGGGTCGCTAACAGAGCGTGTGATTAGTGTTATACTCCTACCGAAGACGGATGTGTCGGGCCATTGGCGCAAATAAAACGGCGATACAACGCATTTAAGTCGCTGGACTATATCCTCCTGGAGATATAGTAGTCCTGCTACGAGAGAGATCCAGCAGGAGTTTGAGAATGATCGCTGAAGAAGAAGAAGAAGTGTTATACTCAGAAAAAATGCTGATGAGACTCCAAAATGTTGTTTTTTTAAATGTCTGAGCATGAATCTTCTTCTTCTTCTGCTTTCGTTCACTTGAAACATGTCTATATTTGTAATTCTGTCTCCTGGATAAAACTCACACTTGAAACATGTCTATATTTGTAATTCTGTCTCCTGGATAAAACTCACACTTGAAACATGTCTATATCTGTAATTCTGTCTCCTTAATAAAACTCACTGTCTTTTGTAGTTCATACAGTGTCCCATAGAGCTTTGATTCCAGTGTTGTTTCCTCTGGCCAATATGTCTGCCTCAGCGTTTCATGCTCAGAACACTCTTGAAGTATATGTTTGGCACTCTGTGCTGCCCGTCCACATGTACACATGACCGTGTTGCCAATCTTGAACTTTGTATACATGTGACTGCGGAGTCGGTTGTGTCCTGTTCTGAGGCGTAGAATTATAACTTGTTCTGATCTGTTCATAATGTGATAGTCATCTTGTGTTGGTGTTTGTGGCTTTCTTATTGACTTGACCTTTTTCTGATGGTAGGTGATTGGTATATCTGGTTAGTCTTCGGCAGCACCTTCCTTAGCCAGTTGGTCTGCTTTTTCATTTCCTGGTATTCCACAGTGAGAGGGTATCTACTGCATGGTTACCCTATACTGGTAAGACAATTCACTAAGTAGTTTTTTGAAGTCTGTTAGTTTTCCAGACTGGAGAGCTTGAAGCACTGACCTTGCATCTGTCAGGAGTGCCACAGGCTGTAGGTCAGAGTTGGAGTTCAGCAGTTTTTTTAGCTGCCACACTAATTGCCTGGATTTTTGCTTCATAATTATTGAGCATGAAACAAAACTAGCCAAAAATAAAAGTTTGATGCATTTGGGAGAATATAGTGTAGGTCTCGAGATGTACTCCCAAAATTGTCGTTATAAGCATCACACCTCCTGCATAATCAGTGCACAACAATGAAAGCTGAGTGTTGTGTCTCAACAACGGAAGCTGAGTGTTGTGCCTCAACAACGAAAGCTGAGTGTTGTGCGTCAACAACGGAAGCTGAATGTTGTGGATAAAGAAAGAGTCATTGCGTGGTTGTATGACTGTTTTATGAGCTGTAACAGTGTTGTAACAGTGTTTTGTTGAGCATGATAGCAAATATGTAGCGACAACAAGAGTTCTCATATATTATAAATCTATGTTTATTGCGTCATCACAACATCCTGTTGACAACGTCCAGGGTTACGACATCAATAATTTATGTACAGCATCTTAAGAAATACTAAACATCTCTTAGTTCGCAGGCTTTCTTAGAGACTTAACCAGTCTCTCAACTGGGAGCTTTTCTAGCTCTCATAAAACTTCTTAACTATAACATTGAAACTAAACTTCTAATTATAATTTCTAATACTCAACCTAGTATCTCCGACTTTAGCATCAGTGCTTCATTGGGCAGGAATGGCCCAACCACTTTTAGTTTCCAGCCACATTTGGCTGGACTAAGCCCCATTTCCATTTCAGGGAGTTTGCTTCGATGGGGAAGAAGTGGATTAACAAACACAGAATGCAACACATCAAACGTAGTCTACATGTAATACTAAAGCAATGTTCAAGGAAGATATGGTACACATGAAAGGACAGATAGTACGTAAATTCGAGACGGAATACAAGAATTTGTGATTATTATTCCACTGCATATTTTATTACATATAACTAGGGTAATTTTTATGTTTTCAGTAAGGACGAATTTTACCTAAACATAAATTATAAAATGGACATTATTTTGTTTCGTGCGTAATTCTTCTTATTTTCTTGAGAAATTTGATGACCTATTTGCGAAAAACCACTAAGGGAGAGGTTTCCCCACCTTTTAGCGAAATTCCTAGTAATAAATGGCATATTTTGATTTTCTAAAAAAGGAGGAACACCTCAAACTCCATTCTTTTTTAATACGGGCTTGGGTATTACACACATACTTCTTGTACTTTCATTCTCAAACAGATTAGCAGGATGTAGCTCAGAGAATGAAATGTGTTGTCATAGTTTATAGCTTAGGTGTGATATAAGCGCTTTTCGGCCTGACATATTTGACTTCACCATGGTCACTGTGCCCGTCTGAGATAGTAGTCAACTCCATTTGAATTCCAGTCAACTTCAAACCTCCTTATTCCTCTCTTATAATATGACTGGCATGTAAACCAGGGCCATAGATAAGTCTTCCGTTTCAGTATGGGGGGGGGGGTGTTCAAGCCTGTAGATTAAGGGGAAGGTTTGATCAACCCCCCTCTACCTTAGCAAATCTTCTTCTTCAGCGTTCATTCTCAAACTCTTGCTGGTTCTCTCTTGTCATAGGACAATGGTCCTACTAGATTTCCAGCTGGATGTAGTCCAAAGAATGGAGAGGGCGTTATGTCACCGTTTATTTTGCGCCAATGGCACTATACATCAGTCTTCGGCGGGACCCTTAGAAAATCAGAACACGACATTTAGTACTAAGAACTAAGACAAATGGCGGGTAGAAACCCGGTCCTCCAAGTGATTTTCCACAAAAATATCATTATATTTTTATATTGTATTGTCTCTGTATTGTCTTGTTTCGCTGTACGGCCTTGACTGACGAATATTTTTTCCGGCTATGGTACGTTTCGTCACTTTGCTAAGCAGTAATATTATGATTTCTCAGAATGTTGGTAACTTCTTCAATCCAATTTCTTCGTGGTTGCCCTCTGTATCTTGCTTTTTTACATTTCCATGATGTATGATCAATAAGGGTTCATTGAATTTTTCATCAGAAAGTTGAATTTATACACACAAAAAAACAAACAAAAAACCCCGAGATAGTGACCCCCCCCCCTTTGCTTTAGATAAAAATCCGCTAGGTGCAGTACAGGAACAAGTGCCTAAATTTCAATTTTTAAATATTATACACAGTTCCATTCCAGCTTTCGCACCTTTTGTGACGTCACTGTAAGCACGTCACTAGTAAACCTTGTTGTCAAAATTATTAATTTAATCAGAGATTAAAAAGTGGCTAAGACTACTGTCGGATGAATTGAACTGCGCGCTACGCGTTGAGAGCCCTGCCTCGCCCCACAGTCATTCAGAGGCGGGGGGGGGGGAGCAGGACAGGGAGCTCTGTGCGTAGCGCGAAAATTTATGCATCCAGCAGAAGATCGATGCATCTAGCGACTGTAAAATACGTCTTTTATCGATATTTCATTTTGTTAAATAATGTAGGATTAGTTCTGTTCAAGTTGAAGATGTGTTTCGTTAAAATGTAGGCATGTCTTCTTGTATTGAACCACTCGCTTCTTGCTGAGAAGGTATCTACGGCACTGCTGGTATTTGAACACCCCTCCCCCTGCCCTTTAGTTTACATGCTTGCATGTAATAGTAACACTATTCTCTTCTCCTCTTTTAGCCCCTGCAACACATGTGCTGGATATTAGTCGTGTCATCGCTGTACAGGTGCAGAAATAAACATGTTCGTTAACTACGATTTCTCATCTCATCCAGGTTTACTACAGTTATAAAAATATGAATAACTATGTCTACATATTAGACTCATAGCTGTTTCACATTCGCGAACAAATTTGTTGATACAACGCTAACACGTCACCCATTTGTGCGCACAGTTGATTGGAAGAGGCGTACGGTATTCAAGCCTTTTGATTACGCATAATTCACATCTAAAAAATAGTGGAGTTCGCGGTTCTGGTAATCCAGCAATCACGACATCCGTGATATACATAAGGATTCGAATATATTTCGAGATGGAAACATCTAGAAAGCAGGCCGAGAACAGACCTAGCCAAGAACATCACAACAAATATCAGCAAACAAAGGCTAAATTTCAAAGAGCCAAGTTACAAGCCAGACGGAGCAGCTGGAAAGAAAAAACAGAGTCGCTGAACCTAGAAAGAGATACTAGGAAATTATGGAAACTTGTAAAACAACTAAATGATGAAGGTACAGGGAGAAATACCAAGATCACACTTTATAAAGATAGAAACATTTTAACAGGTAAACATGCAGCTGATTACTTTGCAGATTCCTTTGCAGAAGACAATAACGTCAAAGTCAGCCCAGACAAACAACAGGAGGTTCGAGAGAACCAGCAAAACATTGGACAAGGTGAACCTATACCTGAAGTCATGGAGGCACCAATCACAATGAGAGAACTGGAGCATGCAATATCCAAATTGAAAATGAAAAAGTCCCCTGGAGCTGATGGAGTGTCCAATGAAATGATTAGAAACCTGGGAAGTGCAGCAAGAGCAAAGCTACTGCAGATCTTTAACACAAGCTGGTCCACAGGTAATGTACCACAGTCGTGGAGAGAAGCAATAATGATACCACTCCTCAAATCAGGAAAAGATGGCAACACAGTCTCCAACTACAGGCCCATCAGCCTCACAAGCTGTCTATGTAAAACAATGGAACGCATTATCAATCTTAGGATGCAGTGGTACCTTGAAAGTGAAAACCTTCTGGTATCACAGCAAGCAGGTTTCAGACAGTGCTACTCTACTGAAGATCAGGCAACCTACCTCTCCCAAGAGATTGAGGATGCCTTCCAAGAAAAGAAACTGGTACTAGCAGCATGGATAGACCTCAGGAAAGCATTTGATAAGGTCTGGAAAGAAGGGCTCCTAAAGAAATTGCGAAATTGCAGGGTTAGCTCAAGAATGTACAAATGGGTAAAAGCATACCTGCATAATAGAAGAGCCAGGGTACAATTAGATGGTCGCAAGAGCAAGAAAGTTCTACTGCGTCATGGAGTCCCCCAGGGAGGAGTCCTGTCACCCACACTTTTCTTGGTTTACATCAATGACCTAGTTGCTGAACTACCTCACGGGATCAAAGTGGCAATGTATGCTGACGACCTGGTGATCTGGTGCACGGAAGAACATGCAACAGTGGCCACTAAACAAATACAAAGAGCTATCGATGCCCTAACCTTATGGGCTAATAGATGGTGCGTCAGCATTAACACAGATAAGTGCAGCACTACACTCTTTACCCTCTCACCAAAACAAAAAGCTGGTCATATCAAGATAGATGGAGAGCTCTTGAAAGAAGACAAACAACCCACATACCTCGGAGTTACTTTTGATGATAAGCTGACATGGAAGCAGCACATAAACAAAGCAACAACAAAAGCCAGGAGGAAGCTAGCTATCCTGAGAAAACTAAGTGGAACCACATGGGGAGCCAGTGGAAATATACTCAGTAAAGTTTACCAGCAAGGCATAAGACCACACCTGGAATACGGTTCAGCTGCGTGGTGTCCTGCATCAAACACCACATTACAAGATCTAGATAAAGTGCAAAACCAGGCACTTAGAATAATGTTGGGAGCAATGAAATCAACACCCATAGCAGAGATGCAGAAAATGGGAAGAATGCAAACACTTGGCGAACGCAGAGACACAAAAGTACTAATTCAAGCAGAAAAGTTTCAGTGTATGCCAAGTCATCCAATGAAGGAAAGATTCCAAAATCTAGCAATGGGACGACTGAAAAGGAGCAGCTTTATCCATCAAGCTAAACGACTCCGTAGACAACTTACAGACCTACCTGAAGTTGGCAGCCCCTTAAGGTCTGTACCAGAGCAAACCCCGTGGAGTGAAAGCCATGGAATGCCAATATACATTCAGACCCATGTGAAAGGAATACTAAGCGAGGACGAACAGAACAGTGTGCAGCGAATGACAATCACCCTCAGTTTCCTGGATGAGGAATATCCACAAGATATATGGGTCAGAGTGTACACAGATGGGTCAGCACAGAATGCTGTGAGGAATGGAGGTGCAGGTGTATATATAGAATATCCACACAAGCCTAGAGATACAATCAGAACACCGACAGGAAAATTCTGCAATAATTATGATGCAGAAATCCAGGCAATTAGTGTGGCAGCTAAAAAACTGCTGAACTCCAACTCTGACCTACAGCCTGTGGTATTCCTGACAGATGCAAGGTCAGTGCTTCAAGCTCTCCAGTCTGGAAAACTAACAGACTTAAAAAAACTACTTAGCGAATTGTCTTACCAGTATAGGGTAACCATGCAGTGGATACCCTCTCACTGTGGAATACCAGGAAATGAAAAAGCAGACCAACTGGCTAAGGAAGGTGCTGCCGAAGACCAACCAGATATACCAATCACCTACCATCAGAAAAAAACAGATGATAAAGTCAATAAGAAAGCCACAAACACCAACACAAGATGACTATCACAATATGAACAGATCAGAACAAGTTATAATTCTACGTCTCAGAACAGGACACAACCGACTCCGCAGTCACATGTATACAAAGTTCAAAATTGGCAACACGGCCATGTGTACATGTGGACAGGCAGCACAGAGTGCCAAACATATACTTCAAGAGTGTTCTGAGCATGAAACGCTGAGGCAGACATATTGGCCAGAGGAAACAACACTGGAATCAAAACTCTATGGGACACTGTATGAACTACAAAAGACAGTGAGTTTTATTAAGGAGACAGAATTACAGATATAGACATGTTTCAAGTGAACGAAAGAAGAAGAAGAAGAATATATTTCAGTTCAGAGACTGGTTAGCCAGCATCTCGGTCACACACGTCTCTGTATTTAAGTTGTTTTGTAGTAAGTACAACTTTTTCAACCACTAACGAGAGTTCTTCTTGTTTAAACCAGCGCGCATGATAAAATGAGGAAATAAATTGATATGCTGTATTTGATAGATAATTGAAAAAAAGCTGATATTTGAAATAAATTGATAGACTGTAACAACATCTTTCAATATATCGTATCGGAATAAATTTGTGAGGTTCTCAAAGTTTTAATCTCCGCTTCGCTGATGACATCGATTTCATGGTGATAACAGAGGCAGAACCACAAGAGTTAACAACTAGACTGGAAATATCTAGCAAAAATCTTGGCTTGAATATCAATGCAGATAAGAGTAAAATGTTGGTGAATAGGAGTACTAAGCTAGTCTCAACCAATATGAAGCTTAATAATCGAAGACTTGAGGAGGCTTCGATGAATATTTATCTAGGAGATAGGACCGTAGATACGTCTCCCTTAAAGGGGATGGCTACCTACACAAAAGTAATTCGTGCCTTTTCGTGTGTAAATATAACTTTCTAGTACTAAAAGTCATGTTATGATTTGTGAAAAGCTGAGGGGTTAAACCCTTACCACAACCTCCACTGTCTTATCTATAGCCTTGATGGGAGACCAGATTAGTAGTGGTGAATCAACAGCCGAAGTTAAGAAAAGACTGACAATGACCATGCCCGCCATGACAAGATTAACCACCATTTGGAAAAGCAGAATCACCATCCGTGTTTAGATTAACATATATAAATCATTGGTTCTGTCAATAATTCTATATCGTTGTGAGATCTGTATTCTAACTGCGGACTTAGATACAAGACTATATGCGTTTGAAAACAAATGCTATAGACATGTTGGGTATCTATTACTGAGAACATAAGACCAACGTGTTTGTGCATAATAGATTAGATAGACAACCACTATGGAAAACATTATAAATATACGGAGTAGCAGAACATAAATCAATACAGTATATGCAAGGCATTTTATACTAATAGCCAATGTCAAGTAAGAGCAAATACAGGAGTGCCCAATAAATTCCAAATTCAATCAGGAGTTCGTCTGGGGTGTACCCTATCCCCTCTATTTTTTATAACATACATCGACCACATCTTTAAACTAACAAGTACCAACGAAGAAAATAGATAATATGAACGACAAATTGAACTTACTACTCTTTGCAGACGACCAAATACTAATAGCGACATCATAAAAACAATTGCAAGAACATATTAACAGACTTCACGCAACATGTCAAAAATTCAACATGAAGATCAATATTGAAAAGACCGAAATAATGGAAATAGCAAAAGCAGAAAGAAATATGACTATCTCCATCGATAATCAACACCTTAAACAAGTAAAGGAGCTCAATTAGTTAGGAAGCATTATATTGAGTGAAGGGAAACACAGTAAAGAGATACAAAATAGATGCAAAAAAACATACCAGATCATAGTACACATGATACGTAGTTTTAAGAATAAAAAGGTAAACATAGACACTAAAGTCGCCCGTGTGTTGTCGGAGCCCGAAAGGGGAGCAAAGAATATCAACACTGTTTACCTTCCATGCATGTCATACGAGGCGACTAAGGAGGTTATGGGATGGAATTGGCTGTCCCATCCCATATAGGGTCAGTGACCCAAAGCCATGCTGAAATCGGATGTGTCAGGTCGAAAGGCGCAAAAATCGCAGAGATGCTGTAAACCATGACACAACGCATTCCGTTCTCCGGACTACATCCTGCTGATCTGCAGGAGTTTGAGAACGAACACAGAAGAAGAAGAAGAAGACACTAAATTCGCATTATACAAGACTATTATTTTCCCATCACTGTGCTTCCCAACACGACAGGGAAACAACAACGATCTTGCTACATAATACTGGAGATAGGGAGCTGTGGAGAGCCATGATCGCCTACGCCAGCCGGCGTGGCGCCTAATGTCTGAAGCACTGTGCTACCAGTGTCCAAAACTGGATAACGACAGCACAAGACAAAATAAAAATAGCGACAGCAGAAATTGCGTTTCTACGAAGAATACTCGGAGTGTTACTAAGAGATAGAATTAGAAACAATACCATCAGACAGATAACCAAATAATACAAGTATTAGAATACATAAAGAGATAACAAATCAAGTGGTTTCCATACACTTCCAGACTACCAACAGACAGCATGCGACTGATGGCAATGACACATGGACATTACGGCTATAAAGCCAGAGGCAGACCATGTAAAAGATGGATCACAGATATCAAAGAGGTCACGGAAAGAAGCTTACAAATAGCAAACAAGAAGGTAATCTCCAGAGAACTTTTCTACCCCTGACGCCGTAAGGTAAACAATGGCCACAGCCAGGGCCGGCCCCAATGCGAAACGGATTGCGCGGGGCCTAGTCTGGGTAGGGAAGAGGATAATAAAATAAATTCTAATATGAATTTATGGGCCTAAAAAGTGCGGGGCCCATTGCGGCCGCATAGGTTGCAATGGCCTAAGACCGGCCCTGGCCACAGCGTATACATCGATGTAAGTTAATGTATTAGCGGGCCAACAAGAGCCACTGTTTAACAATCGTGAAACTCCGTAAAGTCCGGTGGTACGGCGCGTGATGAGACATTAATAGATGACAAAGATGTTCTTCATGGTACGGTGGAGGGTTGAGGAAGACGAGGTGGGTAAAAGAAAACATGGCTGGATAATACCAAGGACTGGACAGGATGTGAAGTTTCCAAACTGATAAGTATGGATGAGGATAAATATGCGTGGAGATTTTTCTGCACCAAATACCGTAATCTCTGAGGCTTAATTTCTGACACCAATCTTCAGAAACAAAAACGAAGATTTAAACAAAAAATAACACTATTCAAAATGATTATTATGCCAACACTGTGCTACCAATGCCAAACATGGACAACGACAGCACAAGACAAACGTAAATGTGTGACAGCTGAAATGGCATACTTACGCAGAATCCTAGGAATACCGCTAAGAGACAGGGTGAGGAATGAGGACATCCGACAAAAAACCGGCACCACCCCAATCTTAGAATACATCAAGAGACAACAGACAAATGATTTGCCGACCACGAAAACGATGGACCACTGAAATAAAAGAGGCGACAAATTCCACAATATACTCAGCACACAAGAGGGATGTCTCCAGGAAACGCTTCTACCCCTGACGCCGAAGGCAACAAAGGGTTTCAGCGAATAGATAAATATATAGATACCCCTACGACCCTGATGGGTTATGGATTTTATAATAATAATAATAATTATTATTACATGAATAAATATTAAAGACAGCAGATCAAGTGGTTTGGTCACATTATGAGAATGCATCACGACAAGTTGCCCGTACATGCATATAACCAAATGAGATCAGGGTACAAAGCCAGAGGAAGATACAGAAAAGATGGATACAAAACGTCAGAGCCATTCTGAACAGACACGGTCATAGCACAGCCGAAGCCACACATCTGGCTTTAGAACGCAAACTCGAGCTCCATTAACCCCTACGATGAACGGCAAGAGTGGATAACAAACCGCCTGGGGAAAGACAATATACAATAGAATAAATATTTCATTTGCCTTTTTAAGTAACATACTTTGTTTCTTTCCCATATCAAGCATTTACAGTTTTATATTTATCAAACTTATTCTCTAAACAAACTTTAATTTTTAATTTGGATAACAGAGTAGTTACATATTGCATATATACAAATAATAAGTGCTAACAATTATTTATGCCACGTTAATGCATAGAACAGGCTATATTGATAATAAATAAAGCCATTATATTAAATGAGGTATATGATATTTTGAAGTGGAGAGTAGCAGGTCACATGATCTGGCGAAGGAAAACATGGTGTGTGATCTAGTCTAATGCTGACCGAGTTCATATATTCGATTGCAGAGAATATTTCCAGTCTAGTCATCAGGTATAAACAAAATAATGTGTTGGCAATATTAAGCGATTGAAGTGTGTTTATTTCTAATTTAAGTTGAAAAATATTAACTAAATACGTGAATACAACTATATTGTAAATTAATTTGTGGTCCACGAGTTGAGAATTTAATTAAATTAGGCTAACTTAACTTCTTAATTAACTAAGAAGACTAAGAGTCAAAACTTTACTAATTTAGTAGGCCTAATTAGTTAGTAAATTAACCTAGTAATTAAATAACTTACATGATTCTTTTACCTTTTTTTACACTCTCACATAAATACTAAAAAACAGCTATATAATCAGTCAAAAAGTATGTGAGTATGTCTTGACAGTTGACAGTAAAGCATTTTTACTTAATCCAATCCTATTTAAAAAATTTAGCAACAGTCCTGAAACATCTGCATCATAAATGTGAATTACCCCTCTAGCCTATTTAACTTAAGGTATAACTACTATCTAGTGGTCTAGCCAAGGTCTAATTATTTAATTACTATGCAAAACGATGGAGCACACCATAAACTTAAAACTAAAATTTCACCTAGAAAGTAGAAAATTTCTTGCACCGCAGCAGGCAGGCTTTACTTAATTCAGGCAATGCTTGCTAATCCATGGATGATCAAACTACATACCTCTCACAGGAAGTTGAGGATGCTTTCCAAGACAAGAAATCAGTACTGGTGACATGGATAAACTTACAAAATGCCTTTGATAAGGTATGGATAGAAGGATTGCCTCAGAAAATGAGAAACTACAAGATAAGTGGTAATATGTATAGATGGACAAAAGCCTTTCTTCATGATAGAAGAGCCAGAGTACAACAAAATGGCAAAACAGGTAAGAAGGTACTACTGTGCCATGGACTGCCTCAGGGGGAGTTATATCACCCACTCTTTTCCTCACATTTATCAATGATCTAATTGAAGAAATACCCTGTGGAACTATAGCGGCACTATATGCAGATTACTGTGTTTTAAGATGCACACACGAGAGCAATGTGGTTACCACATAAATGCTTCAGAGAGCCATGGACATTTTGACCAATTGGCCTGACAAATGGTGTGTAAGTATCAATATAGAGGTTAGCCACAACCCCTTTCTACATTTTCACGAAAACAAAGAGCAGGAAACATCTATGTAAATAAAACTGACTGAAAGGTAGATGACCAACCCACATATCTTGGTGTAACATTTGATGCCAAAATAACATGGAAACATCATATTAGCAAGGCAGATACAAAGGCTAGAAAGAAGATAGCTATACTAAGGAAACTGAGTGGAACAACTTGGGGAGCTAATGAAAGAATTATAAAAAATATATATGGTTGGTTGCTGATCCAGTGGTCCATGGGCTCATGCCCTTTGACCCAATGCCATTAAATGGCATTAATTGCTGGGAAGTCTCTGGATTTTCGGCCCACCCCGGGACAGAGCCAGAGAATAACTATCACACCTCCAGGAAGGTAATTTTCAACCTATGCACTGCTCCGGGCTACTGCAGCCAAGATAGGGTTCACTGTGATCATTCCCCGCCACCAATTGTTACTGGTTATGCGGAACTTCTCTATTGCTCCAGGCATGCAACCAAATGTTCACGTCAAAAGGATTGTCACATCCTGAGCCACTGTGCCTCTATGATGGGTCTCAGTCATAGGAAAAAACAGTGCTGTCAATTTCCTCCTCCCCAGTGCTGCACAGTACATCTCTGGCTCTCTCCCAACCACAGAGGGTGCATACATATATTCAAGTAAACATGAAACACATTTCAACAACAAAATAACAGCATAATTGTATAGATGATGTGTCATGAAGCTTCTATAAGAAGATAACCTCAATATAACAGCATTTCATCTACTAAGGTTTTCTGTTGCATGGGTGGTTTGTCTAGTGGGCCATTGGTGAGACACACAGATGCAACCACATGCGTCAAAAATATATATCAACAAGCTATTTGACCACAAAGAGCCTGACATGATGCAGAATCATCAGAAACTATATTTAAATGTATAGCAAACAAGGACTTTGGAGAGACATGATCGCCTACGCCGGAAAGCATGGTACCAATGAATGAATGAATTCATACAGGAGCAATGAGATCCACACCAATCGTAGAAGTGCAGAATATAGAAAGGGATGCTGTCACTGAAAGAGTGCAATTAAAATTATAATTCATGCAGAAAAGTTCCAATTTCAAGAATATGCAAACTATGACTTTAATGTCATATTTTTAAATATGCACTTTAATAGACACATACTGGCCTTCTGATACACATATGAATGTTAAACTTTATGGTCCAAAATAAGAAATGGAAAACACTGTCCAATTTATACAAGAAACAACACTGTAGATATAGACATTATTAGCGGAAAAAAGGAGAACACTTCTTGGTTTGATTTTTTTCTCCACTCATGGTATGTTACATTTTTTTTTCTCGGTCCATGGTATGTTCAATATTTTTTCTCTGTCCATGGTATGTTCAATATTTTTTCTCTGTCCATGTTATGTTCAATATTTTTTCTCTGTCCATGGTATGTTCAATATTTTTTCTCTGTCCATGGTATGTTCAATATTTTTTTGTAGCATCTCATCTCAAAGGGAGTTATTTTCTTTGCCGTTGATTTGTTCAGTGTCCATAATTTGCAACCATAGATTTCCACTGGGGATATACTTGATTGTATTAGCAAAGCTGTACTTTTGTTTTGCAGTTAGTTCCTTGCCAAAGGTTTTTCATTTGATTTAGTTTGGAGGCTGCTACTGGGATTCTTCTTGATTTCTGCTGTGCAAGTCACATGCAATGTTGATATTCTTTCCCTTTCTCTCTATGTAGGCCTCTCAATTCTGTGCAAGCTGCCCAGCATCTTCCAGTGTCATGTTCAAAAGCTCTTCCCTGCCTCTTGTTCTCCTACCTGGAACTTTTCCCTGCATGATTAATCTTTCTAAACCATTATGTCTTTTTTATACGTCTGAAATATGTTTTTTTCGTTGCAAATTTAGATAGTTTTGAGGAGCCAGTCTTCTATGTCCAGGTCTTTGTGGATATCTGCATTGGTTTATTTCCAGATATCCAAAATTTACTACTTTTTCCAGTTCTTGAATCTGATTAGAAATTTCTAGACATATTACTACCGTAGAATTTTACTTAATTAATCAATTTTTCTGAAGTTCTAATATATTAGTGTAGGGCCTATTTTCATTTTTTTGTTATTCTCCTTTCCAATGTGTGTTTCATTGAAACAGATTAAATTGTTTTCTGTGTGGATAAAAAAAAAACTACACAATTATGTAGTCCTATCCAGACAATCCTTATTTTCTAATTTACCACCTTAACACTTTCGTTATCTGAATGTGTGTTATTAACAGAGTTGTACTAACTTATGAAAGGAACTATAGTTACTTTATCAACATTCTGTGGTTGGAAGTTGGAAAAATTAAACATTGCTAGTAAAAAGACATTTTATAGTTAGAACAAGTTAGAAAAACTAAATCTGATTAGTACGGGAAATTTTTATAGTTGGAACAAGTTAGTTAAACTGGCTAATAATGATTGATACATGTAGGACTGGACCATGTCAGATTCTCATAATTGCATTTATTAACACAGGATACAGTCTCGACCTCACTAGGCCAGGTCTACAAGAGCCTTTCTCTAGGAGATTATATGTCCATAAATCCTCTAGGCCAGGTCTACAAGAGCCTTTCTCTAGGAGATTATATGTCCATAAATTCTCTGAAGTTCAGATATTCAAGTTACATGATCAGCTAGAGAGGATCATGGTAAGTAACCTTGTGTAGTGTGTTATTGGTTGGTTGTTGATCCAGCGGTCCATGGGCTCATGCCCTTTGACCCAATGATGTGTCATCAAAACTGTGTTTTTATTAACTGTGAATTGTTCAAATTTGGACATAAATATCTAACAACAGAGATGTCGGGGAATATTTGATAACAGGAGAGGGCTACAGTAACATAATGTGATGAGGAAAATAAATGTTACTATTGATAAAAATCTATTAAATAATTAAACATCCATTTTTATTTTGGTTCTCAAATTCCTACTGGTTCTCTCTTGTAACAGGACAATGGTTCTCCTAGATTTGCAGCAGGATATAGTACAAGGAACGGACATGTACTGTGTCACATTTATGTGCGCCAAAGGTCCAACACATCAGTCTTTCCACAATGCTAACTCATAATATTGTTTTTTTGGTCTCATTCTGTTTCTCATTGTCTTGTTCTGTTTCTCATGTTGCTTATATCCATTTGGTTTGTTATTTTCTGATGACCTTTTTGACATGTTGAAAATGTTTTTAAATGGTAAGCCAGGGGCAGATCTTGCAAACAATGGATTACAAAAATAAATGAGTCAACGAAAACAAACATATATGAAGCACACAAAAACAGCCATCTCCAGAGAACTCTTCTAGCTCTGCCGCTGCAAAGCATAAAGGAGGAGGAAAACATTTTTCTTTTTTTCATTTATATTTATTACAATTTGTCCTTATTAATTAGATTTTATAGTAGGAATATTTAATTACCTATCCTTGTTAGCATCTCGGTCATAAATACTAGTTTTCAGTTGAGGTATAAAATTTGTTTATTTTGTTGAATAAATACTATTACTAAGAAATATTTCTTATTGCTAGCTTATGTATATACATATATATGTATAGCCAGTAGATAAGTTGGGAAGGTTTAGGTAGCATCAACCAGAATATGACATTTAGTACTTCATCAGCGTTCAGTCTCAAACTCCCGCTGGATCTCTCTTTTAGCAGGATAATAGTCCTACTAGATTTCCAGCAGGATGTAGTTCAGAGAATGGAAATGCATTGTGTCGCAGTTTTATTTGAACTAATGACCTAGCACATCTGTCTTGGACAGGATATTTAGTACTAGAAAGCAAACCACAAAATTTGAGGAATGCAAAAATGGGTACCAGATCCTCCCTCCCTTAATGGTTCTCCCCCCTAAATGTAACAAAAAATCGAATGAAACACCTGGCAATAGCTGAGATATACATATATATATATACACACACATATATATTGCCATTTCCACGTGTCATTGAGTGCCACGGCGGAAGTTTGAGTTGTCTGTCTTTGGTTGTTTGGGTCGCATTGGCCATGGTCAGCCCATGTCACTTTTAAGGTTTCTTTGATTGTCTCCACCCATCTAGTTCTTGGTCTTCCTCATGTTTTGTAGCCCAATCTTCTGCTGTTGTATGCATAAAAGGCTGGTTGCATGGCGTTAGTTTCATTCTCATGAGGTGGCCAAACTGCCTGGCTTGCCATCTCTCAATGTAGTCTTGACGAGGTGATGTTTATTTTTTTCTTTATATCTTTTCTCTTTCTGTCTCTTCTGGTGACATTTATTTCTTTCCTCAAACATCTTATCTTATCGTCACTCACTGATCTTTTTCGCTAGTGTCTTTGTCAAGGGCCATGTTTGGCATTGTTGACACAGTTGTTATACAAATACTGTTTATCAATTGTCGTTTTGTGGCCGTGCAGATTTGGTGTTTATGAGTATCGGTAACAGCTGGTAAGTCTTGACATTTGTTTTGATCTCTCTGTCAAGTTTGTCATCCTCTGTAAAGATGCTTCCTAAATATTTGAACTCTGAGGCCTGCTTGAGGCCAGATGAAAGTTTCTTCATTTATTTCCGTAAAATAAAATTTTGGTATATGTTTGAAATAATGTTGCGTTTATTTTTTGACAGCGTTGCCTGGGAGAGAATAAAAAAATATTTCTTCACGCGAATATGCACCAAAATTTTCTTCTGTTTTTCTGTTTTCTACAAATTAAAGACAATAAAATCTAGTCTTCTTGATTCTTCTTGATTAGAAACTGGCCTCACAGCACGTGGGGCATTCCCATAAGTGCTCTGCCCTCTGTTCCAGCAGCCATTCGACTCAATGGTGTTTCGAGCCCAATGCCGCCGAAACAGACGTCAACATCAGGGCACAACTCTGGCCCTTGCGACAGGTTTCTTTGTTGTTCCGCCCATCCACGCCATGCCCGTAACTAGTTCAAGCACAACGTCGGCCTGTCGGAACAACATGGTAACTGTTATCGAAGGTTACGACTACGGGATTGTATAGAATAGATGACGTGCCATAAAGCTTCTAAAAGAAGATAACCTCAATATAAAGGCATGTCATCTACTAAGGTTTTCTGTTGCATGGTTGGTTTGTCTAGTGAGCCATTGGTGAGACCTACAGACGCAACCGCATGCGCATCCAGTCACTGGGATCTAACTCTGAAAACAAAAATATTACAGATCAGACAGACGATTGTGTCAACTTAACTAACCGAGACGGATGAAATTCAGCGTAAAATGGAACATTTATATGTAAATGTTGCAGTACTCTCATTACAACGACAGATATTTGTGAGAATTCAATGACCGCTGGATTTTATTTTAAGAACACAACAGAAAGACTGATGTAAACAATATGATTCACTCATAGACAAATATATATGTGACATTAGTAAAAGGCAAGAAGAAAGAGTAGTGAACCTGTTAAAACGGAGTAAATGTCAATTGAAATGTAAAGATAGTATTTTCTAGGTCTAATCTCACCATTTCTTTATTTGATCTTTGTGCATTGGTCAGAGGTAAAAAGGTTAGTCAGAGGTAAAAAGGTTAGTCAATCATATCAATGGTCAACTTTGCTGGACCATAGGAGAACTTTTAAGATTTCTCATACCCATGGGGTATGTTACCATAAGGGAGAGATTGCGACTCAGTGAGTCACTGCACCAAATTTCATTGTAAATGATGAAATCATGGTGAAGCAATCGAGATTTCCATACTGTGCAGACTGAACATGGAGTTACTGATCTTATATATATATGTATATATATTTAGAATACAAGCAGGCTGAAGGTGTGAGGTATGAAGCCTTATAATTGGTCCACCAGACCAGCTACAGCACATTAGACAAACCCCTAAATGATGACATAGGAAATGAATATGCTAGCAAAAGTTGGAGCAACACAAGAACATAACACAAAGACCAAGAAATCCCCTTTCAGGACAAGAGGATCCTCTTCTAAGCTATTAGGAAAGTTGACCACCAAAAGGACAACTACCACTGTCTTGACAGAGCTGAGAATGTTATCCTCTTCCAGATCAGGACATGATGCTACAGATTAAACAATCACTTAGACTAAGACTGATTCCATCATCTCTTGTGTCCATGTGGGCAGGCAGCACAGACCATGGAACAATGTGCAAGACTGCATTAAACTAAACCAGTTATAGGAGGAACAATGGCTCACAGAGACAGATATCCACAGAAAGCTGTATGGGAGCACTGATGAGCTTTCAAATATAGCAACATTTATCAAGAAAACTGGACTTGTTTTGTCTTTTCTCTACTTCTACTGTAAGGCGTTGCAGAATTTAATGACAATTGGTTTTCGGGCTGTGGCACGTTTGGTAGCTTGATATGCAGTAATATTGTGATGTCTCAGAATGGTGGTAACTCCTTCAATCCACCTTTTTCTTGATCTCTGTATTATGCTGTTTCATTTTCTTGTTGTATGCTCTTGCAGCTGGCCAATAAGTGTACATTCTCATTAATTGGCAAAACCATTTCAGTCTTTTTTTCCCAATATATTTGACCACAAATGTTTTTCCAATAGTTCTTGTAATCTCTTCATTCCTCGCAGAATCTCTTATTGTCCTGTTGTCTGCTTTTCATAGACACCTCATTTCACATGTAGTAAGCTTTCTCACTTGTTATTTTGTTAATGTCCATGTCTGACATTGATAGCACAATGTTGGTATGAAGATGGAATTTATTATGTCTTTTGGTTTCCATTGGGATAGATTTGCTGTATAGACATGTTAAGCTGCTCATGAGAAGAAGAAAACATGTCTCTTTAGTGAGGCTTTCTTTATGTGGAAGCTCCAGTCATATAACTTCATATTTACAATTACTTTTTTATCCATTCGGAGTCAGAAGCATATCAAAAAGATTCAGAGTCTGACATACTTTATCATTATCCAAAGAAACGGTGGATAGAAAATGTCAAGATAACCTTGAATAAACATGAACGTAATGCAATCACAGCGACATATCTGACCTTGGAATGACAGCTAAAGTTCCCACCCTTATACTTAAGGGAAAGTGGGGATACTATCAACCATTATTCACTTGGAGACAATAAACCTTAGACAATATCAGAACCATAGACAATATCAGAACAAGTTGCAATTCTGCACCTCAGAAAAGGACACAACTGACTCAGCAGTCACATGTATACAAAATTCAGGACTGGCAGCACAGACATGTGAACAGGCACCACAGACATGTGAACACACACCACAGACATGTGGACAGGCAGCATAGACATGTGGACAGGCAGCACAGACATGTGAACACACAGCACAGACATGAAAGTGTTCTGAGTGGAGACGATGAGGAAAACTTATTGACATATAAGATCCATATTTATTATTTATTTTAAGAAATCTCCCTGGTGTAGTTGTTAAGACATTTGTTTTGTGTTCAAGAGGTCACGGGTTTGAATCCAGCTTGTGATGTCCTATTTATAAAGTAGATATTTTCAGATTCAATGTGTACTCACAGGATCACCACGACTTAGTGGGATCTATCCATATCAGGCTTTGACATTGGCCACACCTCCAATGTTTCTGCATTTTTGGCAGACTGAGACGAAATACACAGATGCCTTATGCATTTGTGTGCCGACAGTGCTGCTGGGTATGTTGGCATATAGGTCTCAGAGATATTGCTTGTCTCTTTGTGAACAATTCTCATTCCTCTCCGCATTCACAGAAACAAGCCTAAAAGTGTTGGTCAGAACGACAGCAAGAGCGGCAGTCTTTCTGTTTCCAGGGTGCACCACGGGGAGGCACTTTTAGGATCTTGGTTATCTGCTAACCTTGGGTCTGCTGAGAGCAATGCGGTACCCTTTACACTCTGAGGAGCGGAGTACATATTGAGTAACCTGAGAACAGTGAAGTCAATCTTCTATGTCATTTGAGCCATTTTTTTTAGTTAACCCAGCCTCTATAGTCTCCTCATACAACATGCAAACAACTGAAGACATTTCTGTCGGGCCATTGACACAAATAAAATGGTTATATAACACATTTCCATTCTCTGGACTACACCATACAGAAAATACAGTAGAACCATTGTCCTACTATAAGAGAGATCCAGCGGGAGTTTGAGAATGAACTCTGAAGAAGAACAACATGCATAACATTTGGTTGTATTACTATTCTTTGCTCCCCTTTTTGGCTTTGGTAACACATGCATACAAAACAAAACAAGATGGAAGAGATTTAATGAAGGTCTGCACTATGTAGGCAGTTGAAATGTGATATACAGATAGATAATATTCTGTGGACTGGGTCTTGCAACGATCATGAGAACAGCAGATGAGCTGTGGCAGGTGCGTGACCCAGCAAATATTCACTGAGTCATACTGTATCAACAGAGAACTGGGTCACTCACGGACATTTGTTTGATTTAAATGAAAGCCATCTCTCAGTTTTGGTTATGTCACAATTGTCAGTCTCAATTATCTGACAAATATGGTCACAGTTATGGATTTGAACTGTGCATGATGTCATGTTATCTGGCGTTATCAGCTGCGAGGCTAGTAAGGTAGGCACAGATAGTAAGAGCATTGGAGGTTCACTGAACAGATGTGACACAAAATTAGGCCAGATATGACAATCGGTTATCAAAGTTATTATAATTCTTTGATAATCTTAATGAGTTGTTGATATGCCTACAACCAAGATACATATTTACTATTGGTCTTTTGTAATCATAGCTATTTCTAAACTCGTCCGTATGTTGTATGTTGTAATCATAGCTATTTCTAAACTCGTCCGTATGTTGTTATGTTGTATGTTGTAATCATAGCTATTTCTAAACTCGTCCATATGTTGTATGTTGTTATGGTGTATGTTATGTTGTTTTGGTATGTTGTTATGGTGGTTAAAGGGAGCACAGAATATTGTCCATCTTCTTCATGATTGTTTTCATACAAATGAGATTAGCAGGATGCAGTCCGTGTTGATGTTGGACTTGTTGGGCTGAAAGACATGGATATCGAAAAACAGCTGTAAACCATGACAAAACACATTCCAATCTCTGGACGATATCCTACTAGTTCACAGGAGTTTGAGAAAGAATGCAGCAGAAAAATAAGCACTGTATGCACGTTCTCATGCAGATTTCATCATGTTCTGTTATTTTGAACCCTGTTGAAGGCTTTTAGTCAAAACATCGCTTATCCTTGTGTTATGTTGTTATTATGTCATTTTGACTATTGGTAACACTTTAATTTTTAATAATATCGGACAAAGAAAATATTTATTTTTAGATATGCCATTAGACAAGGAAAATATTTACAACAGGCAAGATAGATCGAACTTCTCAGCATTAGAGTGCGACATCAAGAAGTGCAAGTGAAATCACATCTAAAAGTAACAGAATATACTCACCACCCATTACACCAATGTCTGGATGAGACAAAGGAAAAACCAATCAAGTGAGGTAGGTCATAGGTGACAGAAGCTGAAGACACACTGTGAAACCTATGTGAAATAGAAGTAGGAAAGGGCAGTGAATGGGAGGAGTTAGACATTGAGGAAAAAATCACAGACTAGCGTAATAATACATAGCTTGATAAATCGTGTCGGAAATGGAATGGTATCATGGCAGAGGTCCCCATCGAGGCCAGCACCGTGTAGAGGTGATGGGGCTTAGTTCAGCCATCAGGGGCTGGAAACTAAGACTGGTTGGGCAGTCCCACTCGAGCAGGACCATAGTCCTGCCCAAGTAAGCAGAGTGCTTAAGACGGAGGCATCCAGCCAAAAGGCGCACAGATAATCAGGATGCCACGCACAAAACACAATGGAAACATGTCTGTATATATAAATAGTTATGGTGCCTGCCCTGTGGTGGACGTTCAGGCAGGGACGTGCTGGGCCCTATAACTCGAAAGGGCCCAACCTCAGTTACTGGAAGTCCTTCTCAATTGCCCCGAGGAGCCAGGAGGCAAGGGAATAGAGCTACTGGCCAAACAAATCAACGACCAATAAAAATAATGCACTGGAATGCTGAGGGTGTCAACAGTAAAAGATATGGATACAGCAAAAAATTGCAACTTGAAAATGTTCTAAGTGAAGAACAAGTTAATATATGCTGTATCCAAGAAACACACCTTAGCAGTGACATAGCCTTCAAAATCAGAGGCTACCGGTCTGACAGAAAGGACAGGCGAAAGGGTGGAATTCTGACACTTGTTAAAAACAATATCAGTGCATGTCAGCTGAAAGTATATATGGAAGGGGCAGAATACCAGATGCTCCACCTAAAAACAGACAGTGCAGAATTCCATCTCCTGAACTACTACTGCCCAAATGATAAACCATTGGCACTAGACACAATTCCAGACAAAGAGAGACTTATGGTGTGTGGTGACTTCAACAGCCACTCTCAGAGCTGGAGCTACGATCATATCGACAAGAGAGGTGAGGAACTTGAGAGTTGGCAGGATCAAAATAATCTCATCCTTATTTCTGACTAGTATTTCTGAAAATCCACAATGAATTTACCAAGGACAGCAGAACACTCACTAGGTGGAACTATAAGAGGGCAGACTGGAACATGTACTAGCATTTGTTCTAGCTAAGAACATGAACTTGTGCTATGATGATAGTTTCTAATCAAGAAGAAGATAAATTAATGATGACAACATGAGAAAATATTCAGTAATCTGACATCATGGCATGACAAAGAGTCAATAACAATCCTGATAAAGTGTGAAATTGATGTTAATTTTTAATATTCAAGTGTGAAATTGATGTTAATTTTTAATATTCAAGTGTGAAATTGATGTTAATTTTTAATATTCAAGTGTGAAATTGATGTTAATTATCAGATAGAGGAGACATTTATTTTAAACTTTGATTTTCTTCAGTCCTTTGAGGACGATCAAGGTGGTACATATGTGGGCTCCTTCCCAAAAGGATTTGGTTATGGGCCAGAGGAAACAGAAATAGAAGGAGCGGTCAACTCTGGGGAAGAAAAGCCCAGGATTTTACTGATGGGTCTGCGCAGGTGAGATGTGGATATGTGTTTTATCTGTACAGAATGCCACTGACATGTGCAGGTATAGTGTTTGTGCATCGTACTTGATGAGGATCAATCTGTTGATTTAATGTTTGTTTATCATGATTGATTTTCATTTTTTTCCTACATTCTCAAACTCCCACGGGATGGATCTCTCTTGTAGCAGGACAATGATCTTACAAGATTATCAGCAGGATGTAGTCCAGAGAACAGAAATGCATTATGTCATATTTTTATTTACACTACTGGCCAGACAAATTCGACTTCTGCATTGGTAACTAATATATTGTTTTTATCAGTTCTACTGAATGGTGGACATCTGTAACCATAGTCAAGTCGTGCAAGAGAACTGGTTCTTGTACATACCGTTGGTCACCAAGCTCAGATAGTATAGGCAACCAGGCCATGCAAGAGAACTAGTTCTTGTACCTACTGACTTATCACCACACTGAAATCTTACTAAGGTCATGGACCTTGTGCCGTTCTCTTGTGTCCTTATCATCACGGCCACAGGCGTCCACAGGATATTCTGTTGATTTAATGCTATGAATGTTATTTATTCGGATGGGCCCTCCCAAAACTTTTTTGTTTAAAATGTAAAAAGACAACAGAAACTTTAGATTTAATACAAACTAAAACTAAAAATAATAGAAATATGCTAAAAGGAAAATGTGCGACATGTGGGACTATAAAAAATAAATTTATCAATTCTGCTGTTCCAAAATTCACTCAAAGTGGTCTCTATGTTGGTAATCTATATTCTATAATTAATAAACTTCCAGTTGAATTGAATTTTTTTTACAGATCCAGGAACTAATTTTGAGAAAAGATTAAAAGATCCATATGGTAATCCTCCTGACTTTACACCACAGCCATAGAGTAAACCAGTTAACAGAATAGATGAAACAGCTATGAATCATGACATTTATTATTGACAAAACGAAGATAGAAAAACTAGAAATGAAGTTTGTGATAAAATTATGTTACAAGATTATTGTTGGTAATATCATTAAAGCTAAAGTGGCTTTGGGGTTGGGGCAGGGTATGGGTGCTGCACTTTGACATAGACCAAATTTTCCAAATAGAATCTCAAATTCAGCAGTGACTTAGCAGAAGAACTTCATAAACCAGTGATTACAAAGTTTAAAAAGAGAAGAGTTATTGTTAGAGGATTGGATCAAATATGGGCTGTTGATATGTCTTCTTATTCTAAACAAAATACAAGTTTTAAATATATTCTTGCTGTTAATGTTCTTATCCCCAGGAGCGGCAAGTCATCCATCCAGAAAGTTGTCTTCCATAAAGTTTCCCCAAATGAGACTCTGTTTCTGGAGAGTACAAACAAAATTGTCAAAGATGGTGAGTGATGGAGTGGGTGAAAAATGATGGAAAGTGTTTGAGGGAATGAATGTGTATGGGAATGAGCAAGGGAGTGTAAGTGTGAATAATTGAATACATGAGCTAATGATAGATGGAGGGCGGGTAAGTGATGGTAAGTTAAAGTAACCCATAGCATTTATTAATGCCATAGGGGTGTGAGATTTCAGCGATCTCACATTTCAGTGGCTCTACAAATGAGGGCGGTAGCCATCTCTTCTCCCTAGCAGTCTTTACTTCCTGGATTAATCCGGTACCTATTTTAAGGTAGGGTTGACCCAGGAACCGTTGCGATCTGAAAAAAATTTCCACCTCTACTGGGAAATGAACCCAGGACCACTCATATGCCAAACCAGTGTGCTAGCCACTGCGCTACGCAGCTCCCATAATGGTGTGAGTAATTGAATAACTGAGCTAATGATAAATGGGAAACAAATATTGCAACATTTGAAACACAATGTTACAGATGAATCCTCAGAATACCATGGATCAAAAAGCACCAAATAAGACATTCTAAGAGAACTGAAAGTAAAATATAACTGGCTAAACAACAAAGTTCTCTAGAAAAATTACAATATTGTGGCAATATCAAATGACATAACCTAGAGAAGATCATAATGGAGGGGGTGATGCTAGGACAATGAACAACAGGTAGAGCATGAAGATGAAGGGAACAAGATATCAAAGATCACCTGAGCCTCACAGAATTAAGATAGTAAGATTGGCAAGCGTTTATGAAAGGATATGCTATGTAAAAATGTATTTTATTTTTTAAAATTTAAATTAACCAAAATTCATCAAAGCAGAATTACGGTAGATTTCCTTTTTCTGTCTGTAATGTGGTTCCCTGATCAACTTTCTGTCAGTAATTCATTCATTCATTTTACTTTTGCGCTGAAGTTTCTGCATAGGGCAGAGGTCAGATCTCTCCAATTCTATCTGTTCAAAGCTATTCTGTGCAGCTCTTGGATAGTATGGACATTGATTGTTTTACTTTCTCTAAGAATGGTTCTTCTGAGTGTTTCTTTTGGTCTACCCCTCTTTTGCCTGTAGGTATCCATTCAAGAGATTGGTGATGTATACTTTCAGTAATGTAGTTCTATATTTTTGTCAGTAATATATATATATATATATATATGGTCACTGGATTAAGTTTCTGTGGGTAGTCTTCTTCATCGTTCTTCAGTCAGATATCAGGTTACAGTGCCAATAGCTTCAATGAATTGTGTGATTCGCTTCAGGTCATCCATGGAACCCCACAGGTCTGGAAGTAGTGCTGACTCAGTAGACCATATTTTCTCCCTCTCTTCTTGGTAGAGTTGCTAGGTATGAAGCAGGTGTTCTGCAGTCTCTGGGCTCATTCCACAGTTGCAAAGGTCTGACTCGCTAATCTTCAGCTTTCGGAACATATGATTTCTCTCTGTGGGTAATGAAATTCTTTATTTGTGTCGAATGAGATGTGGCTATGTAGAAGAATAGGGAGAAGAACATCATGGAAAGAGAAAAAAACAAACAAAGAGGTTCTAACAACACTTAATATGAAGAAAGAATTATTAAAGGAAATAAAGATCAAGCAAATAAAAATATTTTGGACATATTAAAAGACATGACATCTTGTTGAAGACCTTTCAGTAATGTGGTCCCCTGAGTATGTTTCTAGCATTAATACCTGTACTTTTCTCGACAGACATTTCTAACTCATCATTTGTCCAGTTTCAAATATGGGACATCCCTGGCCAGATAGACTTCTTTGATTCAACATTTGATTCTGAGTACATCTTTGGAGGATGTGGTGCCCTAATATTTGTCATCGATGCCCAAGATGATTACATGGAGGCTCTGTCACGTCTTCAAATGGCAGTCACACGAGCCCATAAGATCAATGAGAGCATCAAGTTTGAGGTATTTATCCACAAAGTTGATGGTTTGTCGGATGATAACAAGATAGAAACGCAGCGAGATATATTACAGAGGGCAACAGATGAGCTGGCAGATGCCGGCATGGATAATATCCGATTGAGGTAAGAGATGAATTGTAAAGATAATAATCACAGTTAACATTTAGGATAAAAATTTTATGGGTAATATCTGTCTTGTAGTATCATGGTATCTGTCCTCTAGTATCTGGTCTGAAGTATGGTATATGTCTTGGACTATTAGTATCCACCCTCAATGAAGAAACAATTCAGACAGTTAACTTTTACTATTTAGGCAGCAAAATGACAAAAAGATGGCGATACAACAAAAGAGATTTCTATCAGAATTGATTTGTCAATCATCTAACAAACATCTGGAAATAAAAAACAATAAATAAATAACCAAACTATGACTGCTCAACTCCAGTGTGATATCAGTGTTGACATTGGTTGCGAAAGTTCGAAAAGTAATGGAGAATAAATTAAATTGATTTGAAAATAAATGTCTTAGAAAACTCTTAAATATTGGTTAGGAAGAATTAATTCAAGCAAGTCAGAGAAACCAAACAGCAATATGTTTCTACAACAATAAGAAAACGATGGACTCATATCGGACATGTACTTAGAATGAATAAAAACAGACTGCCACCACAAGCATTAAAATGGGCACTAGATGGCAAAACAAAAAATAGGAAGGCCAAGAGAGACTTCGCAGAACAACCATCAAAGAGGTTATGACTATGGGTCTCAACGACATGCAAGAATTACACACAGTAGCATTACATCGCTTGAACTGGAGAGTTCTGGTTTCTGCCCTATGCACCGTATTCGGTGCTGAAGGAACATAGACTTACAGTATTGTGGTATCTACCAGAATATTTTGGCCAAAAGTTTGATTTTTCTATTTAAGAAAAATTACAAGTATAATCTTTACTTCTGTATTTCCAATATTGACAAAAGAGGAACAAAGATTAGCAATACTGAGACCTGCCATGCATGTTGTTTGAAGTGACTAAGATGTTGAGGGTGGGGTTTGCTATCCAATTTCATAGAGAATCAAAGTTTTTCTGAAGTCAGATGTGTTGGGCCAAATGCAGCAAATATCATAGCCAAGCTGTAAACCATGACACAGAGCATTCCATTGTCCAGACTAAACTCGCTAGCCACCAGAATTTAAGAACGGAAACAGAAATTGGTAGAATGTCGATTGGTGTGTGTATATGTATATATATATATCGCTGGTGGACTGTTTATAGATGTGCCAGGCCGAAATGTTAAAATATTACAGCTAAGCTGTAAACTATGTATTATCAGAACATGCGTATTTCCAGTGGCAATATAGTTGTGAGTCATGGATATTAAATAAAACAGTAGCAAAGAGAATCGCTGCTTTCGAAATGAGATGAATTTTACATATACCATGGACAGCTAAAAAGGTAAATCAAGAAGTGTAAACCTTTAACAAGCCTGGTTACAATTAGGCTACTTTTTGCACATTTAAATGAAGAATTGCATATTGCAAATATATGTGTAATTTGTTTTTGTGTGTCATACGAGAGGTGTAAGAAGGTTGTGAAGGTGTGAAAACGAAGAAACATCAAAAAAAAAATAATTGTAATTATGAAATTGCTCACCTTTATTTATTTTTCAGTGTGGCAAACATCTTTTTTTCTTACACTGTAACACCACCTAAGTCTGTTGTATTTATGTAGTTTCATAACCAAACTAACATAATATTGCTGGGGAAATAAATAAAACATTAAAATAACTTACCATGTTGAAAAACTTGTACTTGAAACATAGACCTAGTCATGTCTTTAAAGCTGTTCTTGATTCTACATTAGCAACTGGCCTCACAGCACGTGGGGCATTCCCATAAGTGCTCCGCCCTCTGTTCCAGCAGCCATTCAACTCGATAATGTTTTGAATCTAATGCCGCTGAAACAGACGTCAACATCAGGGCACAACTCTGGCCCTTTTGACAGGTTTCTTTGTTGTTCCGCCCACCCGCGCCTTGCCTGTAACTAGTTCAAGCACAACATCGACCTGTCGGAACAACATGGTAACTGTTATCGAAGGTTACGACTACGTGATTGTATAGATGACGTGCCATGAAGCTTCTATAAGAAGATAACCTCAATATAAATGTAAATCTGTCAATAGCTTAGTTCCATACTTGTTCAATGTCATATCATAATGAAACGGGGTCAAAGGGCATGAGCCCATGGACCGCTGGATCAGCAACCAACCAACCAACCATAATGAAACGAACATGTTACCATGTCTAATTTGAAAACAAGCGTAATTTCCAAGAATTCATTACTATCACATCTCCATAATGATTGTACATCAACTAAATGTATTGATGGCTGTTGAAAGCCGCAGATGGATTCAGATCTGGATGTCTCTCGATTTACAACTTCTTGTTCTACAAAATATTCTTCTATATCCAAACACCAGACCAATATCAGAATACAATTTCTGACTATGATTCACTGATTCCAGTCACATGACCTTAACGTGGGATTGTAACTTCGTTGAATATGGTCATAGCAGTTGTTGAAATATCTCGACTGCAGCTGCAAATATCTGGGACAATTTTTGTAGAAATATCTCGACTATGACCTGATTAAGGTTAATATCAATAAATGTTGAAGAGGGATAGCTCTGTAACATTTTAACAAGAAAGCTTTTTTTTTTTTGGTCTTATAAACATAACAGCATGGAAAGTTTAATAGCTGAAGACAGAGTAAACGCACAAAGGGGAAGAGAGCGCCCAAGACGACGATGGTGCAGTGATATATCAGATTGTTTAAACATATCTCTAGCTGGTCAACTCCCCAGAATCTCAGAGTGTTCAAAGAATCCATAAGGAAGACCATTTGTTCAGGAAAGAAAATGTCACATGATGATAATGACATTGGTTTTGCAATACTTGGTCACTGATGGACTGTTGACTATTGCTGTTCGCTATATTTGGTCACTGATGGACTGTTGACTATTGCTGTTCGCTATATTTGGTCACTGATGGAATGTTGATTATATTGCTGTTAGCTATATGTTGATCATTGATGTATACAATTTCTATGTTCTCGCCAGCTTCCATCTGACCAGTATATATGACCACTCCATATTTGAAGCCTTTAGTAAAGTTGTACAGAAACTCATACCACAGCTACCAGTCTTGGAAAACTTGCTCGATATAGTCATATCTGTAAGTATATCATTTGTAGAATATATCTGTAAGTAGATTATTTGTAGAATATATATCTGTAAGTAGATCATTTGTAGAATATATATTTGTAAATAGATCATTTGTTAAGATATATCTGTAAGTAGATCATTTGTTAAGATATATCTGTAAGTAGATCATTTGTGGAAGATATATCTGTAAGTAGATCATTTGTAGAATATATATTTGTAAGTAGATCATTTGTAGAAGATATCTTTAAGTAGATCATTTGTGGAAGATATAAGACATATCTGTGAGTAGATCATTTGTAGAAGATATATCTGTGTAGGTCATTTAACATATACCATGGACAATTAAAATAAGCCACATCTGTAAGTAGATCATTTGTAGAAGGTATAAGTCATACCTGTAAGTAGATCATTTATAGAAGATATATCTGTACGTAAATGATTTGTAGAAGAAATGTCATATCTGTATGTAGATCATCTGTAGAAGATATAAACAATATCCGTAAGTAGATTGTTTGTAGGAGATATAAGCCACATCAATTAGTAGATCATTTGTAGAAAGTATAACTATCCATACCTGTAAGTAGATCATTTGTAGATGATAGTAATACATATGAGTAGATCAGCATTAGTCTTCTTCAGCGTTCAGTCTCAAACTCCTGCTGGATCTCTCTTGTAGCAGGACTATTATCCTACTAGATTTCCAGCAGGAAGTAGTCCAGAGAATGGAAATGTGTTGTGTCGCCATTTATTGGTGCCAATGGCCCGACACATCTGTCTTCATCATGTTTAGAATAGTGAAATTAGACTAAACATTGGATCCACTTTACTATTGTCTGAGTTCTCCTGATGGGTCTTTGTGTTAGGGTAACTTGAACTTTGACATGACATATTTAAAAATAGTAAAACATCTTCATATAGCCAAGATGGACTGATTGCCTATGTTGATAGATGTATGCATCATCGAGGGCCATAGAAATGGGGGGGGGGTGTACATAGTTTTAAAAAACCATGTGTACGCACATTACAGTATTGACCTTGAGTCTCATAATCCTATTGGTTGAATATTGCAGACATAGCAAATTCGATTTCAGGACTTTGTGATACCATGATATAGTGAAGTGTTTGTAAGTTGATGTTTAGGACTATAGTTTTCCTATTATCCAACATTTTGATGGAAATTATATTGTTTTACTTTTATCTCCTAATTTTGGGTTAACCTGGGAGGCATCTGTTGGCATAATTATAAACAGGATGGAAGTCAAACGCTCAAACACAGTGAGAAGAAGAAGAAGACAATGCACTAACCACTACGCTGATGCAGTTCCCAAGGAATACGGACTTGATTTGGTGGTTCCTATACAATGTTCCAAATGTGTCCGCCCCATCTCCTGAGACTTCTTGACAGGCTACCAGGTGTGTCTTTTCAACATATAAAAACACCTGTGGATTTCTCTATACATTTCCAAGGTGGATAGCTTTGGAGGAAATAGTAGCCAAGTAAAAGTGTGATGGTCCAATATATATCATAGTCAGTCTTAAAGCTTTCTGACACACACCTTATGGTGTACAAATGTACATTACTTACTAATGTTTTGTTTCGCAGCTGCCAATATTTTTTCTTTGCTGAACCTTATATTTTTGCATCTTGGGCAAGGCAAGAATTTATTCTAGGTTGTATTTTTTCCCTGACCAGAACTCCAAGATAGAAAAAGCTTTCTTGTTTGACGTGGTCAGTAAAATCTATATTGCAACGGACAGCTCCCCAGTGGACATGCAGTGCTACGAGTTGTGTTGTGATATGATTGATGTTGTCATCGACATGTCTTGTATTTTTGGGTAAGTTCTGTTTCATAATGTAATAATATTAAGTCCCATAACCCATCAGGGTCGTAGGGAGACGCTATGGATGTAGGGATGCCATGCTGGAGAGATCAGCACAAAAAGCTTTCCAAACACATCTGTCCTCAGGTATTTGGTTGTAGAAAAATTATGTCCAGGTCATTACTCAATGTTATAAATCCAGGATTTAATTTGGCAAACTTTTCTTTAACAAATAAACAAACTTGCAGGTTATCAACAACCACCTTTAGCAATGGTGAAATGATGTAAACATGTTTGGTTAGGACATGTAACGAGATACAACTCACTTTCTAAAATTATTTTGCAAGGAACAATTAAGGCTGAAAAGAGATTCTTGATTAGAAACTAGCTTCACAGCACGTGGGGCATTCCACTCGCCATTCCAGCAGCCATCTCAGTGTATGTAAACATGTTTACATCATTTCACCATTGTTAAAGGTGGTTGTTGATAACCTGCAAGTTTGTTGATAACCTGCAAGTTTGTTGATAACCTGCAAGTTTGTTGATTTGTTGCCAGACAAATATATTTGTCTTGTTTCTTATATTTCAGGAAAAGGAGGATCACTAGAACAAATAGAAAGTGATATTATGTTCTATGAATGTCAGATTATGTTCTATGAATGTCAGATTATGTTCTATGAATGTCAGATTATGATCAAATCTGAATTTAAGAAAAAGTGGAAGCAGATACTCACAACTGAATGACACCTACCATCAAATGCCTCGCAAGGAACAAACCATTATCTTCAGACTATGAACTAGCCATATCAGACTGAGAAGTCACATGCTCAGAAAGCTGAAGATTGGTGAGACAAACCTGTGGACTGAGCCCAGAGACTGCAGAACACATTCATCATGCATGTCAACTCTATCAAGAAAAGAGGGAGAAAATATGGCCGACTGAGAAGGGTAAACAATCTCAAGGTGGTAAAAAATAGTGCTACAAGGATTTGTTAAAGACCTCGCTGAAAGTTTTTGAAATAGACCAAGACACGTGGGAAGAACTTCAACAAAATAGATCTACACAGCACTCTACAGTAAAAAAGAGCACATCATCTTGTGAGAAGAGGAGAAATGCAGCAGCTCAACAGCAGAGAGTAGCTAGAAAGTCAGGGATAGACCAAACTCTGTATACAGTGGTCATTCCATGTCCGTACTGTCCAAGGACATTTACACTTCGAATAGGGCTCATTAGCCATCTACAAACTATTAGGCATGGACATAACTAACTGAATTTTCAAAAGTGGATGTAAAAATGGTCATCATCCCTTGTGATGGACGAACCCACATTTCTAAAGCTTACTAAATATTGAAGTTTTGTAGAGCACAGTTGATTCTATAACATATAGCATAACTATTTCAGTGTGAGAAACAGTTGATTCTATAACATATAGCATAACTATTTCAGTGTGAGAAACAGTTGATTCTATAACATATAGCATAACTATTTCAGTGTGAGAAACAGTTGATTCTATAACATATAGCATAACTATTTCAGTGTGAGAAACAGTTGATTCTATAACATATAGCATAACTATTTCAGTGTGAGAAACAGTTGATTCTATAACATATAGCATAACTATTTCAGTGTGAGAAACAGTTGATTCTATAACATATTGCATAACTATTTCAGTGTGAGAAACAGTTGATTCTATAACATATAGCATAACTATTTCAGTGTGAGAAACAGTTGATTCTATAACAGATTATTGTGAGGATACAGATTATTGACCTGATGTTCTTGTTGTTAATAAGCAACTGTTGATGATTGCTTGCATATATATGTCCACAGAGTACGTGATGATGGTGCATTTGACAGCGAATCTGCCTCATTCATTAAACTCAACTCAAGCACCATCCTCTTTCTGCGGGAGGTGAACCGTCACCTGGCCTTGCTGTGTATACTCAGGGAAGATGGCTGTGAAAACAGAGGTAAGGAGAAGTGATAGATCTCTGGTGTCAGGGAAGTGATAGGTTTCTGTAAAGTGATAGATCTCTGGTGTCAGGGAAGTGATAGGTTTCTGTAAAGTGATAGATCTCTGGTGTCAGGGAAGTGATAGGTTTCTGTAAAGTGATAGATCTCTGGTGTCAGGGAAGTGATAGGTTTCTGTAAAGTGATAGATCTCTGGTGTCAGGGAAGTGATAGGTTTCTGTAAAGTGATAGATCTCTGGTGTCTGATATATTATGTCTGTGGAGTGACAGATTTATGGTGTCTGAAATGTTCTGTCTGTGGAGTGACAGATTCTGGTGTCTGAAATGTTCTGTCTGTGGAGTGACAGATTTCTGGTGTCTGAAATGTTCTGTCTGTGGAGTGACAGATTTCTGGTGTCTGAAATGTTCTGTCTGTAGAGTGACAGATTTCTGGTGTCTGAAATGTTCTGTCTGTGGAGTGTTCTACATCCAGATAATTTTCTTCGTTATTCTGTTTTATCACTCAATTGAACATAATACGAATATGTCAGTTATCCTTGAAAAGATTTTAACTAAGTGTTGTCTGTTCTGTTGCAGGTATCATTGAGTATAACTTCAAGTGTTGTCTGTTCTGTTGCAGGTATCATTGAGTATAACTTCAAGTGTTGTCTGTTCTGTTGCAGGTATCATTGAGTATAACTTCAAGTGTTGTCTGTTCTGTTGCAGGTATCATTGAGTATAACTTCAAGTGTTTTCGAAATGCTATTCAGGAAGTGTTTGTAGCTCGTAACAAACAGACCATCAAAAGTACTGGACACCCTCAAATGGACAAATTGGTCAACAGACAGGAGGATGAAATCCTAGCTAAGGGTCAGAATGGGCTTGTGGTATCTGGACTGCCCGGACACACACACCTGAACGGATCTATGATCAAGGAAGCAGATATTGATTAGAAGTCATAATGTTTGAAGTGTACAAGATGTGTACATTTGGTTCTGTCTGTCTTTGTACAAGTGTGTACAAGATATGAACATTTTGTTGTGTCTGTCTTTGTACAAGTTTGTGTGTGTGTAAAAGATATGAACATTTGGTCCTGTCTTTGTACATGTTTGTGTTTGTATGGGATATGAACATTTGGTTTTATCTATTTTTGTACAAGTTTGTGAGATTTGAACATTTAGTGCTGTATTCATCAAGATTGTTTTTTTACACTACAAATATTTAAGTATGTTAACTTGCATACACATTTCAAGTTAGGCACAGATGTAGAAAATATAAGGTAAACCTTCTTTCATTATGTGTTTCTGGAAGGCAGTTGTGGATTGGAAAATATTCTGGTAGACTGCCAGGATCAGTGATATATGGGCAACATCTGCAGCACAATTTTCTCATTCGTAGTTTCACATGTACACACAGCAAGTAATTTGTAGTTTCACATGTACAAACAGCAAGTAATTTGTAGTTTCACATGTACACACAGCAAGTAATTTGTAGTTTCACATGTACACACAGCAAGTAATTTGTAGTTTCACATGTACACACAGCAAGTAATTTGTAGTTTCACATGTATACACAGCAAGTAATTTGTAGTTTCACATGTACACACAGCAAGTAATTTGTAGTTTCACATGTACACACAGCAAGTAATTTGTAGTTTCACATGTATACACAGCAAGTAATTTGTAGTTTCACATGTATACACAGCAAGTAATGTGTCATGCGAGCATGTTAAATAGGTGGGTTGCACAATACCATGGTTGCTGGTGCACCTGTTGACCTGGTATCTCTGACTTCAGCACCAGTGATTGCTTGTAATCCTGCTTGATGTAGAGGATGACCCGACCAATCTTAGTTTCCAGCCTCTGTTTGCTGTACTAAGCTGCAAATCTCCAATTCAAGGAGTTGACCTCGATGAGGACAGTACAATGATATCTGAGTTTTAGACATGTTAGAATGATTTTTAATCTGGATCGTCTGGACACTCCAGTCCACCACTGCTGAAAAGGGAGTAAAAAGTAATAACACTAAGTGTGAAGTGTTCTTTTGTTGTAAGAAATAACTAAGTAAGGTAAAGGATGGGATTGGCTTACCCCATCTTGTAAAATGTTGAAGCAGATTCATGTATAGGACAAGAAACAAATATATATCAAAATTGTTGTTGTTCACCCATTTGTAGTCAGCGATGACTGTTTGAACTGAACTGAGAGGAAGATGATGATGTCAGCATTGTGTCCACCTGTGACTAGTGAGTCCTATGTGTGGGTGGGATGTTCTTCCACACTCTAAATGTTTGAGCTTGAGGCATTGAGCATCTCTTGTTTTCTGGCACAGTTTTATTGAGCAGCATCATGTGTGAGGAACTCTGCAGAAGCTGGTGCTGATTCTGCAATGACAGTTCAGCTTATCTTATCTCCCATGAATGTACACCTACTATAGGTGACATGTCAGGAAGCTCAATAACTTTCACACAACTTGTCTCAGAAAAGTTATGAACATCAGATGGCAAGACAAGATTCAGGATACCACTGTCCTTAACAGAACTTGTATCCCCAGTATTGACACTATTCTGATGCAGACAGATTTATTTGTCAGGTCATGTGGTACATATGCCTGATCATTACCTACCAAAGATACTTCTCTATCGTGAGTGGCAGAAGGGCATACGTTCTCAGGGCAGACTAAAGAAGCGCTATAAGGACTTGTTAAAGACCTCACTGAAAGTTTTTTTAATTTACCTAGATACAAGGGAAAACCTTGCACAACATCGAGCTACATGACGCTCTACAGGAAAAAAAAGAAGCAGCATCTTGTGAAAATAGGAGAAATGCAGCAGTTCAACAGCGGAGAAAAACTAGAAAGTCACGGGTAGACAAAAACCATCTACAGTGGTCACCCCATGCCTGAACTGTCCAAGTACATTTGCAACCAGAACAGAGCTTATTAGCCATCTACGAACTCATAGTCAAGGATATAACTCTAATTGAATTTCAAAAGTGAATGTAACAAATGGTCATCATTATCATGTGATGGACGAACATGAAGTTGAACATGAACTTTTACTATGTTGAAGTGGGTCAGCGATGGCTGTCCCATCCCATTCAGCTGAATTGTAATACTGACTCATGATGCTCCTAACAAAGTAATCCATTTATTTATTTCGACCCAGATCTAGAACCACATGACGTTCATCAATTTGTCTGCACTTAAATATATGCTACATATGTAAATATGCATAAGTTAACCAAATTCTCATGAATATTGAGTAATATTGATACGGTTCATATGCATAAGTTAACCAAATTCTCATGAATATTGAGTAATATTGATACGGTTCTGGAGACTAGCAGAGCTTGCTTCTTTCACTGAAGGTTGACAATAATTATTATTGGTCCTTTCTGTAATCCAGTGCACCTTCTGAGTTTATGTTTATATAAATATTTGAAAGATTTATCTTCGTTTCAGCAAATGTCTTTGTTTTTTATGTCTTCATTTATATAAATAATACATAACTTTTATGTCTTCATTTATATAACGGATAACCATGGCATTCGGATTAGCTCTTTTTGTTGTGTAGCCGCCAACAAGTCGCGTATATGTGAGTCCATAAAGGGTTGCTGACCTCTGCCATAGAGGGTCAAAGTGATACAATAGCCATGCAGATGTGAGATGTGTCAGGCTGAAAGGCGTAGATATTGGATCCAAGATGTAAACTATGACATAATGTATTCTGTTCTCTGGGCTGCATCCTGATCACCTGCAGGAGTTTCTTCTTCTGCGTTTGTTCTCAAACTCCTGAAGATTCACAGGATGCAAGTCCAGGGAACGAAATGTGTTGTGACATGGTTTACAGCTAAGTGCGATATCTGTGCCTTTTGACCTGATAAATCCAATTTTAACTTATAGCTTCTGGGTCACTGCAACCCTCTATGGGAGGGGACAGTTAACTCCACCCCAAATATTCTTAGTCTGCTCTTAAATATATATAGTAGGTGACGGTGGTGTTATTCTTTGCTCCCCTTTCAGATCCACCAATACACAGGTGAATCATAAGCATTATGTGTATGCTACAGATTGAGATTCATCAGTACCTCATTATCTGTTATTTTATCCCACCAATAGATAATTGACTATCTTACAGAGGCAGCGTAACAATTTGCTGACCAGATTAGATGGTTGTTGAATTTCCATTAATGTCAAAACTGTTATACTTCAGAATTACGGGAATAATAGCGATAGTATTTACTAAGAATGACTGATCTGGAATAGTAATGCTTACCAAAATGGCATCACCCGCGAAATAGTTTCTGAGTTTAATTTTTGAAAAATCAGATATTCTAGAAGGTGACATTGTGTTTTATATAGAAACTAATATAAATCTAGGCCTAGTATTATAATACGTAGGATTTCACACTCGAAATAACTATGAGGCTTTCATATTCATTCAAAAAATGTAAACATTATGACATAAAATTTCAAAGTTTTATGTCACGAGTTCAATTTTATACGGATTAAAATAATTATGTTGATGTTTAAAACATTTGTAGCAGATATGGTAATGGGAGATAATTATGATATGGATTTCTGGTTAGCTACGTGTTAAGTGAAAGTGGTTGAGCCTCTTCACCTACCTTGCATATACTGTCCATGTTTCACAGGCATAAAGAAATAATGGTATTACTGCTGCATGGCAAAACTGTGAGTTTGGTGAAATTGTATCACAATGAATCAGTAAACATTGATGCAATACATTCCGTTATCTGGACTACATCCTCCAAGCTGGCAGGAGTTTGAGAATGAACACAGAAGTATAACTATTTGTAGGAACTAGGGGTGACATTGATGTATGAGAAGCTCAATAAAGCTTCACACACACTCGCCCCCGCCTGCACGTGAGTGTTAGCAGACAAACAATAAACCAAAGTTTGAGAGATTGGTCTTGGTTTCAGTAAACTGCTTTGTCTTGTACGATCTTGCGTTCATCTTTCATTCTCAAACTCTCACCGGATCTGTCAAGACAATGTTACTACTACACTTATAGCAGGATGGAGTTGAGAGAACAGATGTGTTGTCATCATATTATTTGTGCCAATAGCCAGACACATCCGACTTCGGTGGTGTCTTATAATTAATGGTGATTGTTAAAATGTTGATGGATGCATGTTTTGTTGATCATTGGATCATTTGTAAATGTCTTTTGTTGGTTGTTATGGTACAATCAAGTTCCAGAGAATAACCTGTCATTTTGGAAACAGAAGAAAGTGGGTATATGTTGTGTTGATTATTAGAGTGTTAGTCCCAGAGAATATCCTGTCGTTTTGTGAAGGAGGATGCATGCCTTGTTCTGTGTCTTCAAATTGTTCTTAATTTTGTGCAAACAAATATGTACAGACAAATTATAAAATGTCTGTATGAGGATTTACTTGTGAGAATAAGCTGGCATGTATTTTCATATTCTCAATTCTCGTAAACAATAAAGCAGTCATGCAGTTTTAGCAAATTGTACATATTTTGAATTTAGAGTTTCTGACGTGTGATTGAAGTGTTTTGACGTGTGTCACGTGAGAGAGTTTCCGAGAGCCCAGATTCACCAAAAGAAGTTAGCCCTGCATTAAAACAAATTCCGCTTAATAATAATAATAAAACCCATAACAGTCAGGGGTCGATACTTCCTTCTTCTTCAGCGTTCATTCTCAAACTTCCACTGATCTCTCTTGTAGGACAATGGTCCAACTAGATTTCCAGCAGGATGTAGTCCAGAAAATGGAAATGCGCTGTGTCGCCGTTTTATTTGCACCAATGGCCTGATACATCTGTCTTCGGCAGAAGGGGTTGATACGTCATTGACATATTTGGTACAGAAATATTTTCACAAATCTCCATCCTCTACCATCATGATGAGTATTGAAGCTTCACACCTTGTCCAATCCTTGATATTATCCAGCCATGTCTTCTTCTAGCTACCTCCTCTTCTTCCATCCTCCACCGTTCCTTGCAGTACATCTTTTGTCATCGTGGAATATCTCATTATTTTCCAGCACCACATACACCTACTGGATATGTCTTCAATTCAGGGCAACAATAGCCAAAGAAGAAAAACAGACACATAAAAACCTAGGATAATTAGACAAAAGTTGAACGTACGAGAGAAGCTGCCCAGATTTTTCTAGTGTCATATCTGTCTCTTGAATGGTTGGGAATGCATTGCTGGTTGTTCCATCCTAGTATCCCTATTCCAGAGATGGTTTGCTATAGACACCTCTGACAGGAAAATTGCTTTACATGGGAGCTGAAGCTGGTGTCTCCAACTCTGCATGTTGCACAAAGGTATAAATGTCAGAAAACATAATTTACCACTAAGGTAGAAAAGTCAGAAAACATAATTTACCACAAAGGTAGAAATATCAGAAAACCTATAATTTACCACAAAGGTAGAAAAGTCACAAAACCTATAATTTACCACAAAGGTAGAAATATCAGAAAACCTATAATTTACCACAAAGGTAGAAAAGTGAAAACATAATTTACCACAAAGGTAGAAAAGTCAGTAAAGCTATAATTTACCACAACGGTAGAAAAGTCAAAACATAATTTACCACAAAGGTAGAAAAGTCAGTAAAGCTATAATTTACCACAAAGGTAGAAAAGTCAGTAAAGCTATAATTTACCACCCACTGAGAGATGAAGTCTTCTGTGTATGAAATAATGTTCTAGAGAAACCACTCCGTTGTACATGTATCTTACACATGAAAACATCAGATGTTTTCATCGTAGAGTAGCGGATGTTTTTGAGCAGAATTTGACAAGACAAATGTAGAACTCAGGAAGTAGTAAATCGGGTAGAGTTGTATCACATTGAAACAGTAAACAATGATGGAACACATTTTGTTATCTGGACTACATCCTCCGTGCAACCAGGAGTTTGAGAATAAACACAGTACCGGTAGTATAACTGTTTGTGGGAACTTGCGAGGGCATTGATGTGTTAGAAACCCACATCGGTGTGTGAAAATCCCACATCGGTATGTGAAAAGAAAAAAAGATAATGAGCTTTGGAAAAAACCCCATTGCACATTGGAAGTAAGAGCTAATTCCTGCGGATGAAAACAACAACAATAAATGAAGTAACAAGATCACAAGGAAGTAACAAGGGCTGACCAAGATGAACAAAAGACATCTCAGATTGTTTAGACATGCCCTTGGATATGGCTGGTCAACTCGACCGATATCGTGAAGAATTCAGAACACTAATAAATAAGAGCACATTCTGGAGAGAATCATATGAGTGGTCCTGGGTTCATTCCCCAGTTGAGGCGGAAATGTTTTCAGATCGCAACGGCTCCCAGGTCGACCCAGCCTTAAATGGGTACCGGATTAATCCGGGAAGTAAAGACTGCGAGGGAGAGGAGATGGCTACCGTCCTCATTTGCAGAGCCTGTGAAATGTGAGATCGCTAACATCTCACACCCCTACGGGATTAATAAATGCTATGGGTTTACTTTACTTTTACTTTTATGATACCTGAATGGACGAACAGATGAAGTGATGTGAGTCTTCCACAAGAAGAAAACATCATAGACTTGTCATCAACTAGAGTTTTGTTGTTTGATAATGGTTCATCTGATGGGCCACTGGTGAATGATATGTCAGGTGGATGATATGGGATATATTTCCTCTTTCATATCTATGCCTAAAATGCAAGATCTGAAAGTGAAGCGTGGCATTGCAAGAAACGAGCGGTATATATCCATCAAAATAAGAGTTATCTACCAACACAGAATCAAAACAGTCAGTTACCACATGCTGAAGGACATACTGAATATGATATCTGCGCACCCATGGGCGTGTCCGGAATGCCATGATGATGGTGATCTGACGACTAACTAATTAGCACATTTTATTGAGCAACATGGACAGTATATGGTGAGGTACACTGCAGCAGCTGCACCAATTCTTATTCAGCGACGAAAGTTCGGTCTGTCTTGTTCAAGACTCAAACACGACTTTATGTGTACACGGAAGAGAATCAGCGATATTGTAAACACGTCTTTAAAACACTTCCTCTGACCTCTGACCATGCAGAAGTCTCTTGTATCTGCAGTTCTCTATATAGCAATTCTTTCTGCAGATGGATATCTTTCACGCAACCAGATGACATGATCTGCGTGTATGAGCCGTTATCAGCAGCATATATATATATATCTTTCTCTATTTATTTATCTATGTGACGTGTCCGTTACAGAACGTTGTCCCCACTGCCACACTGTAAGTCTCTCAGTTCTAAACAAGCTGCCCAGCTTTTTCTAGTGTCATGTTCAGAAGGTGTTTGATATCCTGTGTCCATCGTAGTCTTGGTCTGCCTCTTGTTCTCTTACCCGGAACTTTTCGTCCATGATTAATCTTTCTAAACCATTGCATGTTTTTACATGTTCGAAATGTATTAGCTTGTGTGTTTTGTTCGTTTTTAGGAGCCACTCTTCTATATTCAGATGTTTGCAGACGCCCATGTTGATTAGTCTTTCTGTGCATGATATTTAAATGACCCATCTATAATATTTCATTTCGAATTCCGATATGGTATTTTCCCTTGTGGATGTCTCTGTATGCTTACACATTTAAACTTAATCAGTACCCCTCTGTCTGGTATTTTATCAGTACCCCTCTGTCTGGTATTTTATTAGTACCCCTCTGTTTGGTATTTTATCAGTACCCCTCTGTCTGGTATTTTATTAGTACCCCTCTGTTTGGTATTTTATCAGTACCCATCTGTCTGGTATTTTATCAGTACCCCTCTGTCTGGTATTTTATTAGTACCCCTCTGTTTGGTATTTTATCAGTCCCTCTCTGTTTGGTATTTTATCAGTACTCCTCTGTTTGGTATTTTATCAGTGCCCCTCTGTTTGGTATTTTATCAGTACCTCCCTGTCTGGTATTTTATCAGTACCTCTCTCTGGTATTTTATAAGTATTTTATAAGTACCTCTCTGTTTGGTATTTTATCATTACCTCTCTGTTTGGTATTTTATCAGTACCCCTCAGTCTGGTATTTTATCAGTACCTCTCTGTTTGGTATTTTATAAGTACCCATGTTTAGTATTTTATAAGTACTCCTGTTTGGTATTTTATCAGTGCATCTCTGTCTGATATTTTATCAGTACCTCTCTGGTATTTTTACCCATCTTGTCTGGTATTTTATCCCACAAATGGATGTCGAGCATAATACGGAGTTAGTTGTGAAAATGGTCATATCCTATCGTGTCTTGCGTTTACTGTCCATGCTTCATAAGCACAAATAAATAATGGTATTACTGCTGCCTGATAAAGTACGAGTTTGGTGGTAGTTATTCCCCTTCTGTCTCATACATTTTTGAACAGTCTTCTAAATGTGACATCGCTTACCCTATTATATGTCACATGCTGTTGCTTTCTGTAATGTCACACACTGACATCACGTAATCTGTCACGCTCCAACCTCACTCTACCCTCGGAGTCATCCAAACACTTCACCACTGTATACACTGACTGCAGTAAACGGTTGAACTAGAGACCCCATAAGCGATGGCTGACTCATGACTAGGGGCCAGTATAGACCTATCAACAGAACGTAAACAAAACGTCATTCGTGACGTTTTTGATTATTTTTTCGTGATTTTAATAGGTCACTGTTTATATACTTGGAGTAGCATGTCAAAAACGGTAAGACTGACTAACGAAATGCACGGAAATGATTAAAGATCAGCCTTTCAGGTAATATTTATTTCTACACAGAGGTCTTCACCGTCTATGGTCTTGGCTGACTATAGCACAATTTGTTTCAAGTGACAACGTTGCCAGCTGCATGCATAGCAAACATTAATCACATGCATGATGCGTGCTAATGGTAGGGTCATCAACATCAGGTGTCGTGCGACTCATAGGATACTGCAGTTTATTCTGTGCTGATACTTTTAAAACTGTGTGCTAAAAAAAAAGGATCCATGTTCAGGGGAAATGTCGTCAGCAACTAGATTCAATATTCAGGGGCTCTGTTGTCAATAACTAGACTCTAAATTTACACTCTTGCTACATTCACAGATTCTTGTCAAGAAAGAATGCCGGGAATGGTGTTCGATTATGGTGGAGTCGGAGGTACTCGCTCTGATTGGTGAGAATTCCAGGGAAGGTGGCATGATTATATATACAGATGAGTCGATTGAGAGACACATCAGGAGTGCTTGGGCCCCAACGGCTCAAAGGTGGGGGATGAAGGAGACCATCAGAGAGGAAAGTGGTGCATTCGCTCAGACGACAAGCAGCATGACAATGGAGATTTTGACAGTAACCAAAACTTTGAAATGGATCTGCTCACAGACTGTCTGCGAACATGTCTGCATACTCAGTGACTCGATGAGCATGATTTTGAATGTTCAGGCGGGATACATTCGGGAACAGTGGCTGGATGCAGTGAAAAATTCCTGTTTACGTAAATTGACTTTTATTTTTGTGCCGGGACATGCTGGAGTCCGGGGTAATGAGAGAGCAGATAGGTTGGCAGCACACGCTGATATTACGGCTGTTGGTGGAGCGATGGATCGGGCAGACATTTTGAATGCCCTACGTGAAAACGCGCGAACAAATGACTGTACAAGAGACGATGACTCTTATTCCATGACTAGAATAAGAGACCTTGGTTTGAAATGTGGTGTCGCTAGAAAGGAACGGTTTCGTGGGTGAGGAAGAATGATGGTCAATCAACTGCGTACTGGAACTATCAGTCAACATGTAATGGCGGATACAATCAAGGAGAGATCTGAGCACATATGGACTTGTCCGGAGTGCAGTGACGATGATCAAACGACTAACTAACTAACTCTTGTCAAACAACTAGACTCAACATTAACATACTTTGTTTTCAAATAACTATACTTCACATTCACAGACTCTTGTCAAACAGCTAGGCTACACATTCAGGGTCTTTTGTTCTTCATCACAAACAAATAATCTACTGAGTACTTGTGCCATTGTTTTCCATTTGTTGACAGTGAGTACTTGTGCCATTGTTCTCCATTTGTTGACAGTGGTTACAATATACATATAGTACTCACGATTTCAAATCTGTCCTCCGTGACGTCAAGTAATGCTCACTTTTGATTGGCCACAACATTTTGAGATGACATGCGCGGGCTGCTGAACCCACGTTCTAGGAAGAAAATCTGCAGCCGCCCAGACCTGGACAGGAACTTGTCTGTAGAAATGTGTGCCATGTCATGACATAATGACATATTGCGCAAAACTAGTTTGTTTCGCGAACGGTTAGTAAACTTACAACCGACTATATTGATCTTTGAGCAAACACACAGATACACAGTTCAGTGCACAGGAACATTAATTTTCATTGTTTATTTTTATGATGACATCGTTTATTTCCTTACACGATCTTTTATTATTTGAAGAAAAAAAACCCATAAATAAACTACGTAAATTATGAACTGAATACTAATCCTGAAACACAAATCTCTACCGATGGAAACCAAAAGGCAAATCATAAATTCAATCTTCATACCAACTTTATGATATCAATGTCAGATGTAGACACTAACAAAAGTACAAGAGAGAAAGCTTACTATGTGTGGCAGCAAGAGCATACACTATGAGACTAGAAATATAAATAGGCAGAAGAAGACAATGAAGAAGATGAATTGAACAAGTTACCAACGACCTGGGACGTCACCATGTTATTGCATATAGAGATATCAAACCGCCCGTGTGTTGCCGGGGCCCGAAAGGAGAGCAAAGAATAGCAACACTGTTTATCTCCCATGCATGTCGTAAGAGGCGACTAAGGATGTTATGGGATGGTGTTGGCTGTCCCATCCCATATAGGGTAAGTGACCCAAAGCCATGCTGAAGTCGGATGTGTCAGACCGAAAGGCGCAGATATCGCAGCACTGCTGTAAACCATGACACAACGCATTCCGTTCTCCGGACTACATCCTGCTAACCTGTAGGAGTTTGAGAAAGAACGCAGAAAAAGAAGAAGAAGAGATATCAAACTTGTTATAGTCCTGAATAGGACTTCGATGGATAGATGTTCTACATATTTGAGATAAGACAAGACAAGACAAAACAAGACAAGACAAGACAAGAGACACTCGAACAATCAATGATGATGATGATGGTGGAATAATCCCGTTAACTGCCAGCAGGTGGCGCTGAACTACCCATAGACTTTCTGACAAAAGCAAAGGTACTTTACATTTGTATAATTGAAGGTTCTTTGCAGTTGTGTAACTGAAGGTACTTTATAGTTGTGTAACTGAAGGTACTTTATAGTTGTGTAACTGAAGGTTCTTTACAGTTGTGTAACTGAAGGTACTTTACAGTTGTGTAACTGAAGGTACTTTACAGTTGTGTAACTGAAGGTACTTTACAGTTGTGTAACTGAAGGTACTTTATAGTTGTGTAACTGAAGGTACTTTACAGTTGTGTAACTGAAGGTTCTTTGCAGTTGTGTAAATGAAAGTACTTTATAGTTGTGTAACTGAAGGTACTTTATAGTTGTGTAACTGAAGGTTCTTTACAGTTGTGTAACTGAAGGTACTTTACAGTTTTGTAACTGAAGGTACTTTACAGTTGTGTAACTGAAGGTACTTTATAGTTGTGTAAATGAAAGTACTTTATAGTTGTGTAACTGAAGGTACTTTATAGTTGTGTAACTGAAGGTTCTTTACAGTTGTGTAACTGAAGGTACTTTACAGTTGTGTAACTGAAGGTACTTTATAGTTGTGTAACTTAAGGTACTTTATAGTTTTGTAACTTAAGGTACTTTACATTTGTGTAACTGAAGGTACTTTATAGTTGTGTAACTGAAGGTACTTTACAGTTGTGTAACTGAAGGTACTTTACAGTTGTGTAACTGAAGGTACTTTACAGCTGTGTAACTGAAGGTTCTTTACAGTTGTGTAACTGAAGGTACTTTACAGTTGTGTAACTGAAGGTACTTTACAGTTGTGTAACTGAAGGTACTTTACAGCTGTGTAACTGAAGGTTCTTTACAGTTGTGTAACTGAAGGTACTTTACAGTTGTGTAACTGAAGGTACTTTACAGTTGTGTAACTGAAGGTACTTTACAGTTGTGTAACTGAAGGTACTTTACAGTTGTGTAAATGAAGGTACTTTACAGTTGTGTAACTGAAGGTACTTTACAGCTTTGTAACTGTAAAATGTTCTTCAGTTACATGCAACTGAAGAAAAATGAAAAATATACTGTGTAATATGACCTTGTCATTGGAGGTGAGAAAGTTCTGCAGTGCTATATAACCCCTATACTAACATATGGGTGCGAGTCTTGGACAATAAACAAACTGGAAAGTGGGAAATTAGAGGCATCAGAGATGTGGTTCTATAGATGAATGCTGAGAATACCATGGAATGCAAGAAAAACTAATGTAGGGGTATTGAAAGAGTCAAATGCGAAAGGGACCTTAATCAATAATATAAGAAAAGGCAATCGTCTTTTTCTTTGGCCACTTCATAAGACAGGCAGGTTTGAAGAACATAGTAACAACAGGCAAAATTGAAGGCAACAGAGACAGAGGGCGACAACGTGAGAAAATATTAGACAGTTTGACAACCTGGCACAGCAAGGAAACAACAACGACTTTGATACATAATACTGTGGACAGAAGGTTTGGAGAGCCATGACCGCCTACGCCAGCCGGCAAGACACATGATGATGATGAACTGAAGTTACTTTGCAGTTGTGTAACTGAAGCAACACCCGGCCTCATATAAAGTCTCACTGCATGGATATGTAAAATGGGATTGGGGGAAAGGGGGGTTATTTACGGTTAAATGTTTATTCCCCGAAAAGGGGGAGGGGGTATTCCGGACTCCGTCTGACAGTATACCAGGATTACCACATCCCACATTCCAGTGTCACAGTATCTCAGGATTACCACATCCCACATTCCAGTGTCACAGTATCTCAGGATTACCACATCCCACATTCCAGTGTCACAGTATCTCAGGATTACCACATCCTGTCAGTATCACATCACACACTTCTGTCACATCACACAGTTCTGTCACATCACACGCTTCTGTCACATTACACGCTTCTGTCACATCACACGCTTCTGTCATATCACACGCTTCTGTCACATTACACGCTTCTGTCACATTACAAGCTTCTGTCACATCACACACTTCTGTTACATCACACACTTCTGTCACATTACACGCTTCTGTCACATCACACGCTTCTGTCACATCACGCGCTTCTGTCACATTACACTCTTCTGTCACATCACACACTTCTGTCACATCACACACTTCTGTCACATCACACAGTTCTGTCACATCACACAGTTCTGTCACATCACACGCTTCTGTCACATCAAACGCTTCTGTCACATCACACGCTTATGTCACATCACACGCTTCTGTCACATCACACACTTCTGTCACATCACACGCTTCTGCCACAACTAGCCCATTATTATTCTGTTACATTTGTTGGCCAATCCGCAGTGATGGCACATCTAACATTATCCGTCACATGTCACAGTGATGGCACATCTAATATTATCCGTCACCTAGGAGTTTGTTACAAAAGGACACAGGTGTAATCTCTGCTGACCTGCATATTTTTGTCATCCATGGGGGAATATTTCAAAGAAGAAAAAAGTAAGAACTTAAGACAAGATATGATGATGATGTTTTTCATAGATGACAGGTTGTCACTATCCTCCAACTTTCCTTTGTCGCCTACCACTATTTGCATGAAAAGAATACAGTGTTTTTATTATTTGCACCTTAACTAGAAGGCTAGGCCTCCGGCTGTTACATGAACTATTTGAGCAAGCGAACACTCCCCAAACTGTCACACAATAATGACTTGAGCAGGGGAATGCTCCCCAAACTGTCACATGATCCACTTGAGCAGGTGAATGCTCCCTAAACTGTCACATGATCGACTTGAGCAGCTGAACGCTCTCCAAACTGTCACATGATCCATTTGAGCAGGTGAATGCTCCCCAAACTGTCACATGATCGACTTGAGCAGATGAACGCTCCCCAAACTGTCACATGATCCACTTGAGCAGGTGAATGCTCCCCAAACTGTCACATGATCGACTTGAGCAGCTGAGCGCTCTCCAAACTGTCACATGATCGACTTGAGCAGGTGAACTCTCCCCAATGACGTCTGTCAAATGGATGTTCTTTCGCAATAAGTACAGACGGTATAATATAATTTCACCGCAGACTATAAGGTCACAAAAAGACAAAGACAATACTTCCTGATATAACCAAAGATAGACTCCTCTCTTAGGTTAAACGGGATGGGTGCTTCGGCAAGTAGATGATTTAATCCTGGTAATAATGTACAAACAAGGGCCACAAGTCTGCACTGGCCTCTTCTAAGGCGAAATAGCGTGGTCTGCTGATGCCTTTGAAGATTGAATATTACGTCGTATTTGTGTTCCACTTCGATTTGTTTCTTCCACCTAGACGTGGTGTAGATTATGGTGTTCGCTTCTCTGCAGGACTGAAAGTTTGGAATATTCTATTTTATCACCAGCTCTGGAGAATGAGGAACATATTCAACCAGCGTGCAACAGGAACAAGTAGCATGCATATCCTTCAAGGATTGCACGGGGAGAATAAATACATATGAGCCTGCGGAGCGCAACGATGTCGGCCAACAATTCATAACTCATACATGAGTTGTCAAAACCTGTCGTGGTCTGTTTTCAATCTAAAAATGATAACCTACTCCTGTCGTGGTCTGTTTTCAATCTAAAAATGATAACCTACTCCTGTCGTGGTCTGTTTTAAATCTAAAAATGATAACATACTCCTATCGTGGCCTACTTTCAATTTAAAAATGATAACCTACTCTTGTCGCTACTCATTTCAATGGCGCTGATAGTCGTGTTGCATGTGATATTCAGGTCACTGCAATAAAATCTTGCACCACTGAGAACTAAGTCTATCCATCCATCCATCCATCCATCCATCCATCCATCCATCCATCCATCCATCCATCCATCCATCCATCCATCTATCCATCTATCTATCTATCTATCTATCTATCTATCTATCTATCTATCTATCTATCTATCTATCTATCTATCTATCTATCTATCTATCTATCTATCTATCTATCTATCTATCTATCTATCTATCTATCTATCTATCTAATGAGAACTAAGTAAACGCTTAAAATTCGCTATTTATTGCAGTTTAGTACCATTTATCCGTTTGATCTTAATACTAATCATTCATTTATTTAGATTTAGGGGTGGGGGAAGAGGTGATGCCTGTATTGTCGTTCATGTTGTTTTCAGGCATGTTTTCAGTAAATGATAAGATCTCCATGTATATTGCACGACGAGAGCAAGGGCATGCGACCTTTATCACACCTTCCACATGCAGCTTTCCTACAACTCTCCCGAGTGCATACAATATTGACAATTTTTTTAATGAGTCATAGGCGTTTCCTCAATTGTCATTTCCGGGGAATATAAATTAGAGCACCGACTAATAGACATTAATTATGTACTGCTCGTAAATTTGATTTTGCTACTTATTGCAACATTCGCCCAGATCAAGGTCCACATGAATAACCTGTGTGTCAAAATGACTACGATGGGTACGGGATATCGAAGCCTGTCTGAATATGATACTGGAAGAGGCTGGGTAATTTTCAAAGAACCGAGATGCTTACAGAGTGGAAGTGAGGATAACGTTCTGCAAAGAACACGCCACATAGATAGATGGATGAATGAATAGATGGTTATATAGATGAATGGATAGATGGATGTATATAGTAAAGTAAAGTAACTCATAGCATTTATTAATGCCATAGGAGTGTGAGATGTTAGCGATTTCCCATTTCAGAGGCTCTGCAAATGAGGGCGGTAGCCATCCCCTCTCCCTCGTAGTCTTTACTTCCCGGATTAATCCGGTACCCATTTGAGGATGGGTCGACCTGGGAGCCAGCCGTTGCGATCTGAAAAATATTTCCACTTCAACTGGGGAATGCACCCAGGACTACTCATATGTGATGCCAGTGCGCTAACCACTGCGCTACGCGGCTCTCAGATTTATATATATATATATATAATTATATATTTCATGTGACGTATTCCTTCCAGAACGTTGTCTTCCCAATGAACTCTCTGAACCTCTCTCTGTCTTGGGCGATGTGGCTTGCATTTTCTAGCGATGTATTCATATTATCTTTAATGTCGTCAGTCCATCGTCTTCTTGGTCTGCCCCTTCTCCTCTACCCAGGTACTCTTCCCTCCATTATTTGTCTTTCTAAACAGTTATGTCTCTTTATATGACCAAACAGGCGTAGTTTTCTTTTTGTTATTGTGTTTAGTAACCAACACTCTGGAATATTCAGTGTGTTTATAATATCTGAGTTTCTGATTTTATCCTTCCATGATATTCTAAGTATCTTCCTGTAGCATTTCAGCTCGAAGGCGTTGATCCTATTTACCGCTAGGTCTTCCGCCAAAATGGCCGACTAGAACGAATGTGTTCTCTTTACGGGTTCGATTAACGGTTGTTCCTTCCCGAAAGTAATGGCAACCTACGGGAATATTGTGCCTAGAAATTTTCAATGGATTAACCAAACTTTTTCTCTAGGATTGTGATCTTGTGGTGTCTTTATTCAACATCATGGATATCAATGTAAACAGAAAGGTCAAACACATTAAATTAGGAACATGGAACGTTAGAAGTTTAAAACACGGGAAACACCATGTAGTAATAGAAGAGATGAAAAGAACACAAGTAGACATACTGGGCATAGCAGAACATAGATGGGCAAAGAAAGGTCATTTCACATTAATTATATATAGCCTATATATATATATATGTATAGATAAATGGATATATGGATAATGAATGGATAAATAGATATAACATATGGATGAATGAATGGATAGATATATGCAAAAAATGGATGGATTGATGGATAGATAGAACATATGGATGGATAGATATAAGGATATATGGATGAAAGAATTGATAGCTTGATGAACATATGGATCAATGAATGAATAGATAGATGATGTATATATGGCTGGGGAATGGATAGATAAAGGGATATGTGAACGGGTGAATGGATAAAAATATGGATATATAGTTGGATGAATGTATTGATAGATGAATGAATGAATGGATAGATATATGGATAGAGGAAGGGATATATAGATAAATGGAGTATAGATAGATGGACATACGATTGAATCAATGTATATATAGGCTATGTGGATGGTTGAATGGATAGATAGATAGATAGATAGATATATGAATCTAGAAACAGATATATAGATTTATATATGAATGAATGGGCAGATAGGTGAATATATGAATGGAGGAATGGGTCAGCACAGCATGCGGTGAGGAATGGAGGTGCAGGTGTTTATATAGAATATCCACACAAGTCTAGAGATACAATCAGAACACCAACAGGGAAATTCTGCAATAATTATGAGGTAGAAATCCAAGCAATTAGGGTGGCAACTAACTCCAACCCTGACCCACAGCAACTTTTGCCAACCCCCCTCACCCATGTCAATAATTATTAAACGTTTTTGCCCCCCTCTTCCAATTGTTGAGGTAATTTATAGACAGGTTCTATATAACTTCTAAGAACTTTCTCACCACAATCAGCAAAAACATATTGCGTGTGATGTTCTTGCTGTAACGAAATGTTGCCTGAGATGTTCTTGATTTTATGAAATGTTGCATTTGCCTGAGATTTTCTAGATCTGATGACATGTTGCCTGAGATGTTTTTGATCTGATGAAATGTTGTCTGAGATGTTCTTGATATGATATGTTACCTGAGATGTTCTTGACCAGATGACATGTTGCCTGAGATGTTCTTGATCTGATGATATGTTGCCTGAGATGTTCTTGACCAGATGACATGTTGCCTGAGATGTTCTTGATCTGATGAAAGGTTGATGAGAAGTTCTTGATGTTATGAAATGTTGCATTTGCCTGAGATGTTCTTTATCTGATGACATGTTGCCTGAGATGTTCTAGATCTGATGACATGTTTCCTGAGATGTTCTTGATCTGATGAAAGGTTGATGAGAAGTTCATGATGTTATGAAATGTTGCATTTGCCTGAGATGTTCTTTATCTGATGACATGTTGCCTGAGATGTTCTTGATCTTATGACATGTTGCCTGAGATGTTCTAGATCTGATGACATATTTCCTGAGATGTTTTTGATCTGATGATATATTGACTGAGATGTTCTAGATCTGATGACATGTTGCCTGAGATTTCTAGATCTGATGACATGTTGCCTGAGATGTTCTTGATCTGATGATATATTTCCTGAGATGTTTTTGATCTGATGATATATTGACTGAGATGTTCTAGATCTGATGACATGTTGCCTGAGATTTCTAGATCTGATGACATGTTGCCTGAGATGTTCTTGATCTGATGATATATTGCCTGAGATGTTCTAGATCTGATGACATGTTGCCTGAGATGTTCTAGATCTGATGACATGTTGCCTGAGATGTGCTTGATCTGATGACATGTTGCCTGAGATGTTCTACATCTGATGATATGTTGCCTGAGATGTTCTAGATCTGATGACATGTTGCCTGAGATGTTCTAGATCTGATGATATGTTGCCTGAGATGTTCTAGATCTGATGACTTGTTGCCTGAGATGTTCTTGATCTGATGAAAGGTTGATGAGAAGTTCTTGATGTTATGAAATGTTGCATTTTCCTGAGATGTTCTTTATCTGATGACATGTTGCCTGAGATGTTCTAGATCTGATGACATGTTTCCTGAGATGTTCTTGATCTGATGAAAGGTTGATGAGAAGTTCATGATGTTATGAAATGTTGCATTTGCCTGAGATGTTCTAGATCTGATGACATGTTGCCTGAGATGTTCTAGATCTGATGATATGTTGCCTGAGATGTTCTAGATCTGATGACATGTTATCAAGATGTTCTTGATCTGATGAATAGTTGCCTGAGATGTTCTAGATCTGATGAAATGTTGCCTGAGATGTTCTTGATCTGATGATATGTTGCCTGAGATGTTCTTGATCTGATGAAATGTTGCATATGCCTGAGAAATTCAATATTTTAGATTTAAAATAAAAAACATTAATTAATCACATAGATTTCCAGCCAAGGCCACTCCGATGTTCACGGCAATGATATAGCAGACAGACTTGCATGACAAGCACGAATAGACGGGGAGTTGACAATGGATAAAGAATGGGAATGTGATGGAACTGTTTCATAAGCGCTTGCTGGATGCAGACATTGCGACTGATGAGGCGTCGATGCTGAGATGTGAATAATTCGGTACTAAGTGTGGTAGCAGTAGAAGATGGCGTCTGCAGGGAGGAACGACAAAAATGTTTAACCAGCGGGCAACAAGAACCATTAGTATGCATACCCTTCGTCTACTGCTATGAGAGACTGAACACCAATGTGTCTGCCCGAAGTACAATGATGTCGGTAAATAACAAACAACCGAACATCAGTTATCGTTGTAAAACGTACTTGAATAAAACGACCACCGATATCTATATCCACAAAATACGCAGTCTTTCCCTGATTGGTCCAACAGAAATGTAGATTAGCATGTAGCAGTAATTCTAAAACTCGCTGCACGTGGGAGTGTCATACTCCTGCGAGGCTTCCATAATGTGTCTGTTCAGTGCTAGACATTCACTATATATGGTCTTGAATTGTTAACAATAAATTGTAATGTTAGTCTGATTGTTATAATCGTTAAATTTCCAATATTTATGGAAACAACGTATGTAATCTGTGGAGGTGTGCGCTTGTAGCTGTGAAGTCTGTTTCTGATGTGTAGATCTACTCATAATTGTGCAGGAACAGTCTGTGCTAGACAGGACCACATGAACTGGTTGTGTTTGTAGTGCTCTGTCGACTGCGGCTCGTTGAAGCGGATGTGACGTTGAAGTAGCTAGCCAGTGGACCGAATAATGTGTATATGTGCTGAGTTCGTGTAATTTTCGTAGATTTTCTATAATGGCAGCAGAGCTAGCAGAGCCCCGAACGGCTTCGTAGCTCACATTGTGACTTCACAGCAGGACAAACAGCGCAACATGTCTCGCGGGGAGAGCTAGGACTTATCTTCCAAATGTATCAGTGCACAAAAACGGCTAATGGCTCTGTAACATGTGTTATTGTGTCCTTGTCTGTAGTGAGAAACAAACGCACATAACTGAAACAGATTCACCCCGCCTCTCTTCAATACGGAGCAGACACAATCATAACGGGGACCTAGGCCATAGTTATACTGGTCGATACTCACACTGCCTGCTTGTTTGTGTGTGATATTGCAAGGCAGAAATCGATTAGAGGCGATGTGCGTGCGGTCAGAGAGCCACCCATCTTGTAGGCCTACTAGTCTGAATCTTGCCAGGAACATAGCTCTCCAATGAGACGTGATTGCCGTGCAGTTGTACCCAGACTGTGTGGCAAATGTGTTGTACCGTTACACAATCATAGGCGCCATTTGTCTTGTGATCTAATGGATAAGCTAGCAGATATATGTGGATAATTTGTGGATAAATTCTTAATATATGGATATAATTTGTAATGGAAACGTAAAAATGATGCATATTCCGTGTCTGGTGCAGTTAAAGGACATTTAGCCTACTGCCGTTATAAACTTGTTAGTCAATCGCAAGTTAGGGCATCTTCTTGTCCACCTTCCGACATGTCTAGTGGGTTAATGGATACCTCAAGGTGAGAGGATCTCGGAAATATCAGACTAGTCTGGGATCTTATAACTTCAGGCCCGCCGACATTTCGCGGGCCTCTCAGAGGACCGAGAGTAGGAATCCTCAATATAGTGATCATGACATCCAGGCGACCATCTCTCCCTCCGATGCCTGATCTCAGTCATCTGACCGAGGAAGAGAGAAAAGTCATTGAGGATGTTATTCGACGGCAGCGGGAGGAAGAAGACAAAGAACACGAGGTCATCAGGTAAGCTGTAGTTGAAATTATTTGTCATGTTCCAAGTCTCTACAATGTTTGTATGATCTGTACAAATTGTTTGTATGATTTGTACAATGTGTTTGTATGATTTGTACAATGTGTTTGTATGATCTGTACAATAGGTTTGTATGATCTGTACAATAGGTTTGTATGATCTGCACAATGTGTTTGTATGATCTGTACAATGTGTTTGTATGATCTGTGCTATGTGTTTGTATAATCTGTACAATGTATTTGTATGATCTGTACAATGTGTTTGCATAATCTGTACAATAGGTTTGCATGATCTGTACAGTGTATATGTATGATCTGCACAATGTGTTTGTATGATTTGTACAATGTGTTTGTATGATCTGTACAAATTGTTTGTATAATCTGCACAATGTATTTGTATGATCTGTACAATGTGTTTGTATGATCTGTTCAATAGGTTTGCATGATCTGTACTATGTTTGCATGGTAAATATGTGTGTATAATCTGCACATTGTGTTTGTATTATCAATAGATTGTTTGTATGGTCTGTACAATGTGTGTATGATCTGTATAATGTTTGTATGGTCGGCATTGTGTTTGTATGGTAATCTCTACAATGTTTGTTATCTGTACAATGTTTGTCAGGTATGTACAATATTTATATGATATGTACACTATGTTTGTATGCTCTGTACAGTATGTTTGTATGCTCTGTACAATATGTTTGTATGATCTGTACAATGTGTATGTTGGATCTGTATAATATGTTTGTAGGAGCTGCAAAATGTGTTAGTATGATCTATACAATATGTTTGTTAGATCTGCACAATATGTTTGTAGGTTCTGTTTGATAAGTTTATTTTTGTGTACAATATCCTTGTAGGGGATGCACAAAATGTTTGTAGGATCTGTACAATATTTATGTATGTTCTGTACAATATGTTTGTAGGATCTGCACACTATGTTTGTACAATGTCATGTAGGATCTGCACAGTATGTTTGCAACATCTGTACGATATGTTTGTAGGATCTGTACAATACGTTTGTAGGATCGGTACAAGTTATTTGAAGGATCCGTACAGTATGCTTATAGGATCTCTACAATGTTTGTGTAGGCAATTGAGAAGTTCACCATGAGTTTGTGAGGTAATTCACTGTGTGTTTGTGAGGTAGTTCACTATGTGTTTGTGAGTGAGTAATTCACTACGTATTTGTAAATGAATAATTCACCACGTGTTTGTAAATGAATAATTAACCACGTGTTTGTAAATGAATAATTCACCACGTGTTTGTAAATGAATAATTCACCACGTGTTTGTAAATGAATAATTCACATATTTGTAAATGAATAATTCACCACGTGTCTGTGAGTGAGTAATTCATTACGTGTTTGTGAGTGAGAAGTTCACTATGTGTTTGTGAGTGAGTAATTCACTACGTGTTTGTAAATGAATAATTCACATATTTGTAAATGAATAATTCACCACATGTCTGTGAGTGAGTAATTCATTACGTGTTTGTGAGTGAGAAGTTCACTATGTGTTTGTGAGTGAGTAATTCACTACGTGTTTGTAAATGAATAATTCACATATTTGTAAATGAATAATTCACCACTTGTTTGTGAGTAATTCACCACGTATATCTATCCATTCGCTGAAACCCTTTGTTTCCTTTCGGCATCAGGGGTAGAAGAATTTTCTGGAGACGGCCCTCTTATGTGCTGAGTATATTATGGATTTTGTCGCCTCTTTTATTTCAGTGATCCTTCGTTTTCGTGGTTGGCCTCTAGGTCTGCCTTCGCTGTATCTGTGTAGCATATCTTACTGTGGTATGCTGTCTGATGGTAGTCTGCTGATGTGTGTAAACCATTTGATATCTTATCTCTTGATGTATTCTAAGATTGGGGTGGTGCGGTTTTTTTGTCGGATGTTCTCATTCCTCACCCTGTCTCTTAACGATATTCCTAGGATTCTGCGTAAGCATGCCATTTCAGCTGTTACAAGTTTACGTTTGTCTTGTGCTGCCGTTGTCCATGTTTGGTTTGGTAACACTTCGTTGGCATAATAATTGTTTTGAATAGTGTTATTTTGGTGTTTAAATCTACATTTTTATTTCTGAAGATTGGTGTCATTTGCCCTAGGGCTTGGTATGCTTTACTACATCTATTGTGTATTTCTTTGCTGCTCTTGCAGTCCGTTGTTATATTACTTCCTAGGTGTGTGAATTGTGTCACTTGGTTAAGTCTGTTGTTTTCAATATATATATTGGTGTTACTTTCTGTTCTTCCTATCTTTTCTATATTTATCTTCATGTTAAATGTATGGCATGTTTGATGTAATCTATCTATTTGCCTTTGTAGTTCTTCTGATGATGCCACTAGTTCTTGGTCATCTGCAAATAGTAGTTCGTTTAAGTTATCCTTCAGATTGTTTTCTTCCGTTGTCTTTGGTACTGTACAGATGTGGTCTATGTATGTTATGAACAGTAGGGGGATAGTACACATCCCTGTCTCACAGCCGAGTGAATTTGAAATTTATCAGATGTACCTGCGCTTGTTCTTACTGCACATTGACTATTGGCGTATATGCTCTGATATAGGTTTATGAAATGTTGGGGAACTCCATATATCTGTAGTATTATCCCACAGTTTTCCTCTATCCACTCTGTCACAAGCTTTCTCTTGGTCTACGAAAGCTAGATATAAGTCTTATGAAAGTTGTGTGATGGCGAAGATTGCGTCTGTACATCTTTTATTTTTCCGATAGCCCATTTGTGTTTTGTTGAGCCGTATCTCTATATATGGGCACATTCTTCTCTCCAGTATTTAACTCTTTATGGACGTGTGGTTATACACATCTTCATAGGTTGTATGTGTCTCTGTAAACTGATATGCGCTGGTGTGTGTGTGTACATGATGAAACAGAGAAAATACATAGTGCGCCATAAACACTGTAGTTTAAAAGTTCGTCACAAAAACTGGAGTTTAAAAGTTCGTCACAAAAACTGGATTTTAAAAGTTCGTCACAAAAACTGGAGTTTAAAAGTTCGCCATAAAAGCTGGAGTTTAAAAGTATAGAGCTCACAATGATAAGTGACCTACTGATCTATTTCAGAATTTGGGGCGACCAGTTTACAATTGGTCACATGACAGTAAGATGAGCTCATCCGGTCATGTCTCAGCTGTTACCTCTGTCCTACAACCGGGACAAACACATGCACACACACACACACACACACGCACGCACACGCACACACACACACACGCACACACACACACACAATACTCATAAATGTATACACATATACGAGAGTGGGTACAAACTTATCCCTCACACACGCACACAAATAATCCTAACAACTGTACACATATATCGAGTACGCATGTGTAAACATATCCCTAACACATGTACATACACATAGCGTATATATATATATATATATATATATATATATATATATATATATATATATATATATATATATATATATATATTATATATATACACATAACTTTCAAATATGCACACATCACTTACACACATACGCATCCCCGAAAAACGTACACATAACGTTCATACTTAATCCCTTACATATGTACACGAACACCCCTCACATATGTACACACATATCCCTGTCATATGTACACGAACATCTCTCACATATGTACATATTTATCCTTCACATATGTACACACATATCCTTCACATATTACACACCTATTCCTCACATGTGTCCTATCCTCACATATGTACACATCTATCCCTCACATATGTACACATCTATCCCTCACATATGTACACAGCTATCCCTCACATATGTACACACATATCCCTAAAATGTGTCATATAACTCACATATGTACCCTTATATCTCTCACACACTTGCATACAATTTGTTCTTACATGTACAAGTATATTCCATCACAAACGTATACACGTCACCCCACATGTACACACATCCTTTTACACACGTTGCCCACACATATACACAAATCCGTGCACATACGTCGCACACACATGTACATACACACACATCACACACGTGCACATTGCTCATACAAGAACAAATGCATCTCTCACACGTACACACATCTCACACACGCGTACACAAGTCTCACACACACGTCCCACACGTCCCACACACACGTTCCACACACACACGTACACACGTCCCACACACATGTTTACACATTGTGTTCTAAAGTTACTTGATAAGAGAATGCTGCAATGAGGCCCCTATATAGGAGAATGCTACATTGAGACTCGGATATAGAATACTGTGATGAGGCCTCTATATAGGAGAATACTGTAATGAGCAACAACTAGCCCATCCCGGTTTGGTTTCAGAAGAGGAGCACAATGCACATATGCAATATTTACTTTTAGACAACTAACCGAAATGGCTATTGCGTAGGACAAAAAGCTAAACATCATCTTTGTCGAAAAAGAAACATCGTTCTACAAAACAGAGACTACTATGGGAAACGCTAGAAATATACGGAATCAAGGGACAACTACTACACAACATCAAAGCATTATACCCCAAAAAAAATTCAAAGCAAGATGAGAACAAATGATGGAGTATCAGAACCATTCACAACAAAAATAGGAGTCAGACAGGGATGTGTGCTGTTGTCTATTCTATTCAGCGTCTATTTAGACAGAATTATAAAATAAACACGAAATGAGGTATATAACGAAACAACAGAGAATGAACACATTAACAACAAACTCAATCAACTGACTTTTCGCTGTCGATCAAAGCATCAGATATGATGATGAAAAAAACTGCAAACTCACATCAACTGACTATCAAGAATATGCAATAAATACAACATGCGGGCTAACACATACAAGACAGAAACTATGCAAATAACGAGAACAAAAGACCATTTAAACATCCAAATAGAGAATACAAAAATAAAACAGGTCAAAGAGTTCAATGTTCTAGGAAATATCTTCACAGAAGATTCGATATAAAAATAGAAACCAGATGTGAAAAGGCAAATGCTGTGACATACCAGCTGTCACCTTTGCTATTGCACCCACAAATCAACATGGAAGTAAAGAAACAAATGATTAAGAGCATCTTTATACCAACACTATGCTACCAATGCCAGACTTGACAAACTGACATCTACTCAATAGAGAAAGATCGAAAATTGCGAAATGAAATGTCTAAGGAAGGCTATTGGATTCACCAGACTCGACAAAATGTGCAGTGAGAACATCAGAAAGATAATAGGTATCAAATAATGCATTGAATATATAGAGAAACAACAGATAAAATGGTTTGAAAATATTATGAGTATGAACGATCAACTTCCCATAAAAGTTTATGACAAGATGGAATCAGGATACCGAGCCAAGGACAGACCTAGGAAAAGATGAATAGACAACATCAAGACCATCCTGAATAAACATGACTACACCTTAACCAGAGCAACACACCTGGCTCTGGAACACAGACTACACCTTAACCAGATCAACACACCTGGCTCTGGAACACAGACTACACCTTAACCAGATCAACACACCTGGCTCTGGAACACAGACTACACCTTAACCAGAGCAACACACCTGTCTCTGGAACGCAGACTACATCTCCTTCACAAACCACTACGCTCAACGGCAAGTGTGGAGCAACGACAACTTCACCTGGGGATAGACAATAGACTATAATGAAATCCCTATATAAGAGAATACTTTAATCAGACCCATACATATCATACATATTAGAATGTTGTGATAAGACCCATATATATTAGAATACTGTGATAAGACCCCTATATATTAGAATGTGATAAGACCCATATATATGAGAATACTGCGATGAGTCCCGTATTGCCCGTTCCGCAACAAAATGCCTAAAAATGAATGACAGTTGAAGAACCATATCCTTGCATTTATTTGGTGTAAACTGCACCTTCTTTTACTAACTCCCTCTTGTTTTCAGATGTGACCTTGTGTAGTCTATTATACGTTGTAAACACCAAATGAACACGCTCTACTTTGGTCCTGCTATGATTCATTTTATTCTTTAATAAATACATGCAATATTGACACTAAATGAATTCATTACTTACACATGTACACACATCACTGACTCTTGTACACATATCCCTGATACTTGTACAAACATCACTAACACCAGCACAAACATCCATGACACTTGTACACGCATCACTTGTACAAACCTATCTTCTCTTTCAACCTATGCAGACTTATTGTCTCTGCTTGTTCCTGCAACACGGAACACATTTCAGACTTCCTGGATAGTCTTTTTCAACCATTAGTGTAAGAACTTCCTACATACCTGAAACGCACCAACCATGCTCTGTATATCTTTGTCTCTATTTCAATGTCCCCTGCTCATCGTCTCTTTCTACCTGATGTCTGCTCCCTTTACACCTCAATACCACACTCAGAGGGTCTCATGGCCCCAATAAACATCCTCATTCCTCTATGTGTCTACCACACCTCTCATCTGTCTTGCGGAGCTTGTGGTCACTCCGAACTACTTTGAGTGTGATGGGCACTTCTTCGCCCAAGTCAGTGGGATTGCCATGGGAACCAAGATTGGACCCAGTTATGCCTGCTTGTTTATGGGCCACCTTAAGCACTAGTTATTGTAATACTATGGTGGGTCCTTTTCATTGATGTTCATAGTTATATCGATGACTGGATCGGCATGACTGACGTATCTGATGTTCATAGTTATATCGATGACTGAATCGGTATGACTGACGTATCTGATGTTCATAGTTATATCGATGACTGAATCGGCATGACTAACGTATCTGAGGTGGATCTGTCTCGTTTCATAAACTTCATTGATCAATTTCACCCTGGCATCAATTTCACATCCGAGATCTCCCATGTGAACTTTCTGGACATATCCATCACTATCCAACGCTCCTGGACATATCCATCCATATCCACCGCTCATGTTTTAACACATCGGTACACTACAAATACAAACCGACTGATGCTCATAGCTTTCTCCTATTCACCTTCTCTCACCCCTCTGTCTCTCGCGATTCCCTTCTATTCTCTCAACATCTTCGTCTTCGACGCTTCTGTTGTGATGAGGAGGACGTTCTCGAGAACACCCACGAGATGACTTATTTCTTCCGCTGCCGCCTATACCCGGACAGGCTCATCGGGTATGCCCTGTTTTGAGTGTGCAGCCTCTCCCGCAAGGATACCGTCTCGAACACTTGGAGGTCTTCTCTTTCGGACAGGATCAAGCGTGTTCTCTTTCCACTCCCATATCGATGCTGTTCGTCATGTCCTACTCCGACACCTTGCTCTTCTCCAGTAAGATCCTAATATGCGTGCAGTGTTATGCGACCCCCCCCCCCCTCTGGTGGCGCACAGACGCGACAAGAACCTCTGGGATTTACTTGTCCGGAGTCATCTAAAGTCTAACGCCACTAATCATTTTGGCACCATCAGCTGCAATCGCACCTGTACCTATGTCAACAGACCCGGTCTGTCACATTCCCCAAAACCACCTTTACCATTGAAGAGATGTTCGCATGTGTTTCCCGCTAGGTCATCTATGCCATCATCTGAAAGCGTTGAACTATGACATATATCGGTGAGACTGGTAAGAAGCTTCCGATTCTGTAAACATCTGTACAGCATTCACAAAAAAACCAACACCATTTGATACTCCCTTTGACGACCACTTCAATCGCCCGACCATCAGGGTGCCCAGGATATTCATGTGCGTATCATGGCGTATTTCTCAGACGACTGGACCCGTCACGCGCTTGAGAACCGCTATATATATCAATTTGGCATTCTCAAACCTTTCGGGATCAATGAGTGCCAGTCATAAGGATGGTATCATGTTGTTTCACAATTTCTCTCTGTTGTTTCATATGTATTTGTTAAAAAAACACACCATAATACCCGTTTGTGTTGTTTCACCTCTGACATAGTTTCAAACGTTCCGAGTTATCTCCACATTTAGCTCTGCCATGTGAACAAGGTTATTTAACTCCAACATCATCCCTATTCTATCATATGGGTGCGAAAGTTGGAAAGCCACAAAAGCCACAGATAAAAGACTCGACTCCTTTGAAAACAAATGCCTACGTACCATTCTGAACGTTAAGTGGAGTGACTTTAAATCTAATACTACTATAAGAGAGGAAAGCAAACAAACCTATATATCTTCCGTCATTAGACAAAGGCGTTGGACTTACATCGGCCATGTTCTTAGAATGAACAGCCTAAGAATTCCCCAGCAATCACTATATTGGGTGCCACCTGGAGTAAGAAGAAGAGGGAGACCTAGAGAAACTCTACGAAGAACCATTAATAGAGAAGGCATGTCAATGAACCTAAACAACACGCAACAATTGAAAGACCTGGCAACACAAAGACAGAAATGGAAAGCTATGGTTTCTGCCCTATGCGCCGCCTATGGCCCTGGAGGAACATAACATAACATAACATGTGAACAAGGATAGTGCTGTTTCTACTAGTCATTTTTTGTTGTGTATGTAGCACTGATAAAAGCCTTTTGGTCGAAACGTAAATTTGTGTGTATTATGTGTGTTTCCAGTGATTATCAAAACGTGATTACCCTGGTTCAAACTTTACACACATCACTGACACTTGTACACACATCACTGACACGTGTACACACATCACTGACACTTGTACACACACCACTGACACTTGTACACACATCACTGACACATGTACATAAATCACTAACACTTCTACACACATAACCTGCACATATATACAGGACCGGAGATTCGTCTTCAGTTGAACAACCCCATAATCCCACTTATTTACGGACTTGCAGACATCACTTACACTCTCTACCCACATCTCTCACACCCTGTACCCACATCTCTCATACCCTGTACCCACATCTCTCACACCCTGTACCCACATCTCTCACACCCTGTACCCACATCTCTCACACCCTCTACCCACATCTCTCACACCCTGTGCCCACATCTCTCACACCCTGTACCCTCATCTCTCATACCATGTACCCACATCTCTCACACCCTCTACCCACATCTCTCACACCTGAGCCCACATCTCTCACACCCTGTACCCACATCTCTCATATCATGTACCCACATCTCCCACACGTTACTCATGTCGTACACAAAATGTAACGCTGTGATGTGCCCACTCTACACAAACGTAGATCAACATATAACTTCCTGTTCATCACAGATGCTGAAGTCGGAGATACCAGGCCCAGAGGCGCAACAGCAACCATGGTATCATGTAACTCGACTAGTAACATGTCTTCACTTCCTGTTTACCTTTCATGCCTGTCATAAGAGGCGATTCCGGAAGTTATGGGATGGAGTTGGCTGTTTCATCCCATATAGGGTCAAAGTGACTCAGAAGCCACGCTGAAGTCGGATGTGCTAGTTGGGAGCGTGCAGATATCACAGGCAATCTGTAAACAGTGACACACCGTGTTCCGCTCACTGAACTACATCCTGTTAATTGACAGGAGTTTAATAAAAAAAAACGCACACAGATGAATAATAGATCGACATATGGAACAAGAACCATAGATCGACATATGAAAAACTATCACGCATACAGATCATTGACAACCGTAGAGAGATAGAAAGAGAGAGAGGCACACACATGTACGCACGCACACACCCACGTGTGAACGCACGAACACACACATTTTCGAACTAACAAAACCCACAAACCCACAAGCCCACATACATAATCAATGAGACATAACGTACTCTGCCTGGTTGAGCCCTGTTCAATTAAACAGGTGCCATTTCTACTCCTCATCGATTTTACCACTACAGGGTCGAGGCCGGTTAACAAGGCTACGCGTACCCAGCATCTGTTTGTTTATTTTTGTGTGTGTTTGTATGCGAGAGAGAGAACAATATTATTCTTATATCAGTGTATCAGTGTGGATATTCCAATGAGCGTATGTGTGTTGTTGATAAGCTACCGTTTGTATTACCCCGTAGATTAATCCTTGTGATACGAACCATTTGAGCGTAACTAGACTATCCTAATGTTTATCTCAAAGCTGGGATATTAGCGCCGAGGATAGAAGTGTTTGAACAAGACTTTCGCCAGTAAAAGGTCAACCACTCAAAGCTGGGATATTGGCGCCGAGGATAGAAGTGTTTGAACAAGACTTTCGCCAGTAAAAGGTCAACCACTCAATGCTGCGACATTGGCGCCGAGGATAGAAGTGTTTGGACAAGACTTTCGCCAGTAAAAGATAAACAAACAGAATTCAATCAAGCCTTTTGGGTCATGTTTTCGATTATTTCCTTGCATCTCGTTGGTCGGTTTTGACAGACGACACTCGGGAGATACAAAGTATATAAATAGTGACCATCTAAAATCATAACAATAATAAAAAAACATCACGTAAAAAGGTTGATTCTGCTTTAATTCTGATGTTTTGACGATTGGTGGTCCTTTTTTGTGCTGATGTTTTCAGTGTAGCACCCCTACGATCCTGGCATGTTGTTGACCTTATTATTATTATTATTATTATTATTATTATTATTATTATTATTATTATTATTATTATTATTATTATTATATTTCCGCACATAACTACCTTTTTTATTTTCTTATTCTTCTTCTTCTTCTTCTTCTTCTTCTTCTTCTTCTGCTCTCGTTCTTTGATAGTCAACATGGAAGATCATGTGACATCCGCTATGGAGCGTGAAGTACGTTGTGCTGCAGGTTTCATAGCAAACTGCGTTATTTTGCCAGTATTCCGACCCAATACAATCGTATTCGGTACAATAAAACTGAAAATTTCGGTATTCATATTTTTTCCAGGATAATTTTCATAGCAAAATGAACATGAATAAAAATAAGTATAAGTGTTACCAAAATGAGTCATAAAACAAACTAGACATAAAACAAACTAATCATAAAACAAACAAGACATAAAACAAACTAGTATTTAAAACAAACTAATCATAAAACAAACAAGACATAAAACAAACTAGTCATAAAACAAACTAGTCATAAAACAAACTAGTCATAAAACAAACTAGTCATAAAACAAACTAACAACGAGACACAGTGATACACGTTGTTACCTTGTTTAATGACTTATTTTGGTACCACTTATACCTATTTTTATTCATTTTGATATTTGCCCTGTGTTACCCCATCCACTCAATTCCTGTTTAGGATTGTTACCCGACACTGGAACATTTATCCCATAGTCTTCATAGCTAGTTTTGACTAATGTCCGAGATTATAGACAATATAAGAAATGTAACTTAAACATCATAAGCTTGATAAGCCAATGAAAATCACACAAAAAGTCAAATGCATCACTTTGGAATGGTGATTGTCCATCTTACCCACATGTCTGATATTGTGGGGTCCGAATATAGCTGATTTAAAGTAATTATTTCATCGTTATCATATCAAACTTATGATGTTTAAGTTGTATTCTACTCTTCTTCCATCTGATTGTCCTCTGGTACCATAGATGCCTACACGCTTTCCTTAAATATAGTTTTGGCCAATTCTATTTTCATTTTTTGTGGTTGTCTTTATCTTGACAAAGACCTTGTGGTCGAAACGCCGTATCTGTGTATTGGTATTATTTGTTAAACTGAACTTCAGCCATTTTTAGTTTGTTAAATCTATTTTTTGTTCATCCACCACGTGGTAGACAGTTTTACTGCAGTTTTCCCATAATTTATACTTTTAAATCTCCGTGGCGTAGTAAAGAAATGTGTGTTGTCTTCACGAGGTCATGGGTTTGATACCGTGTTGTAATGCCTTGTTTACGAGCGCTTTTTTTCGGAAGTCCTTAGTGATTATCGCTGTAAGCTACGGAGTTACGTGCTATATAAGAAAACGATTGGTAGACGGTGTGCTACTCTGTTAGGGATGGGACGGAGTGCATATGAGTGAGAAAACAGTAGACGATTATCACTAGACATCGGCGTGACATCGTGACATCACTAGACATCAGGGCCCGTCATGGAATAACTAAGAAAACTGGAGAGGATTATCACTAAGCATCGACGTGACATCACTAGACATCAGGGCCCGTCATGGAACAACTAGGAAAACTGGAGATGATTATCACTAGACATCGACGTGACATCGTGACATCAGTAGACATCGGCGTGGCATCGTGACATCACTAGACATCAGGGCCCGTCATGGAACAACTAGGAAAACTGGAGAGGATTATCACTAGACATCGTTTTGACATCAGTAGACATCATCGTGACATCACTAGACATCAGGGCCCGTCATGGAACAACTAGGAAAACTGGAGAGGATTATCACTAGACATTGACGTGACATCGTGACATCACTAGACATCAGGGACCGTCATGGAACAACTAGGAAAACTGGAGAGGATTATCACTAGACATCATCATCCGGTATGGAACCCACACAGAAAACGTAAATGTGGGTAGAAGATGTGGGTGCATCAAGAAAGAGGTATGAAGGAAGTAATAAAATGAATATAAAAAGCTGAAGAAAACGTGACCGGGTTCTCTGTTCCAGGTGTTAGCAACCTAGCCAGAAATAACTAAAGGTTCGCGCGCACTTAAGTCCTGCCGTCACGTTTCACCGGTCACACTAATAAACTCACGACTAGGGCATGAAGATTCCATAATAATTGAAAAACAATGTCATGAAAAATTTCAAACGAGGTAGAGAGCTGATTTAATTGCACTGGAGTTTTCGTATATGTACTCTGTTCCTCTTAACAATACGACATACCTATTTATGATAGCAGCACTCATACGGCACATCAACTAGCGAGAGTACCACTCATATTGCTAACTATGTAGCTTCAAATGATACGATTCTTCTTCTGCTTTCCTTCTCAAACTCCTGCGAGTTAGCAGGATGTGACCCAGAGAACGGACTGAGCTGTGTCATAGCTTACAGCTTAGCTACGATATATGTGGCTGACACATCCGACTTCACTCTGATCCTCTATGATATGGGATATCCGCCTTCACCGCCAACACCCCTCTAATCGCTTCTTGCGACATACATGACAAGTCACATTGCTGCTATTCTTTTATGCCCTTGCAGGCGGGCCTAGGGGATGTCCCAGAAGCGATTCCAAATACACAATATGTTTCCATTGTGATTTACAGATAACTCACAACAACTCTACAGGATGGAGCTGTGTTGGGATGATGTATTGATGGCCAATGCACCTCTCGGTGATAATATTATAAGAGCAATCATTACTAGTACTCACAGCAGTAATTCATCCCAGAACCCTTAAGGGCCTTAGTTATACCGAGGGTCCGATGGTCAAATATATGGATCCTTGTCTTTTTAGATGGCGTCCAATCCATACAGCAGGATAGATGATGATTAAATAATACCTTTAGCTGTGAGCAGCTCTTGACACATGATGATGATGAAATAATCCTTTTAGATGTGAGCAGGAAAGCTCGTGACACATGATGATGTTGAAATAATCCCTTTGGCTATGAGCAGGTAGCTCATAACAGACCATCGTCGTTCAGAGAAATAGTATAGGGTCTTTTCAATTCTGCAACTGAGGTCAGACACAGCTCCAAAATTATTTGTAAATTTGTTACAAAGAAATGTTTGTGCAAAGGAGGTTTATGGATGCATATTTAGTCCCTCAAGGGAGAGACATTCTAGTACGCCAGTATCGCAGGATTATCACCTCTGCCAGGTGCATAACACGCACTTCTGAGGCAACTATTTCATCATTATTCTATAATTTTGTTTGACCCATCTATAGTGGTGGAATATCTAGCATTCCCCGTTACCTAGGAATCTGTCTCGTGGGTATATAGAAGAATAGGGAGAACATCATGGAAAGAGAAGAAAATAAACAAAGAGGTTCTAAAAACACTTAATATGAAGAAATAATTACTAAGAGAAATAAAGATCAGGCAAATAAAATATTGTGGACACGTTAAAAGGCATGACACTTTGTTGAAGATCTTACTTGAGGGTAAAGTCGAAAGGAGGCGAGCAAGAGGTAGGCAGAGATACAAGTTGGAGAGTAACACCTCAAGATGGACAGGTTACATTCTAGTAGAGTGCACCACCAAAACAAGAGACAGAGGATGTTGGAGGCCTGTTGCAACCAACCTTCGTTGCGTAGACGGCACTTGATGATGATGAATCTGCCACAAATGGACAACAGTGCAATGTCCAATGTCCTACACCTCGGAATCAGCCATGAAGATTATATGATAGGAGACAAAAGTAAGAAATTAAGACAAGTTGTGACAATGATGAGTTTTTCACAAGTGACAAGTTGTCAGTCAATCTTCCAACTTTCCTTAGTAGCCTTCCACGACATACATGGAAAGAAGACAGCTGTCCTATTCTTTGCTCGCTGAATTCCATAGCAGTTCAGGCCAGGATTTCCATAAGGGGAGAGAAGGATAGATAAAACTGTAGTTTAATATTTAAAAAAAATAGATATATGCGTAGGTGTGGTCGAGATATAGTGTGTAGAAGAGAAATGTGAGGAAGAGAAAGTTTGTGAGAGTGGAAGGTGAAAAATAGTGTGTGATGGAGGAAGCTGAGAAAGAGAATGTGTGGAGATAGTGTATGATAGACAGTGTGTGAGAGACAGTGTGTGTGAGATAGTGTGTGAATTAGGAATTTGAGAGACATAGTGTTTGAGGGAGAAAATTGAGGGAGAGATAGTGTGTGAGGGTGGAAGGTGAGGGAGAGATAGTGTGTGAGAGGAAGGTGAGTGTATGAGAAAGGAATGTGAGGGATAGTGTGTGAGGAAGGAATGTGAGAGAGATAATGTGTGAGGGAAGAAGGTGATAGAGATTGTGTGTGGGAGAGAAAGGTGAGGGAAATACTGTGTGAAGAGGAAGGTGCAGGAGAGATAGTGTGTGGGAGAGGGAGGTGAGGGAGATAGTGTGTGAGAGAAAGGTGAAGGAGAGATAGTGTGTGAGAGATGATGGAGAGGGAGATAGTGTGTGTGAGAGAAAGGTGAAGGAGAGATAGTGTGTGAGAGAAAGGTGAAGGAGAGGTAGTGTGTGAGAGAAAGGTGAAGGAGAGATAGTGTGTGAGAGAAAGGTGAAGGAGAGGTAGTGTGTGAGAGAAAGGTGAAGGAGAGGTAGTGTGTGAGAGAAAGGTGAAGGAGAGATAGTGTGTGAGAGAAAGGTGAAGGAGAGATAGTGTGTGAGAGAAAGGTGAAGGAGAGATAGTGTGTGAGAGAAAGGTGAAGGAGAGATAGTGTATGAGAGAGGGAGGTGAGGGAGAGATAGTGTGTGTGAGAGAAAGGTGAAGGAGAGATAGTGTGTGTGAGAGAAAGGTGAAGGAGAGATAGTGTGTGTGAGAGAAAGGTGAAGGAGAGATAGTGTGTGTGAGAGAAAGGTGAAGGAGAGATAGTGTGTGAGAGAGGGAGGTGAGGGAGATAGTGTGTGAGAGATGATGGAGAGGGAGATAGTGTGTGTGAGAGAAAGGTGAAGGAGAGATAGTGTGTGAGAGAAAGGTGAAGGAGAGATAGTGTGTGAGAGAAAGGTGAAGGAGAGATAGTGTATGAGAGAGGGAGGTGAGGGAGAGATAGTGTGTGTGAGAGAAAGGTGAAGGAGAGATAGTGTGTGTGAGAGAAAGGTGAAGGAGAGATAGTGTGTGTGAGAGAAAGGTGAAGGAGAGATAGTGTGTGTGAGAGAAAGGTGAAGGAGAGATAGTGTGTGAGAGAGGGAGGTGAGGGAGATAGTGTGTGAGAGATGATGGAGAGGGAGATAGTGTGTGTGAGAGAAAGGTGAAGGAGAGATAGTGTGTGAGAGAAAGGTGAAGGAGAGATAGTGTGTGAGAGAAAGGTGAAGGAGAGATAGTGTGTGAGAGAAAGGTGAAGGAGAGATAGTGTGTGAGAGATGATGGAGAGGGAGATAGTGTGTGTGATACAAAGGTGAAGGAGAGATAGTGTGTGAGAGATGATGGAGAGGGAGATAGTGTGTGTGATACAAAGGTGAAGGAGAGATAGTGTGTGAGAGGAAGGTGAGAATGATAGTATATGAAAGAGGAAGGTGAAATAGTGTATGAGAGAAGGCGAGGGAGAGATGGAGTGCGAGAGAGTAATGCGAGGGAGAGATGGAGTGTGTGAGAGAGAAGTGCTAGAAGGTAATCGGATATCAGTATATCTGTATGCTTGCTATCAGATCGATACTATCTGTGTACGAGTGTAATGTTTCAGGGCTGCCAGCACCAGTCACTTTTAGGCTAGATCTAGTTGTTTTCAGTAGTGGTTTCAGCTCAAAATTACGGATGTGAGTTGGCAACCTTGTAATGTATCCTGGTACACAGCAGCTGTGCTAATCGTTGATGTGAAATGCATTGTTCTCTTAGTATTATCGTATTATACAAAAGGGTATTGGGGGTGGGGAGTTAATTCAGATATGTACAGGTGTGAAATATGAGAAATGTGCGTGTGTGTGCGTGTGTGTGTGTGTGTGTGGGGGGGGGGGGGGACTATAATTTCACATAGTACACTATTTCGAAAGAGCCGGTTCGCTAGTGTATTGAAGGGGCCCGGAAGGAAATAATAACACCAGTGGTTATAATGTGTCTGACAGACATGTCGGTAGAGGAGAGTAAGGTGGGTTGAGATTGGTGTGACTACCATATCCATTAAAAAGAAAGCGTGACCAACAAAGCGCTACTATGAAGCAATTTTTCTAGGCCACAATAACCGGATATCACAGCAAAGCTGTAAACCAATATGTAATGGATATAATAATCTGATAAACAGATATTAGTATCTGAAAACAGATATGAATCCATCCATCCATCCATCCATCCATCCATCCGTCCACCCATCCATCGATCTATCCATCCATCCATCTCATTCATCTTGCCCTATTTCACACAGTATATCTCTCTCACCTTACCCTCTCACACACTATATCTCACACATTACCCTCTCACACACTATATCTCACACATTACCCTCTCACACACTATATCTCTCTCACCTTACCCTCTCACACACTATATCTCTCTCACCTTACCCTCTCACACACTATATCTCTCTCACCTTACCCTCTCACACACTATATCTCACACATTACCCTCTCACACACTATATCTCACACATTACCCTCTCACACACTATATCTCTCTCACCTTACCCTCTCACACACTATATCTCTCTCACCTTACCCTCTCACACACTATATCTCACACATTACCCTCTCACACACTATATCTCACACATTACCCTCTCACACACTATATCTCTCTCACCTTACCCTCTCACACACTATATCTCTCTCACCTTACCCTCTCACACACTATATCTCACACATTACCCTCTCACACACTATATCTCACACATTACCCTCTCACACACTATATCTCACACATTACCCTCTCACACACTATATCTCACACATTACCCTCTCACACACTATATCTCACACATTACCCTCTCACACACTATATCTCACACATTACCCTCTCACACACTATATCTCACACATTACCCTCTCACACACTATATCTCTCACATTACCCTCTAACACACTATATCTCTCCCACCTTACCCTCTCACACACTATATCTCACACATTACCCTCTCACACACTATATCTCACACATTACCCTCTCACACACTATATCTCACACATTACCCTCTCACACACTATATCTCACACATTACCCTCTCACACACTATATCTCTCACATTACCCTCTAACACACTATATCTCTCCCACCTTACCCTCTCACACACTATATCTCACACATTACCCTTTCACACACTATATCTCTCCCACCTTACCCTCTCACACACTATATCTCACACATTACCCTCTCACACACTATATCTCTCTCACCTTACCCTCTCATACACTATATCTCACACATTACCCTCTCACACACTATATCTCACACATTACCCTCTCACACACTATTCCTCACACATTACCCTCTCACACACTATATCTCACACATTACCCTCTCACACACTATATCTCACACATTACCCTCTCACACACTATCTCTCTCTCACCTTACCCTCTCACACACTATATCACTCTCACCTTACCCTCTCACACACTATATCTCACACATTACCCTCTCGCACACTATATCTCTCACACATTACCCTCTCACACACTATATCTCACACATTACCCTCTCACACACTATATCTCACACATTACCCTCTCACACACTATATCTCACACATTACCCTCTCACACACTATATCTCTCTCACCTTACCCTCTCACACACTATATCTCACACATTACCCTCTCACACACTATATCTCACACATTACCCTCTCACACACTATATCTCTCTCACCTTACCCTCTCACACACTATATCTCACACATTACCCTCTCACACACTATATCTCTCTCACCTTACCCTCTCACACACTATATCTCTCTCACCTTACCCTCTCACACACTATATCTCACACATTACCCTCTCACACACTATATCTCTCTCACCTTACCCTCTCACACACTATATCTCACACATTACCCTCTCACACACTATATCTCTCTCAGCGTACACTCTCACACACTATATCTCACACATTACCCTCTCACACACTATATCTCTCTCACCTTACCCTCTCACACACTATATCTCACACATTACCCTCTCACACACTATATCTCTCTCACCTTACCCTCTCACACACTATATCTCACACATTACCCTCTCACACACTATATCTCTCTCACCTTACCCTTTCACACACTATATCTCTCTCACACATTACCCTCTCACACACTATATCTCTCTCACCTTACCCTCTCACACACTATATCTCACACATTACCCTCTCACACACTATATCTCTCTCACCTTACCCTCTCACACACTATATCTCACACATTACCCTCTCACACACTATATCTCTCTCACCTTACCCTCTCACACACTATATCTCACACATTACCCTCTCACACACTATATCTCTCCCACCTTACCCTCTCACACACTATATCTCACACATTACCCTCTCACACACTATATCTCTCTCACCTTACTCTCTCACACACCATATCTCACACATTACCCTCTCACACACTACGTCTCTACAACTTTACCCTTTCACACACTATATCTCCCTCACTCTCTTTCCTTACCGTGAAATCCCTTTATAGCGCTTCCTTTTATAATATATTTCTCCATATAACGAACATTTTCACAAACTCAAATTATTTTTAGACATATTCTTTATTGTTTATACTGTATATAACGATATTCCGTTATTACATACATATTTCGTGGATCCGGACCACGTTGTTATAACGAGATATGACTGTACTGTTTTGTGAAATTGTGTTGCGTAGAGTTCTGATAAATGTACTTTATCTTGAGTTTGCTGTATACGTTGCATATTGTGAAAATGTCATCCAGTATGACAGATGGTCACTTTCTGCATATCTGTGGGATGGGCTGTTAGCTGGGTCGTATCACAGAATGCAGGTTTTTATATAGACAGTTGTGTCACGGCAGTTGGTGCACTTACAGGCATAGCTGGGAAAGCCTGACAGATGTGGGTCAATGTTTTTTGTTTAGTCTCCTGTAAGAGGGTCACGTGTATCATGTGTGAGTGTGTTAC